>CM056051.1:473085118-473685118 GCA_029574335.1 Rana kukunoris | reverse complement strand
TTTGCTACAAAACTGAGGTACTTCCTGTGTAGGAGGGGCTATATAGGGGTAGACTTCCTGTTTGACTATCTGCCAGTATCCATTCACCTATAGGGACGTATAACCCACATAGTCATTATTATGGCTGCTCTGTGTCCCGTGATGTACTCCAAGAAAAGGATTTTACAGGAAAACTGTAGAAAAAATCTAATTTTTTGCATTAACATTTGCATGTTTTCATTTCATAGACATATCCACCAGCTATTCCCCTTGCCCCTTGAGTAGATAGTGACTTATCATATCATTAACAGTCTCTCCTTACACATCGAGTGTGCAATTATGAATGACATATTGATGACCCTTTCTGCACATAAGGCTGGCAAATTAAAATGAAGTAAATAACCTGGTACTTGTCTGACTGTAAATCCAGTATGTGCCAAAAAAAATGATATATAATTAAAGAATATGTTTTCCCAATATTTCATTTTTCTGATATGTCTGTTGTAACTTTTATTAAAAAGTATCCTGTCATATTTGTATTCCTTTGTGCAAAATACCTGGTAATCCTGCCAGTCCCCCTGCTTTCCTATTTTAAACTGACTTAGCTAGGCATAGATGTACATCCATCCTAGTGTAGTCAGTTTTCTGACTGTGCTGGGAGCATAGCTTTCCTTTCCTCCAATAGACACAACTTGTGCTGACATACCCCTCTACACAGCCATTCACTAAGAAGATCAGTGTGCTGCGGTTTCTCCTCCCACACATCTCAAAGTCCCTTATGCAGCTGAGAACAGAGAATATGTGATCACTTATAAAACGTAAAATAAGGTCTTTATCATTATACTGTATAGATATAAGGTATATATAATGGTCAGGGGTTAACACCGTTTATGATATTCTATTCCACCAACCCACGACAGCTTATCGACACTCCACAATCCGGCAAACACGATCCATATGGATATCCCCCAGAAATGAGACACACACCGCTCTGTTCTCTGGTTCAAAATTAATACATCCTTTGGTAAACTCAAGCTCTTATACAGTTAGCAACAAAATATGAACAATGACTCGACTCCACCCACAGCATTATACAATGTTTCCTAATGAGCCTCCAATACACACCTTGGGTAGACTTTCTGGCACCGGGTCTGACACCATCCACATGAGCTAATTAGCTACAGCTGACAAGTCAGACATCGTGACTCTGGCTCACCTGCTATACAATACACATTTATCATCAATAGAAATTCATACAATACAGTGTTAATTAGCATCACACAATGAAAAGGTCTTTAGAAGCCAGACTAAGGTTAGTTTACATGACAGTAGCAGACTTAATTACCACCTTAACAGTCTGTGTTCCACATGAATGATTCACTCTATTGACCGGTTGGGTTTAGAATCAACAACCTGTAATATTTCTTTTTCATTTTTTTTTTTTTTTTTGTTTACAAACTTTTTTATTGAGAATAAATGGTGGTACAATCCCATATAATGAACATATATACAAAAAAGATGGATACAACAAATGAGAAGTCAGTCTGTGAACATACATTAATACAGCTTTTACAGGCCACAGTCATATATATGGTTTAACAGGGAAATTGAAGATGGGGGTAATGATGTATTAGGTAGAAATCCAACAATAATAACTAGCCTATTGCTGTCATAGGGAGGTTAGATGGGGTTAAAGTACAGGGAGGAGTGGTCGTACCAAGGAGACCATTTATTGTTATATATATGATTGGTATTCTGTAGGGTATAAAAGATTTTTTCCATCAAACTTATGCTGTTGATTCTCGATTTGAGTGGTGCTAATGGTAACAATGGTGATTTCCAGTGGAGAGCTATTAGCCAGTGTATAGCAACACATATAGTGTGAATCAATCTCATGTGAGATGTTGATAGGCCTGTAATTGGGGAAAAAAGGAGGCAATTGTGTAGTGTCAGGGTAATGGTGTTATCAGAGATTTTGGAAGCAAATTTTTCTAGCTGTGACCAAATACCCTTAACTTTATCACAATACCAAAAAATGTGAGGGAACGAGCCTAAAGAGTTGCAATCTCTAAAGCAGGAAGGGGAGGCCGTAGGGAAGATAGAGTGGAGTTTGATTGGTGTATAGTACCATCTTGCAAAAAGCTTTAGGGCAGTCTCTTTAATGGAGATGGACGTAGTGCACTTGTGTAAATTGTTTATGCAATTGTCCCAATTAATCGTAGAATATGTGAAGTTTTCTTCTTGTTCCCATTTAAGCATGTACGGAAGTTTATTTAAAGGGTCACTAAAGGAAAATTTTTTATCAGCTATATAACTCCCTTTACCTTATTGCAGTGCTGTTTTCATTTCCTGCTTGTTCGTTTTTCCTCTGAATTAGAGTTCTGTCTTGTCATTTCTCCCCACTTCCTGGTTGTGTAGATAAGAAAATGTTCACAGAGTGATAACCTCTCCGTGTGGTCAGTAACGTGCTCGCTCCCTCTGATTAGACTACAGCTCTGCGTGAGAACGCTGTGTACGTCTGTGTAGACTGCAAGGAGCTGTGATATCGTGGGTGTGTCTAACACCCCAGCACCTCCTCACTATCTGAAAGTTTGCTTTCAGGCAAGCTCTCCCCTGTCTGGATCCCGCCCCCCTGGCTAAGACGAAAACTTCACTAAAGACACTGAGTTTCCAAGCAGCAGATGAAGGAGGACAAACGTTGCAGAAAAGCCAAAAGAAAAGCTAAAATCTTTCACTCTGTTTAATCATCATATACAATATCATTGCAATATAAAACTTATATTTAAATTTATGTTGCTAGTTTTTCTCCCTATGCAATAATGTATGTGCCTCCTAACAGGGCTACCACTAGGCGAATTAGGCAGCCGCTTAGAGCGCACTGCTGCCTAAGGCGCAGCCAAAGCCACTGGTGACACTGACAGTAGTAGTCCTTACCGCTGCGCAGCCCTGTGGAGGGAAAGGAGGCGCTGGGAGCTTGAACAAATCCTCGATCCAGTCAGTGGGTGGATCCATGTGCTCCCCCTCCGCCGCCTCTTCCCGCGCTCTGCGGATCTCCTACCATGTTCAGAGCGCGGATAATGACTGCCGCCGCCGCTGAGCAGCTCCTTGACCCCCCTCTCTCGGATGAACGGCCGCCCGTAGTGTGGAAGTCTGGAAGACCTGCCTGCGATCATCGGAGAGGTACTGTGAATGACAGTTCGCTGCCCGACACTGACAGCATCATGTGACGTCACTGCCTGATCGAGGGTGCCCCGAACATCCCTGCTGTGACCTCACACACAGACCTCCTGTCCCCTGTCATCATCATGCTACTCGTCACCCCCCTGTTCCTGGCATCCCACCACCCTACCAGTACTTCTAAAGCCTGTCATACATTTTATCACACCCCTGTCATCTCCATCCTCCCTGTCATCTCCCTACAACCCACCCCTGTCATCTCCATCCTCCCTGTCATCTCCCTACAACCCACCCCTGTCATCTCCATCCTCCCTGTCATCTCCATCCTCCCTGTCATCTCTATCCTCCCTCCCACCCCTGTCATCTCCATCCTCCCTGTCATCTCCCTACAACCCACCCCTGTCATCTCCATCCTCCCTGTCATCTCCCTACAACCCACCCCTGTCATCTCCATCCTCCCTGTCATCTCTATCCTCCCTCCCACCCCTGTCATCTCCATCCTCCCTGTCATCTCCCTACAACCCACCCCTGTCATCTCCATCCTCCCTGTCATCTCCATCCTCCCTGTCATCTCCCTACAACCCACCCCTGTCATCTCCATCCTCCCTGTCATCTCCATCCTCCCTGTCATCTCCATCCTCCCTCCCACCCCTGTCATCTCCATCCTCCCTGTCATCTCCCTACAACCCACCCCTGTCATCTCCATCCTCCCTGTCATCTCCATCCTCCCTGTCATCTCCCTACAACCCACCCCTGTCATCTCCATCCTCCCTGTCATCTCCATCCTCCCTGTCATCTCTATCCTGTCATCTCTATCCTCCCTCCCACCCCTGTCATCTCCATCCTCCCTGTCATCTCACTACAACCCACCCCTGTCATCTCCATCCTCCCTGTCATCTCCCTACAACCCACCCCTGTCATCTCCATCCTCCCTGTCATCTCCCTACAACCCACCCCTGTCATCTCCATCCTCCCTGTCATCTCCATCCTCCCTGTCATCTCTATCCTCCCTCCCACCCCTGTCATCTCCATCCTCCCTGTCATCTCCCTACAACCCACCCCTGTCATCTCCATCCTCCCTGTCATCTCACTACAACCCACCCCTGTCATCTCCATCCTCCCTGTCATCTCCCTACAACCCACCCCTGTCATCTCCATCCTCCCTGTCATCTCCCTACAACCCACCCATGTCATCTCCATCCTCCCTGTCATCTCCCTACAACCCACCCATGTCATCTCCATCCTCCCTGTCATCTCCCTACAACCCACCCATGTCATCTCCATCCTCCCTGTCATCTCCCTACAACCCACCCCTGTCATCTCCATCCTCCCTGTCATCTCCCTACAACCCACCCCTGTCATCTCCATCCTCCCTGTCATCTCCATCCTCCCTGTCATCTCTATCCTCCCTCCCACCCCTGTCATCTCCATCCTCCCTGTCATCTCCCTACAACCCACCCCTGTCATCTCCATCCTCCCTGTCATCTCTATTCTCCCTCCCACCCCTGTCATCTCCATCCTCCCTGTCATCTCCCTACAACCCACCCCTGTCATCTCCATCCTCCCTGTCATCTCCATCCTCCCTGTCATCTCTATCCTGTCATCTCTATCCTCCCTCCCACCCCTGTCATCTCCATCCTCCCTGTCATCTCACTACAACCCACCCTGTCATCTCCATCCTCCCTGTCATCTCCCTACAACCCACCCCTGTCATCTCCATCCTCCCTGTCATCTCCCTACAACCCACCCCTGTCATCTCCATCCTCCCTGTCATCTCCATCCTCCCTGTCATCTCTATCCTCCCTCCCACCCCTGTCATCTCCATCCTCCCTGTCATCTCCCTACAACCCACCCCTGTCATCTCCATCCTCCCTGTCATCTCACTACAACCCACCCCTGTCATCTCCATCCTCCCTGTCATCTCCCTACAACCCACCCCTGTCATCTCCATCCTCCCTGTCATCTCCATCCTCCCTGTCATCTCCCTACAACCCACCCCTGTCATCTCCATCCTCCCTGTCATCTCCATCCTCCCTGTCATCTCTATCCTGTCATCTCTATCCTCCCTCCCACCCCTGTCATCTCCATCCTCCCTGTCATCTCACTACAACCCACCCCTGTCATCTCCATCCTCCCTGTCATCTCCCTACAACCCACCCCTGTCATCTCCATCCTCCCTGTCATCTCCCTACAACCCACCCCTGTCATCTCCATCCTCCCTGTCATCTCCATCCTCCCTGTCATCTCCCTACAACCCACCCCTGTCATCTCCATCCTCCCTGTCATCTCCATCCTCCCTGTCATCTCTATCCTGTCATCTCTATCCTCCCTCCCACCCCTGTCATCTCCATCCTCCCTGTCATCTCACTACAACCCACCCCTGTCATCTCCATCCTCCCTGTCATCTCCCTACAACCCACCCCTGTCATCTCCATCCTCCCTGTCATCTCCCTACAACCCACCCCTGTCATCTCCATCCTCCCTGTCATCTCCATCCTCCCTGTCATCTCCATCCTCCCTGTCATCTCCCTACAACCCACCCCTGTCATCTCCATCCTCCCTGTCATCTCCCTACAACCCACCCCTGTCATCTCCATCCTCCCTGTCATCTCTATCCTCCCTGTCATCTCCCTACAACCCACCCCTGTCATCTCCATCCTCCCTGTCATCTCTATCCTCCCTGTCATCTCCCTACAACCCACCCCTGTCATCTCCATCCTCCCTGTCATCTCTATCCTCCCTGTCATCTCCCTACAACCCACCCCTGTCATCTCCATCCTCCCTGTCATCTCCCTACAACCCACCCCTGTCATCTCCATCCTCCCTGTCATCTCCCTACAACCCACCCCTGTCATCTCCATCCTCCCTGTCATCTCTATCCTCCCTCCCACCCCTGTCATCTCCATCCTCCCTGTCATCTCCCTACAACCCACCCCTGTCATCTCCATCCTCCCTGTCATCTCACTACAACCCACCCCTGTCATCTCCATCCTCCCTGTCATCTCCCTACAACCCACCCCTGTCATCTCCATCCTCCCTGTCATCTCCCTACAACCCACCCATGTCATCTCCATCCTCCCTGTCATCTCCCTACAACCCACCCATGTCATCTCCATCCTCCCTGTCATCTCCCTACAACCCACCCATGTCATCTCCATCCTCCCTGTCATCTCCCTACAACCCACCCCTGTCATCTCCATCCTCCCTGTCATCTCCCTACAACCCACCCCTGTCATCTCCATCCTCCCTGTCATCTCCATCCTCCCTGTCATCTCTATCCTCCCTCCCACCCCTGTCATCTCCATCCTCCCTGTCATCTCCCTACAACCCACCCCTGTCATCTCCATCCTCCCTGTCATCTCTATTCTCCCTCCCACCCCTGTCATCTCCATCCTCCCTGTCATCTCCCTACAACCCACCCCTGTCATCTCCATCCTCCCTGTCATCTCCATCCTCCCTGTCATCTCTATCCTGTCATCTCTATCCTCCCTCCCACCCCTGTCATCTCCATCCTCCCTGTCATCTCACTACAACCCACCCCTGTCATCTCCATCCTCCCTGTCATCTCCCTACAACCCACCCCTGTCATCTCCATCCTCCCTGTCATCTCCCTACAACCCACCCCTGTCATCTCCATCCTCCCTGTCATCTCCATCCTCCCTGTCATCTCTATCCTCCCTCCCACCCCTGTCATCTCCATCCTCCCTGTCATCTCCCTACAACCCACCCCTGTCATCTCCATCCTCCCTGTCATCTCACTACAACCCACCCCTGTCATCTCCATCCTCCCTGTCATCTCCCTACAACCCACCCCTGTCATCTCCATCCTCCCTGTCATCTCCCTACAACCCACCCATGTCATCTCCATCCTCCCTGTCATCTCCCTACAACCCACCCCTGTCATCTCCATCCTCCCTGTCATCTCCATCCTCCCTGTCATCTCCATCCTCCCTGTCATCTCCCTACAACCCACCCCTGTCATCTCCATCCTCCCTGTCATCTCCCTACAACCCACCCCTGTCATCTCCATCCTCCCTGTCATCTCTATCCTCCCTGTCATCTCCCTACAACCCACCCCTGTCATCTCCATCCTCCCTGTCATCTCTATCCTCCCTGTCATCTCCCTACAACCCACCCCTGTCATCTCCATCCTCCCTGTCATCTCTATCCTCCCTGTCATCTCCCTACAACCCACCCCTGTCATCTCCATCCTCCCTGTCATCTCTATCCTCCCTGTCATCTCCCTACAACCCACCCCTGTCATCTCCATCCTCCCTGTCATCTCCCTACAACCCACCCCTGTCATCTCCATCCTCCCTGTCATCTCCCTACAACCCACCCCTGTCATCTCCATCCTCCCTGTCATCTCCATCCTCCCTGTCATCTCCCTACAATTCACCCCTGTCATCTCCATCCTCCCTGTCATCTCCCTACAACCCACCCCTGTCATCTCCATCCTCCCTGTCATCTCCCTACAACCAACCCCTGTCATCTCTATCCTCCCTGTCATCTCCCTACAACCCACCCCTGTCATCTCCATCCTCCCTACAACCCACCCCTGTCATCTCTATCCTCCCTCCCACCCCTGTCATCTCCATCCTCCCTGTCATCTCCCTACAACCCACCCCTGTCATCTCTATCCTCCTTGTCATCTCTATCCTCCTTGTCATCTCCCTACAACCCACCCCTGTCATCTCTATCCTCCCTGTCATCTCCATCCTCCCTCTCATCTCCCTACAACCCACCCCTGTCATCTCTATCCTCCCTGTCATCTCCATCCTCCCTGAGATGACAGGGAGGATGGAGATGATAGGTGTGGGTTGTAGGGAGATGACAGGGAGGATGGAGATGACAGGGAGGATGAAGATGACAGGGAGGATAGAGATGACAGGGGTGGGTGGTAGGGAAGTGACAGGGAGGATGGAGATGACAGGGAGGATAGAGATGACAGGGGTGTGTTGTAGGGAGATGACAGGGAGGATGGAGATGACAGGGGTGGGTTGTAGGGAGATGACAGGGAGGATGGAGATGACAGGGGTGGGTTGTAGGGAGATGACAGGGAGGATGGAGATGACAGGGGTGGGTTGTAGGGAGATGACAGGGAGGATGGAGATGACAGGGAGGATGGAGATGACAGGGGTGGGTTGTAGGGAGATGACAGGGAGGATGGAGATGACAGGGGTGGGTTGTAGGGAGATGACGGAGGATGGAGATGACAGGGGTGGGTTGAAGGGAGATGACAGGGAGGATGGAGATGACAGGGGTGGGTTGTAGGGAGATGACAGGGAGGATGGAGATGACAGGGGTGGGTTGTAGGGAGATGACAGGGAGGATGGAGATGACAGGGGTGGGTTGAAGGGAGATGACAGGGAGGATGGAGATGACAGGGGTGGGTTGTAGGGAGATGACAGGGAGGATGGAGATGACAGGGAGGATGGAGATGACAGGGGTGGGTTGTAGGGACTTTTTTATTTCAGTGACACCAAGGAGGGACATTCTTCTTTATTTGGGGGGGCGCACACAGCTGGTCTTGCCTAGGGCGCCAAATTGCCTAGCACCGGCCCTGCCTCCTAATCCCATCCCATCCCTCTCTCACCTCAATAAGACCTAGATCCGTTCATCCCATCCCTCTTTCAGCTCAGTGTGACCTAAATCCATCCATCCATCCGTTCATCCCATCCCTCTCTCAGCTCAGTCTGACCTAAATCCGTCCATCCATCCATTTATCCCATCCCTCTCTCAGCTCAGTGTGACCTAGATCCATCCATCCGTTCATCCCATCCCTCTCTCAGCGTGACCTACATCCATCCATTCATCCCATCCCTCTCTCAGCTCAGTGTGACCTAGATCCATCCGTTCATCCCATCCCTCTCTCAGCTCAGTGTGACCTAGATCCATCCATCCGTTCATCCCATCCCTCTCTCAGCGTGACCTACATCCATCCATCCATTCATCCCATCCCTCTCTCAGCGTGACCTACATCCATCCATCCATTCATCCCATCCCTCTCTCAGCTCAGTGTGACCTAGATCCATCCATCCATCCGTTCATCCCATCCCTCTCTCAGCTCAGTGTGACCTAGATCCATCCATCCATCCATCCATCCGTTCATCCCATCCCTCTCTCAGCTCAGTGTGACCTAGATCCATCCATCCATCAGTTCATCCGATCCCTCTCTCAGCGTGACCTAGATCCATCCGTTCATCCCATCCCTCTCTCAGCTCAGTGTGACCTAGATCCATCCATCCGTTCATCCCATCCCTCTCTCAGCGTGACCTACATCCATCCATCCATTCATCCCATCCCTCTCTCAGCGTGACCTACATCCATTCATCCCATCCCTCTCTCAGCTCAGTGTGACCTAGATCCATCCATCCATCCGTTCATCCCATCCCTCTCTCAGCTCAGTCTGACCTACATCCAAACGTGCGAAATTGATTTGATGAATGGATGGATGGATAGAGGACAGTTTGATACATGCAAAAGGGATTTGAGGAATGGATGTAGGTCAGACTGATAACAGTGAAAGTGAATTGATGAATGGATGGATGGATATAGGACAGTCTGATCCGTTCATCAAATCCCGTTTGCACGTATCAGAATGTCCTATATTCATCCATCCATTCATCAAATCTATTTAGCTCGTATCAGTCTGACCTACATTCCCTTTAGCTATAATCATTGTGACCTCCATCCATCCATCCATCAAATCCCTTTAGCGCGTATTAAACTCTCCTCTATTTATCCATCCATTCATCAAATCACTTTGGCTGTTATGATTTTGTCCTACATTCATCCATTCATCAAATCACTTTCACATGTATTAAACTGTCCTCTATCCATCAATCCATTCATCAAATCTCTTTCGCACGCATAAGACTGTCCTATATCCATCCATCCGTTCATCAAATCACTATCGCACGTGTGGATGTAGGTCAGACTGAGCTGAGAGAGGGATTTGATGAATGGATGGATGGATATAGGACATTCTGATACATGCGAAAGGGACTTGATGAATGGATGGATTGATGTAGGTCAGAGTGATAAGAGCGAAAGGGATTTGATGAATAGATGGATGGATATTGGACAGTCTGATCCGTTCATCAAATCACTTTCGCACGTATCAGACTGTCCTATATCCATCCGTCCATTCAACAAATCTATTTCGCTGTTATCAGTCTGACCTACATCCATCCATTCATCAAATCCCTTTCCCTTTTATCAGTCTGACCTATGTCCATCAATCCGTTCATCAAATCACTTTCGCAGGTGTGGATGTAGATCATACTGAGCTGAGAGAGGGATTTGATGAATGGATCGATGAAGGTCAGACTGAAGTGAGAGAGAAATTTGATGAATGGATGGATTGATGTAGGTCAGACTGATAAGAGCGAAAGGGATTTGATGAATGGATGGATGGATAGAGGAGTCTTTGATACGTGTGAAAGGCATTTGATGTATGTAGATCAGACTGATAACAGTGAAAGTGAATTTATGAATGGATGGATGGATATAGGACAGTCAGATCCGTTCATCAAATCCTTTCACACGTATCAGACTGTCCTAATATCCATCCATTCATCCAGTCCCTTTCGCTCTTATCATTCAGACCTACATCCATCTATCCATTCACCAAATCCCTTTCACACGTATCAAACTCTCCTCTATCCATCGGTCCATTCATCAAATCATTTTAGCTGTTATCAGTTTGTCCTACATTTATCCATCCATTCATCAAATTCCTTTCACACGTATCAGTATCCTCTATCCATCCATCCATCCATTCATCAAATCCCTTTCGCACGCATCAGACTGTCTCATATCCATCCATCCATTCACCAAATCTCTTTCACTTTTATCAGTCTGATCTACATCCATCCATTCATCAAATCTCTCTCTCACCTCAGTCTGACCTACGTCCATCTATCCGTTCATTAAATTACTTTTGCACGTGTGGATGTAGGTCAGACTGAGCTGAGAGAGGGATTTGATGAATGGATGGATATAGGACAGTTTTATACGTGTGAAAGGGATTTGATGAATGGATGAATGGATATAGGACAGTTTTATACGTGTGAAAGGGATTTGATGAATGGATGAATGGATATAGGACAGTTTTATACGTGTGAAAGGGATTTGATGAATGGATGAATGGATATAGGACAGTTTTATACGTGTGAAAGGGATTTGATGGATGGATGGATGGATGTAGGTCAGACTGATAAGAGCGAAAATGATTTGATGAATGGATGGATGTATGGAAGGGGGGGGTTGTTGGAAATGTGCTGGGGGCAGAGGGGATAGTGCTGGAAGGGGAAGGGGGGTTGTTGGAAATGTACTGGGGAAGAGGGGGGCTAGTGCTGGAAGGGGGGGTTGTTGGAAATGTGCTGGGGGCAGAGGGGGGCTAGTGCTGGAAGGGGGGGGTTGTTGGAAGGGTGCTGGGGGCAGAGGGGGGCTAGTGCTGGAAGGGGGGGGTTGTTGGAAGGGTGCTGGGGGCAGAGGGGGGCTAGTGCTGGAAGGGGGGGGTTGTTGGAAGGGTGCTGGGGGCAGAGGGGGGCTAGTGCTGGAAGGGGGGGGTTGTTGGAAGGGTGCTGGGGGCAGAGGGGGGCTAGTGCTGGAAGGGGGGGGTTGTTGGAAGGGTGCTGGGGGCAGAGGGGATAGTGCTGGAAGGGGGGGGGGGTTGTTGGAAGGGTGCTGGGGGCAGAGGGGGGCTAGTTCTGGAAAGGGAAGAAGGGGCTAACAGGTTTCCAATGAATCCCACACAGACTTCTGGCATATGTCCTTTCTCATACCATGGGGGTATTTACACATCCTCCTAAGCCCCCCAATCATTCCACCAAGTGTACATACTTTTTGTTTCCCCCTTATCAGTCCCAGCCACTCTCTCCCCCTTCTCCCTGTCCAGCTACAATGCATAGAAATGTTTACCCTGACCTGAAATCAGCGTGTGTTCCTCCTCCCCTCCTCTTGTACAGAGCTGAAGGAGAAGGGGGAGGGGAGGGGACAGCGTGTGTGAGTGAGAGAGACAGGCTTCTGCATGGACGGGAGACGCGGTGTATCTGATGATTTTGCAGACATGTCATTCCCTTTCCCTGAGCAGTCCGGTGTGAATGATGTGTCCGGGTCAGGAGAAAATAAAAACCTCTACAGATCATTCAAAAACCGGACTGTCTGGGAGAAAACAGTACAGCTGGCAACCCTAAGCACTGGGAGGAAAGAGGAGAACCTGATGCATATAGGCAGAGGGGCGTGAAGGGGTGTATACTGGGGGTGGTTTGGGCGGAGAGCTGCTAAAGTGTGCATGAGAACTTTGCTCGTTCTCATCCGCACTTGGGAAATAAAAAAAATCGCTTCTGCACATGCGCGAACCGCTAAGCCTAATGGGAAGTGTAGTTCCCATTAGGCTGTGACGTTTACAACAAGAACGCGCACAGCAAAACCAGGAAGTCAGGGGAAAGAAAAGCCAGGACAGATGGAAGAAAGAATGAATGTCCGTTTAAACAGGTACAGCAATATTTTAAACAATATTCATGACGTTTTTCGTTGACATATGTGTAAAGACTATATTTTAAAGCAATAAAAAATTTTCCTTTAGTAAGGCTTTAAGTCTGTGTTATTAATTAGGTTAGAGTAAAGTTCTGAAATGAAGCCATGTTTTCTGGGAGATTTAAGGCATAGATTTTCAAAAAGGGTGGGGGGTTGGGTGTTCAATGTTTGGAAGTGTGTATCGAAGAACTGCTTGATACGAAGGAAGTTGTTATACTCTAAATCCGGAACCTGGTATTTCAATTTCAGTGAGGAGAAAGGGATAAAGTTGGTATCTTCTATAAAATTGGAAAGTGAGGTCAGGTTATTGTTTATCCACAGGGGAGGACTGGCAGCCTTAGGCCTGGGGGGCAAGTCCAGTCAGGTGGCCCATTGTTGGCCAAGTCTGCTGGCGGTAGGGTTTCCACCTTTTTTTCAAGCCAAACCCGAACACTTTCGTCATGCACAGCAATTTTTTTAAGCCTACCCTAAAGGTGGACACTGTCAGCCAGTAGGGCAGAGGAAAGTGTCAGTGGGGCAGTGGACGGTGTCAGTGGGGCAGTGGACGGTGTCAGTGGGGCAGTGGACGGTGTCAGTAGAGCAGTGGACGGTGTCAGTAGAGCAGTGGACGGTGTCAGGAGAGCAGTGGACGGTGTCAGTAGAGCAGTGGACGGTGTCAGTAGAGCAGTGGACGGTGTCAGTAGAGCAGTGGACGGTGTCAGTAGGGCAGTGGACGGTGTCAGTAGGGCAGTGGACGGTGTCAGTAGAGCAGTGGACGGTGTCAGTAGGGCAGTGGACGGTGTCAGTAGGGCAGTGGACGGTGTCAGTAGAGCAGTGGACGGTGTCAGCAGCATTTTAATTACAAAAAAAATTCAACAGCAATCCACAGGCATCCCACAACAGATTAATATCAGTGCCTGTGCCCCCCCCCCCAATAGAGACCTCCTTTACAGCGAGACAAAAAAAAACGTACCTTTCAGGAGCCGCTGCAAAGATGTGTGTGTGAACCTGTAAGTAGGCGGGGTCTGTAATACCACGCTTTCTCCTGCAAAAGCATCGCTGGTTGCTAGGACATGGTTCAGTGGCCCTCCATTTACTGTCTCGGGTGGCATCGGTTCCGGCAGCTGGGTGGGAAAGAGAGTGCACAGACAGACAGTGCAGTGTGACCCGGCTGCAGGACATTAGCCCTGCTGGAGCGGAGGAGGGGTTTGCATGCCATTTGGGGGTAGCTGATAGAGGAGGGGGGTAGGCGACAGAGGGAGGGGGTGGCTTACAGAGAGGGGCGGGTTGACAGAGAAAGGGGGGTTGCTGACAGAGAGGGGGCTGCTGATAGAGAGGGGGGTTGACATAGGCAGAAAGGGAGGTGGACAGGGGGGTTGCTGACAGAGGGGGGTGGCTTACAGAGAAGGGTGGGCTGACAGGGGTGGGTTGCTGACAGAGGGGGTGTCTTACAGAGAAGGGTGGGCTGACAGTAGGGGGTGGCTTACAGAGAGGGGCAGGCTGAGAGAAGGGGGGGCTGCTGACAGAAGGGGGCTTACAGGCGGGGTTGTTGACAGAGGGGGGCTGCTGACAGAGAGGGGGGCTGACAGGGGGGTTGCAGACACAGAAGGGGGCTTGCTGACAGAAAGGGGGCTGACACGGTGTTGTTGCTTTCAGGGGGGTTTCTCATAGAGAGGGGGCTGACGGGGGGGTGGCTTACAGAGAAGGGCAGGCTTACAGAGGGGGGTCACTTAAAGAGAAGGGTGGCTTACAGAGAGGAGCGGGCTGCTGACAGGGAAGGGGGCTTGCCGACAGGGAGGGGGGCTTGCCGACACAGGGAGGGGGGCTTGCCGACACAGGGAGGGGGGCTTGCCGACAGGGGGCTTGCCGACAGGGGGCTTGCCGACATGGAAGGGTGC
This sequence comes from Rana kukunoris, assembly GCA_029574335.1. Classification (NCBI taxonomy): domain Eukaryota; kingdom Metazoa; phylum Chordata; class Amphibia; order Anura; family Ranidae; genus Rana; species Rana kukunoris. The sequence continues at coordinate 473,670,539 of CM056051.1, read as the reverse complement.
TGACAGAGGGGGGGCTTGCCGACAGGGAGGGGGGCTTGCCGACAGGGAGGGGGGCTTGTCGACAGGGGTGGGGCTTGCCGACAGGGGGCGGGGCTTGCCGACAGGGGGCGGGGCTTGCCGACATGGAAGGGTGCTGACAGAGGGAGGTTGTTGCCGACAGGGAGGTTGCTCAGAGAGAGGGGGCTGCTGACGGAGGGGGGGTTGCTGACAAACGGCCGGGTGGAAGAGCAGATGAAACAGAGACCTCATCTCAGTCAGGACTCAGGAGAAACACAGCGCGCCATACAGGGGGGTGGGACTCATGGCTGAGTCTCATGGCGGGGGGGTGGCTGGCTGAGTCTGCTGGTGCCCATACAGTACAGTGATAAAGTTTTGAAAGGCAGGTCATCTTACTTTTGCAGCCTTTCAGTCAGTCTGTGTCACTCTCTCTGTCAAGTCTCTGCAGCCAGCCCGCTCGTACCGTGTCCCTCCCCTGACGTGTCACATGACCTGCCTGGCCCTAAGGCTCCTGGGAGGTGGGAGCTGTAGTTTGCTGCGCTGATAAGTTCCTTAACTTTAGCAGGGCCAAACTACAACTCCCACAATGCAGTGCAGCCTGTGCAGCAGCCAGCCAATCAGCGGACGCGGCGGCCAAAATACAACTCCCACAATGCAGTGCAGCCTGCCAGCAGCAGCCAGCCAATCGGCAGCCTCCGCGGCCGAGTTCTACAAAAAAAATTAAAAATTACAGACAGCCTGTACCGCGGCCCTTTTAAAGATAATGTAAGCGGCCTGGGGGGAAATATCCTGCTTTCCACCTGGCCCAGTCCGCCCCTGTTTATCCACCATGTGAGATCTATTGGATTTTGTGCATTTGAATTGAATTTAGGGTCGCCTAGGAATGAGGCATTAGGTGGAAACTTGGAGGTGAGATTATACTTATGGTTGTGTAGCTTACAGAGTTGGTAAGAATGTGTAACTATCTAGAGCAGGGGTGTCAAACAGGCGGCCCTCCAGATGTTGCAAAACTACAAGTCCCATGAGGCATTGCAAGGCTAACAGTTACAAGCATGACTCCCAAAGGCAGAGGCATGATGGGACTTGTAGTTTCGGAACAGCTGGAGGGCCGCCAGTTTGACACCCCTGATCTAGAGATATCACAAATCGCAGACGTTTATGCTCCCAATGAAGCTCAATCTACATTCTTCACCCAATTCTTCCTTAAATTGCAACAATTTCATTCCCCACATATTATATTAGGCGAAGATTTTAATTCAGTGCCCCAGCCAAACCTGGACAGAAGTAAACAAACCCAAACTTCCAAATCCTTTTCTAAGACAACTACCTCGCTCCTACATGATCTACAACTAATAGACACATGGAGAGCATTGAATATAGGGGCGAGAGACTATACATTTTACTCACATCCACATGACTCTTACTCACGAATTGACCATATATTTTGCACCCCAATTATCCTCGCAAATTCCCTCGACTCCAGTATACATCCTTGCACTTCGTCCGACCACCACATAGTTACTCTGACCACCAAATTTATAGGCCTTTCCTCCACCCCCTTTTCGTGGAGATTAAATGAATCCCTACTAACTGATCCGTGTCATCAACAAGAGATAGCTGCTGAAATTTCAGAATATTTTTCAATCAACGCATCCCCAGAAATGCCATCCTCTACCCTCTGGTCGGCTCATAAAGCTGTGATGAGGGGTATCCTAACTAGAAGGGCTGCACAATTTAACAAGATTAAATTGGAAAAAATTAACTCCCTCACAAAAGATCTCCACCAGCTACACAGGGTCCACATAAATACACATGACCAAGACATTTTCAAACTGATATCAATTAAACGTAACGTATTGGACACTTTATTGTCCGCCAAAGCAAAAAAAGCTCTCCGCTGTTCCAAGGCTAGGTTTCTCTTATCTAGCAATTCCTACTCCACAATGTTTGCACGGAAACTTAACCAATCAATAAAACCCTCCCATATCTACAAACTTAAGAATAACACAAAACAATTAGTCACACACCCCCAGGAAGTCCTTTCAATCTTCACTAAATTTTATTCTGATCTTCTTTCTGATCTTCAATCCTCCCCTCCTTCCTCCACAATCTCGTGGTTGAATAGTCTCCCCCTTCCAAAACTTAAACAAACACAGTTAGAGAGTCTTAACTCACCATGCTCGGATGAATAATTAACCCAAATTATCAAATCACTAAAGAAAAACTCAGCCCCAGGCCCAGATGGCTTTTCCTCTTTATACTACAAACAATACTCCCAGCTTTTAGTCCCACACCTAGCGAAATTATTTAACTGCATCCTAAAAGGAGATCAGTTCCCAAAAGAGATGTTACTCGCTAATATGTCCCTCATCCCAAAGCCTAATAAAGACCACACATCACCCCAAAATTATAGACCAATCTCAGTTATAAACAACGACCTCAAGATCTTTAGCAGACTCCTTGCAAACAGACTCTCCATAATTATTCCCACTTTAATTTCCCCATATCAATCCGGCTTCATACCAGGAAGGCAAATTACTGACAACATTAGACTGGTCACCAACATCATTCAGGACGCTAATGTAAACGCCAAATCGCTCCTGATGCTCAGCCTGGATATAAATAAAGCTTTTGACAGCGTCTCCTGGACATACCTAAACACAGTACTTCACAAATTCTGATTTGATGGTGAATTCTTACATGCCTTCCACGCACTCTACCATAATCCCTCTACTATAATTCATTTACCAGGTTGCAATTCAGAATTCTTTGGTATTCTTTGCTATATTCGCATTAGCAATAGAACCACTTTCCACGGCCATTTTACTTAATGCTGACATTAAAGGATATTCGACCAACACCAACACCTACAAATTGAGTATGTATGCTGACGATATGTTACTCTTTTTATCAAAACCTGAAACTACTTTACCTAGCCTTTTACAAACCCTTAACATTTTTGCCTCCTTATCTGGTCTCACAGTCAATGGCCCAGATTCATAAAGCAATTACGCCTGTCTAACTGGTGTTAGACAGGAGTAATTTCAAATTTCGCGCGCCGTATCACTAGTTTGAATCCTCAAACCATGATACGGCGGCTTCGGGCTTCGATCCGAGAGGCTTACGTCTTCGTAAGCCTTCGGATCTACGCTGCGATATTTTTGCGCCCGCTGGGAGGAGTTCGCGTCGTTTTGATGCGTCGGGATATGCAAATGTGTTTTTACGGCGATCCACGAAGATACGAGCGGTCTTCGCAATCGCTTACGTCTGTTTTTTTTACGTACTGTTAGACCAGCTTTTTGCTGGTCTAACGGTGCGTAGCCCATGTTAAGTATGGCCGTCGTTCCCGCGTCGAATTTTAATTTTTTTTTTTGCGTAACTCGTTCGGGAATAGAAATGTCCGTAAACGACGCTACTCAAACAACGAATGACGTAACGACGTGATTTTGCGCAATGCACGGCGGGAAATTTGCGAACGGAGCATGCGCAGTTCGATCGCCGCGCGAACGCGCCTATTTTAGATCCTTCACGCCCCCTACTCGTGTAGATGGATTGCGACGGGAGAAATACACTACGCCGCCGTCGTTTACTGGACAAAATCTACCTGGATTCCACGTAGAGCCAGGTAAAAAACGGCGGCGTAGTGTATTTCTGATACGCTACGAGAATCCAATTCTCTCTGAATCTGGGCCAATGTCTCCAAGTCAATTGGTATGCCAATAAACATCCCCTCTTCTGCGCTAGAGTCCTTACGTTCCTCCTTTAATTTTTCTTACTCACCGGACTCTCTCTCATACTTAGGCATCCTTCTCACCCCCAACCTAAATGATTTAGTTACCAAGAACTATATTCCACTGATGCAAAAATTAATGCCGCGTACACACGGTCGTTTTTTGCGATGAAAAAAAACGACGTTTTTTGTGAAGTAAAAAACGACGTTTTTAAAACGTCACTTTCAAAGACGATGTTGCATACACACCATTGTTTTTTTCACAAAAAACGAGGTTACGTTCACCACACTTTTCCATTGAAGCTCGCTTCATAACTAGCTTCTGGGCATGCGCGGGTTGAAAAACGTCGTTTTAAACGACGTTTTTGCTACACACGGTGACTTTTTGTGAAACAAAAAACGACGTTTTAAAAAACGACACAAAAAATTCAAGCATGTTGGAATTTTTTTTTGGTCGTTTTTTTAAGACAAAAAACGACGTTTTGCCCACACACGATCAATTTAAATGACGTTTTAAAAAACGACGTTTTTTTTCATCGCAAAAAACGACCGTGTGTACGCGGCATAAGAGCAACACTTAAAATGTGGAAGTCCTTTAAGATATCGTTTTTGGGCAGAATCACTGCAATAAAGATGACATTACTCCCTAAAATACTATACCTATTTAGAGCGCTCCCCATCAGAATTAACAAAATACTTATCACTAAATTTCAATCCGACATTAATAAATTTGTATGGGCAGACTCCCATCCACGTTTATCAAGACTGATTTTATATAAATCTCAAAAACGTGTTGGCTTCGGCCTCCCAGACTTCTGGCTTTATTATTTATCAGCTAGATGGTCCCAAATAGCTCAGTGGCATATCCCTAATTCAAGGATCCCATGGGTTGAGTTTGAGAGAATACTCTATCTCAGGTATACTTTGGGGTAACAAAATCACCATCCCTTCCCTGGAATCAACAACCTGTAATATTTCAAGATATCCTGCAATACATTGTGAATTATCATTACTGTCCTATCTCATGTAACCCGAGATATCATTTCAGTCATCCTATGCCCCTAGTGGACATAGGATGACCCTAGACACAAGAGTCATTGTTAAAGCTGAAACAGGAGTACCCCACACCCTTCAAGAGCCTCTGGGTCCTACGGGCCATTCCGTTACAATATATATATATATATATATATATATATATATATATATATATATATATATATATATATATATATATATATATATATATATTGTAAGATTGGGGGGTTTGTTAGCTCTTTTGGTAGATGTGTTTTTTCCAGTGATTCAAGCCAGTCAGGAACTATATTTAAGGACATGGTAGCCCATTTTTATTAAAAGGAAACAAAATAAAAGTCCAAACAAAGGTTTCCCACGCAGGGGGTTCTCCTCCATCAAATACACAGAACAGAAAATGCTAGCCCACCTGGCTCTCTGTAGCAGTATCTGTAGCAGTACTTCTGCACTTTATCCTGTCACCCAGACCAGCGGACTCCTCAAAGTAGACAGCTTCTCTTTAGCGTCTACAGCTCTGCCGCTTGCAGTCACCAACTATCTGGCTGTCTCCTACAGCCTCTCTGACTTCTGGAGATCTCCTGTCTCTTAGACCCCTTTCACACTGACACGTTTTGCCCTGCAGGCTTCAATGTAAAAGCCCGAAGGCTTTCACACTGAAGCGGTACGCTAGCAGGACTGCTCCAAAAGTCCTGCTAGCCGCATCATTGGAGCGGTATAGGAGCGGGGTGTTTACCGCTCCTATACCACTCCTTCCCATTGAAATCAATGGGAAACCATGGTAATACCGCCCGCAATGTGCCTCTACAGAGGCGCATTGCGGGCGGTATTAACCCTTTTCCCACGGCTAGCGGGGGTTAAAACTGCAGCGATAGCGGCCTAAATATTGTGGTAAATACGACGGTATAGCGGCGCTAAAATTCACACCGCTATACCGTCACAGCACCTCCACTGCCCTGTGTGAAAGGGGCTTTAGTGTGGAGCTGTCTCCAACTTGCAGACATGAGGTCTTCCCACACTAATTATAAGGGCTGTGCTCACCTGAGCACACACCCTGCTGGTCATCCACAAAATCTGGATACAGGGTTGGAGATTCCGTCCCACCCCAGACACTGTGGAATCTCCAAACTAGAGAGCCCCATCACAAAATACCAAAACCTGGAGAAAGCTGCAAAAGCAGTCTTCTCCAGTCCACATCTATGCTCTGTAGTCTTGCACCTCGCAAATGTGCATACCCTGTGTCCAGCAAACTGTCCATTTTACCTTGACAGTAGCTCCTACTGTCACAATATATATATATATATATATATATATATATATATATAGTAATGTGCAAAAGTTTCAGGCAGCTGTGAAAAACTCTGAAAATTAAGAATTATTTCAGAAATAGGAGTTAATCGTTTATTTTTTATCAATTAACAAAATGGAAAGTAAATGAACAGAAGAGAAGTCCAAATCAAATCAATATTTAGGGTGACCAGTGACCACCATTTGCCTTCGAGCCAGCATCAATTCTTCTAGGTACACTTGCACACAGTTTTTGAAGGAACTCAGCAGGTAGGTTGTTCCAAACATCTTGCAGAACTAACCAACCACAGATCTTCTATGGATGTTGGGCAGGCTGCCGCAAATCTTTCTGTCTCCTCATGTAATCCCAGACAGACTCAATAATGTTGAGATTAAGGCCCTCTGGGGGCCAAACCATCACTTCCAGGACTCCTTGTTCTGCTTCATCCTGAAGATAGTTCTTAATGACATTGACTGTATGTTAGGGGTTATTGTCCTTCTACAGAATACATTTGAGGCCAATCACATACCTCTCTGAATGTATAGCACGATGAATAAGTATCTGCCTGCATTTCTCAGCATTGAGCACACCATTGATCCTGACCAAATCTTTAACTCCATTTTGCAGAAAAGCAGCCCCAAACTTGCAAGGAACCTCCACCATGCTTCACTGTTGCCTGCAGACACTCATTATTGTACCACTCTCCAGCCATTCGCCAAGAAAATGCTTCCTGCTATAGCTAAAAAATGTTAAAATAATGGACTCATTAGTCCAGAGCACCTGCTGCCATTTCTCTGCACCCCAGTTCCTATGTTTTTGTGCAGAGTTCAGTTTCTTAGCTTAGTTCTTTCATGAAGATCACTTCTGGCCATACTTCTCTGAATGGTGTACCTGGGTCCTAATGGTTTCCGCCTGTTCTGTGCTGATGGCACTGCTGGACATTTTCCAACATCAAAGGGATATAAGGGATACAAAAATGTATCTTTCCGGCGGGGTAGCGTTTCCTCTTTACACTACGCCACCGCAAATATTATGGGCAAGTGCCTTATTCAGAAAGCACTTGCTCCATAATATGCGGCAGCGTAGCGTAAAGTGCAAGGCGTAAGGCCGCGCAATTCAAATTGCTGAAGTGGGGGCGTGATTCATGTAAATGAATCATGACCCCACGTAAACTACTTTTTTTTGGATGGCGCATGCGCCGTCCGTGGACGTTTCCAGCGCACATGCGCGAAATCACGTTGCTTTTTCTCAATGTAAACAACGTGAACGTAACTAACATAATATTGTAAAGAGGGCAACTGCGCTACCGAGAGAGGGGGGATGGGGGCACTGCTGCAAACACCTAGTGACTACGCCAAGGGGCGTGGGTGAAGGTGGGTGGGAGCAGGGTACAGAGCAAAACAATAACAAACGTAGGTACTTATACCAGTGCAGGGCGTATATCATATAAATATACAATAATGAGTGGTACAAATGTAAAAAGTGACAAATATACTCAAAAAAACAAAAGAAAATCCATTTGTGTTCAATTTTGCGGGGCTGTGCTATGATCTGTCTCTCTCCTGGCATGTACACTGTCTGAGGCTTCTTCCGATTCGATCCGAGCACCTATCCAGTCCATTCAGAGAAGAGGAGCAGCCAGGTATATATCCAGGACCAAGGGCGAACTCGCAGTTCGTTGGAGATAGGCCCACCATTCATTACCTCCATGTGAGTGGATGCATGTGTGATTCATGATGTATGACCAGATGCCCCTTTCATGCTGTACCATGATCCTGTTCGGTTCTTTTTTCATGATCCACTGCTGATGAGTGCTGCTGTCATTCCCTTATTGAAGTGTATCTCCCTGGAGTTGTGCTTTTGGCTATCCGTGCAATAGCTGTGAGGCGAGGAGCTAGGGACCACCAGAGGTGTTCACTGTAAACTTCTCTCCCGGCACTACATCTTTTCCTCTTGGACCCTGCTCCCACCCACCTTCACCCACGCCCCTTAACGTAACTAATGTCGAGCCCCATTCCCGAACGATTTACGCAAACGACGTAACCAACGTACAATTCGACGCGGTCCCGACGTCCATACTTAACATTGGCTGTGTCTGCTATAGCAGGGGTAAACTTACGCCAGTCTCACGCTTACGTAAATTACGTAAAATACGACCCGCCATCGCAAGTACGCTCGTGAATCTGCGTAAGTAGCTAATTTGCATAATTTACGCAAAACGCCACCTAGTGGCCAGCGTAAATATGCAACTTAAGATACGACGGTGTAAGCAAATTACGCCACTCGTATCTTAGGAGAAAGCCGGCGTATCTTCTTTTCTGAATAGCAAAAAAAGATACGCCGGCTATTCTTAGTATTTACGCAGCGTATCTATAGATACGCTGGCGTAAATGCTCTATGAATCTGGCCCTATGTAGCTTCATCTGTTGCACTTGGCTAACCACTGTGTCTATGGGCCTCAATGTTACCACAACAATGGTGTCCTCAATGCTGAGAAATACAGGTAGATAGTCGCAATTTACCCCATGCTTTTGTCATCTTCTTCTAAGCAACGTTATATGATAAAATGAAAACAGGTGGAGTTGGAACTTGAGGATTGGCACAATCTAGCGAGCAATGCACCCAGAACATATATTAACACCTCACTTATAGAGGCAAATTACATAGTGCTACTCCAAAGGTCCCGATGAGACTGACCTCCTACATCCCAGGAGCCTCTCTACGTTGTTTAAGAGGCTGCTCCCGAAATGGATCGTTCCTCCATATTTGGTGGAAGTGCTCAAAAGTCTAGATTCTGGATAAGGATATACAATTTTCTCTAACGGGCAAAAACCTTAAAAAGAATCCACAAGGTGCCCTACTGGGATGCCCAATTTTAGAAGCTTTGTGGTGCGTGCGGAAATTGACCTCTTTTGTCATGGAGGCCCCCTGTGAGACTGTTTGACCTGATTAAAGCCAACTATTCTGGGTAATGATCAACGAGAAACTCTCAGCTACCCTAATGATAAAATTCCACATTTCGAAAAGATTTGGGAACCTTGGATTAACTACCTGATAGGGCACTTGTAGAGTCTGAAGGCTCTTCTGGAATCCAAGCTTGGAGCATCATCATCGCACCAAACACTTTACCCTTTACTTTTACTTTTTTCCTTTCTTTTTCCTTGACTGCATCCCCAGACTGGTCATTTGGAGCTTGATAATTCTTCTATTTATATTCCTGTTATGAATGTTATCATTAGTTGATCCTAATGGATTGGATAATCATTTTCTCTATTAGACATTTGTATTTGTTGAATATGCACTACCTGCAATTTACCAATAAAAATGATTGGAAACGAAATACAGGCAAATGTGTATTCATTATGCCATACCATCAGGGCCGCAATTTTGAAGTGTGACATGTTGGGTACCAATTTACTCGGCATAACATTATCTTTCACAATATAAAAAAAAAATTGGGCTAACTTTACTGTTGTCTTATTTTTTTCCCCAAAAAAGTGCACTTGTAAGACCGCTGCGCAAATACGGTGTGACAGAAAGTATTGCAACAACCGCCATTTTATTCTCTAGGGTGTTAGAATAAAACATATATATAATGTTTGGGGGTTCTAATTTGAGGGAAGGAGATGGCAGTGAAAAAAGTGAAAAACACATTAGAACCGCTGTTTTACTTGTAATGCCAATGGCCACCACAAGATGGCACCAGATTACAGAAGGAAGCTTAGGCCTGCAGAAGGCCGCAAAGCCGCGGCCTCAATTACAGGCGGGCGTTGGCACAGCGGGAGAGATGGGGGCGCACGGATCCTCCTAAGCCTAAACTTCCCCGGCGCCAGGTCACAATTTCTTGTCTCAATTGCGACCGGGCGTCGGGATTTTGTCGAGCCCTGCAGTATACTATATATACAGTACAGTACAGCTCTTCATCTTTATGTATGTTCACTCTATAAGTTAACAGTGCATTCAAGCCAAAGATGTGTGTGTGTGTGTATATATATATATATATATATATATATATATATATACACACATACACACACATCTTTAGCTTGAATGCACTGTTAACGTATAGAGTGAACATACATAAAGATGAAGAGCCAACACAATTGATTGGGTAAGCACGGTGAGCAAGCATCACGTCAGCATCCATTCCAGTATGATTCCATTCCCTTGTAGCGTTCTCCTTAAACCCAAAAGGTGGATATAAAGCATATAGATAATATCACAGGTATCCATCAAAGTGCTGTGAGCAGGCATCTCCCACATTTTCACAAGCACAGATGTTTTCTTGTAGAAATAACAATAATTCAATTTTTTACATTTCTTCAGTTGCTTCCTGGTTTCTGGCCTAGGCCAGAATGATGTCATACTGTACATCCCAGAAGTCTTGATGGGCATTTTGCTTTTCTCAGCACCTTCTTCTCTGCTTGCCTGAGTTAAGGGCAGACGGATTCCAGGAAGTACATGAATCATTTGCCCTTACTTTATTTTCAGAGTGATTTCTCAACAAAATAAAGCGTGCAGACATAAATGGCAAAAATTGTTTGCTTTGAATATTATTTTTTTTTTTAACCACTTCAGCCCCGGACCATTTTGCTGGTCAATGACTGGGCCACTTTTTGCAATTCGGCACTGCGTCGCTTTAACTGACAATTGCGAGGTCATGCGACGTGACTCCCAAACAAAATTGGCGTCCTTTTTTTCCCACAAATAGAGATTTCTTTTAGTGGTATTTGATCACCTCTGCGGTTTTTATTTTTGCGCTATAAACAAAAATAGAGCGACAATTTTGAAAAAAAAAGATTATTTTTTACTTTTTGCTATAATAAATATCCCCCAAAAATATATAAACAAAACAATTTTTTTCCTCAGTTTAGGCCAATATGTATTCTTCTACATATTTTTCGTAAAAAAAAAAACGCAATAAGCGTTTATTGATTGGTTTGTGCACATATTATAGCGTCTACAATATAGGGGATAGTTTTACGGCATTTTTATTAATATTTTTTTTTTTACTAGTAATGGCGGTGATCAACGATTTTTATCGGTACTTCGACCTTATGGCGGGCACTTCCGACACTTTTGACAAATTTTTGGGACCATTGGCATTTTTATAGCGATCAGTGCTATAAAAATGCATTGATTACTGTAAAAATGCCACTGGCAGGGAAGGGGCGAGAAAGGGGTTAATTATGTTCCCTGGGTGTGTTCTAACTGAAGGGGGGGTGGACTGACTTGGGGAAATGACAGATCGATGTTCATACATTGTATGAACAAACGATCAGTCATTTCTCCCCCTGACAGGACCCGGAGCTGTGTGTTTACACACACAGCTCCCGGTTCACGCTCTGTAACGAGCGATCGCGAGTGCCCGGCGGTGATCGCGCCTATTGGCTGGAATGCGAAATGACGTATAGCTACGTGATTTCGCACAGCCGAACCGGCCTGCCGCCGTAAAACTGCGGCGGCTGGTCAGATAGTGGTTAAATAGCGTTTTCAGTTTGTGGTATTCAGATACTGTTACATTACACTTGATGATGATAACATCATTAAAATTAAGACATTAATCATTGGTGTTAGGGATCAAAAACAGTCCGATTTCAACATCTCCATGGATGAACAAATTTGTTACAGATTGGGGTACCAGAGAAAAGCATCAATTTACTCATGTACATCTTTTGTCCTAGACCAGGGGTGCCCAACCTTTTGAAGAGTGAGGGCCACTTAAGCAACTTGGTAACCAGTCGGGGGCCACAATGAGTGGAGCGGGCGGATGACAGGTCAAGGCTACTCTATAGGCCCTCAGATCCACCCTGATGGAAGGGGACGAATTCCCTTCTGTTTTTCAGGTTGGAGGTAGGTGGGCGTAAACTGACATCTGTTGCTCTATAGAGGTGAATTGAGGGTTCCATTTGGTCAAGCTGGTCGTGTGAAAAGGGCCTAAGACTGCTTTCACACTGATGTGCTGTGGTTTACCCACACTGCGGGTGCAGCATAGTGCACCTGTGTCTATCCTGCGGGTTAGCTGAACTTTGCCATAAACCCCGCCTGTGGCAAAAGCCAGCTCTGTAGAGGAAGCATTGGCTTATGGGGCTCTGCTCCGCAGCCGGTTTCTTCCTCTACCACCAGCTTCATTCACAACACTGATGCTGTGGTATGGAGGGTCAGCAACCTGCGATCTGGACTTGCCAACCCACCATTCCAGAGCAGGAGGTCGCGGGCCACATCAGAGGGCTCCGTAGGCCACATGTGGCCACTGGTTGGCCACCCCTGTCCTAGGACCTACGAAGGCAATGGATTTCCCTGAAACTCTGAAAACTAATATAAGATTATATTAGACTTTCATAACTATACTACCAATTCATTACCTAAAATATTAATTTCATATATACTAGACATAGAAAGTGTATGACCTGAATACAATTTAGTACTGGTTAAATTTTAAAATAGTTGACAAATAATACAATAATAAAGACAAATCTACAATACAAATCTTGCATTTGAGAAACCCCACCCAATACCGATATGAACCACCAGAAACTCGTCTACCATTAATGTTTTTAAAGAAAACACTAATGGGATTATATCAGGCATCATGGTCTATTATCGTTCATTAGCATTCCATTACCCAGAATGCTCTGGGGAGGCCATGTGTTAGATAAAAAGAGTAATTTACAAACCTAAAACTGACACAGTGCACTATGTTTCCAGATAAATGCAATGAATTGTCAAAGATTGAAAGCACTCCTAAGGCCCCTTTCACATGAGCAGACGAACGGTCCGCTAATTACAAGTCCGTTTACGGACTTGTAATGTGTCCCTATGGGAGCGGATCCGTTAGCGGATGATGCATCCGCTAACGTCCGCCTAAGATCCGCGTCCGTCTGGATCCGTTTTGCGGACGGAAGAAAACCCTATTTTTCTTCCGTCCGGTGGATCGGATGCAAACGGACAGATGGTCCGATTCCCCATAGGGGATAGCGGAGGAGAGACAGGGCGGTCCCTGCACAGTGTGCGGGGACCGCCCTGTCCGCCGACAGCTCAGCAGGACCCCCCGCTGAGCCGACGGACACACACGGAGCGGACCGAAAAACGGACCGCTCCGTGTGAAAGAGGCCTAAAACACATATGAGAGAACTGGGCTATTCAGTCAAGACCAATTGGTTTATAAAATACTTTTTATTTCTTTATAATCCCGTACCGTACTACATGATTTTGAACAAAGTAAGGTCCATAAAGACATGGATGAGCAGGTTTGTGCTGAAGAAACTTGACTGACCTGCACAAAGTCCTGACCTTAACCTGATAGAACACCTTTGGGATGAAGTAGATTGGAGACTGCGAGCCAGGCCTTCTCATCCAACATCAGTGGCTGACCTATGCACTTATTAGTAATATAGTGTAAGTCTGAGCTGGTAAGGTCAGAACAAAATGTGCTGCAAAGCATAGGTCAGTGCATACAAAGCATAATCTTGAATTAAAGATTTTGGGTACTCTGATCTGATTTTTAGATATGTGCATTCCCGTTGGTACGAATGTTATTTTCGTATGAAAATGTTCATTTTCGTACCTGTGGGATAATGTGTACATACGAAAAAATTAAAGCACCAAAATACAAAAAACGACGGGATTACGAATGAGCTGCATAACGAACAACCGCAAATACAAACTAACGATCCGACGAAAATACGACAAAACGAAAACGACATCTATAACAAAAGATTTGCATTCTGTATTTTGTTTGAATCCTTTTTCTGTTCGTATTTTCAGTCGTATGTTCATTGTTCATATGACATCTATAACAAAAGATTTGCATTCTGTATTTTGAATTCCTTTTTTCTGTTCGTATTTTGCATTCAAAATACAGAATGCAAATCTTTTGTTATAGATGTCATATGAACATACGACTGAAAATACCAAAAGAAAAAGGATTCAAGATACAGAATGCAAATCTTTTGTTATAGATGTCATTTTTGTTTTTTTGAATGGGCAGTGAGTGAGTGTAGTTAGTGAAGCAGCTTCTCTTTTGTGCTGGGTACACTAGTACAGTGAGTAGTACAGTAAAGCCAAATAAACTTTTCTGTGGATTTTCATCTGAAGGGAGATCAGTTGGCCAGACTTTTGAACCCAAAAATGGTTTTCTGATGGAGTTTAAAAACAAACAAATTTTCTGAGAACGAACGGAAAACGATCGTTTTTATGTTTGTTGTTAAAAAAGTCTGACCAAGTGTATGGGGCTTAACAATAGTTAATATGGATGAGCCGTGTGTTGAAAGTGCCACGAATCCCGCAATATATTTACGAAAGTACAAAATGACGAAAATGCTTTTTCTGTTCGTATTTTCAGTCGCATGTTCAAATGAACACCTCACCCCTCGAAAGTCCGGTGCGCGTGCTTGTCGTTCTGTTTGTTTCCCAGCCTGGCCATTGATTGGCTAGGCTGGGCGGATTAATAGCAGCCCAGCCATTGGCTGGCGCTGGTATCAATCACAGCGGATGACGTGGCGCACGGGGCGAGTGTTACAGTGGGCGGCTATGGCCGCCGCTGTATCACAGGAGCGCACTCGCAAAAGTTTCCACCATGCGAGCTCGCTCGCATGATGGAAGAAAGCTTTTGCCAGGAGGAGCTGAGACAGCCGACGAGGGACCCCAGAAGACAGGATTCGGGGACACTCTGTGCAAAACGAGCTGCACAGTGGAGGTAAGTATAACATGTTTGTTATTTTTAAACAAAAACATTTAACGCAGTATTGTTCAGTGCGTTACTGCAAGTTTAATACCATACATTGCAGTGTGCTAACTTCCGTTTAACGCAGAACAGTCGTGTGCGTTACTGCAAGTTTAACTCCATATATTTCATTGGTTTATCTTTTGTTTAGTGCAGTATAGCTCAGTGCGTTACTGCAAGTTTAACGCAGTATAGTTCAGTGTGTTACTGCAAATTTAACACTGTATATTGCATTGTGTTACCCTCCGTTTAATGCAGTACAGCTCTGTGCATAATGCAGCGTACACACGAACACGATCGTTTTTCGAGTTCTAAAAACTACGGGCCAGATTCAGAAAGCATTTACGCCAGCGTATCTATAGATACGCTGCGTAAACACTACGAATAGCCGGCGTATCTTTTTTTGCTATTCAGAAAAGAAGATACGCCAGCTTTCTTCTAAGATACGAGCGGCGTAATTCGCTTACACCGTCGTATCTTAAGTTGCATATTTACGCTGGCCACTAGGTGGCGCTTTGCGTAAATTATGCAAATGAGCTATTCACGCAGATTCACGAGCGTAAGCGTGAGACCGGCATAAGGTTACCCCTGCTATAGCAGGCGCAGCCAATGTTAAGTATGGACATCGGGACCGCGTCGAATTGTACGTTGGTTACGTCGTTTGCGTAAATCGTTCGGGAATGGGGCTCGACGTCAGTTAAATTCACGTCGTTTACATTGAGAAAAAGCGACGTGATTTCGCGGATGCGCACTGGGAACGTCCACAGACGGCGCATGCGCCGTCCAAAAAAAAGTAAATTACATGAATCACGCCCCCACTTCAGCAATTTGAATTGCACGGCCTTACGCCGTGCACTTTACGCTACGCCGCCGCATATTATGGAGCAAGTGCTTTCTGAATAAGACACTTGCCCATAATATTTGCGGCGACGTAGTGTAAAGAGGAAACACTACGCCGCCGGAAAGATACATTTTTGTATCTGAATCCGGCCCTACATTTTTAGGGATCTAGAAAAAACAAAGTTTTTTTCAACCTGATCATTAAAACGGCCTTGCCTACACACGATCGTGAACATTTTTTTTCTAGCAAAGCGTGGTGACGTACAACACGTACGACGGCACTATAAAGGGGAAGTTCCATTCGGATGATGCCACCCTTTGTGCTGCTTTAGCTGATTTTGTGTTAGTAAAAGACGTCTTGCTTTTTTATGTCTGTTACAGCGTGATGAATGTGCTTACTCCATTACGAACTGTAGTTTTACCAGAATGCTCCCGTCTCATAACTTTCTTCTGAGCATGCGCAGATTTTTCACGTCGTTAAAGCCCACACACGACCATTTTTTACAACCTTAAAAATGACAACGTTAAAAACATTGTGAAAAAATAGAGCATGTTGGAATTTTTTTTTTACCATTTTTTAGAACCCAAAAAATGCTCTGAAGCCCACACAAGGTCATTTTTAATGACATAAAAAAAATTCATTTTTTACAAACCAAAAAAGATCGTGTGTATGCGGCATTACTGCAAGTTGCTGTGCGTTACTGCACGTTTGACGCAGTATATTGCAGTGCATCAGTGCAGTTTTACTGCAGTATAATATAGTGTATCAATGGACTGTGTCTTTTCTGTGTTGTGAGTACTCAAGTTAAAGTGCATCAAACACCACTTTCCATTGATTAAAGTGCATCCACGCACAAATTTACACATCTATATTATATTTTGGTTATGTCTGGGAGCAGGAGGAGGAGAGACAGATGTTCCCATGGCACTGTGAGGGGGCCAGCAGCATACAGTTCCTTGAAAAAGTATTCAGGCCAGAAGTCTGTAGCTATTTCTGGCAGTGCTCAGTTGAAATTTGGTAGGAATTCCACCTGCCCGTAAACCGCCTGATTTTTGACATGCCCACCAGGTGGAACTCGACTTTAGCAATGCTGAAGTGGCTGCACATGAAGCAGAGGGCCGTCAATGTGTACATGTGTGAGTATGGCACAACGACAGGCTCAGGCCGGCTCAGCTTTTTTCCCCACACCAATGGCTGCTTATAAAGGATTGACGCACTGTACTGTCACCATTTGAGGAGACCACAAGGATTGTGAGCTATGACAGTGCATGCATCAGTGACACAATCCCTGTTGTGTTCCTGCTGGAGCAGACTCTGCATGGCATTATATACAGGGCACTTGAGCCAGAGCAGCGGGAGGAAGAGGAGGACCACCTTTCCTCTTAAGGCCCACTTTATGCAGACACCATTGTTCCTTTGCCACAGAACACACAAGAAGGGAGGGAGGAGGAGGAGAATTATGGCAGTTTTGGAGGCACTGAAGCAGAGGAAGACATACGTCAAACAGTAAGAGATGGTCTTCCATCCGCAGAACCCTTGGGAGTAGTACGTGGCTGGAAGGAGGCAGTTCCAGATACTATATTCCTCAGTGACCCCTAGGAGTCTGCTTCTCATGCCTCCGCAAATTTGCAATGCATGGGCTTCATCATGCTTCAAAGCTTGCGAAAGGACCCAAGAATACGTGGCATAAAGGAGAAGGATCACTATTGGTTGGCAACCTTACTTGACCATCATTACAAGGGGAAAGTCTCAGAACTCATCCAGTCTCCACAGAGAGTGCAGAAGATGAAATCTCTTGAGGACCTCTTAAAGAGGAGTTTATTTAATGATTTTCCCAACTCTGGTAGGTTACAGTGTTGTGGAAAATGTAGTTTTGAGGCTTCTGTTGGTCAAGAAAGGAGGCAGCCGCCTAAGTGATGCATTTTGCAATTTTTTTAGTCCTCACCGCCCAGGGCTGTCAGCTTTTACATTCCATCAGCAGCGCCTGCATCACATGGTGGACGATTATCTAGGGGCGAAAACAGAGATGGAGAGCTTTCCAGTCGACGATCCACTGGCTTATTGGCTCATGAGAATAGGCCACTCACCAGAACTTTCCCAGTATGCAATTGAGCTGCTGGGTTGCCCTGCATCCAGCGTGCTTTTTGAACGGCATTCAGTGCTGCTGGAGGTTTTGTTACTGATAATAGATTGCGTCTGTCCACAGACTCGTGGACCATCTGACATTTATCAAAATGAATGAGTCTTGGATTACCAGCAGCTACGAAGTCCCTGATGCCGATGTTGCTGAGTAAGTGTTTTTGGGATGTGGAATCTCTGCAGGACTTCCTAGTGTTGTGGGTGTTTATTTTCATCTGGAAGAATTTTTTTGGTGTAGGTTTGATGGGCACAATTAACACCCAAAGCAAGACCAATTTTTCCACACCTGTTTGACAAGTGCATATCATTAAATAAGGTGTGCTACGCTGCTAGAATTAATACATCAATAATAAATGTGATATAGATGATAAAATATGCATTGAATACAAAAAGAGATAACTAAAAAACCAACACCAAGTGCTCCAATGTATAACCAAATAACATAAAAAAGCAAACAGTGTTGACAAAGTTCATAGAGTGTTGGTATTCAGCTCCAGGGAAAATTCAAAGTTCAGTGAGTTCAGAGAAGTATCCCAAGTAGGAGATTGTGATTCTACAGGACAGAAGAGAGCCTCCACCTCCACCTCTTAATGTAGATCTGCTTACCAGATAGATAATAATCATAAGCATCAACAGCACATCAGGCTGGGTTGCCTTAGCGAATATCCACGTGGATTCCTGTGTGAATCTCCAAACTCAGTCTCAATGCGGCTGGGTCCCAAAAAGCAATCACTCCCAAAGTGTAGCCCAGAAAAGAAAAGGGATGCCAACATAGAGTAGTACCGTTTAAAAAATTTAATAAAATAAATTCGTTTGCACTTACAAGTAACAAATCCTTTGGGGAGCATATAAATAGTAAGCCGGCCGGCTCTCACAATCCGCCCGTCCTTCCGGATGGTCGTGAGGATAAAAACAATGGTGTCGTCAGCACGCCGTTCCTCCCTACGCCGTTTCGTCCAATAGCAGACTTCTTCCAGGGGCACGAGCGGCGTGCTGACTCGCCACCTTTTGATTCGTTTGCAACATTCTAAGACCGCCCTTCTCTGACGTCTGGGGATCATGAATGGCGATCGGCCATCTTTAAAGAGGGATCGCTTGCCAATAGTATGTATTAGCACTGTCAGTGCCTTAAACTTTAAAATCACCCTTTGTAGTAAGGTCGCCCTAAACAGACATGCTGGGAAATCAGGCAGCAATCAACCATTTTGGAAAAGGGATCGCTTGCCTTAAACTTTAAAATCACCCTTTGTAATAAGGTCGCCCTAAACAGACATGCGGGGATCTCAGGCAGCAATCAACCATTTTGGAAAAGGGATCGCTTGCCAGTAATATGTTAACAGGAATTAATATCTAAAAATGGGAATCCACCTGTAGACAGAAAATATATATAAAAAACGTCAGTATGGAGTATGAGAGTTGTATGGCAAATACAGCTGGTGTAACCAACTCCAAATCTGCCACGCATTAACCCACTAATGGAGGAAAAAATATATAAAAAATACATACAGATTTATTCTATATATAAAAAAAATATATTAAAAAGCGACAAAATAGGGACAATCATTCCATATATTCTGAAATGCGCAAAAAGAGGAAAAATACAAAAAGAATTGATATAATATTGAAACAAAACAATTCCTTTATGTATAGATAGTGTGTATTAATAGGATATAACACTACCAGATATTAATATATTGAAAAAGAGAATATAAGTTATGCCCTTTATATTAAATGAATATAACCAACAAGGAAAGACATCTGTGTTGGAAATAACTGCAGGGGCAGAAATCCAACTTCCAGCGTACATAACCACGTTGGAAAAATCAAATAAAAATAAATGTAAAAATAAAACATGAATTAAATTAAAATTCAAGAGAGATTCAAAAGGTTAATGGTAAGGACCATCTAGGCTAAACAGTGTAACAGTGTGAAATTGCTGCTAAGCCAGAAAGGGCAGGGAGAGGATAAGACTAGTTTGAACTTAATGGTTATCAGATCTACCCAGACATCAGAGCAGGTTCACACTATAATGATGATGAAAATAGATCAGCTGTTATCTATAAAGGCGTTGACGTCCGTGTCCACATTCAACCCATACGGTAAGTATGTCCGGACTCGATAGATCCAGGACATTTCAAGTCTGGAGAGTCCTCTAACTAAGGAACTACCCCTCCAGTGGGGATCAAATTTGTCGATCCCCAAAAATATCGTGCCTTCAGGGTTTCGACTATGATGTAGATCATAGTGAACTGACACTGAATGTTGGGAGAACCCTGATCGAATATTAGTAATGTGTTCCCCCAGTCGGACTTGCATTGTACGTTTGGTCCTACCAATATATTGTTTCCCACAAGGACATTGCAGCAGGTAAACAATGCCAGTAGAGCTACAGGTTATAAAGGGTTCAATCTTATGCTCCCTGGAGGTACTGGTTGAAAAAAATGATGTTGTTTTTTTCGTTTTTATTTTATTTAGCGTACAAACCTGGCACCTCCGGCATTGGTGGTAACCTACGATACCTCTTTGGAAAAAAGAGACCTTTTTCGCCGGAGGGTCCACCACATTTGGGGCTATTTTGTCCCTCAAAGAAGGTACACCCCTAAAGATCACTTGTGGGTTTGGGGGTAGGAAAGTTTTTAAGACTCTATCGTTTTCAAGTATATGCCAGTGTTTTTTGACAATTTTCTTGATCATATAGTGTTGACTGGAATATGTGGCGATAAGCGGGACTGTAGGTCCCGCTTGGTTGTTTTTAACACTACAATTCAAAAGCTGAGAACGATCTATTTCCCCCACTTCTAATAGAGTGGTTTCAAGCATTCTTTGATCGTATCCTTTTTCAAACAGCCTATTGGCAAGAATACCTGCTTGTGTCTTATAGTCATCCAGGGTTGTGCAATTCCTTCTCATCCTGATGAATTGACTTCTGGGAACAGATTTCAGCCAGTTGTTATGATGGCAACTTCCTATTGGTATGTAGGAGTTCCTGTCTGTCTTTTTAAAAAAAGTTTTTGTTTTAAATATTCCTTCTTCCTTTACGATGGTGAGGTCTAGAAAGTTAATAACGTCTTGACTGGCTTTGTGTGTTAACACAATGCCTATGTTGTTATTATTCAAGAGGTAAATGAATTCGTCTAATTGGGATCTGGTTCAAGTCCACAGGAGGAGGATGTCGTCGATGTACCTGGCCCATAGTTTAATATACGGGCTCAGGTCATTATAGACGACATCCTCCTCCCACTTGGCCATAAACAAATTGGCCAAACTAGGTGCATATTTAGCACCCATAGCGACGCCTCTTGTTTGTCAATAGAAATTGTGATCGAACCAGAAGTAATTGTGACTGGCCGCATACTCAAGGAGCTCAATCAAATAATCCTTTTGTATCTCAGACAGATCGGAAAGTGCATCTAGATAGTGTTTCATAGCAGATATCCCTAGATGATGTGGGATGATGGTGTACAGTGAACTTACATCTGCTGTCACTAACCACATATTCTCGTCTGGTTGAATTTGAGACAGTAAGTTAATGACATGTTTTGTGTCTTTTAGATAAGAGGGCATTTGCTGAACGAGGGGTTGTAGAAAATGATCTATATACTTACCCACCCTGGACGTAATGGAATCAATCCCACTAATAATGGGACGTCCAGGGGGGCAAGTGAGGCTTTTGTGGATTTTTGGGAGACAGTATAACACTGGAAGTCTTGGTGCTCGCGGGACTAGAAAAATCTGTTCTTTTTCATTAAGAATTCCCTGATCTGCACCTTTTTTAATCAAAATCTCAAGAGAGCATTTATATTGAATAACTGGATCTCTCAATAATGGTATATAAGTCGCTTGATCATCCACAGTTTTCCTGGTTTCAGTAATGTACATAGACCTGTCCATAACTACTATGCCTCCACCCTTGTCTGATGGACGGATGACAAGCTCGTTATTATTACATAGAGAGTCAAGTCCCTTGGTTAATTCCTGGTCCATTGAGATATTGGAGACTTTGACAGCCTCCAAATCCCTTAGCACAACATCTCTAAATACTTTTATTGCAGGGGCTAATGCTCCAGGGGGATTCCATGTAGAAGCATTAGCCAATCCTGAATGTTTGAAGGTTTGTTGGGCCAATGGTCGTTCAGTAGAGGGCAAACCTGCAAAATACCGTTTGATGTTCACCCTGCGTATATATTGGTGGATATCCATATACGTTTGGAATTTATTTAGTTTTTTAGGAGGGGCGAATTTTAATCCTTTATTCAATAAAATTAGTTCTGATTGAGTCAAAGTGTGCGAGCTAAGATTGAAAATGCCTGCATCACTCACATCCTTTGTTTCTTGAGGCTTTGTTCTCCTCCCCCCTCTGCACCCTCTTTGTTTTCTACCTGTCTTTTTACACCTTGACTTGACCTGGGAAAACCCCAATGTTCACCCGGAGTGTTCTCATATTGGCCAGGAGGAAAGTCCCTTGATGAACCTTGTCTGTATGTTCGCTGAGCCTGGCTGACTTGTTCATAGTCTGCAGTGGCATAATTACTAGGCCCATCTCTATCTCTCAAAGGAAAGAAGCGGTTCCTTGCTTCTGTGTCGCTATCGAAATCATATTCATCTCTTTCCCTTTCTCGATCTGAATAGTGTCGAGTATACATATTTTGTTCCTGGGGGGGACCATAATGTTTAATTTTGTTATCCATTCTCCCAGAGCTTCTAGCTCTTCTAGGTGAATCTCTATAATGTTGATATTGACCTGGATTTTGAAAGCCACTGACACGGTCAGGATTAGCCACATTTCTGCCCTGTGTGGGTTTAGTCCAATTAACATTTTTTCCTTGTTGTTGATTATTATAAGAAGAGCCTAAGGCTCTAATCGGTGCCCTCTACTGAACGACCATTGGCCCAACAAACCTTCAAACATTCAGGATTGGCTAATGCTTCTACATGGAATCCCCCTGGAGCATTAGCACCTGAAATAAAAGTATTTAGAGATGTTGTGCTAAGGGATTTGGAGGCTGTCAAAGTCTCCAATATCTCAATGGACCAGGAATTAACCAAGGGACTTGACTCTCTATGTAATAATAACGAGCTTGTCATCCGTCCATCAGACAAGGGTGGAGGCATAGTAGTTATGGACAGGTCTATGTACATTACTGAAACCAGGAAAATTGTGGATGATCAAGCGACTTATATACCATTATTGAGAGATCCAGTTATTCAATATAAATGCTCTCTTGAGATTTTGATTAAAAAAGGTGCAGATCAGGGAATTCTTAATGAAAAAGAACAGATTTTTCTAGTCCCGCGAGCACCAAGACTTCCAGTGTTATACTGTCTCCCAAAAATCCACAAAAGCCTCACTTGCCCCCCTGGACGTCCCATTATTAGTGGGATTGATTCCATTACGTCCAGGGTGGGTAAGTATATAGATCATTTTCTACAACCCCTCGTTCAGCAAATGCCCTCTTATCCAAAAGACACAAAACATGTCATTAACTTACTGTCTCAAATTCAACCAGACGAGAATATGTGGTTAGTGACAGCAGATGTAAGTTCACTGTACACCATCATCCCACATCATCTAGGGATATCTGCTGTGAAACACTATCTAGATGCACTTTCCGATCTGTCTGAGATACAAAAGGATTATTTGATTGAGCTCCTTGAGTATGCGGCCAGTCACAATTACTTCTGGTTCGATCACAATTTCTATTGACAAACAAGAGGCGTCGCTATGGGTGCTAAATATGCACCTAGTTTGGCCAATTTGTTTATGGCCAAGTGGGAGGAGGATGTCGTCTATAATGACCTGAGCCCGTATATCAAACTATGGGCCAGGTACATCGACGACATCCTCCTCCTGTGGACTGGAACCAGATCCCAATTAGACGAATTCATTTCCCTCTTGAATAATAACAGAGGCATTGTGTTAACACACAAAGCCAGTCAAGACGTTATTAACTTTCTAGACCTCACCATCGTAAAGGAAGAAGGAATATTTAAAACAAAAACTTTTTTTAAAAAGACAGACAGGAACTCCTACATACCAATAGGAAGTTGCCATCATAACAACTGGCTGAAATCTGTTCCCAGAAGTCAATTCATCAGGATGAGAAGGAATTGCACAACCCTGGATGACTATAAGACACAAGCAGGTATTCTTGCCAATAGGCTGTTTGAAAAAGGATACGATCAAAGAATGCTTGAAACCACTCTATTAGAAGTGGGGGAAATAGATCGTTCTCAGCTTTTGAATTGTAGTGTTAAAAACAACCAAGCGGGACCTACAGTCCTGCTTATCACCACATATTCCAGTCAACACTATATGATCAAGAAAATTATCAAAAAACACTGGCATATACTTGAAAACGATAGAGTCTTAAAAACTTTCCTACCCCCAAACCCACAAGTGATCTTTAGGGGTGTACCTTCTTTGAGGGACAAAATAGCCCCAAATGTGGTGGACCCTCCGGCGAAAAAGGTCTCTTTTTTCCAAAGAGGTATCGTAGGTTACCACCAATGCCGGAGGTGCCAGGTTTGTACGCTAAATAAAATAAAAACGAAAAAAACAACATCATTTTTTTCAACCAGTACCTCCAGGGAGCATAAGATTGAACCCTTTATAACCTGTAGCTCTACTGGCATTGTTTACCTGCTGCAATGTCCTTGTGGGAAACAATATATTGGTAGGACCAAACGTACAATGCAAGTCCGACTGGGGGAACACATTACTAATATTCGATCAGGGTTCTCCCAACATTCAGTGTCAGTTCACTATGATCTACATCATAGTCAAAACCCTGAAGGCACGATATTTTTGGGGATCGACAAATTTGATCCCCACTGGAGGGGTAGTTCCTTAGTTAGAGGACTCTCCAGACTTGAAATGTCCTGGATCTATCGAGTCCGGACATACTTACCGTATGGGTTGAATGTGGACACGGACGTCAACGCCTTTATAGATAACAGCTGATCTATTTTCATCATCATTATAGTGTGAACCTGCTCTGATGTCTGGGTAGATCTGATAACCATTAAGTTCAAACTAGTCTTATCCTCTCCCTGCCCTTTCTGGCTTAGCAGCAATTTCACACTGTTACACTGTTTAGCCTAGATGGTCCTTACCATTAACCTTTTGAATCTCTCTTGAATTTTAATTTAATTCATGTTTTATTTTTATTTTTACATTTATTTTTATTTAATTTTTCCAACGTGGTTATGTACGCTGGAAGTTGGATTTCTGCCCCTGCAGTTATTTCCAACACAGATGTCTTTCCTTGTTGGTTATATTCATTTAATATAAAGGGCATAACTTATATTCTCTTTTTCAATATATTAATATCTGGTAGTGTTATATCCTATTGATACACACTATCTATACCTTATGAGGGTGATTTTAAAGTTTAAGGCAAGCGATCCCTTTTCCAAAATGGTTGATTGCTGCCTGAGTTCCCCGCATGTCTGTTTAGGGCGACCTTACTACAAAGGGTGATTTTAAAGTTTAAGGCACTGACAGTGCTAATACATACTATTGGCAAGCGATCCCTCTTTAAAGATGGCCTATCGCCATTCATGATCCCCAGACGTCAGAGAAGGGCGGTCTTAGAATGTTGCAAACGAATCAAAAGGTGGCGAGTCAGCACGCCGCTCGTGCCCCTGGAAGAAGTCTGCTATTGGACGAAACGGCGTAGGGAGGAACGGCGTGCTGACGACACCATTGTTTTTATCCTCACGACCATCCGGAAGGACGGGCGGATTGTGAGAGCCGGCCAGCTTACTATTTATATGCTCCCCAAAGGATTTGTTACTTGTAAGTGCAAACGAATTTCTTTTATTAAATTTTTTAAACGGTACTACTCTATGTTGGCATCCCTTTTCTTTTCTGGGCTACACTTTGGGAGTGATTGCTTTTTGGGACCCAGCCGCATTGAGACTGAGTTTGGAGCTTCACACAGGAATCCACGTGGATATTCGCTAAGGCAACCCAGCCTGATGTGCTGTTGATGCTTATGATTATTATCTATCTGGTAAGCAGATCTACATTAAGAGGTGGAGGTGGAGGCTCTCTTCTGTCCTGTAGAATCACAATCTCCTACTTGGGATACTTCTCTGAACTCACTGAACTTTGAATTTTCCCTGGAGCTGAATACCAACACTCTATGAACTGTGTCAACACTGTTTGCTTTTTTATGTTATTTGGTTATACATTGGAGCACTTGGTGTTGGTTTTTTAGTTATCTCTTTTTGTATTCAATGCATATTTTATCATCTATATCACATATATTATTGATGTATTAATTCTAGCAGCGCAGCACACCTTATTTATTGCTTACATTTTGTTTATCTGACATTTGTGCTGCAGCAGCACTCACGTTTATTTTCATATAAGATTGCTTGGTCTTGCCACCAATTTAATTTTTTTGTTTTACATTAGACCTGCGCAGTATTTTCCACTGTTTTTCAAGTGCATATCATTGCAATTTTTGACATCAAGGCCAATTCTTGCCTTCATCAAAAGTACCTTTATAGGGTTACGGTGTGAAGGTGCCACCGGCACCCAAAGACCAATTTTTCCGCACTTGTTTGACAAGTGCATATCATTGCAGTTTTTGACAGCAAGGACAATTCTTGCTTTCCTCAAGAATACCTCTATAGCGTTATAGTGTGAAAGCGTCAACGACACCCAAAGATCAATTTTTACGCATCTGTTTGACAAGTGCATATCCTTGCGATTTTTGACAGCAAGGCCAGTTCTTGTTTTTATCAAGAGTACCTCTATAGGGTTACGGTGTGAAGGTGTCAACGACACCCAAAGAATTTTTTTTTGCACCTGTATGACAGGTGAATATCATTTTAATTTTTGACAGGAAGCCCGATTATTGCTTTCATCAAGAATACCTCAATAGGGTTATTATGGTGTGAAGAAGCCAGCAACAGCCAAAGACCAATTTTTCCACCCCTGTTACTTCTATTCAAAGTCTGTGGAAGACAATAGAATTTATCCAAAAATCTCTATTCTTGTTCCCACTGCACTGCATTGTGGCCTCATCATACAGACTGGCTCCGCAAGCTGTTCCTTACAAAATAAAGGAAGCTTGGCTTTATAATGCATTGTTTCTGCAGCAGCTTCTATACACAGTACAGATGTGCCACTTTACAGGTAGACTAAAGCCTCGTACACAAGATCGGATATCTGATGGAATCTAATCCAATGGATTTTTTCGTTGGATATCCGATGAAGCTGACTTTCATCAGTCTTGACTACACACCATCAGTCAAAAATCTGACCGTGCCAAAACGCGGTGACGTAAAACACTACAACGTGCTGAAAAAATTTAAGTTTGATGCTTCCGAGCATGCGTCGACTTGATTCTGAGCATGCGTGGATTTTTGACAGATGGACTTCCACACAGACGATAAATTTTTTTCTATTGTTTTTTATCCATAGGAAAAATTTAAAACATGTTCTATTTTTTTCACCAATGGAAAACAAAACGATGGGGCCCACACACTTTTGGTTTGTCCAATGAAAAAAGTCCATTGGTCTGTTTTCATCAGACAAACCAATCGTGTGTACAGGGCTTAAGGGGACACCCCAGGCACTATACTGAAAGGATTTTTTTTTTTTTATGCTTACACCTTAAGCATCAAAAAATCACTGCTCATTTAACCACTTCAGACCCACGCTATTGACAAAATACGTCAACAGCGTGGACCTGAGGCGCCAAGCGGACGTCTTTGGACGTGATTTAAAGTGCATTACCGCAATGCATGTACCTGGTGGCCGCGATGTCCGTCGGGTACATGCAATCGGTGGGAACACAGCAGGTGACAGCAGGGACGTGGAGCTCTGTGTGTAAACACAGAGCTCCACGTGCTGTCAGAGGAGAGGAGACCGATCTGTGTCCCTTGTACATAGGGACACAGCATCGGTTACCTCCCCCAGTCACCCCCTCCCCCCACACAGTTAGAACACACCCAGGATACACATTTAACCCCTTCCTCACCCCCTAGTGTTAACCCCTTCCCTGCCAGTCACATTTATACAGTAATTAGTGCATTTTTATAGCACTGATTGCTGTATAAATGTGAATGGTCCCAAATTTGTGTCAAAAGTGTCCGATATGTCCGCCGCAATATCGCAGTCCCAATCAAAATCGCAGATCTCCGCCATTACTAGTAAAAAAAATAATAATAAAAAAAATCATTATTCTGTTCCCCATTTTGTAGGCGCTATAACTTTTGCGCAAACCAGTCGCTTATTGCAATTTTTTTATTTTTTTCTACAAAAATACGTAGAAAAATACGTATCGGCCTTAACTGAGAAAAAAAATTGGCATATTTATTATAGCAACAAGTAAAAAATATATATATATTTTTTAAATTGTCGCTCTTTTTTTGTTTATAGCGCAAAAAATAAAAACCGCAGAGGTGATCAAATACCACCAAAATAAAGCTCTATTTGTGGGGAAAAAAGGACGTAAATTTTGTTTGGGAGCCACGTCGCACGACCGCGCAAATGTCAGTTAAAGCGACGCAGCGCCGGAAGCTGCAATTTTGCCTGGGCACGAAGGGGGTTTATGTGCCCAGTAAGCAAGTGGTTAAAAATGACATTTTTTATTCCAATTTGTTTTCATTAATACATGTCTCCCAGGGCAGTACCCAGACCCCCATAATCATTGTATGCCCACTTACTTGCATATAAGCCCTCAAAACGGGAACATTTGATTTTGCACTTTCAGGTCCCATAGACAATGTGGTCCATTATTCGGTTCCGAACTTTTGCGATGTTCGAAAGTTCTGGTGCGAACCGAACAGGGGGTCATTCGGCCCATCCCTATTCATTACTAAATAATCTTCATTGCCTTTTTATTCACATTGAATATAATTACTTATGATGAATAAACATTACAGCATTGATTTGGTATTGTAAAAGCTTATATATACATTATATGACTGTTGCATGCACCAGCCATTAGCAGTCAGATTGTAAAATAATCATACTTCCATAGACAACCCCCTGACACAATAAATCTAAAAGGAAAAAAACAAACTGCTATGGTTCACCTGAAACAAGAAATTAGTAAGAAGTTTACTTGGTTTAATTGTGTGGTGTGTGTATAATATATATATATATATATATATATATATATATATATATATATATATATATATTGTATCTTAGTTGGTCCAGTTCTGTATGCGATTATACACAAAGCATACAGTATATATATTTAAAACGCACATAAATATTCTCTTTGCAGTTTCACCTTTACAGATTCCTCTATGACCTGCCTTCTTACTGTACAGTGAATCATCGGGATTATGATTCCTTATTTATAGTACAGTGATCAGGATGTAGATGAATAGTGGGAAGCTATAGGGGGGGAGAGTGAGAGCTCAGAGTGAGATCCAGTCTGCGCTAGATGGACAGACTGGAGACTGTCTGTATATCTGAGGAATAAGGCTTCCCACCTTCGATTATTGGCTCAAGGACTCCACCTGGAATTTACAACCTGATGTTCCACATCATTCAAGTTTAATCCGGCTTTGTGACGTGGATTTCCAGCCTCATTTCCAGTTCCCTATCTTGGTCTTGCCTTCCGGTTTCCAGTGGTTCCGGTTCCTAAATACCACCATGCCTGTCTGACTCACTACTGTACAGTATCTGAGTCCAACCGGTCTGG
This sequence comes from Rana kukunoris, assembly GCA_029574335.1. NCBI lineage: Eukaryota > Metazoa > Chordata > Amphibia > Anura > Ranidae > Rana > Rana kukunoris. The sequence continues at coordinate 473,641,115 of CM056051.1, read as the reverse complement.
TAAGCGCATTTACATTTCCTACCAACATTTCCTACCAACCATGATGAGATTGTGATCTATTGAAAATCGCCTGTCTTCCCTTCATTGGATCATGAGATTGTGATTTATTGCAAATCGTTTGTCTTCCATTCATTGGATTACCATCCACCTGTCTTCACATAGACTTCTGCATTTTCTCTTCAGTCTTGGGTGAAAAACATCCAGAGCAGTGCTCAGGGCTTTTCCAGCACCTGGAGCATGTGCTCGAGGCTTACAAAAGTTTCGGAGGTATGGGATGGTTCAGCTACGATGAATCGTTCCGTCAAAAGATTGCGATTTATCCTAATCTGAAATGGGGCAATAAACATGTTGGCTTATGGCTAAATCTTATTGCCCCTCAGAAGCCAGTTTTCGCTAGGACTCAATTGCAGCCTGTTTCTGGATCAACAACTTCTGTCTCAGTCTATAAAAAGGGTACATGCTATGCCTTTAATGAGGCGCAGTGTAAATGGCTCAATTCATGTCGTTACCGGCATGAATGCTCCTTTTGCTTTGGCACACACCCAGTGTCAAGATGTTTTAAGAAGTCATCCAACAATCAATTTCAAAGAGACCAGTCAAAAGGCTTGCACACCAGTGAGGCTGTCTGCAATGCAGCCTTGGCTAGCAATATACCCCGACAGGGAGAAAGCTCAGATAATAATTAAAGGATTTTCCTCTGGTTTTGAACTTCCAATTGTTGAAGGTGTAGGCTGTCTGCCATCAAAAAATCTTAGATCAGTTTTTCTTCATCCTGGTATAGTCAGGGAAAAGCTGTTAAAAGAAATCTCTGTGAATAGGGTCGCCGGCCCTTTCATTTTTCCACCTTTTAAAAAATTTTGAGTCTCCCCTTTGGGTTTGGTGCCAAAAAAGGAACCAAACTCCTTCCGCCTTATCCATCATCTTTCGTTCCCTGTGGGCAATTCTCTTAATGATCAGATTGATCCGTCATTTGCTACTGTAAAATACACGACTTTTGATGATGCAATTGGAATCATTAGGACATTTGGCCACGGCGCCTTGTTGGCTAAGGCGGATATCCAATCCGCTTTCAGACTGTTGCCTATAGACCCCAAGTCTTATAATTCCTTAGAAAAATTTTCCTTCAAAACAAAAGCCTATGACAAATGCTTACCTATGGGTTGCTCTGTGTCATGCTATTATTTTGAGATTTTTGCTTCTTTCATTCAATGGGTCATTTCAAAAGAATCGGGTCATCCGGGTACAATTCACTATCTGGATGATTTCCTCTTCATTGGCCCCCCAAACTCTCCTATTTGTTCCTTAATATTAAAATTGTTTTTCCTGGTCTCAGATTATTTTGGCATCCCTCTGGCTATCGAAAAAACATCCTACCCATCTCCAACTATAGAATTTTTGGGTATTAAGATTGACACTCTAGCTTGGCAATTTGAACTTCCGGCGCTGAAGATCTGCAGACTTCTGTCACTCATTGCAATTTTTCTGCGCCGAAAGAAAATTATGCTTAAGGACCTTCAATCTTTTTTGGGTATTCTGGCATTTGCTACCCGCATTATGTTAATGGGCAGGATATTTTCCAGACGCTTATCGCTTGCCATGTCCGGTCTTAAATCCCCCACTTCCCACATTAGGATGACAAGTGAGCTTAAGGATGACCTATTGGTTTGGTCTCTGTTTTTGCAGGATTTTAATGGCAGATCAATTTTTCAGGACAATTTCAAATTTTCAGCCGATCTGGAGCTTTTTACGGATTCAGCCGGCTCATGCGGTTTCGCAGCCATATTTCGTTCCCATTGGTGCTCCGCCCCCTGGCCTCCTTTTTTGGAGATCCAATGGTTTCACAAAAAACATTGTTCTCTTGGAACCCTTTCCTGTGGTTGTCGCTCTGGAAATTTGGGGCTGCCATCTTGCTAATAAGAGGATTATAATTAACACGGATAATAAGGGCGTTTTATTCGCGGTTAATTGTTTATCCTCAAAGTCCATTCCAGTTATAAAGCTGTTGCGATACCTAGTGCTTACATGTTTGAAATTAAATATTTGGATTAAAGCAAGATATGTCCCTGGTAAGCTCAATACTGTCGCTGATGCCCTATCTCGATTCCAGATTTCACGCTTCAGGCAGCTGCTGCCACAGGCAGATCAGATTGGGTGCCAATGCCCAAGCAAGTTGTGGGATCTGATTTGAATCCAGTTTTCAAGGCCATTAAAAATTCAATCGCTCCAAAAACATGGACTGAATATTCAGTTGCATGGAATAGATGGGTGTCTTTCCTTGCGGATTTAGGCTGCTCAGACGTACGTCCAAATGAGAGCCTTATTTTAGCTTTTATGTGTTCCTTAATGCAACTGAATTTCTCTTTTTTTTTAATAATCAAAATGTATTTATTTTACTTGTTGCATTTCATACAAGGTTATACATTCTTATCTTTTATTAAATACACCTTTACATTGGTCTTGTTAAAGCAAATTAATCCACTATTGCAATTTCCGTGGGTGCCTACTGGTCATTCTAGCCCCCCCCCCCCCGTCAACACAACGAGAGAAAAAAGAAAAGAAAAAAAATAAATAAAAAAAATAATGTATAATTCTCTCTCCTCTTTTTCACTCCCCCTATTTCCCATCCTCCCCTTCTCCTCTGTCTCCTTTCCACTGAGGTGTAGCTATTCTAACCCTGTACTCTCTTGACTTACTGAGCTTAACAAAAAAATAAAAAAAAAATAAAGAAAAATAAAGAAAAGAAGGGAAAACCCCTTTGTGTCTGTTTAGTTCTTAACTAATTGGATATATTGACCCCTTGCAAGTGGCCTTGTGACCGTAGTGTTAAATTATATATATGAGTGTTAAAAATAACATGTTTCTCTTCAGCTTGTTTACTCCTATCAGATTCTCTTAAGAGGCCCAAGGACCAAAGTGCAGATGTGTGTCTAAATAAATATTAAATAAATTGTGTTACAATAATTGTGTCTTCAACTTCCATTCTCTCTCGTGCTCCTATTAAGCTACTTCTTATATTTGAGTTTTACTCCTCCTTGTCCCCCCAACCCCCCCCCCAAAAGTGGCATTGTGTAAAAGAAAAAAAAAAGCAGGACAGGGACCTCCTGTTAGGGTCAGTATGGGAGGGGGGAAAGGAGGGGAGCGAACGTAGGAGAGAGATAAAAAAAAAAAAAAAACTGAATTTCTCTTTTAACCATATAAATACAATTTTGGCGGGTGTTTCTTTTTACTTCAAACTTTACAACCTTCCGGCTTGCAATGCTTATTTTTCAGTCAAGCAGGCATTGAAAGGTTTGAGGAAGGCGAAACAGGTTCCGGATACTCGCAGACCCATAACTCTGGATATTTTATCCAGGCTGTGTTTGGTTACCAGTTGTGTTTGCATTTCTGAATACGAGGCCTTTTTATTTCACGTTTCTTTTATTTTGATGTTTTTTGCAGCCTTCCGGGTTTCAGAAATGCTGCCAAACAACAAACACAGTCTGGATGGTTTATTATTTTCAGAAGTTTTCATGCTGGAAGATAGGGTCAAAATTTTTGTTAGTAAATCTAAAACGGATCAGGCTGGCAGGGGCAGATGGCTTAGTCTTTTTCCCAGTGGTGACTCCGATCTCTGTCCTGTTTTAACCCTCAAAAAATTCCTTTCCATCAGGCCTCCTTTAGGGCACCAATTTTTAATTCATTTGGATTCTTCTCCAATGACAAAATTTCAGTTCAATTCAGTCTTGAAGCGTTGTTTTTCTCAGCTAGGTCTTTCCAGTTTTAAATTTTCCTCTCATTCATTCAGGATCGGAGCCGCCACTGAGGCTGCTAGGTTGGGCTTGCCTGATTCGGTTATTATGAGGTTGGGTAGGTGGGATTCTGGTAGATTTAAAAGTTATGTCTGACCTAACTTATCTCTTTAATTTATAGGTAATAAAGCATGCATATGGATTGTGGGTCATTCCTACATTTATTGGGCTTATAAAAGAGCTTCTCAGCGCTGCTACGGTGCCAACTTATCGTTACCATCCGATAAATTTCATATCATGTGGAAAGGTATTCGTGGTATGCAATGGACTGAGCTTTTCTTTCACCTTTCTGCTTTATTTAATGTTTGGCCTGCTCCAGCTATCTTAGTTCTTCACTTAGGAGGCAACGATGTAGGTAGATTGAAAACTTTGGACCTAATGTTTCTAATGAAACAGGATTTTCAGCGTTTAAGTTTAGCCTTTCCTGATACACAAATTATTTTTTCTGAAATGGTTTCTCGTTTGGTTTGGTTAGATTCGAAAGGTAAGAGGCCTCTTGAAAAAATAAGGAGAAGAGTCACACGGAATTGGAAGGGGGTTTCCCAGGTCTTTACAGGCAAGATGGGGTTCATCTTTCTGACGTTGGTTTGGACATTTTTAACGTAGGCGTCCAGACTTGTACTGAACAGGCCGCGGTGCTGGGGTAGCCGTTTCTGTTTTCAACAGACTCAGCTTGGTGGGGCTTTGGTTATAGATTCATTCAGTACGGCTCGGGTCCTATGACTGAGCCGGTTTAGATTTTGTTTGAAAGTTTGAATTATATAATGATTTATATTTTGCAATGATTTATATTTGAATAAAGATTTATTTATTAATTATTATTCATTTGAAACCAATAAAAGGTGCCGCGGCCGTTTTTTAAACTCCAAGTTTTATTGTCTTGCCTGTTTCTTTACTGGGTTTTTTAATAGAGTGTGATGTGCGATTTACAGTCCCATGAAAAGCGGGCACGATAAGGAGCCCGCATCATGGGATTGTGATCGCCAAAGGGATAATAAAGTTTTTGTGTTAAGATTGTTCTTTAAAAAAAAAAAAAAAAAGAGAGATAGAGCATGAGTCACGGGGCTGTGAGCGGGAACAACGTGAGTAACAGGTGGCTGAAGCTTATATAAGCCACCTGTGTGACAGGATCCCACACAGCAGCCCTGAGGTGTTCAGAATGCAGAGCTCCCCTTCCCCCCCCCCCACCCTGTCGCTGGCGCCATTATGTGGTTATGTCACCCTTGAAGTAAGGGGGGACTTTGGTTATAGATTCATTCAGTACGGCTCGGGTGCTATGACTGAGCCGGTTTAGATTTTGTTTGAAAGTTTGAATTATATAATGATTTATATTTTGCAATGATTTATATTTGAATAAAGATTTATTTATTAATTATTATTCATTTGAAACCAATAAAAGGTGCCGCGGCCGTTTTTTAAACTCCAAGTTTTCTTGTCTTGCCTGTTTCTTTACTGGGTTTTTAATAGAGTGTGATGTGCGATTTACAGTCCCATGATATTCAGGATCTTCTTCAGATGTAGAAAATTCTGCAAATGCAGCTAAACAACTATATCCCAAAGGCTAGGTACAGTAGATAGTTTTAATGGGATGTGGGGATACAATAATTCATAGCAACCAATTAGACTGTCAGCCATTTAGTGTAGTTAGAAATAATAAATGCATATCTGCTATTGGTATCAGCTACAAATTATAATGCAGTGAACTATGAATAATCAAGCAAAGAAGTAAGGGAGTAAAACAAAAATAAAAAAAAGGAATAAAAAAATAAAGTATTCTGGTTAGGGAAGAACATCCCCAACCATCAGAGGTTTCCTCCTTACTTCTGATTGATAGGGAACAGGACCCAACATAAAGGGCTCCCACAGTTCCAAAATAAAATGCATTATTTCATCTTCTACACTCATAGACAATGATGGCCAGCCATGTCATGCACTGATACAAACATTTTTTTTTTTTTTACATCTGAATCCTCCTTCCTCAAAATACTGGAAACATAGGTGTGCGCACAGGGTGTTCTGGGTGTGCCTGGGCACACCCTTATCACCCCATGTGCATAGCATTATCCAGAAGTGTCACCAGGTGGGTGGTTTGGGGTGCAAGTGACCAGTGTAAATTCCCCCATTATATTAAAGGCTCGGTTCAAACATAGGAACACACTACACTCGTATATAGAGTGTAGCATAATATGTTCCCAATCAACTGTCCCCCACTATCCGAGCTTCCTCCATTTGACAGCAGGTGGCGTTCATGTGTTTGAGCTTTGGGGTGCACACCTTAATGCAATAGGCTGCGCACACCTATGACTGGAAGAATGTTGCAAAAAAAAAAAAGACTACCAGGCCCATGTTAGTCCATGGCAGGTAGAAGATACATTTGTCTTTATCTGAGATCTGCTATCACTTTAACGAATTAGATGAGGAGGGCAAAGGAGTGGCACGTGTGGTTTAAGCTTCCACTGGAGTAGGTAGAGTAAATCCTCATTGTAGATTGTGTTTCTGCTGCTATTATCTAGTTAACAATTTCCCCTGAACTTGCTTACAAGAGCAGAGACAAGGGAGGATTTAGAGGGGGTAGTTGCAAGCAATCGTTAGTCTTGGAGAATTTGCAGACAGCCATTGGTCGTGGCTGGGCACTCGACAGTTGGGGGGTTTGTTAAGACTGGATTACAAATGCTCTTCAGTTTAGGTAATAGAGCAAATAGTGTGGCTAAAGCCAGCCATATATGGATAGAAATGAATCCGGTTCAGCAGGAACCACTAAGCCATCCATTAATCGACTTAAGTATAACCAGCCTGTAAGGTTGTTTTTTTGCCTGATCATTGCCAGCAGACATAGCCATCAGTAGTGATCATTATATTCTGCTGGTAGGGAAGGCTCCCACCGGCAGAACACAATAGTGCTGCAGGAGGGATTCCCCCATATACACTGACTGTATTGATGTGGGAATCAAGCGATTTTCTTTCCTTCAAACCGTGTTTCACAATGTATGGCATGCCTTACAGCTAGCAGGTGGAATCATGGGTGGCTATGAGTTTAGTGGAAAGATACCAAGTTGCTCAAAAGAGGGTGGAATTGTGGGTGAACAGTATCACATTTATCATAGTTTGCAGTTTAGTAATAGGACATATCTTGTTATATTATATTACCACTTAGGCCGCGTACACATCACTAAAATAATTCGATCAAATCGGTCTGACAGACCGTTTTGATCGGATTTGTCTGCTGGGCTATTTTGGTTTGATCGTGTACACACGTTCAAACCAAAATCCCCGCCGCCAGACAGCGCGGTGACGTGGCGGTGACGCCGCCACGTCACTGTCACGAGGAAGTAAAATACTTCCACGCATGCGTCGAATCCATTCGATGCATGTGCAGACAGATATGTCCGCTGGTTAGTGTACTAACTAGCAGACATGTCGGACGGACGGGTTCCCAGCAGACAGATTTTAAAGCATGCTTTAAAATTTGTCTGATGGAAAAACCTGTCTGTCCGCCCGTACACACGATCAAATTTGTCTGCTGAAACGGTCCGTCGGACCGTTTCCAGCAGATAAATTTGATCGTGTGTGTGCGGCCTTACAGTTACTCTAAGGTCAGCCTCTTAGCCAGACTGGTTGACTGGAATCTTAATGAAGCCATTAAGGGCTGGGTAACACTTGAAGATAACCAAACATCTCTGCCCCTGAAACTACTGCTTTGGCTTGATCAGGCCTCCGCTACTAAACCACCACTCTTCCATGTCAATTTGACACCCTTAGGCTTCGTACACACGATCAAATCTGTCTGCTGGAAACGGTCTGCTAGACCGTTTCAGCAGACAGATTCGATCGTGTGTACGGGCTAACAGACGGATTTGGCCACCCGACAGATTTCAAAGCATGCTTTGAAATCTGTCGGCTGGGAACCCGTCCGCCCGACATGTCTGCTGGTTAGTATGCTAACCAGCAGACATGTCTTCTCGCACACGCGCCGAATGGTTTCGACGCATGCGCGGAAGTGTTTTACTTCCTGGTGCGGTGACGTGGCGGCGTCAACGTCACCGCCACGTCACTGACACGTCAGCGCGCTGTCTGCTGGCGGGGATTTTGGTTTGCTCGTGTGTACACGCGAGCAAACCAAAATCCCAGCAGACAGATTTGTTCAAATCTGTCGGACAGACAGATTTGAACAAATCTGTCTGCTCGTGTGTACGAGGCCTTAGGCCTTGTACACACGATCAGTCTAAACTAATAAAAACGGACTGAAGTTCAGTTTCATCGGTTCACAGACTGATGGTCTGATGGTCTGATGTGCGTACACACCATCAGTTCAAAAACCGATCGTGTCAGAACGCGGTGACGTAAAACACAACGACGTGCAGAAAAAAGTTCAATGCTTCCAAGCATGCGTCGACTTGATTCTGAGCATGCGCGGGTTTTGAACCGATGCTTTTGCGTACTAACCATCGGCTTTACCGATCGGTAGGCGTCCATCGGTCCGATTTTAAAGCAAGTTCTACATTTTTGGACTGAAGGACAACAGACTGATGGGGCGTACACACGATAGGTTTGGACTGATGAAACTGAACTTCAGTCCGTTTTCATTGGTTTGGACTGATCGTGTGTACGCGGCCTCACGCTCTAATCCTACTTTCCCTCCTGGCTTATCCTCTTCTTTTCTGCAGCAAGGCTGGCCACATCAGGAGGTATTAGCAATGCACTTCTTCTGCAAAGGTTCACTTCTCTCCCGCTAAGCTATAAATGCCCTTATGTATCCACACAAGATGTCACATTGGACTTATGTCCAAATCCATCACTTTTTGACTTCTCGGGGGCCCTTCACAACTTGGACTTAGCCTCTGACAGAGTTACAGACCGTCTGTGCATGCACTTAACCGCAAAGGCATGTAATTTCTACTATATATAGCTCCCTTCTAGCCCCCACTCCCATATGTTTATCCCCATAATGTCGGGCATGAACGCATGAGCTGAACCAGGATTTTTCCAATGTGGATTGGAAAAACATTTGTAACCTGGTTCACAAGGGTTCACTCAATGTGACCAAGGTTTTCACAAGGTGGTATCGTACTCCATCCCTGCTCCACAAATTCTACCCCTCTACCTCTAATCTTTGTTGGCGATGTGGGACAGAAGTAGGTACCATGTGTAACGGAACTATGTATTCTGCCTGTACATCTGTAATAATGATAGCTGGGACTACCTGAGATAGGATTATTAGATATGGATTATCCACATTATACTCTGAGATATCTGTAAGGGTTAATTGTAGGGTGACTCTTTCACTACTAAATTCTAAATGTCCTCTTCTCTCTTTTGTGTATTGTATTACAAATTAACAGTTTCCTGTCAGTGTATTGAATTAGCATGTCAATTATGTTCAGAAGAATTTGTCAGGCTTTGCGGTGCCGAAATGTTTAGCTACTGATGGGATTATCTGTGATTGAGTATTGTTCTGGGGGTTGATTGAATTCTATTGAGAAAGGAATGTGGCTTCTTTGGCCTGGTGCCAGGGGGTCTACCTCGGGGCCCCCCTGTGGAGGGAGGGGGCAGAGAGTTCCATTTTTTCCTTGAGTACTCACAAGCTTGTAACTAGATATAAACCAAGAAATGTACCATTATAGTTAGTCTACTTGACCCTTCAAAACGTAGCCCGTCTCGTTCTTGAAAGGGCATGCAATGGGACTATTATTCTGTTCATTTTACAACTGGACCTGACTCTCCCTCTGGCTCTCGTGGATGAGCTTATACCAGACTTAATTGCATAGCAACTTGCCAGGGAAAAGGACATCTCCAACGGCTGATACCCTCTCACTACTTGGGTAGCCGTTATATTGGTTGGAAGCGGTGGGATGGTCCTTTTATCCAAGGAGCAAGTTCTGAATGGAGTCCCAGTACGCCAGGCTGAAAAGAAACACACTAAAAGATTTTTTGGAGAGTCGTGGTAGGAGTGCCAGTAACAGACCACGGAGGGAGCTGATAGCTGACCTGCTGGAGCTGGACCAAATGGATGGATCCATGGAAGGAGCTGAGCCCCTAGCACCTGTCAGCAAGGAAGATGTAATTACTGATATTGTACAGCGGAGATTATCCTTGTATCCAGAAACGTCCGCGGAACTAATAAACCAGCTGTTCCGGGAAGCAAGAGAGGAGATTCAAACCAAGAGGGGACAAGAACAGGAACTGGTAAGAGCTAGACAGCCCATTACACACGCAGCTCCTACTTCCCCACCCGCTACTACAGGAAAGAAAATACCGTTCACTGCATTTAAAACTTTTGTAGAAAGTGAGGAGGAAATAGATGGATATTTGGTTGATTTTGAGAGGCAGTGCTCACTACACCAGGTACCACCAAACCAATGGGTCACTATTTTGTCTAGGAAATTGTCGGGCAAAGCCGATGAAGCCTTTCGGGCTCTTGCTCCGGAGGATATTTTACAATATTAGCAAGTTAAAAAGGCGCTGCTAACCCGATATGGCGTAACTCCAGAAACCTACCCTAGTCGCTTCCGGGAATCCAAGAAGAGGGCTGTGGACTCTTACATGGAATGGGCCAACCAGTTACAAAGGGTGACATCCCATTGGGTCCAAGGGTGCAAGGCCAACACCGGGGAGGAAGTATTGCAGCTATTCCTAATGGAACATTTCTTCCAAGACCTAGCCGCAGACATACGGGACTGGGTACGAGATCGCCGTCCCGCTAACTTAAACGAGGCGGCGCGGCTAGCAGATGAGTACGCGGAAACAAGAAAAGTAAGCCAGGGTACTACACGGCTGGCTCATAAGGTAGAACCGCGTACTCCAAATGGCACCCCACGCCCAGAGTTTCGGGTTCCAGTCCCCCCAGGACCACCACGTCCTCAGGGGCCTAACAACTACCCCCGGGATTCGTCTAGGGTGACGTGCCATCACTGCAGCAACACGGGACATATTGCTCGTTTTTGCCTTTTGAGAGCTACAAATAACAACTGGAGACGCCCAACACCCAACACAGAGGTCACTCCATCACGGCCCTCTGCCTAGAGACCGAGGTGGGTCCTGAGGAATGTCTGGGAATTTTGTATGAGGCAGACCCAATACAAGCGCCCCCCCCAGATAACCGTCAGCATCACCGTCAGGAGGTACGGGTGAATGGACAAGTAATACAAGGCCTAAGAGATACCGAGGTTACTATCACTCTGATTTAAATACAACCAGGGCACAAAAAGTCAGACTGTCCATTAAATCCACCCAGGCAGTCACAGTCATGGAGACAGCCAGAAAGGGGGAACCCCCACACATCCATGTCTGCGGCCCACTGCCGCAGACATGTCTAATTAATAGGGTAACCTACAATAACCTAGAATATATGGCGGAAACATTTTTACTCCACCATTCTTCCTTCTCGAAGAAAGGGAATATCAAATCCCTGGTGATGTGCATGGTAAATGTGGCTAAACTCTGTATTCCGTACCACTGGCGCTCTACAGTCATCCCTATGATTCACAAATGGATTCAAAGGCTCAATAACCCAGAGGGAATGAAAGAGCTGATTCATATTTCACAGGATATTTACACCCACATGGTATTGTTGGTTGGACTTTAACCACTTAACCCCCGGACCATATTGCTGCCCAATGACCAGAGCACTTTTTGTGATTCTGCACTGCATCGATTTAACTGACAATTGCGCAGTCGTGCGACGTGGCTCCCAAACAAAATTGGCGTCCTTTTTTTCCCACAAATAGAGCTTTCTTTTGGTGGTATTTGATCATCTCTGTGGTTTTTATTTTTTGCGCTATAAACAAAAATAGAGCGACAATTTTGAAAAAAATGCAATATTTTTTACATTTTGCTATAATAAATATCCCCAAAAAATATATAAAAAAAAATTTTTTCCTCAGTTAAGGCCGATACATATTCTTCTACATATTTTTTGTAAAAAAAAATCGCAATTAGCGTTTATTGATTGTTTTGCGCAAATGTTATAGCGTTTACAAAATAGGGGGTAGTTTTATGGCATTTTTATTAATATTATTTATTAGTGCTATAAAAATGCATTGGATTACTATAAAAATGTCATTGGCAGTGAAGGGGTTAACACTAGGGGGCGGGGAAGGGGTTAAGTGTGTTCCTGGGTGTGTTCTAACTGTATGGGGTAGTGGCCTCTCTAAGGGAAATCACTGATCTTCCGTTCATACATTGTATGATCAGTAGATCAGCGTTTCCCCCGCTGACAGGACCGGGAGCTGTGTGTTTACACACATAGCTCCCGGTCCTCGCTCTGTACCGAGCGTTTGTGTGTGCATAGTGGTCGCAAAGTAGCTGACGTATAGCTACGGGCTCTCGCCCAGGAGAGCCGACCTGCCGCCGTAGAATGACAGCGGCTGGTTGGCAACCAGTTAAGGAGACAGCTGAATATCGGTCCTAAATGGGACTTCGGGACTGAGTTTTTCTATAGCCTAATTCTGCTTTACACTTCTCAACAACTTTATCTAACAAACCTCTGAGGGTTTCACAGAACAGCTGTATTTATACTGAGTTTTAATTACACACAGGTATTTAATAAATACGTGACTCCTGTAGGCAATTGGTTGCACTAGATTTTAGTTAGGGGTATCAGTTTAAAGGGGGCTGAATACAAATGCACACCACACTTTTCTGATATTTATTTGTAAAACCATTTATCATTTTCATCTCACTACAATTAAGTGCCACTTTGTGTTGGTCTATCACATAAAATCCCAATAAAATATATTTACATTTTTTGTTATAACATCACAAAATGTGGAAAATCTCAAGGGGTATGAATACTTTTTCAAAGCACTGTATGGCACTGTATGATTGGACACAGCTGATCACATGGTAAATGGCCACTGTGGTTGGCTCTTTACTCTAATCTGTGATCCAGAGCGCGTCCGATGCACACTGCAGGAGGCACGTGGAAGAAGGTCTATGAATGACCATGCTGTAGCTATCTTTTTGGCTGAAGTTACACTCTATAGCAGGGATCCTCAAACGATGGCCCTCCAGCTGTTGCGGAACTGCATATCCCATGAGGCATTGTAAAACTCTGACATTCACAGACAGGACTAGGCATGATGGGAATTGTAGTTCCTGAACAACTGGAGGGCCATAGATTGAAGACCTATGCTCTACAGAGCTCAGTGAGAAGAGATCTGACAGCTGAGTGGAGAAAAGGGACACACTCCCTCCACACAACACACAGGAACAGAGCTGAGGCCATCAATCTGCTGGAGGTCCTTCCTTTGTTACCTTTTTTCTCTTGGTGTCAGGAAAACTTTGTTCATTCATATGCAAATCCTTCCCCCATTTCAAGGCAATTCGGCACATTGCTCAGTCTGTGGTTGTGTGTGACAGGGTCGGACTGGCGCTAAAGCAGCAGTGAGAAGAGGAAGCAGTGAAGCTGCTGAGAAGGAGAGGAACTGAGATGTTGTTCACCCACACTATCCAAACCTGCACAGACACCGTGGGTACTAAAAGTGGCTAGCCATTTAAAGCGGAGTTGCACCCTTAAAACCACTTTCCTTCATCCCATCCAGCATACTGGCGTCAGCGCCAGTATGCTGTTTTTTTTTTTTTTTTTTAATCCATGCACTTACTTTATAATAGATCATTTAATTTTGGGCACACCGCGGTATGTCGCCGCTATAAGGCGTCACGCCTTCCTGAAACAGCCGACTAGCGTTCGTCTCTTCTCGACGCCTACGCACAGACCCAGAAGCTGACTGCGCAGACGCCGTATATAGCCGCGTCACGCCTTCCGGAAACAGCCGACTAGCGTTCGGCTCTTCTCGGCGCCTGCGCACAGACCCAGGAGCTGACTGCGCCGTAAATAGCCGGTCCTAGCTCGGCTTTTTCCGGAGGGCGTGACGCGGCTATATACGGCGCCTGCGCAGTCAGCTTCTGGGTCTGTGCTTAGGCGCCGAGAAGAGCCGAACGCTAGCCGGCTGTTTCCGGAAGGCATGACGCCTTATAGCGGCGACATACCGCGGTGCGCCTAAAATTAAATGATCTATTATAAAGTAAGTGCATGGATTAAAAAAGCAAAAAAACAGCATACTGGCGCTGACGCCAGTATGCTGGATGGGATGAAGGAAAGTGGTTTTAAGGGTGGAACTCCGCTTTAAGAATAGAGGTGGGGGTGGGTCTAATAATAATCTTACTTACACAATATTACTGACCACTGCACTGTACACAGTACTGAATCCTACATGACACCTGCACTGCACCTGCACCACATTGTACATTATGCTCCTGACCCCTGCACTGCCTTCATAATGTTCTACCTTATATTTCTGACCCTTGTTGTGTCTATTGCTGTGTTGTATTTTATACTCCTGACTCCTGCACTGCATTCGCCATACTATACATTATACTCCTGTCCTCTGTAGTGTATATGCTATGTCGGAGGTCAGCAACCCATAGAATTCGATCTACCAGTAGATGGCGGCCAGGTGACTGGTAGATCGCAGTCTGGGCCATCCCAGAGCACCAAACACAGTGCAATGCAGAGGGACTAGTTGTAAAGTTGGATTTGTAGTAGGGAACAAGAGCCAATATGGATATGGGAATATGTCGAAACCTCGTCTGTAGTGCTGACTCCTGTCCCATGTTTAGTGATACCAACTGCACTCCACTTCTTATCCCGGCTAGTGGTCTCCAGAGTGGTGCCAGCAGCAGGAAAGAAGAGATCTTTCACACTGATGTGCTATGGTTTACCCACACTGTACTATATATACTACGTTGGACATATAGTCCGACCCCTGCTCTGTATGCATTATGTTGTACTATACTCCTCCTGACTTTCGCACTGCATTTACTATGTTGTGCACTGTATAAGTTATGTTATACATTATACTTCTGACCCCTGCACTGTTAAATGCTATGTTGTACATGTTGGGTTATCACACTTTAAAGTGGACTATTAAAAAATAAATAAAATAAAAGCCAGCAGCTACTAACACTGTAGCTGCTGACTTTTAATAAGGAGACTTACCTGTCCCGGGTGCCCGCGATGACGGCAGCCGAAGCCGAGCAAACGCAAACGCTCGGGGCTCGGCTTCCCCCGCCTCAATCCTCGGTAAGGGAATCAGGAAGTGAAGCCTTGCAGCTTCACTGCCCGACTCCCTACTGCGCATGTGCGAGCCACGCGGGGTGACGTGAATGTGTGATGTCTCCTGGGACACACACAAGGCCCCAGAAGACACCGCTCCCCCATTCCCCAGGAGGCAGCCGAGGAGAAGAAAGAAGACGGACTGCGGTTCAGGAAGTAGCAGATTAGGACGATCTGCCTAGCAACAGGCACTTCAGGTATGTATACAAAAAAAAAAATACAAAAACATTTTTTTTCCTTTACAACCCCTTTAAGGCTGGTTCACACCGTCGCTGCATGCGGCTCACAGCAGGGGTTCAATGCATGCTGGTTCACCGGTTCAGGTCCGAATTTTGGGCTGAAATCGAACCTGAAACCCACCAAAAAAGGCACACGTTTCTCCGGCACACTGGACCCGTGTGCCTTTTTTGGTGGGGAGATATGTGGAGATATGTGAACCGGCTCCATAGAGAGCCAGTCACATTCTCCTGCTATGCGAATTGGATGCGTGGAAACATGCATTCAATTCACATAGGTATGAACCGAGCCTTAATGTTGTGGCTGCATTTGTTTTTTGTTTTTACTTTTCCCGCCTTTATTTTCACCTGGCTAGTAATACACTTCCTGTCTTAATGTGGCTCCTCTCTGTGGAACAGCAATAGAGACAGCCTTTGAAAATCAGCACTGTCTGGAGAGGGTAGTGTTGGATAGACTAGTATTGTTTATGGTCTTTAAATACATGACTAACACATTAAAGCAGAACTAACCCATCAATTGAACGGGAATGATGTCATTTTTGTTTGTGTTCTCAACCAAATTGTCAAACCATCAAATGGCTGGTGTCCAATGGCAACAAACAATCCAATAATGGCCACTAATATTTTCCAGCACTGCCCTAATCCTCTTGAGCATGGAGTTCACCAAAGCTTTACAGGTTGACACTGGAGTCCTCTTCTACTCCTCCATGATGACATCACAGAGCTGGTGGATGTTAGAGACCTTGCGCTCCTCCACTTTCCATTTGAGGATGCCCCACAGATGCTCAATAGGGTTTAGGCCTGGAGACATGCTTGGCCAGTCCATAACCTTTACCCTCAGCTTCTTTAGCAGGGCAGTGGTCATCTTGGAGGTGAGTTTGGGGTCATTATCATGTTGGAATACGGCCTTGCGGCCCAGTCTCTGAAGGGAGGACATCATGCTCTGCTTCAGTATGTCACAATGCATGTTGGCATTCATGGTTCCCTCAATGGACTGTAGCTCCCCAGTTGCCGGTGTCCTCCCGAGAATTGTCCCCCGGCGGATAATGCCCACTCTGTACTGCGCAGGCGCAATGGACCTCCGAAAATCACTGAAGATGAACACAGCTATCAATCACATGAGCACGATATTGTGCCGCACGCTTCAAAAGCTCGCTCCACTCTGCAAGGGGCGGGTGTAATACTATTATATTGTGTAAGGGGCGGGTGTAATACTATTATATTGTGTAAGGGGCGGCTGTGTATTACTATTATATCGTCTGTATTACTATTACTGTATATCGTGTAATGGCTACAGCAAGGGGCGGGTGTATTATTAGGGTGGTTTTATCAAGAAACTACACAATATAATAGTAATACACCCGCCCCTTGCTGTAGCCATCCGTCCCTTACACGATATATAATAGTAATACACATCCGCCCCTTGCTGTAGCCATCCTTACACCTTGCAGACTGGAGCGAGCATCGAGAGCATGCGGCAACGTCTGTCACAATGTCCTGTTCATTGCGCAGGCCCAGTCTACAGCTGCTTCACATTCAGCTATTTCCGGCGGCTCCGTTTTCTAAAGCGCTGCGCCTGCGCATTTCAGGGTGGACGTCATCCGCCAGGGGGACACGTCTCGGCAGAACACCGGCAGCAAAAATGCAGCCCCAGACCATGACACTCCCACCAACATGCTTGATTGTAGGCAAAACACACTTGTCTTTGTACTTCTCATCTGGTTGCCGCCACACACACTTCACACCATCTGAACCAAATATGTTTATTTTGGTCTCATCAGACCACAGGACATGGTTCAAGTAATCCATGACCTTAGTCTGCTTGTCTTCAGCAAACTGTTTGCAGGCTTCCTTGTGCATCGTCTTTAGAAGAGGCTTTCTTCTGGGACTACACCCATGCAGACCAATTTGATGCAGTGTGCGGCGTATGGTATGAGCACTGACAGGCTGACCCCCCACCCCTTCAACTTCTGCAGCAATGCTGGCAGCACTCGCACTTAACTTCTTTGATCAACCATGGCAAGGCCTGTTCTGAGTGGAACCTGTCCTGTTAAACCATCGTATGGTCTTTGCCACCGTGCTGCAGCTCAGTTTCAGGGTTCTAGCAATCTTCTTAAAGCCTAGGTCGTCTTTATGTAGAGCAACAATTATTTTTTTCAGATACTCAAAGAGTTCTTTGCCATTACGTGCCATGTTGAACTTCCAGTGGCCAGTATGAGAGAGTGAGAGCAATAACACCACATTTAACACACCTGATCCCCATTCACACCCGAGACCTTGTAACACTAACAAGTCACATGACACTGGGAGGGAAAATAGCTAATTGGGACATTTTCACTTAGGGGTATACTTACTTTTGTTGCCAGTGCTTTAGACATTAATGGCTGTGTGTTGAGTTATTTTGAGGGGATAGCAAATTTACACTGTTATACAAAATGTACACTCACTACTTTGTACATTGTAGCAAAGTGTAATTTCTTCAGTTTTGTCACATGAAAAGATATAATAAAATATTTTCAAAAATGTGAGGGTTTTACTAACTTTTGTGAGATACTGTAAATTTGAAATACATTTTTTATCACTTTCTGGCAATATAATGGTTTAGGCTAGACACAGTCTGTGTCACACCCCTCCAACCTGTGTTTTAGAATAAGAGGGAGGTGAAGCCTCCATTAATCTACGTGTAATATTCCACCCCATTGTGTTTAGCTGGTTAGTGGGCATGGAGGAGAAGGGAGGGAGTGGGCTGTCATATACTACTGTGTATGTCCCCACATATGTAAATCTTTAGTCACATGGGCTGCTCAGATGTGATAGGGAGGAAATGCTCAGCATAGACATTCACTGAAAATAGAGCATGTGCAGAGCTTCCAACACTGCTTTTCAAAATCCCTAGCTGAATTGAGGACATAGACAGAAGGTAGAGATAGAGAGCAGAAGGATCAACCATTTTTTTTTTTGTGCAGAATATAGAAAACAGATCTCATAGTGACTGAGTGAGTATGAACAGCATGTAATACATCATTTAGTGATAGTTTTTATGATGTGATACACACGCTCAGACCAAAAGTCCGCCCGTCCAAAGCGCGGTGACAAACAACATGTACAATGGCACTATAAAGGGGAAGTTCAAATCCTACGGCGCCACCCTTTGGGGTGCTTTTGCTGATCCTTGTGTTAGTAAAAGTTTGGTGAGAGACGATTGGCGCTTTTCAGCCTCGTGCTTTTCAGTTCTTTACAGCGTGATGAATGTGCTATCTCCATTACGAACACTAGTTTTACCAGAAAGAGCGCTCCCGTCTCATACCTGATTCTGAGCATGAGCGGTTTTCTGCCCGTCAGAAACCATACAGATGGACGTATTTCCCGCTCGGACTTTTGGCCTGGCGGGAAAAAAGAGATCTTGATATCTTTTTTTGTCCGGCAGTTTTCCCGTCAGAAAAACTGCGATGGAGCATACACACGGCCCGGATTCCTGACCAAAGGCTCTCATAGCAGTTTTCCCATCGAAAAAAACTGTCGTGTGTACACGGCATAAGTCACAGCTCTCTGATCTGCTGCCTCCTCGCTCATTGAAGTACTGGGTTGTGGAGGGGCAGGGGCGGTTGGCTCAGGCTCTCAGAGGCTCGCTGAGAGCCTGAGCCGGGTGTCAGTCCAGGCACCTGGCGGATCCAGACTTTATTGTCGCGATGGTGTGGAACCTAGACCGACTTCTGTGACGTCAGTAGAGAGGCATCAGCATGCTCTCTGCTAAAAATAGGTCTCGGGAGTGCAAAACGAACTACACTCCTGTGATCCATAGGAGAAGTACAGCCGAACGAGCTTTGGCTATACTTCTCCTTTTAAGCTTCGTACACACGACCGGTTTTCCCATTGGGAAAACTGCCATGAGGGCTTTTGGCCAGGAAAATCGGCCATGTGTATGCTCCATCGCAGTTTTCCCGACAGGAAAACTGCCGGAAGAAAAAAAAAGAAAGCCTGCTCTCTTTTTTTCCGGCCAGTCTTTTTCCTGGCAGTTTTCCTATGTGAAATACTTCGATGGAGCATACACATGGACGGGACTAAAGCTCCATCGCAGTTTTCCTGTCGGGAAAACCTCTCGTGTGTAGGGGGCAAAAATTATCCTGCAGGCTCTTGGTTTTCACCCGGGATTCCTGGTGGACTTTTTACGTGTGTACGAGGCTTTAGACTTTCTTCAAGAACAGAAGGAAATATACTGAATTGATTGCACTGTAGAACTACAAAAAGAACAAACAGGGAAGGTGCAGGCACCTAGTGCATTCACAAATATTTATGGAAAGATGTAAAATCGATAAAAATAGATACCCACAAAAGTACAACAAGTAGGAGCATGTAAACCAGAAGATGCCATGTAGTGCAGAATATGGGTGCTCGGATGACACCCCACTATACTGCCAAGCTGACGCGTTTTGGGGGGGGCACATCCCCTTCCTCAGATCTAAGCACTGTAGCACTGAGAAGAATCAAAAGAAAACCAAACAACTTTCCCATTGTTGATATTATAGCACCATCCCACAAGCCCAAAAGTTTTAAGCCAGGCCTCCACAGAGGCTAAAAATGAAACTTTAAGCAAAGTAATAAAAGCAACAGAGAAAACACACATTAGATAACGTAACCTACATATGTCATTGCTTGTATTGCTCTCTCTTACTCCAACTGTTGACTAATTATAATTATTCACTTTATTGTAATATTATATATTTTTTTAATATTATAATAATAATATTTTCTAATATTATACATTATTTGTACTATATTTTGTATTAAATATATACTTTTATGCAGTTTATAAAATGCTCAGCTTGTTTCAGCAGAAACTGCATGTCATCCTGGTTGTAGAGGGTGGGGTCGATATGGCTAGCAGTGCCAGTACAGGTGAAAAGTGGCATGATATAAAAGGCAATGCAGTTATAAGAACACTCAGCTGTATGGAAGGATGAGACTGACAGTCCTGATCTTTGCCAATTGCCAAATGGACTTAAGAAAGACACAAAGGACATTGTCATTGATGGAACACATGAGTGTGGCAAGAAGGCTATGAAATACAATTCCACCCTAGCCATGCTGTCTAGGTGGCCCCCCCAAGGAGTCACCTCCCCCCACTTTATATCCTTAGAAGTCATGATCACATCACCCACCTTGTCATTGTGGTACTGAAGGGCTTCCTTGCCAGAAGAACACTTGATCTCAATCTTCTTCCCATCAGAGGGGGTTACATCCTTCTGCTGGCTAATAATTTTCCCAGAGCCTTTGGCTGCTGACAGAGAGCCAAAATTGATGGTCTTATTTTCTGAAGAACCTTCTACTGGACAGAACATCCCACAGAATTTCTGCCTGGGCTTGGGACTCCCAGATCCCATGTTCTTGAAGAAAGATGGGACCTCCTCCCCCTCATTCTGCCGGCCAGGTTGCCTCTTGTCTGCCATCCTGATCCCCCCCTTGAAGGATGGAGCAGTTTTTTTTGAAGGCTAAAGCTAAATGCTTAGAGGGTAGGAGGACAATGATGATGTGGGTGGAGAAGGCACTGCAGGTTTGGAGGCGAACAATAGAACTCACTACTGCTCCCACATTGCTGAGTCTTCCGCTGACTGTCACTGGAGAATGGGCTTGGATCTCCTCTCTACAGCCAAGTGCACACTGCCTGCTCTTCAACTTAGCAGAATTAAGGAGCTGGGAGGGATGAGGAGTGTAGGCGGGAGGGGTTCTGCAGCAGAAAGGCAAGGAGATCCGGAAGTGATGCGAACAGACAGAGCGATTGGGAAAGGAGAGCTGCAAGGTGCTGGATTTGGCCACCTAGGCATGGGCGATCAGATGGGCTGTAGGGCAATCAATGGGGATGGGTGTGATCAGGGAGACAGCTAAACCTACCTTGGAGAGTATGGAGAGCATGCTTTCTCTCCATGCAGGTTTAATGATCCAAGGGATCATGGATGGCAGGAGTGATGTGATGCATGCAGAGGCTGTGGCGGAGTCTAGGTATGGAACAATAGAAGATGGACAACCATGGACTTTGCGCAGCCAGGCAGGATCCAGCGGATGGGCGCTGTCCCTTCAGCACTATCCAGCCGGCATAGGCTGCAGAGGAGCCGACTGAAGGCAGCGCCCATTAATAGCATTATTAATTCCTGCTGTGTGTAGGGGGGCATCGGAGCACACAACCTTCTGTACCCCTATGCCATCAGCAGGACATCATAATATATGGCAGATAATTCATGGGTGAGGGTGGCAGCAAGTATTTATATGACCACACATCTTTCTTTACCTCTATGCCATCACCGATATATTAGTCGTTTGTGGAAGATAAGATATAGTGAGGGTGACAGAAAGTATATGTATAAAAGGGGACATCTGATCACACATCCTTCTTTACCCCTATGTCCTCAGCAGGATATCATAGTCATATATGATAGATAATTTATGGGTGCGGGTGACAGAAAGTATATGTATAAAGGGGGGCATCTGATCACACATCCTTCTTTACCCCTATGCCATCAGCAGGATATCATAGTCATATATGATAGATAATTTATGGGTGTGGGTGGCAGCAAGTATTTATATAAAGGGGGGCATCTGATCACACATCCTTCTTTACCCCTATATGGCATCAGCAGGATATCATAGTCATATATGATAGATAATTTCTGGGTGCGGGTGGCAGCAAGTATTTATATAAAGGGGGGCATCTTATCACACATCCTTCTTTACCCCTATGCCATCAGCAGGATATCATAGTCATATATGATAGATAATTTATGGGTGCGGGTGGCAACAAGTATTTATATAAAGGGGGGCATCTGATCACACATCCTTCTTTACCCCTATATGGCATCAGCAGGCTACTATCATAGTCATATATGAGATATAAGAAATAGGTGAGGGTGGCAGAATGTATATGTATAAAGGGGAACATCTGATCACACATCCTTCTTTACCCCTATGGCATCAGTAGGATATCATACTCATGTATTAAATAGGTGAGGGTGGCAGAAAGTATGGGTCAAATTCAGAAAGAAGATACGTCGGCGTATCTAGAGATACGCCTCGTAACTTCTAAGAAGTGCCGGAGTATCTTTTTTCTGTATTCAGAAAACAAGATACGCCGGAATTTCGCTAAGATACGAGCGGCGTAAGTCTCTTACGCCGTCGTATCTTAGTTGCATATTTACGCTGGCCGCTAGGTGGCGCTTCTGTCGATTTAGGTGTCGAATATGCAAATGAGCTAGATACGCCGATTCACGAATGTACTTGCGCCCGGTCGTCGTATTTTACGTCGTTCGCGTAAGCCTAAGTCCGGCGTAAAGTTACCCCTGCTATATGAGGCGCAGCCAATGTTTAGTATGGACGTCGGGACAGCGTCGTATTGTACGTCGTTTGCATAAGCCGATTCAGAATGAGGCTGGGCGTAAGTTACGTTCACGTAGTTTTCAATGACTATTTGCAATGTGATTTGGAGCATGCGCACTGGGATACGTTCACGGCCGGCGCATGCGCAGTTCGGAAAAAGCGTCAATTGCGCTGGGTCACGATTCATTTACATGGATCACGACCCCTACCTGCCTATTTTAAATTAGGCGCTCTTACGCCGGCCCATTTACGTTACGCCGCCGTAACTTTGGGTGCAACTTCTTTCTGAATACGGCACCTGCCTCTCATTATGGCGGCGTAGAATAAACAAGATACGCTACGCCCGCACAAAGTTACGGCGGGCTATCTGAATCTGGCCCTATAAAGGGAGACATCTGATCACACATCCTTCCTTATCCTATGGCATCAGCAGGATATCATAGTCATATATGATAGATAAGAAATAGTAGAGGGTGGCAGAACATATATGTATAAAGGGGGACATGTGATAACACATCCTTATGTATCCCTATGCCATCAGCAGGATATCATAGTCATATATGACAGATAATTCATGGGTGAGGGTGGCAACAAGTATTTAGATAAAGGGGGGCATCTGATCACACATCCTTTACCCTATGGCATAAGCAGGATATCAGTCATTTATGACAGATAAGAAATAGGTGAGGGTGGCAGAAAGTATATATGTATAAAGGGGGACATCTGATCACACATCCTTTCTTATATTATGGCATCAGTAGGATATCATAGTCATATATGACAGATAAGAAAAGGGGGAGGGTGACAAAAAGTATATGTATAAAGGAGGACATCTGATATGAGTGAAGAACCAGCCTGGGTGAGGACAGTGCTGGATCCTTGGGAAGGTGAGCGTCTGTTTATTAAAAGTCAGCTACTACAATTATTATAGCTGATGACTTTGAATTTTAGCACAACTGACTGAAGCTCCTCTTTAATAAAGTATTACCTACATCAACATCATCCTATATTGAGTTGCCTGTTCCCTCCTATGGCCCTGTATGAAGATTAGAGCTGGTGGGAGGAATCTAGCAGACCCACCTACTACTGGATGCCTCCAGAAAACTACAGGAGAGGTGGAGACAAGACCAGTCACCCAGCACAGGGGGAGAGATCAGCAGTGACCGGTCTTTATTACAGGAAGCTTCTGTATCACTGCACAGATCTGGAAGAACTAAAAAGGACACACGATTCCTGTATTTAGACAATATTTGCTTATCCCAGAGTTGGGCATACACTATACAATATAATTACTATCTCTGCACAATATCCATTAGATTTACAAAGAACTGCACTGGTAATGCAGCTCAATATACAGTAGATAGCAGTTGGGTGATCAGTTTACTTATTTATTACCCAAACTTTTTAAGGAATGAAAATGGAATTATCGAAATTATGTAAAAACATTTGCATGTAAACAATGCAAAAAATAAAACCTGAGACCTAGAGAGAATTTTATACTAGTATTAAAGCCAAGACCAGAACTGTATTAGATTGCAGCTTACCAATCCTTATGCCACGTACACATGGTCGTTTTTTGTGGTGAAATAAAACGACATTTAAAAAAACGTATTTTAAAATGATCGTGTGTGGGCAAAAAGTAGTTTTATGTCTTCTGAAAAACGACCAAAAAATTTTTTGAATATGCTTCAATTTTTTATGTCGTTTTTCAGAATGTCATTTTTTGTGTCATAAAAAATGATTGTGTGTGGGCAAAACGACGTTTAAAACAACGTTTTTAAACCTGCGCATGCTCAGAAGCAAGTTATGAGAAGGGAGCTTCAATGGAACAGAGTGCCGTCGAACACGTCGTACGTAACCGCGCTTTGCAAGAGCATTTTCAGAAAACGATGGTGTGTATGCAACGTCGTTTTTTTAAATGAAGTTTGAAAAACGTTGTTTTGTTTCGTGAGATAAAACAACGTTTTTTTACATCACAAAAAGTGATCGTGTGTACGCGGAATTAGATGTACTGGCTGCCAGTGTTAATATCCTCAATCTCAAAAACAAAAAATGTTTCATTGATGAAATAACACTATCACTCCCCTCCCCTCTCGGATCTCCCAGGCAATCCGAGCTGAAGTTCAACCCCCCGCCCCCTCTTTGCTCACAGCAATCTGTAACACATCTGAACCATTCACGAAGCGCAGGCTGCGCATGCGCAGTGAGAAGCCAGCTGTTCAGCGGTCTTCCCACACTAGACATGGTGATGCTAGGGACCCAAAGACCAGTGGGAAACTGGCCGAGATGTGGACAGTGCCGGATTCCTGGACAGCATGTCCTTTTATTAAAAGTCACCAGCTACAGTTTTTGTAACTTCTGACTAATGTTTTGAGGGGGACTAAAGATCCTGTTTAAACAAGTTTGTTACAGTGAACTTCAAAGTAAAAAATAACAATAGTTACATTGTAATCAGCTGCTCCTAACAGCTAGCTACAATGTAACAACATTGTTTACAAGTTGTTACACTGATCATTAAGTCAGTAGACATTATTGGAATCTCCCATACATCATGATGCTTCCAGTCAGGGAAGCATTGTATACAATTCTAGGTAAGAAACCTATAGTAGATAGGTAATTACATATTTAGGCTTCCATTGCTGACAATGTTAGTAACCTAGCCATTATGCTAATTAAATAGCTTCAGTACTTTGAGGCACAGACTTGGAACAAGTAGGCGGACGTTCTTCTTGTGTTGGGTCAGTGGTCAAGAAATGATTGTAGCCAGTGGACCAGGCAACTGGCATATTCAGGATGGGGTCAGCAAAACCTGGGGTCCATATTTCTCTTAGCACAGGTTTCTTTAACAGAATGGCTGAAGGACATACCTAGAGCACCCTTGGGCTGCACGTTTTTATTTTACACATTAACCCAAAAGCCTGAAGCACATGAGTGAGGACAACCAGAAAGACCCAGTCACTAACCTGCAAGGAATAACCATAGTGTCAGTCAATTCTCATATACAGTGGGGATCGAAAGTTTGGGCACCCCAGGTAAAAAATTGTATTAATGTGCATAACGAAGCCAAGGAAAGATGGAAAAATCTCCAAAAGGCAAATTACAGATTAGACATTCTTATAATTTGTCAAAAAAAGTTAGATTGTATTTCCATCATTTACACTTTCAAAATGACAGAAAACAAAAAAATAGCGTCTGCAAAAGTTTGGGCACCCTGTAGAGTTAATATCTTGTACTGTCCCCTTTGGCAAGTATCACAGCTTGTAAACACTTTTTGTAGCCAGCCAAGAGTCTTTCAATTCTTGTTTGAGGTATCTTTGCCCATTCTTCCTTACAAAAGTCTTCCAGTTCTTTGGGATTTCTGGGCTGTCTGTCACGCACTGCTCTTTTAAGGTCTATCCATAGATTTTCAATTATGTTGAGGTCAGGAGATTGTGAAGGCCATGGCAAAACCTTCAGTTTACGCCTCTTGATGTAATCCCCCATGGATTTTGAGGTGTGTTTAGGATCATTATCCATTTGTAGAAGCCATCCTCTCATTAACTTCAGCTTTTTCACAGATGGCATCAAGTTACCATTCAAAATTTGCTGAAATTTTATTGAATCCACTTTTCCTTCTACTCGTGAAATGTTCCCTGTGCCACTGGCTGCAATACAACCCCAAAGCTTGATTGATCCACCCCCGTGCTTAACAGTTGGACAGAGGTTCTTTTCATTAAATTCTGTGCCCTTTCTTCTCCAAACGTACCATTCCGGCCAAAAAGTTCTATTTTAACCTCATCGGTCCACAGAACTTGTTTCCAAAATGCATCAGGTTTGTCTATATGTTCATTTGCAAAGTTCAAACGCTGATTTTTGTGGTGAGGACATAGAAGAGGTTTTCTTCTGATAACCATATTTGTACAAGTATCTCTTTATAGTGGAATAGTGTACCACAACTCCAGTGTCTGCCAGATCTTTCTGGAGGGATCGTGCAGTCAAACGTGGGTTTTGAATTGCTTTTCTCACAATCCTGCAAGCTGTTCTGTCTGATTTGGTCTTCCAGATCTTGCTTTAACTTCCACTGTTCCTGATGACTGCCATTTCTTAATTACATTCCGAACAGAGGATATTGACATCTGAAAACGCTTTGCTATCTTCTTATAGCCTTCTCCAGCTTTGTGAGTGTCAACTATTTTCTAGACAACTGCTTAGAAGAACCCATGGTGCTGATTGTTGGGGCAAGGTCAAATGATTCTGGGCATTTAAAACCTTTGAGATTGACATCACCTGGTCTTCCCAGATGATGATTGAGAACAATCCATGACACTGGCAGGTCTCAGCTTTGCAAAGGGGGCATTGCATGCTATAAATTCTGCAGGATGCCCAAACTTTTGCAGACACAATTTTTTTGTTTTCTGTAATTTTAAAAGTGTAAATGATGGAAATAAAATCTAACTTTTTTGACAAATTATAAAAATGTCTAATCTGTAATTTGATGCCTCTTGGAGATTTTTCCATCTTTCCTTTGCTTCGTTATGCACATTAATACACATTTTTACCTGGGGTGCCCAAACTTTCGATCCCCACTGTAGCTAGGTATGTGTTTGAGTGTGTAGAAAGGTTTAATGGCTAGCCATGTGAAATGCAGCTTAAAGAAACCTCAGGAGGGAACCAATGCATAACTTTTAGACCCATGTAACATCAAAATAATAAAAAATTCATGATAAACAATCATCAGTTAAAATGATATGAAATGGTGTGATTTTAAAACCTGATTTATAACCTGGTTTAAATCAGCTTAAATATATTCCAGGTGCATCAAAAAAAAAGTTGTACAGTCAATTTTTTTAGGCAGCTGTGGTATGGGTAGAAAAGCCTGTCACCTGTCACCAGATGCAGAGTTGGACCCTTGCTCTTGCGTGGAAGCAATTTCTTATGTCTTTTCTCTGGTTACCTGGCAGTCACCATCCTTCCTGTTCTTCTTCAGCATTAGTGGTGGATGGTGGTCAATGCTGTGGTCCGAGGCTGGATAATGACTCACCCCAGGAGGTTTTGTCCATGACAGCCTGGGGTCATAGGAAGTGGGATGAATGTGTGTGTCACTCAACCAGGAAGAGGACCAGCAGCAAGCAGCAGATGAAGACTTGGGGGTTGATTTACTAAAACTAGAGAGTGCAAAATCTGGCACAGCTCTGCATAGAAACGGAGCAGTTTCCAGTTCTTTGTCAAAGCTTAATTGAACAAGCTGAGGTTAGAAGCAGTTTAAGTAAATCAAACCCATGAAGTAATGCCTTTACATGTTGTTGTTTTTTTGTAGAGAGGCATTGAAGGTTAAAAATCATATGGTTGGCTAAGTCAAAAGTATGGACTTGGACTTTAACCCCTTAGAGCTGGTGACTGCCGACCCCTTAAGAGATTTTACATTCCAGGAGGCAGGACGGGGCTTGAAGTCATGTGACCGCCGTGATTGGCTGTCATGGCAGTTACACGATCGAAAAATTTCCCATTCGCGAGTAGCGATCCGGAGCTTTCTCTCAGGCACCAGTAACTGGGAACAGGCAAGGCGCGTGCTCTTGGCCTAGCACTGTTTGCACTGACGCATGCAAATGCCAGGGGGCCGGCTGCCAAATGGCTGCATATTTGCGTGCGGCTGGCGCCAAGGAGTTAAACAATTTGTCCTGGTGCCCATGAGGCATACAAGTGATAGCAAGAAGCTCCGTATACACATATGTGGGTAAACACTGATGGAGAAGACATCAGTGTTTACTGTACGGCCATATAAACGCTATTGCCTTGCAGTGGTGAGAAATCTCCCCAACAAGACACAAATGGCAAAAAAAACAAACAAAAAAAAACTGACTAACCACTCTATATACAAAAAAAAAAAATAATAGTTTTTGCTTAAGATACAATTTTATGATGTCTACCTATATTGAATGGATGAAGTTTCACTTTAACCGCTTCTGGACCGCCCCATTTACATTTACTGATCACTGTATTGGTGTCACTGGTCCCCAAAAAGTTTCCAGCAGTGTCAGTTTAGTCCGCCGCAATGTCGCAGTCCCACTAAAAATCGCAGTCCCTCAATCTATCCCGTAGTTTGTAGACGCTATGAATTTGAGCAAACCAATCAATACACGCTTATTTGGATTTTTTTTACCAAAAATATGTAGAAGAATACATATTGGCCCAAATTGATAAAGATTGTTTTTTACTTTCGATTTTTTTTTTTTATAGTGCAAAAAATAAATAAAAACCACAGAGGCGATCAAATATAACCAAAAGAAAGCTCTATTTGTGGGGGGGGGGGGAGAGATACATTTTATTTGGGTACAGTGTCGCACGACCACTCAATTGTCTGTTAAAGCGATGCAGTGCCGTGTCGCAAAAAATGGCCCAGTCAGGAAGTAGGTAAAACCTTCCGGAGCTGAAGTGGTTAAAGAAAATGCGCAGAAATGTCTTGACCTTAACCCTAATGAAAAACAAAATGTGGTCAGCCACATACTGTATGTTCAGCAGCACTCAGACCATTGATCTGGCTGTGTTGGTGAGTTTTGGCCAAACCTCTTGTCCCTGTGGCTGCACTACAAGCATGTGTCTGCAGTGCGCTCTATGACAGACACAGTCACTGTTGCCATGGCAAGCCAAGTTTTATATTGTTCAATGTGCACAAAGCAGAGGGTTTGTGATATTAAATCAGTTCTACTCAAGGGTTAGACTGTTTCTTTATTGATTTCATGTATGACACAGCATGTACACAGGTCAAGGTTTCACAGTTCAAGCGGGCAAATCTTTAAAACATTGCATTTAGTATAGTTATGTATTCATCAGAAAAATCAACAAATGTATTTTACATAGAATTAGCATAACTTACCTAATCTTTCTTGATCTTATGTCGCGTACAAATGACAATTTTTCGGCATTAAAAAAAACGTTGCTTTTCAGCATGGAGAAAAAACAAAGGGCCAGATTCACAGAGCGATTACGCCGGCGTTACAGGAGATGCGCGGCGTAAGTCTAAATTTGCGCATGCATTTCGATGCGCCGCATCCCCAAAACGAGATATGCAAGAAATCTACTTTTTTTTGACCGGCGTAATTTCGATAGACAGGCGCATCCGTCCGCGCAAAACTGCACTAGACACACCATTGATTTGCTATTCAAATATGCAAATGAGGGAGTTACGGGGATCCACAAAAGAACGTTGTTGCAGCGCAGGCTACGCGCTGTGCGCAACAGCTGCACGTCCTGTCTAAAATTAGACCATATAAAAGGTGGTATAAAAGTAGACAATCCGTCTACATGTCAGCTAAAGCAACACTGTTAGTGAGGAGCTGAGCAGTCACACTTGCTGCACAACAATCTGTATGCCAACATGACAGGGGCATCCTTGCTCATAGCTATACTAATGACTTTAGAGGAGCAAAGAAGGAGGAGAGGACGGAGGAGGGCACGGGAGAGGATATACCGCACACGCATAGACCTCTTTGGCATGAGTGATTCTGAGGTGTATCGCATCTTCAGATTCACCCCTCATGCCATCCTGGAATTAACCATAACCTTGCAGGATGACATCAGCAGCCGAACACACCGCTCACATGCAGTGCAGCCACTGGTCAAGGTCCTGGCAACACTCCATTTCCTTGCCAGTGGCTCTTTTCAAAGAACAAGTGGAGTGGTGGCTGGAATGTCACAATCCTCCATGAGCAGATGTGTGCACCAGGTTATCCCTGCAATCCTCAGATGCATGGCCAACCAAATCATCAAACCCACCACTGAGGACCTGCGGCTGAAGGCAATGACAGATTTCTACAGAATTGCCAGATTCCCACGCACCGTGGGGGCCATTGATTGCACACATGTGGCACTCCAGCCCCCCCATGAGAAAGAGCACATATACCGCAATCGGAAGCATTGGCATTCCATCAACGTACAGGTGATAGTCGATGCCCAAGGCCTCATATGGCACGTCCGTGCCAAACACCCCGGATCCAGCCATGACAGCTACATATACAATCAGAGCCCCATCCCAATGGAATTCGAACAGAAC
The DNA here is from genome assembly GCA_029574335.1 of Rana kukunoris. Taxonomy (NCBI): domain Eukaryota; kingdom Metazoa; phylum Chordata; class Amphibia; order Anura; family Ranidae; genus Rana; species Rana kukunoris. Next base: position 473,610,584 of record CM056051.1, on the reverse strand, counting down.
GTGTATGGGGACACCTGGCTGGTTGGTGAGTGACATGGGTGGCAGGCATGACTGTCCCCCCCCCCATGATGCACACATCACAAGGATCACATGCATGACTAACATCCTCTTGTCTTTTCCCTTACAGGTGACTCTGCATATGCACTGGGACCCCATCTCATGACTCCTATCCGGAACCCCCAAACCCCAGGAGAGGAAAGATACAATGAAGCCCACGCCCAAACACGTGCAGTGGTGGAGCGCACCTTTGGCCTCCTGAAGTCACGTTTCCGATGCCTGGATAAGTCTGGGGGGACCCTGTTGTATTCTCCAAACTTCGTGTGCCAGATCATCGGTGCATGTTGCATGCTGCACAACTTCGCAGTGAGAAAGGGCCTGCAGATTGACATACGTGATGACCTGACCCCTGAACCAGACAATCCCCCCCTAACCGAGGCTACCCGTCTTCTGAGGGAAGAGCAGTCAGGAGACAGCTCACATTAGGCATCTTTGCACGTTAAACACACACATTAATCATGGCACAATGAGAATGCATGCATGCACACCACTGTGGTCCCTAGCACAGACACATCACATCCTCATCAAATTGGATTAGCACAAGCCCACCATGCTGGCCTTGTGAGCAGCAACGCCACGCCACGGCTCCAATTATGTCACTGTACATTCATACACCATTCACACGGACCTGGGGATCACTTCCCCCTGGTCCTGGGGAACCCTTCACCACAAATGAGGGTGACACCCCTTTTCCAGCAGGAATATCACCCCCACATTCCGAAATCATTCACAACACAAAAAAAAAATGGCCAGCAAAAAAAAAAATTCCAGCAAAAAAAAAAAAAAGGGGGGAAACCAAATTAATGGCACTGGCGTGACCCACGGCCCCGGCTCCTCAGGGGAGACTCATGGGGAGGGGGGGTAATCCGGGGAAGGAGGAGCAGCCCCTGGTCTCTGCCCACCTGGCGGCCTGCCCTCCAAGGCCACGGCAATTCTGGTGAGGCCAGCACTTAGTGATGCCATATTGGCCTGGATAGCCTGGGTGAGGGCCCTCACATCCTGCCCAACGTCTGCTGTAGTAGTCTGCAGTACGTTTAGGCAGTTTGTAAGAGCCAGGGAGTGGCAGTCCAGGTCCCCAAGCGTATCCTTTATGGAGGACAGGCTCTCCTCCATCCGCCCCAAAGTCTGACTGACCTGTCCCAGATGGCGGGTCTGAAGGGCCTGGTCCCTTCTCAGATTGGCGGGCAGAACCTCGGCCTTCCCCCTGGTCTTCTGGGACGACTTCCTGCCTCCAGCTGATGCTTGTGGCCGGGGAGAAGGGGAGGCCCTTGGGAGGGGAGCCCTGTTGGGGGAGGAGTGGGAGGGGCTAGCCCTTATGGAGGGCTGGCTGCTGCCAGCCAGAGAGGAAGACTCCTCCAAAAACAGCAATCCACTGGCTGACATGACATCCTCCTCCTACTCAAACTCCTCCTCCTCCAACTCCTCCGAGGACTCCGGCCTTGTCGGGGGGTCCTTATCAGGCTGTTGTCCCGGGGATGGTGCGGTCAGGCCAGATGGCCCAGCACCCTCCTGCACATCTGTAGATGACACAAAACATTCACAGGTTGGAGGATCCACACACTTGCCACATATTCCTTTCCCCCCTCCCCCACACATGCTACACACCAGATAGGAAAAAAAAAACCTTACCTGGCATCACTGCCTCCTGACTGGAGTCATAGCCAGGCAGGCCCTCCACTTGTTGTCTATTAAAGGTGTGGGCCACCGCACGCTCCTCCACTGTCAGCCTAACAGGGCATGGTGGGCCCCCTCCAGTGCCCCTGGCATGGGCTGCCATTTTGGCCAGCTTTTTTCAGACCACACGCCGGAGGTCATTGATTTTCTTTACGACCCCCTCGCGTGTCCGGGTCTCCCCCCCCCCCCCCCAATGCATTTACCTGGTCAGTAATGTTCTGCAAAATCTCCTTCTTCCTGGCCGGGGTGGTGTTGGCACTCTCCGGGCCATGGAGGAAACGGCCATATTGGGTAAGGGCCCGGGCAATAATTTGTTTCCTCCCAAAAGAAAAATTGCTCTTCCGTTTCCTCTCAGTCATACTCATACACCAACTCTCTCCCAAACAATCACCAAAAATCACTCACAAAAACAAGCAGGAAAAATTAAGCAACAAAACAAACAAACAAAATCTATCAACCAAAAAGTCTCACAACCAGTCACCAAAAAACACTATCAAATATATTCTACAAAACACTAGATCAAACAGTCAACAAATATCACAAAGACAAGTCACAACGCAACAAACAACAGAACAAAAGCACCTTGCTGTATAGGAAGGGATACAAAGGGATGTACTTTTGCAAAGGAAGTGCGTTTGTGTCTGTCTATTTATGCTGTCTGCGTAGTTCACTAAGTTGCCCGGGACCACTTCCAATTTCACTGATTGCGCCGTTCCCGAGTTGTGAGCATGCGCACAGAGGTGCTGACCATGGTCTGCTTCATGTGCGCATGCGCGAGCCGGCCGGCCCTTCATTTGCATGGGGTCACGGCTCATTTCAATGAAACACGCCCACGTCCTTCCCAATTTGAATTACTCCACCTTACGCCTCGGAATTAACGTTACACCGGCGCTAATTTCTGCGCAAATACTACGAGGATACAGTGATTGCGCCTCTACATTGCGCCGGTCTAACGTAAAGGAGGTGCGCTACGCTGGTCAAAATATGCGCCAATGTACGTGAATCTGGCCCAAAGTTTTTCCAACTTCATCATTAAAAACGATGTTGCCCACACACGATCGTTTAAAAAAAATGATGAGCAAAGTGCGGTGACGTACAACACGTACGATGGCACTCTAAAGGGGAAGTTCCATTTAAGCTCCCGTCTCATAACTTGCTTCTGAGCATGCGTGGGTTTAAAACTTTGTTTTAGCCCCCACACGATCATTTTTTACAACCAGGAAGTCCATCGTCTTATGCTGGAAGAGTAAAGCTCCCCCATCTATGGGTTTATGAAAAACTGTTGTCAACAATGTGATACCCCAATACAAAGATACCTATATTTCAAAAATGTGACACGGTCTGGTCTAAGTGGTTGGCAAATCCCCCCACTGCTGCAGCAGACTAGGAGGTTTCTCGCTATCCGCTGATCTCCTGTGAAGTCTTGTTCAACTACCCTTGCTGGAACAATAACTTGGGTGAGCTAGTTAACCATCTACTTACCCCTAGTGCATGAGCTGGGCCAACACGTGGATGATGGTATATTAACCACTTGCTCACCTTAGGACAACCTCCACTTTGTGCGGGGATATCTGAGTGATGCCTGCAGCCACAGGCATCATTCAGATATTGCCGTCTTCAGCCGGCGATTCTGTGCACCATAAGAATGATCAAAGCGGCGGTTCCACTGCTTGATCGTTGTTATAGGTGGCGGGAGGGGACGTCCCCCCTCCCGCCGCCATCCAGTGCTTCTCCGGGCTCTCCCGTGCCATCGTACCCAGAATGTAAACACAGCCGCATGCGGCTGAATGCATTAGATTGGTGAATTTTTTTTCACGATCTAATGCAGGGATCCTCAAACTACGGCCCTCCAGATGTTGTAGAACTACACATCCCATTAGGCATTGTAACACACTGACATTCACAGACATGACTAGGCATTATGGGAATTGTAGTTCCTGAACAACTGGAGGGCCGTAGTTTGAAGACCCATGATCTAATGCTTTCCAGCCTGGAGGAGAGATGTGGGGTCTTATTGACCCCACATCTCTCCATAAAGAGGACCTGTCGCACACTATTCCTATTACAAGGGATGTTTACATGCCTTGTAATATGAAAAAAAGTGATAAAAAAAATGTAAAACAAAGTGTAAAAATAAAAATATATATATATAAATAAATAAATAAATAGTATATATATTTTTTTAAAACACCCCTGTCCTGGTCGCTCGCGTGCAGAAGCAAACATGCATGCAAGCCCCGCCCACATATGTCAGCACCGTTCAAACCCCACATGTGAGGTATCATCGCGTGCGTTAGGCCGCGTACACACGAGGAGACATGTCTGCCGAAACTGGTCCGCAGACCAGTTTCAGCAGACATGTTCGATCGTCTGTACGGCCTAGCGGACAGGTTTCCAGCGGACAAAAGTTTCTAAGCATGCTTAGTAACTTGTCCGCTGGAAACCTGTCCATCGGACATGTCCGCTGGTTAGTACGCCTAACCAGCGGACCGAAATCCCGCGCATGCGTCAAATTGATTTGACGCATGCGTGGAAGCATTGAACTTCCTGGTTAGAGCACGTCGGTGTCTTCTACATCACCGCATTCTCTGTCCATGGGGATTTTGGTCTGATGGTGTGTACACACATCAGACCAAAATATCCCTGGAGACATGTCCGATGAAAACGGTCCGCAGACCGATTTCATCGGACATGTCTCCTCGTGTGTACAGGGCCTTAGAGTGTCGGCAACAATTCTAGCACTAGGCCTCCTCTGTAACTCAAAAATACTAACCTGTAAAAAAAATTAAAGCGTCGCCTATGGAGATTTTTAAGTACCGAAGTTTGGCGCCATTCCATGAGTGTGCGCAATTTTAAAGCGTGACATGTTAGGTATCTATTTACTCCGCGTAACATCATCTTTCACATTATACAAAAAAATGTGGCTAACTTTACTGTTTTGATATTTTTTAATTCATGAAAATGTTTCCTAAAAAAAGGCGTTTGAAAAATTATTGCGCAAATACCGTGCAAGAAAAAAAGTTACAATGACCGCCATTTTATTCCCTAGGGTGTCTGCTAAAAAAAATATATAATGTTTGGGGGTTCCGATTAATTTTTTAGCCCAAAAATTTTGATTTTTACATGAAGGAGAAAAGTGCCAGAATAGGCCCGGTGATTAAGTGGTTAAGGTAGTCGTGAATAATCTAAAATCTTTTGGTTCCGTTATGCTGACTTGTGACCCCTGCGTGGGTCTGGCCCTTGACGTAGGCCAGGTGTTGGCTGTTTTGTTATACGTCTGTATTTTTGTTTTTTGTTTGTGGTTGCTAAAAGCAAAATAAAAACATGAAAAAAAAAAATTGGATTGGTTACTAAAGTCACTAAAATTCACGTACGACGGAAAACCAAATCTGAAGGGATGTCATGTGTTGTAATGTATTTGTATTGTATTTTCGGATGACAACTGTACTGATTAAACGAATATTGTATGATCTGTCATCCTACGAGAAATTTTGTATGTCTCTCTGGATGGAGGAGCACTGAAGCCCCCTTTGGACAGCAGCATTGTCAATCTTGGGAGAGGGCAGTGTTAGATGCACTTGCAGATTTAGAAAGACTGACTAGCAAATTAAAGAGGAACTCTTGCTAAAACAATTTTTTAAGCATTACAACAATAGTTTTTTTTTCCTTTTAGGATAAATGAGTACATTTACATAGATGGATACAGATTAGTGAGACCTTGACGCTTGCTGTTTCTATATAGCTTTATCATGTTTTTTTTATTCTCTGGTTATTCTCTGTTACTTGTTGTCACATTAACTTTTTTTTTTTTTTTGGTTTGTTTGTTTTCTAGTCCCCTGTAATTCTGCTTTTCTACTTTTTTTTGTCTGTATTTATTGTCTTACAGCTGTCTGTCTTTTTTGTCTGTACTTTTTTTGTCTGTGTTGTCATATGGCTTATTCTCTTTTATTATACCGTGTGCTATATTTCGGTTTTGGCTTTCTTGGTTGTGAAAGCTTTTTTTCTTTTTTTTCTTTTTTTTTACACTTATTGAATGAAATGGCTCATTCTTCTATCTGCACAATGGAGGTTGCTTGGTTTTATACAAGATTTTTACCCTGACAAAACCTGCTTTTGGATTTAATTCACCTCACTGTTGTAGCCCCTCTCAATAATCTGCCACTACCAGCAACCAATTAGAGCAAAGCATTTCTGTTGCCATGACAACAACTTCCTCCTTTTCTTTCCAGAACTGTGCTGTATAGCTGCATATAATAGAAATTCCTCTCTAATCAAACAATTGAGATGGAAGGAGGCTGGCATTTTTATTTTAATTTGCAGTCTTTTTTTATTGAACTTAGACAAATCCGTGACATTCTCATGTACAAGTATAATTAAGAAGGGAAAAAATATAATGCAGAACTCAAGAACCAATCAGAAAACGTCTTTGCCCTGACTGCGCTAAACTGATGTGAAAATGTATAATAACCTCTTGAATGAGTGTAGGCTTTAATGCCCACATGAGCTGATTTTTGTGCTGAGAGTGCGTATTCAGGACATGGGCTACAGCTGTCGCATTCCTTGTGTCAAGCCACTCCTGAACCAGGGACAACGTCAGAAGCGTCTTACCTGGGCTAGGGAGAAAAGGACTGGACTGTTGCTAAATGGTCCAAAGTCTTTGGACCATTTAGTCTTTGGATGACTAATTTCATCCACTTTGGGTGAAAGTCAATTTTGCATTTCATTTGGAAATTAAGGTCCCGGATTTTCCAGAGACATACCTATCAACTTTTTGCTGATCTATCTCAGCTCACCATCTCTAAGTCATTTTTTGTAGCTCACCACCTCTAAGTGTCGAGCTTAGAGGTGGCCACTTCTTCGCGTTTTACAGCGACATCAAATCACCTATCAATGGGGCTTTCCATTTTCTATTTTTTTTTTTTCACTTACCAAGGATCTAAATATGTCTGCCGTTCTGCTGAAGAACTCCAACTTTCTTTACAAAACATCCAGCTTCTAGATTGCCCTCTTAAACAAAGTAACGCACAAAATGGTTACCCGTTCCCTGAACAAATCAGCTGGTGCTGAAGAAAATAAAATTTGCCAGGGACAATTAAAACATGGTAATTTTTCTTCTCCTACACCAACTCCTGAGGACTCTATGGACTGACTTTTTTATCTTTTATTTGACTCGATGTCAGGTATTCTTATATATTTAGCTTCCAACTAAGTGCTTGCTAAACTTTTTTTGTCTTACCAGTTTAGAACTCACTCGATGACAGCAGTGAGTTGTTTGCTATATTTAATTACATTATCCATTGTTTGAATGTTTTTTGTGATGTTTTTTGTTACTTGTATACACCTTACCCAATCCCTTCCATCCCTCTTCAAATGCTTTCTCATGACACATTGATGGGTATGGAACTTTTTGGGACAATGGTATTATTTCTATTTATGTATTACTTTTTATTGTTGGCAGTGTTCCCTTTGGTGGTGCTTTTGTGCCTCTAGGTTGCTACCCTCGGATCCTTACTATTATTTGGGCTTCTGATGGTAGCTCTTTGGCCTCTGGTGGACCGCTTGTTGCTCTTCCAGTATGCCGTTCTGTTGAGCTATTGGCTCTCTTTTTTATTTTACAAATCTTTTTTTTTCTTACCCCCTATACTGCATTGTATGTGATCCTACTGTCAGAACTTTTTATTATGCAACTCACATAAGAGCTGTCAGGTTAGCGCTGCATCATTCCCGGGGTGTCTCCGGTGGAGTCAGGATCGTGTGTGTAATCCTTGCTGGATATCATCGCTGAAGAGTGGATATCACCCATCGCTGGATACCGAGAATGGATTTCATCGCTGGAGTGGAAATCGAGAGTGGATTACATCGCTGTTTTTTTTTTTTTTTTTTTTTTTTAATAAAGGACTTACAAAGCTGTGTCTGTGTGGTTTTTAACAATTTGACAATTTTTTTTGGTGAAATGATAGGGGTACAATGTACCCATTATCAATTGACATGGGTGGGGTGGGATCTTGGGGTCTCCTTTGTTAAAGGGGGCTTCCAGATTCCGATAACCCCCCACCCGCATACCCCCCACAACCACTGGGCAAGGGTTGTGGGGATAAGGCCCTTGTCCCCATCAACATGGGGACATCCTTCCCATGTTGAGGGCATGTGGCCTGGTACGGTTAAGGAGGGGGGGCGCGCTCTCGCCCCCCTCTTTTCCTGCGGCCTGCCAGATTGCGTGCTCGGATAAAGGGTCTGGTATGCATTTTGAGGGGACCCCATGTCATTTTTTTTATTTGGCGCAGAGTTCCCCTTAAAATCTATACCAGACCTGAAGGGTCTGGTATGGTTTGTTTGGGGGGAACCCCACGTCATTTTTTATTTTATTACGCAGGGTTCCCCTTAATATCCATACCAGACCTGAAGGGCCTAAGCGCTTAGACGCAAGTTTTACAATTCACATTCAGCGCTCTATAAGCATTTATTCCAATCCAATCCAATGGCCTGATATGGAATTTGGGAGGACCTCCTGCACAAAATTTAACTTTTGAAGGAAAAAAAAGTAATTTAAAACTACTTGCACTATTAATGAATTGTCGGGTCCCGGCAATACAGATAAAAGTCATTGAAACTTTCAATTACTTTTCTTTGTATTGCCGGGACCGACAATTGATGAATAGCTGCAAGTAGTTTAAAATTACTTTTTTTCCTTCTGAAATGACACTTTGTGCAGGGACAGTTCTAAACACGGGAAACATGCATACTTTAGACACCCCCCAGGTACGAAATTTAAAGGAATATTTCACTTTTATTGTTTCACTTTAAGCATTATTAAAATCACTGCTCCCGAAAAAACTGTAGTTTTTAAAACTTTTTTTTGCATTGATACATTTCCCATGGGGCAGGACTCCGGTCCCCAAACACTTTTTAGGACAATAACTTGCATATTAACCTTTAAATGTTGCACTTTTAATTTCTCACATTCGAGTCCCATAGACCTTAGCGGTGTTCAAATGTTCACGTGAACTTTTGGTCTGTTCGCATTTTCTGTTTGCGAACCGAGGTGTGTTCGGCGGGGTGTTCGGCTCATCCCTACTGTCAATCAAATCCAGTGACATGAGAGCCAGATGCAGGGCTGAGTCCTGCTGTATGTGTCAATGGATGCAGCAGTAGGACTTGGGAGCACGCCTGCATGAGTGCCCCCATGGAAAGCGTCTCTCATTGGGGCACTCGATGAAGGGACCATAGAAAAGGAGGATCGAGGCTGCGCTGTGCAAAGCTTTAAAGAAAAATTCACAGAGTTCTGTGGATGGTGTAAGGCAGCAATTCAAGAAAGATGTCGACTGTTTTTCACTGAAAAGACACTTTGTTATTTGTTTTCATTTATAGGATACATTGTTAGGCCGTGTACACACGGCAGAGAACCTCGACGGGCAGAACACAACGTTCCGCCCGTCGAGGTTCTCTGCCGGCCGTCGAAATCGGCGACCCGCCCGTCGGGAATGGCAACCAGCCATTCTTCCAGGCGGGCCGTCGAGCAAATAGAGAGCGTGCTCTCTATTTCTGCTCGACGGGCTTCCCGACGGGAAGCTCGCCGAGAGCGTACACACGGCCGAGGTCCTCGCTGGAATGCAGCTTCCAGCGAGGTTCTGGCTGGTTTCCAGCGAGAACCTCGGTCGTGTGTACGCCGCCTCACACATGGTTTTCTAGTCTTGCAACATTGTTATAAATATTGTGTTTTAGAGCTGTATTTTTACGCTGGTAATATGTTGTATACACAAATGACAGAGTTCCAATTACATCTGTTTTAATCGGATATGGTTTTAACCCCCGTTTACACTGGTGCAAATTGTCCTGCGATTTGACAGCTCCAAATTTCATGACAAGTCACACCCCATTGTCGTCAACAGGACCATTCAAATTGCTGTGACTTAAGATTCAGCAACTTTGGAAAAGGTTCCTGCTGTACTTTTTGCCAATTTTATTGCGACTTGCATAGACTTCTGTTAAAGTTGCAATCTGCAATGAGGTGCAAGTTACACTGAAGTAGTGCAATTTCAAAGCTACACCAAATTTTTTTTTTTTGTAAGGCCACATTCACACTCCTGCAATCCGATTTTGCTCAGTGCAATTATACGTTGCAACCTGGATGCAATTTGTATATTCTATAGCTCCAGAATCATGCTGGAATCGCACCAAAGTAGCACAGGACCCTTTTCCAAAATCTTACTGCACTGCATTGATGTGAACAGGCTCTATTGACAACAATGTAATTTCCATTGATATGCAATTCTGTGTGACTCAAGTCGCATCTGAAATTGCACTAACGCCAACCTAAAGGCAGACTAACATTTCAAACAGGGTTTCTCAAACTTTTTTACTTTGGAGGAACTCTTGGCAAAAAAATTGAGATCTCAGGGAATTCCTGAACTAATATTCACCTCTTCATTTCACAGAACAAGTGATCAGCAAGCTTTTGATATAACAATTATTTTTAGAAACCACATTAAATAATAGAATCAATATTAAAATGTACCCATTTAAAATGTAAAACTTGTGCTTGTTTTTCTCTGCACAGATGCTCAATTCTGGGTACAAATTGAGTTAAGCAGTGTACAGGGGGCGATAGGGCGGGTTGCATGAGGACAGAAGGGCACAGTACATAGGAGGAGACAGCAGGGCACAGTACATGGGAGCAGGCCCCATTATGTGGGAGCAGGGCACATTGCATGGGAGCAGGAAATATTGCATGGGAGCAGGGTGCAGTACATGGGGCACACATTACGGCACAGTACATGGGAGCAGACCCCATTATGTGGGAGCAGGGCACATTGCATGGGAGCAGGACACATTGCATGGGAGCAGGACACATTGCATGGGAGCAGGGTGCAATACATGGGGCACACATCAGGGCACTTTACATGGGAACAGGGCACAGTACATGGGGACAGTGTTGCCAACCTACCAGATTGAAATTTACTGGCACAACACCCAAAATTTACTGGAGCAGCCATGTTGTTACTGGCATTTCACAAAAGTTACTAAATTACATTTTTAGGTGCTAATTTCAGTATTTAGTCTACAAACAAGTAAGCTAGGCAAATAGCAATGTGATTTAAGGTAGATATTAAGGTAAAAAAACATATTTTTGTTACTTTCAAAATAATAAGGGCAAATCACCCCCTGCCTCCATCCCCCTCTGCCACCAACACCCCCTGCCCAGTGCCTTAACCCCCCTTTGAAGTGCCACAATCTCCCTCTGCCTCCAATCTCCCCCAGGCCCCCTGCCTCCAATCACCCCCTGCCACCATCCCCCTCTGCAGTGCTACCAACAACCCCTGTCTCCATCCCCCACACTCTGCGGTGCCACCACCCCCCTCTGCGGTGCCACCAACACCCCTTTCCTCCAATCACTCCCTGCCACTAACACCCCCTGCCTCCAATCACCCCCTGCCACCAACACCCCCTGCCTCCAATCTCTCCTGCCTCCATTGCCCCCTGCCTCCAACCCCTCTGTGGTGCCACTGCAGCCACCATCAACCCCTGCCTCCAATCTCCATGCGCAATTCCAAGCCAAACCGATCTCGGCTATTTTTACTGGCACATTTCTGCAACCACAGACATTTACGAACAGGGCAAAAAAGTGCCAGTTTTTTCGAACTGTCCGTACATGGGACACACTTTAGGGCACAGTACATGGGCACACATTAGGGCACAGTACATGGGGCACACATCAGGGCACAGTATATGGGGCACACATTAGGGCACAGTACATGGGACACACATTAGGGTGTGGTACATGGGTCAGAGCCCACTTATGTCAGAGTCCCCATCAAGGTTTCCCTTACATGGCAGTCCCTCTTAACATCAAGGTCACCATCAGAGCCCCCTTTCATGGTAGTCCCCCTTACATCAGAGTCCCCCCTTAAATGTGAGTCTCCATCAAAGTCCCCTTTACATGGTAGTTCCCCTAATATCAGTGTCCCCCCATTAGATGAAAGTCTCTATCAGAGTCCCTCCTTATATCAGGGTCCCCATCAAGTCCCCCCATATATAAGGGTCACCATCTTACATCAAAGGGATGGATACAATTTTGCAGAGAGTTGGATTTCGCCCACAAGCCAAAGTTTGGAGATCTCTGTTTTACAGCATTATGAATTATGAAACATGACCAGAGAAAATGCATTCATCCAGCTTGTTCTCAATAGGAATGTTGGCACATAAATCTGTTTGGATGGTTATCAAATGACATTGCTTTGTTCCTGACAATCTACACAACACAGCAGAGAGGAGCACAGCTGTATACATGCAATGTGTCACCAGCAGAATTTGGTGTTGCAGGGTTCCCCTTTACACTTAAATGTTGTGCCTGGTTTGGTTATCACATTAATGAAGGTGCCCTGGCCGTGCTCTGCACATATAAAGGACAGAGTTGGATGCCTTTGGAAGAGGAACGGGCGAGGAGTGCTTTGAAGAAAAGGAGCAGATGAAATATGTGAACTTCGGGTCATTCGCTGCACCACAAACTAATCTCATCTGACACTGGCTTTTTTTGTCTTTTGTCACAGAGAGATGTAGAGGAATCTGAATCCCTCCGATCCAGGGAGGTGATGTCCCTCTAGTTGGGCGCAGACTATATCATGTAGGCCAGTGACCCTCTTTCCTAATAAATCAGCAAACCGCTCTTTCCAACCAACCAATCAGCCGCCAAGATCTCTGCCTAGTGGGCAGCAACGCAGTCTAGACATGTGTGGAAGTGCCCTAGGGCCGCTTGTGAATGAGCTTTTGATAAACAAGTCAGCTATTTGTATGAGTCTGTGCTGTAGACAGCAGATCAAACAGGGAGCGTATAAACAGAGTATACATTATATGATTACAGGGAGCTTTTATTGGCCTCTTGAGTATAAATATCTTGCTTGGCATTGTCTTTTCATGAAAATGCAGTTTATAGAAATATATATGACATTAGTCATTACACATGTACACTAACACAACGTAAAGTGGTTGTAAACAATTACAGACCACTTAGACCTACAGGTAAGCCTAGATTAACCACTTGGTATCCGGGCCATTGTACTATGACGGCCACAAGGTCTAGGTCCCGGTCCCGGCCACAAGGTCCCGGTATTGTAGGTGGCTCTACGTCTATTGATGTCCTCGACTCCTTCAGGCCACTGGGAGGCACGCGCGTGTGCCCACCGCATCACTGAGGTGCCGATGCGCGTGCCTGGCGGCCGCGATGTCCTTGATCGGCCGTTACACAGCCAAGGACGTGGATCTGTGTGTGTAAACACACAGGTCCACGTCTTGTCAGGGAGAGGAGACCGACGCTGTGTCCCTTGTACATAGGGACACAGATCAGTCACCTCCCCCAGTCTGTCCCCTCCCCCAGAGTAAGAATCACTCCTAAGGAACACATTTAACCCCTTGCCCCCTAGTGTTAACCCCTTCCCTGCCAGTCACATTTATACAGTAATCAGTGCATATTTATAGCACTGATCGCTGTATAAATGTGAATGGTCCCAAAAATGTGTCAAAAGTGTCCGATGTACAGCCGCGGTGGCTCAACGCGATTGGCACTGTGCTGACAAGATGTTCACCTCTGTTATGCGAGGTAAGCCTGCGCTTAGTACGCCCACCCCCCTCCCACAAAACCACCACACTTACACGCACTCGAAATTGGGTTAACATGCACACACTTTGGCCACGCGGTCTCTAAAAAAGAGAGGCGAATGACTAATGGGGCTGGCTGAGCGGGCTAGGTCCTCTCACTCCCTCATAGGGGAGTCCCTCTGCCCTGTTGGGCTTCAAAGCGGAGCAGGTAGGGCGGGCTGTGTGGGAGGACCCCCTCACACCCGCCATTGCCACCCGGGGCATGGAGAAAGATGGCAGATTGCCTCTGGGGGAGGCCTGCCTACTCCCAACTCCTGCAGTCCGCCCCTCTCTCGAGTACACGCACAAAATACACTTTAAAAAAAAAAAGTGTCCGATGTGTCCGCCATAATGTCGCAGTCCCAATAAAAAACACAGATCGCCACCGTCATAATTCTGTCCCCTTTTGCGTAGGCGCTATAACTTTTGCGCAAACCAATCACTATATGCGTTTTGCGATTTTGTTTACCAAAAATATGTAGAAGAATACGTATCGGCCTAAACTGAGAATTTTTTTTTTAAATTGGGATATTTATTATAGCAAAAAATATTGTGGTTTTAATTTTTCCAAATTGTTGCTCTTTTTTTGCTCGTTTGTCCCCTCCCTTTCCTGACCTGCCGGGCTGCAAGCTTGGATAAGGATCTCGTATTGATTTTAGGGGGGATCCCACGCCATTTTTTTTATAAATGTTGGCGTGGGAGTGTCCCCTCCAAATGCATACCATCCATGGTCTTTGGGGGGGTCCCCATACTGTTTTTTAATTAACTTTTTTAGTCTGCAATTTTTTTCTATTCAGCTGTCAGCGGGGAAGCCCGCTGACAGCTGATGACTCATCAGTTGTTAAGGACGTGGTAGTCCGCTTCCCAACCTGCTCCATAGCAACCAGCTATATAGAGTGCATGTAAAAAGAAAGATGCAAATCTCTGCATAAATTGTAAAACGCAGTACTTGCCTTTTGGATGCAGCTCCATTGAAGTCTATTACATGCAAAACTTTTCATTTTGCGGGAAAAAAAGTCCCCAGCCCTTTCCAAAAATGCATTGATGTGAACGCGTTCCATAAAAAACCCATTAGGGCTCTTTCACACGAGCGGCCCGTACAGATCCGCCTGCCAGTTTTTTAGGTGGACCTGAATGGGCGCTCTGTGCTCCTCTATGAAGCCGCGGATGTCAGCGGTGACATGGCCGCTGTCATCCGACCCGCTCCGATCCGCCAAAGTGTGACGGAGGAAAAACCTCCTTTTTCCATACGTCTGGCTGATCTAAAACTTCTGATCTGCCTTTTTGTTCCAGGTTCCTCAGAAAGCATTGAAGATTGAAGATCAGCATGACAGGCAAACAGAAGGAGATGATCAATGGTTGTCTATGTATTTCACTCCTAAAAGGCTCCCCATTTAAAGGAACAGTTTAATGAAAGCAGTAGATCAATAAAATTAATTGCATAGTGTAATGAGGTGAGAGCTTACAAAGCTGTCATCACCCTGTTCTATTGTAACATAATGCAATAGAAGATTTATTCAGCACGCACGGGGGGGTGAATACAGATTCATGACAGATGCCCCCTCTTCAGCAAACAAACACACATTAGCATAAGAGCAGAGCAGGAAAAAAGCTGGAAAAAGCGTTAATGGCTCAGAAGCAGTGACATCTGCTGTCAGGCCACTGTAGCGGCAGCCAATCACAGTGCATTCCTGTAACACACACAATACGTAGCAGAGGCAGGGTATCTTACACTGTGTTCAGTATCAGGCACACTGTTTAATACCAGGAACATGAACAAGCAGAATACATTACCACCCGGTTATCGGCACCCTCTATAGACTCCACCACCTGGGCCTGGATACAAGTTACAGTATCCTAAAGAACACAGGGTCTATGGGTAGCAGCAGTAGTGAAATCATGCTGTTGGGTAACAATTAGGTAAATTAGAGCTCTCCAGCCATTGTCACTCCCATCATGTAGACACATCTCTGACAGCCTTCTATTTTCTGTAGAACTTCAATACCCAGTGTGCCTGGCCAGACAGTATCTCACCAGCCGTTCTCTATCAGTAGCTTAGATACCCACAAATATAAAATGCTTATCATTTTTCACTAGGAGAATTGGTCAGTATGTGATAGACCAGTTATAAATAGGCTGTGTTAAAGTGGCTATAAACTCAAATTGTATTTTTTGTGATGTCACAATGTAGAGTAAAAGATTTCCTATCATCTGTGCCCAGTCTTGCCACACAGAGTTAATCCAGCTCTGAGCAATCCTCTTTTTTTGTTCAGTGAAATAAAACGGACTTACAGAGAAAAACCTTAGTACGTTCTGCCCCCTTGCTGTGAGTGACAGGTTATTTATATATGTAGCGCTACCCCATTCAGAAGCCACTGGTTAGATTGGGATCAGCGGATTAATTTACCCCTGTGTGGTGTCTAGGGGTAGATGTAGTGAGCAGAGCAGTAAAAAATGTCCAACCTGTAGCTGAAGGAATGACCCATAGGTCAATTCAGAGCTGACAGCCGCCGAACCTAAACAAATCAAACTGGGTGAGAGCAAATAAGTCTCTCACCCCACTAACTTTAGGGTAGCACCCCTTTCTGAAAGCAAGGGGGCGCTATACATATATCATGCACTAGCCTGGAGACAGGCATTATTTTTTAATTCCCACCCCCACTTCTTTTCTGAAGTCATGTGGTTACTTTTCTGGATTTTGACTGGATATTAGTGATCATAGCAGAATTTAGTGTAGGGAATACACAGGAAAAAATGCATGTGGACAAGGGGGGTGTAGAGGAAGGTGGAGAGTCTACTGACATCACGACTCCACCTACCGAGCTCCAGACAACAGACCCACCCACAGAATCTGCAGTTTTTCAGTTCTTATAACAGACAGAGGGGAAACATTTGACAGGTAAGGATGCATGCAGGAGGCATGTATATGCTTAAAGATCAGCACTATGGTAGTAGTTTAGAAAGGATGAGAGTGGGTTTACATCCACTTTAAGCCCCGTACAAACGATTGAATTTTCCGATGGAAAAAGTCTGACTGACTTTTTCCATTGAAAATTCCGACCATGTGTATGCCCCATCTGAGTAATTCCACCGGATATTCTGAGGAATTCCATTGGAGTTTAGATAGAGAACATGTTCTCTTTTACTCTGATGGAATTCTGTTGGAATTCCGATGTGAGTTTGGCCGGGCGAAAGCCTGATCATGTGTACAGGGCTTCACAGGCCAAAGAGTGTTGGAATTGCTTTCTATGACACATAGAGAGTGTCTGACACAATACCTGGGACAGGTTCATCCAACATCAAGGGGAAAGATGCTGAACTGCACCTCCTTTCCTACTGTTAAAAATACCAGCTGCCATTATGTAGCACGTTATGTAAAACGTACCTTAGAACGACACCCTCCAGTGACGCTCTGTCACCACTGAAGGCGCTTCCATCTTTACCCGGTCTTCCTTTCGAGTTTGCGGACTACAGCTGTGTAAGTGGCTGGAGCAGCGATGATGCATTCATGGGAGCCGCCATTTACAGCACTGGACTTTTAAGGTATGGCCTGGGTGACGGTTCCTTCAGAGCGCATGCACCAGTGATGTCGTTGGCTGCATCTACAGTAAATATCTCCTAAACAGTGCATGTTTAGGGGATATTTACAGTACCTATAGGTAAGCCTTATTATAGGCTTACCTATAGGTAAAAAAATATGCATGGGAGTTTACTCCCACTTTAACTGTGTTCCCGAGTTTTATTTTGGTGGCCCTTGCTGGGTCCAACCCACTGGTTCCATGTGATAAAAAATGAACAGGCTCGGGAGGAGCGGGACCTAGGATAAACCTAGGGGTTTTGTGCTGCTGTTCTACCAGAGTCTGGAAATCCAGTGATGATGTGCCAACTTTGAAGTTCCCAATGGCAGGAGGATCACTGGGGCTTGTAGTCCCTCTTAAACACATCAACTATGGACTTTGGCAAAGATGGTAATTTTCCTAGGCAGGTATGCTGGGGCAGCCACAAGGCATTAGGGATGTTAGGTAAATGTTTGCACTTTATTATGAACAATCGTAATTTTTTGTCATCGGGTAAATTTAAAGTGGAACTTTAGTCAGAAAATAAAGTCCTGCTAGATCACTTCAGGCTGCCCCCTTTTGCAGTCTATAGCTGTGTAAAACATAAAAAAAAAGTGTCTATACTTTTTAAAATCCAGTAATACACTGTCATACCCTGCTCTGCAAATGCTCAGTTGCTCTTCATTTATAGGCATTGCTAAATTTGTAGAGGCCAATCTGCTGACAGCCTTAAAGGGGGATAAAACCATCCTACCCTTTACAGCCAAGGAAGCTGCTTCTGTTTGATCTGCAACTGCACATGATCAGTTATGACAACAGCCATTTTAAGGTTTGACAGTTTGGACACAAGCAAATGTGACAGTTAGCAATCCCGGCATTCTAGGAATGTAACTGCTTTTTAAAAACCGTTAAACCAATGGGTTTAGTTCTGCTTTATGATTTACTGCTGTTCAGGGACTCTAGGCTTCAGCAAAATGTCAGCCTCCTGCAAGAAGAAACCTGAGTTCATACAGAATGTAGATACAGTCGTTACCAAGGGTAATGAAGGTTTCACTAACAGTAACAACCTGTCGTTAAACATGTACATAGTGATTTAGCCTATTGCAGCAAGGGAGATGTTTGACGGTACTCCTTCGACAGCGATCAGTCTCCTATAGCAATCGGAGCAGATCTGCACAAAAGAGGGTCCTTGTAACGGAATGGCCCATAATACACAGAGACTTTTGAAGGTTGCGGGGTACGCCTGTGCCAGCTTCACTAATGACTCTTATGTCTAGGGTCATTCTATGTCCATAAGGGGCATACTGTAGGATGACTGAGAAATTATATCTCGGATTACATGAGATAGCACAGTAACGATAATTCACGTATTGCAGGATATCTTGAAATATTAAAAGTGGTTTATTTTGACCCCAACAGGTCAATAGGACAGTGATTCATTCATGTGGGGACACATACTGTGAGGTGTTATTTGAGTCTCCTAAGATATTTAATTGTCCATTGTTTGATGCTAATACTGTTTTGTGTCTATTGTACTAAATAAGTCTGTAATGGTCACATGTCTAACTTTCAGGTGTAGTGGATTAGCATGTCAAATATGTTTACTAAAAGAATGGGTATTATGTAGCAGGTGAGAACAGCTTATGGCAGAGTCAGAACGTCTGTCTAAGATGTGGAATGTGACTTGTCAGCTATAGTAATTAACTCCTATAGATTCGTTGCCAGGACATCTGGGGAATGATTAGCTCATCTGAATGTCATTATCTAAAAGGATGTGTATTGGAGACTCGTTAGCCCCCCATTGTGTGATGTTGTGGGTGGAGTGGGTCTTTGTCCCTTTGATTACTGCAGCATGCTTTTTGGTGTATAAAAGACTGAGTTTTACCATTAAAAGTATTCATTCATTTTGGAACCAGAAACAGAGCTGTGTGTCTCGTTATTCTGGGAAATGGAATGGGTCGTGCCTGCTGGATTGTCGGTGTCGGATAAGCTGTCTTGGGTTGGTGGAATGGAAATCGTAAACGGTGGTGACCGTTAGGCCTTGTACACACGAGGGGATATTTCCGCTGAACATGGTCCGACGGACCATTTCAGCCGAAAAATCCCCTCGTCTGTAGGGGCAAACGGACGCTTTTTGCCGGATTCATCCGGCGGAAAAATTTCAAAGCATGCTTTGAAATAATTCCGCCGGATAGCTGGCCGTCAGATATGTCCGCTGGTTAGTACGGCAAACCAGCGGACATATCTTGCCGCACATGCGTCGTATCCTGTGAATGGATCCGACGCATGCGCGCGGAAGTGTTTACTTCCTGGTGCGGTGACGTGGCGGTCACGTGGCGGCGTCAACGTCACCGCCGCGTCACTGCGCTGTCCGCCGGCGGGGAATTTGATCCGATGGTGTGTACAGCCATCGGATCAAAACATCCCGGCGCAAATATACGCTGTAAACGGTCCGGGGACCGTTTACAGCGGATATTTCCCCTCGTGTGTACAAGGCCTTACAGTCCTCATCCTGTGCACAGGTACAGAAGAGGATACTGTTACTGGGAGCGAGATAGCAGTGATAGGATAGACAGGTGGAGAGGGCAAGGACTCTGGCTGTCCCTCCTAATTGCACAAGTGAGAGTGGTGATGTACAGTAACATTGAAAGAGTTTATTAGAGATTTGGGGGGAAGCCTGCAAATCGTATTTGACAGTATCACCTGCAAGCAATAATAGATTGATACAGTTTTACATAATACACCAGGTTTATCTTACACCGTATAAACTAAGCCTGATGGGGAGAGTAGTAAACTCGGAGTGTGCAAGATGTCATCTACCACAGGCCGACTTCTAGCACATGGTGTGGTCCAGGCATCAGTAGATATTGGAGACAAGTTCTGGATATTCTATCAGAAGTGGTAGGAGGATGCGTCCCATTTACTCCAGAAGTATGTCTATTGGGGTTAATTGAGAGTCAGAGGAGGAATGTATATACTAAGACTTGTTTACAAGAAACTTTATTTATGGCCCGCAAACAAATTGTACTTGGATGGATGCAACCTACGCCTCCTTCGAAGGGACAATGGCTTGGGGCGGTAAATCAAATTCTTCTATATGAGAAACTATTGTACGAGCATAGAGGGACACCCCAGAAATATTATAGAATTTGGCATGAGTGGTTGAACTCGGGGTCAACTCTTAGGCCGCGTACACACGATCAGACCGGTCCGATGAAACTGGTCTGCAGACCAGTTTCATCGGACCAATTCGATGGTGTGTACGTTCTATCGGACCGTTGTCCCTCAGACCAAAGTTTTAAAACTTGCTTTACAATCTGTCCGATGGACACCTTTCGATGGTTAGTACGCAAAAGCATCGGACCAAAAACCTGCGCATGCTCAGAATCAAGTCGGATGCTTGGAAGCATTGAACTTAGTTTTTTCAGCACGTCGTTGTGTTCTACGTCACCGCGTTCTGATCGGGTTTTTGGTCCGATGGTGTGTACACACATCAGACCATCAGACCACTTCAGCCTGGTCTGCTGAAAACGGTCCGTCGGACCAGTTTCATCGGACCGGTCTGATCGTGTGTACGTGGCCTTAGTGGTGAATAAGTAGAAGAGGGGCACTAATAGAAGGAAATACTGATTAATGGAAGTCAGTAAAAAGGGGGGAGGGGCGCTGCAACCAGGGTAACGGGGTAGTTTGTCTTCATTGTTTTGTTTCCTTTTTGTTTTCTGTTTTTTTTTTTTTTTCAATGTGGAATGTAATGTATAATGATACTTTTTCTGTTGATTTGGTTGTATTTATGAAATGGGAAAAGATTTAATGAAGAAACATAATAATATTGACGCATGTAGACATGTGAAAGAATAAAATAAAAACGTATTAAAAAAAAGAGATAAGTTGTTTCAGCAAAGGTGCCCCCTGTGTAAGACAGCGACCATGTACAAAATGCCTAGCATAGCCCAGAAGAACCCATGCCAGGGTAGGCCTTTTATGTGACCCTTGATTGGTTCCCAATGAGGAGGGAAACATGACGACCACCCCATCGCTCTAGCCTTAAATGCATGCACAGTTTGTGTTTCATGTTAGCTGTGGGCAGTTGGGATGGAAAGTGGGCATGTTGGAGTACGATGTGACAATAAGAGCTCACTGGTTACCAGCTGCTAATCTGAAGTGAACGTGGCAACCCCACCACTGCACCTGGGGCAGCTGTTCCTTTTGCCCACCTCTTGTCGGACATATTAGAAAATGTCTTTGATCATGTGATCCTTTAGTAACTGATTTAATTTCTCTGTAAGAAGGAACAGATTTCCACTTGGCATCAAAACATTGGCTAGGCAAAAATTAGATACAGTAAAATAGTTACAGTTAGATACAGTAAAACTCTTCCTGGCAGCACTAACTCCAAGACCCCTAGGCTGGCCATACATGTTAAGATTTCCCACAGAGCTAAATGAGATAAATCAATAGATTTCTCCATCAACACTAAACAGCATGGATGAAGGAATCTCCCCTAGCAGCTCTTGTATGCTCTTGTGTCTGTCAGAATATAAAACAGAGACTGCATCTGATTGGTTACAGTCACTGTTCAGCCACAAAGATTCCGCCCTGTAACTTTTATTTTCAGATGGAAGTTTGTTCAGCTGTCTAATACCAACATGACCACCCATGTTGAAATTTAAACTAGGTATAGCCAACATAAAGCACACAAAATGCAGCCTGAGCCATGGAATCTGACACCTCAGACGTTTATTCAGGTTCAGGGCTGGGTGACCCATCCTGGCAGATTTCTGGTGTCTTCCTCTGGTCTAAAATGTTGGAGAATCTTCTAGAATTAGAGGGTGGAGGCTAGGAGACGCTGCCTTGAATATTTATACAACCTTAGACGTAGGCTGGCAGGGGGCTGAGACCACTCCATAAATATACATGGGTGATGCCAGCAGGGGCAGTCAGGTGGAAGATGGAGGTACAGTGTTGATGAGGCTGTCGGTGGCCCTCGGGGGGGGGGGGGTGTCCTGCATTGGGTCGGGCTCGGGGGCTGGAAGGATCCTGCCCTAACACATAGGAAGCCCTTCCTGGAGGCACAAGAGAAAGAAAGGACAGAGTGAGTAGAGAAACACTGTGGGGACTAACAAAGGGGGAGACTGCCACATGTAGGCAGTTTCCCTTGAAGAAAACAGTGTGGTTAAGTTTTCAGCCTTTCCCCAGAGATCTCCTAAGACTGAGAGTCAGTCGGGTGGACTAGTGTAGAGGGAGGCAGCCAAAAGGACTGATGAAAGGGGCAGCTGCATCCAGGTGAGTTGGCAGTGCCTAAAGAGGTGGTGCTGGGCAGGAGTGGACTGACAACTCATGGGGCCCCCGGGCAATAGAAGATTATGGGGCCCCTGGGCTTACAGATGGCCATCATGCCAGGAGGCAGTGCAGAGGCGGGGCAGCTAAAATCTCAGGCATTTCACAAAAGCATGTCGGTTTCGGACATTTCAGGGACAAATTTAAAAAAAAAAACACAAATTTTTACATACTGTCCCTGGTTTTATTGAGCCTGACAACCCTGATGGGGCCCCCTAGTGGAATGGGGCCCTCGGGCAGTGCCCGAGGGTCCCAATGGTCAGTCCGCCCCTGGTGCTGGGATCAGTGGCCACAGAGGAGAAATTACATGCTGTTTCACTACAACTGTGCTGCACAAAAAGGGGCTACGAGTTCCTGCCTGTAATGGATTATTGCTACGCTGACTGGGAGCCTGTCAGGTCATTCAAAATGACTCAACTGGAGCAAGCAAGTGAATGTGCAGGAGGAAAGTGAAGGAGATTGTATATAGGTGTATATAGGAAGATGTCCCTGAAGTTTTGCTGAAGTCAAGTGGACATCCCATAACCTCCCATCACGTTCTATGTTATTAACCCTCAAATAAGAAGTCAAGGACTGCATAGCTCCCAACTGTCCCTGATTTTGAGGGACTGTCCCTGATTTGGGACAATGTCCCTCTGTCCCTCTTTCCTCCTCATTTGTCCCTCATTTTGGTCTGATCTATATAGATGTATATAAAATGCACTTTTTATCTATCACAAAGCGTTTTTCAATCCCAAACCTTTCATCTGATTTCTAAATTGCTGCATTTGTAAATTCCAAAATCCAATATAAAGGAATGGTGGTAAAAAAAAGCCCTTGTGGGTTTAAATAATCTTGTTTTTTTTGTACAATTCTCCTTTAAGGGGGTGTGGCAAAGGGTGTGTCCTATGCCTGCATACTTTTGCTGATAAGTGTCCCTCATTCCCATGTCAAAAAGTTGGGAGGTATGTTGTAGACTCTGGAGTGCTTTTAAAAATTTGGTGTGCCTGTCTGTGCAGGAGTGGGGGATCCAAGTCCATCAATAGTCCTTATGGGGGGGGGGGTGCTACAGTAGTCAGGGCCCCACTGAAGAAGAAGGGTCACTGCTAGTACAGGCCTGCTATAGCTATAAGGATAGATGGAAGTAGCCTGCAGCGCAAATTGTATGCTTACGCTCTTGGGAAGGGGAGCCAGGGACTTCTTCTTCACCGAAAAAGTAAGACTAGGGCATGCCCCATGCTTGGGGATATGTGCACTCTATTGAACTAGACAAGGAGTGGTTGATTGTATAGGACTCTGGGGGAGGCTTTAGAGAAAACTTGCCTGCATGAGTTATCCAGCCCTGACCTAAAGTAAACCCATGACTCAATTAAAGCGAAGTTCCACCCATTTAAAAGTCATCAGCTACAAAAAGTGTAAAAAAAGTGGTAATACTGTGCTGCCTATGTAAATAACCTAAATAAGAAATGCTAGCAGCTTAAAAGTGAGATACCCACAAAAAACTAGTACAATAGAAAAAAAAGCTGCGCAAATATGAACGCTATAATAAAACAAAATATAAATATCCCGTGTCGCGAGTGATATATAGAACAATTAAAAGTCTATTTTTCAGGCACGGAACACAATATGCATCTGATGGAAATTGATAGCAGAAAAAAAATATTTTCACAGTCACAGTATGCGGTTAAAAGACGTCAAAAGAAGTGTAGCTGCTGACTTTTAATAAACAGACACTCACCTGTCCCGTGGTCCAGCGTTGCGGCTGCCCAAAGCCTCGCTTCTCTCCCCCTCTTCTCTGCGGCACTGGCATTGCAAGTGTGGGTCAGCTGCTCTGTGAAAACTGGGAACCCCTACCCTCCGCAAACAAAATGACATGCCAAATGTGGCATGTCAGGGGGTAACAAGTACTTGAATCAGGTGTTCCATTTTTGTGTGGAACTCCACTTTAGGACTCACAGGTTTAAATATGAGTCTGAACATACATTTTCCTGCACTCACACTGGTAGCATAGAGGGCGCCACACATCTAAAAGACACACAGAGCTGCAGTCTGGCCCCACTCTCTCCTCATTGGCTCACTGGTTGAGATTGACAGTAAGGCCGCGTACACACGATCGGTCCAACCCAATGGGAATGCGAGTCACCGCTGAAGTGGCCTGATGGTCTGATGTGCGTACACACCATCAGTCAAAAATCTAATCGGATCAAAACGCAACGACGTGCTGAAAAAACAAAGTTCAATGCTTCCAAGCATGCGTCGACTTGATTCTGAGCATGTGCGGGTTTTTGGTCCGATGCTTTTGCGTACTAACCATCATTTTGGTCCGATGGTCAGGTGATGTAAATAATAAACCATGCAACAACCAACTATAAGTATCTATCCT
Source organism: Rana kukunoris (assembly GCA_029574335.1). Classification (NCBI taxonomy): domain Eukaryota; kingdom Metazoa; phylum Chordata; class Amphibia; order Anura; family Ranidae; genus Rana; species Rana kukunoris. The sequence continues at coordinate 473,585,966 of CM056051.1, read as the reverse complement.
TTACTGTAACTTGTAATACCTATATATAAGCTATTGCATCTATATTAACATGCATGAGTCCTGTATCTGCTACTGTATATCAGGCCGAAGTGTGCTCTAGGCCTGAGGCTAATCGTTAGTCAATGAGACAGACACCTTTGAAATTAAACAGTTATATTTATTGTAACAAAAAGCGTCCATTGTATAGGAAACAAAGCTGTAGCATAGAATTCCTATTGCACAATATACAATCACTAACAAATTGCCTATGGCCTATTACAATAAGGGCAAATAAGATAGAAAGATATTCAAGTGAAAAACAGTGGAAAATACTGCGCAGGTCTAATGAAAATAAAAAAATTGGATTGGTGGCAAAACCAAACGATTTTACATAAGAATAAACGTGAATGCTGCTGCAGCACAAATGTCAGATGAACAAAATATAAGCAGTAAATAGGGTGTGCTGCGCTGCTAAAATTAATACATCAATAGTGAAAGTGATAACAAAATGTGCATTAAGTGCAAAAAAATTGTATATAAAAAACCAACACCAAGTGTTCCAATGTATAACAAAATCATATAGGAAAACAAACTGAATTGACAAAGTTCGTAAAATGTTGGTAATCAGCTCCAGGGAAAAATCAAAGTTCAGTGAGTTCAGAGAAATATCCCAAGTAGGAGATTGAGATACTGCAGGACAGAAGAGAACCTCCACCTCCACCTCTTATAGTAAATCTGCTTACCAGATAGATAATAATCGTGAGCATCAACAGCACAGCAGGCTGGATTGCCTTAACGGGTATTAAAGTGGAATCCTGTGTGTGTCTCCAAGCTTGGTCTCAATGCGGCTGGATCCCAGAAAAACAATCACTCCCAGAGTGTAGCCAAGGGAAGAGAAAGGAAGCCAACATAGAGTAGTAACGTTTTAAAAGTTTAATAAAAGAAATTCGATTGCACTTACAAAAAACGAATCCTTTGGAAGCATATAAATAGTAAGCCGGCCGGCTCTCACAATCCGCCCGTCCTTCCGGATGGTCGTGAGGATAAAAACAATGGTGTCGTCAGCACGCCGTTCCTCCCTACACCGTTTCGTCCAATAGCAGACTTCATCCAGGGGCGTGCCCCTGGATGAAGTCTGCTATTGGACGAAACGGTGTAGGGAGGAACGGCGTGCTGACGACACCATTGTTTTTATCCTCACGACCATCCGGAAGGACGGGCGGATTGTGAGAGCCGGCCGGCTTCCAATAGCAGACTTCATCCAGGGGTGTGCCCCTGGATGAAGTCTGCTATTGGACGAAACGGTGTAGGGAGGAACGGCGTGCTGACGACACCATTGTTTTTATCCTCACGACCATCCGGAAGGACGGGCGGATTGTGAGAGCCGGCCGGCTTACTATTTATATGCTTCCAAAGGATTCGTTTTTTGTAAGTGCAATCGAATTTCTTTTATTAAACTTTTAAAACGTTACTACTCTATGTTGGCTTCCTTTCTCTTCCCTTGGCTACACTCTGGGAGTGATTGTTTTTCTGGGATCCAGCCGCATTGAGACCAAGCTTGGAGACACACACAGGATTCCACTTTAATACCCGTTAAGGCAATCCAGCCTGCTGTGCTGTTGATGCTCACGATTATTATCTATCTGGTAAGCAGATTTACTATAAGAGGTGGAGGTGGAGGTTCTCTTCTGTCCTGCAGTATCTCAATCTCCTACTTGGGATATTTCTCTGAACTCACTGAACTTTGATTTTTCCCTGGAGCTGATTACCAACATTTTACGAACTTTGTCAATTCAGTTTGTTTTCCTATATGATTTTGTTATACATTGGAACACTTGGTGTTGGTTTTTTATATACAATTTTTTTGCACTTAATGCACATTTTGTTATCACTTTCACTATTGATGTATTAATTTTAGCAGCGCAGCACACCCTATTTACAGAAAGATATTCAAGTTCGGTCCCTCCTGACTGGCTCCTGATGGGTTAAGAGAGAGCTTAGGCCTTGGCCTTGACCACATGGCTAAGGCCAAAATACCAGCCAGGCTTCCATGCGGCCTAGTCCATGTGGTCTCAGCATAGGCCTTCAGATGATAGGTTCACTCCAGCATTCAAGCGAATAGAGACCGAAAGTTCTCTTTCAAACGCCTTTTACCAAACCTCACTCATTAATCATTCGCAATGCCTCCCATGTTGCCTGCCCATCTGATGTTCAACCAATCGTTGCATTTCGTGACCCTACCTAGCCACTGGGATTCCTTTGATCCTTGTCGTAATCAATGTCTTTTGTTTGTTTGTTTGCAGAGACTGCCCAACAGCTGTCCTCCTCCTAGACTCCCTGGCGACAAGTTTAACTTATCACATTCCTGGGGGGGGGGGGCAGGTATCCTGGCCTGTTTGACTGGAATCAGAGGATGGTCAGAATTCATACATTCATATTATTTGCAACATCAGGCGTCCATCGGACCGATTTTTAAGCAAGTTTTAAAACTTTGGTCCGATGACCGACGGTCCGATAGGCCGTACACACGCTCGGCCTTAGGGCCAGTTTCATCGGACCAAACCGAGCGTGTGTACGCGGCCTAACAGGAGCCAATGGTTCCCACTGTTGCCTCAGCCGAAGAGGAACGATAGATCCAGGAGAAGCTCAGCTCAGTTGGGAAAACTGCAGGGGGGGGTTTGGCCAGGAATCCCGGCCATGTGTATGCTCCCTCGCAGTGTTTCACCATAGGAAAACTGCCGGGTTTAAAACCACCAGGAATTCCGGCGGGAAAATAGAGAACTCGTTCTCTATTTTCCCGCTGGGATTCCTGGCAGTTTTCCTGTCGGAAAAACTGTGAGGAAGCATACACACAGTCAGGATTCCCAGCCAAAAGCTCTCCCCGCAGTTTTCCTGGCAGGAAATCCGGTAGTCTGTACAGGGCTTGACTGTGTGAATTATTGCCTTTGCACTACGCTGCACCACACCTACAAACGTGAACTTCCTTTGGAACTTTTTGGGGGATTTGGGGTTCCTAGCCATGGTCGCAGGGTTAAATAAGCCACAGAATCCAGGTCAAACCATGCTAGGTTGCCTTTAAGGGCTTCTAGAATGGAGAGATACAGTGGAGGGCCCTCCCAGAAGTGGAACCACAAAGGCCCCATTTTAAAGGATTCATGTGTGCCATTGGGCACTATCCACTGCAATTTCCCCCCGCTATGTAACACCAGCACTTGAGAAGTCTTCTTTATCAATGCTCATGTAAAGAAGGCCATAGACTAACTAAATTAAACCAAGGTAAAGTAAAAGAAAGGTAAGCTGGTTTCTGATTGTATTATGTGTAGATTGTTGGGTGTCCATTTGTATTTTTACATTGTTTAAAACTATAGTCCCATTGGGGTTGTGAAAAAACAGCACAAAGAGCAGTGGTGTTGTAAAAAGTACAAATGTATGACTACCAATCAGAAGTAGCCTTTCTTTTATCTAAGATAATTAGAATTGGATTGGTGGGTGATGTCACTTTACATTATCATTGTAGTGACATACTGAACAAGCCACAGGTGTGTAGCAACAAGTATTCCAGGCTGCTGTGTGTTGTATTCGAAGAGACATGGCTGCTGTGTGTTGGCAGAGACATGGCTGCTATGTGTTGGAAGAGACATGTTTGCTGTGTGTTGTATTGGAAGAGACATGGCTGCTGTGTGTTGGCAGAGACATGTTTGCTGTGTGTTGTATTGGAAGAGACATGGCTGCTGTGTGTTGGCAGAGACATGGCTGCTGTGTGTTGGCAGAGACATGGCTGCTGTGTGTTGGAAGAGACATGTTTGCTGTGTGTTGTATTGGAAGAGACATGGCTGCTGTGTGTTGGAAGAGACATGGCTGCTGTGTGTTGGAAGAGACATGGCTGCTGTGTGTTGGAAGAGACATGGCTGCTGTGTGTTGGCAGAGACATGGTTGCTGTGTGTTGTATTGGAAGAGACATGGCTGCTGTGTGTTGGCAGAGACATGGCTGCTGTGTGTTGGCAGAGACATGGCTGCTGTGTGTTGGAAGAGACATGTTTGCTGTGTGTTGTATTGGAAGAGACATGGCTGCTGTGTGTTGGAAGAGACATGGCTGCTGTGTGTTGGCAGAGACATGGTTGCTGTGTGTTGTATTGGAAGAGACATGGCTGCTGTGTGTTGGAAGAGACATGGCTGCTGTGTGTTGGCAGAGACATGGTTGCTGTGTGTTGTATTGGAAGAGACATGGCTGCTGTGTGTTGGCAGAGACATTGCTGCTGTGTCATCTACATCCTTCCCTCACTCCATGTAATTTATGGGATTTTATCTGATGCTGAGAGCAGGCTGGGATCTAATGCTCTTTCCTACCCACTTATGAGGCCTCTGCTCCCAAGAGGCCGCGGCTTCAATAGGCTGTAATTGATTCCGGAAACTCTCCATCAGCAGTTTGTGGAATGTGGAAGAAGGCTGAAGCAATGAGAAATACTTGACTTTGCTGTAATTCTACAGTGGAGAAATCTGTGGGAGATTCACTATACGGTACAAAGCCAAGAGCACTAAATTGTCGCTCCCCTGTAAATGGAGTGGTACAACCAACCGTAGAAAGTCACCTGATTTCTCACACACACATGGTCAATACGGCTGATTAAAGTTGCAGTCCACTATTTGCAAAAAGTAGTAAATGCAGCAACATTGCAGCAATAATCAATGTGCATTTACAGATTTTTACTAATCATTGTAAAAAGCATCGCACATATGGTCATTGTGTTTCAGGTGCAATGCACAAGCTTATGCAAGGATTTCACCCAGGGTCAGGGCTGTGCAGAGGTACCCGCTGTTATGGGGCTGGGAGAAATGTGGCTGGAGTATGGTGCAGAGAGAGAGGAGCAGGGCTGCCATCAGGGGGGTACAGGCATTACACCTGTAAGGGGCCCGGGGGTCCCCAGGGGCCCGGATGGGAACCCCCCTAGGGGATGGGAACCCCCCAGGGCCCCAGATGGCAACCCCCTCTTTTTTTATTTATTTTTATAAAAATATTTATTTTTTTAATATATTTTTATTTTATTTTTTATTAAAGGGCCAATTTTTTTTCTTTTATTATTTTTTAGGGGTCTGGAGGCCCCCAGGGCCCCAGATGGCAACCCCCTCTTTTTTTATTTATTTTTTATAAAAATATACATATTTTTAATATATTTTTCTTTTATTTTTTATTAAAGGGCCAATATTTTTTCTTTTTAATATTTTTTAGAGGTCCAGAGGCCCCCAAGGGCCCGGAGGCCCCCAGGGCCCCAGATGGCAACCCCCTCTTTTTTAAACTTATTTTTTATAAAAAAAATATTTTTTAATATATTTTATTTTTTAAAGGGCCAGAGGTCCTTTTTTCTCTCTTTTTTATTTCTTCCTTTTTTGCAAAGGCACCCCCCCCCCCGCTTCTCAATTTCAGACGGCAGCACCCCCCCCCCCCCCACCGGTTCTCCAGGGGGCCCATGCCTGAAGCTGTGTAAGGGGCCCCATAATTGCTGATGGCGGCCCTGGAGAGGAGGGATTGTCGGTGCACTTTGCATAGTTTGCAGTGGTGGAAGGTCAATGTAGAAAATCTTGTTTTGTAATCCCTTACCTTGATGATGTGACTGGATGGCCAGAGCAATACCTAGCCACGTTAAATAACCACAGAATACTGCTGGAAGATGCATCCGATGACTCGGAAGGGGGAAGTTGAGTTCTTGGGATGGTGTATGGAACCATGCTTCATGTTACACATACCTCCCATTTTTTTGAGATGGGAATAAGGGACACCTATTAGCAAAAATATGTAGGACTAGGATACACCCCCTGTCATGCCCCCTTAAAGGAGAAATATACATAAAAAACAAGTAGTTAAACCCACTAGTGCTTTTTTTACCACTACTATTCCTTTATATTGACTTTGGAAAATTATAAATACGTCAATATAGAAATTGAATGAAAAGTTTAGCTCTGGGAAACACTTTTTTGAAAGATTAAAAGTGAATTTTGTATACAACTATATAGATCAGAACACAATAAAGGACAAATGAGGAGGAAAGAGGGACAGAGGAACTTTGTTCGAAATCAGGGACAGTCCCTCAAAATCAGGGACAGTTGGAAGCTATGGTTACACCCTAAGTATAGATTTAATATGAAATATGTTCTAAAACATTTAAAGTAGATGTTAACCCTAAGTGAATTACACTTAGGCTAGGTTTCCACTATTGCGACCCCAAAGTCTTGCAATTTACAGGGCGACTTTGCAATGCGATTTTTATGCGATGTTATGTGACTGGTGAGAATCATGGGAGAACAAGTTGCACCGAAGTCGGAACAAAGTAGTACAAAAACCTCTTTTGGAGTCGCTGCGACTTCAATCGCAACAATTAGAATGGGGACCATTGAAATACATGGATATTGACTTGTCATGCGACTCCACATGTGTCAAGTCGCACTAATCGCAGTAGTGGAAACAGAGTTTAAGTTTACTAAATTACTGCGGTATGTTAACAATTGTCTTTTTTTAATTCAAGTACAGTACATGGATCACCTTTTTTCATCTTTTGTTGCATCGTATGCAGCGTACACACGATCACTTTTTGTGATGTAAAAAAACGTTGTTTTATCTCACGAAACAAAACAACGTTTTTCAAACTTCATTTTAAAAAACGACATTGCCTACACACCATCGTTTTCTGAAAGTGCTCTTGCAAAGCGCGATTACGTACACCACGTTTGATGGCACTCTGTTCCATTGAAGCTCCCGTCTCATAACTTGCTTCTGAGCATGCGCGGGTTTAACCACTTGTCCACCGTCAAATGACGGCGAGCGGAGGACTCCATTGTTCTGACAGCACGTCATATGACGTGCTGTCTCTTTAAAGCCGCCGGCGCCGCCGGGCACACGCGATTGCTCAGTAACTGAGTGGGGACATGGAGCTCTGTATGTAAACACAGAGCTGCACATCCCTGTCAGGGAGAGAGGAGACCGATGCTGTGTCCCTTGTACATAGGGACACAATCGGTCACCTCCCCCAGTCACCCCCCTCCTCCCACAGTTAGAACACTCATAGGACACACATTTAACCCCTTCCCCGCCCCCTAGTGGTTAACCCCTTCACTGCCAGTCACATTTATACAGTAATCAATGCATATTTATAGCATTGTTCACTGTATAAATGTGAATGGTCCCAAAAATGTGTCAAAATGTGTCAAAAGTGTCCGAAGTGTCCGCCATAACGTCCCAGTCCCAATAAAAAAATCGCAGATCGCCGCCATTAATAGTAAAAAAATAAAATAAAAAAATGCCATAAACTATCCCCTATTTTGTAAACACTATAAATTTTGCGCAAACCAATCGATAAACGCTTATTGCATTTTTTTTTTACCAAAAATAGGTAGAAGAATACGTATCGGCCTAAACTGAGGAAAAATATATTTTTGTTATATATTTTTGGGGATATTTATTATAGCAAAAAGTAAAAAATATTGCATTTTTTTTCAAAATTGACGCTCTATTTTTGTTTATAGCACAAAAAATAAAAACCGCAGAGGTGATCAAATACCACCAAAAGAAAGCTCTATTTTATGGGAAAAAAAGGACGCCAATTTTGTTTGGGAGCCACGTCGCACGACCGCGGAATTGTCAGTTAAAGCGACGCAGTGCCGGAAGCTTAAATTTCGTCTGGGCAGGAAGGGGGTGTAGGTGCACAGTAGGCAAGTGGTTAAAAACGTTGTTTTAAACGTAGTTTTGCCCACACACGATCATTTTTTATGACACAAAAAACGACATTCTGAAAAATGACATAAAAAATTGAAGCATGTTCTAATTTTTTTTTGGGTCGTTTTTTAGAAGACCTTAAACAACGTTTTGCCCACACACGATCATTTTAAATGAAGTTTTTTAAAACGTTGTTTTATTTCATCACAAAAAACGACTGTGTGTACGCGGCATTAGTGCTGCTGGTTTTCTGCAGCCAGTTTATGTCTACTATTGTACTGGCAGCATGGCATCTCTCAGTGTAGTTTTCCTTATAGTGACAATAGTGTAAAACGGTGCTTTGAAAAAGTATTCATACCCCTTGAAATTTTGAAACATTGGCTCCTGCTGCTGTCAATCAAAGTCAGTGATCCAATGAGGAGAGAGATGGGGCGGGCCAAAAAGCAGCTCTGTGCTCCGGTGCCCTCATAGCAAGCTGCTTGCTGTGGGGGCACTCGGCAGGAGGGAGGAGCCAGGAGCGCCGGTGGTGAACCCGAGATAAGGAGGATATGGGCTACTCTGTGCAAAACCATTACGCAGAGCAGGTAAGTATAATATGTTTGTTATTGTTAAACAAAACAAACAAGACTTTAATATCATTTTAAGGTTAAACGCGCTTGATGAGTTCTCTACAGGTGAAGAACAGGAACTGAAGCCATCTTTTACCCATCTTATTACATTTATGCAACAGGGAGTCGGTGTATGTATGAGGACGACCATCATTCTGTTGAAGGCTACTGGAGCCTGACAAGCCGATGCGGTCTGTCTTGTACCAGCCTTTTCACATGCTCATCTGATTGACACAAGTTCGGAGGGGCATTCGAGCGGTAATGTTTTCATTATTTTGGGCTATATTTGCAGAAATAAACACCTTTTTAACCATAGCTTTCTGAGCACCCACCTAATATTTTGCCACCAAAACAGCCCTGACCCGTTGAGGCATGGATTTCACCAGACAGTTAGGCTGCGATATCTGACACTAAGCCATCAGTCCTATAAGTTGTGAGGTGAGGCCTCCATGGATAGAACTTGTTTTTCCAGCACATCCCACAGATATTAAATGTGGGTGGTGTTGCACAGTTCCTGTGTTAATTACATGTGAAAACAAAGGATAAAACCAACACACACACACATACTGTATATAAATAACTCAATCTTGAAAAAAGTTATATACGTAGAGAAACAAATTGTATTAACAAGTAGTAGTAATATATCGCTAAACATGTATAACTGCACGGTAGCTAACAAGTGTCCAAGTGTTATGGTTCTAATAAAGTGCTCTGTTCTTTAGTATAGAGAAGACAATAAACCTCTGTGCTTCCAGCCGTCAGTCACCTCAGTGTTTACAGAACTCTCACCTCACTTCCACATAATAAAAGCCTCAAGATCAGATTTCAGCATGGGTCTGATTATCCTTCCTTAGGGCATCCTCCTATGTCTTCTCTGTGTTGACTAGAGAGTCTAATGCCACGTACACCCGATAATTTTTTTTAAAAAAAGGTCATTTAAAATGATCGTGTGTGGGATTCAGAGCATTTTCCGGGTTCTGAAAAACAGGCTATTTTTTTTCCCAACATGCTCTATTTTTTCACGACGTTTTAGGGTTGAAAAAAATGGTCGTGTGTGGGCTTTAACGAAGTGAAAAACCCGCGCATGCTCAGAAGCAAGTTATGAGATGGGAACACTCGTTCTGGTAAAACTAGCGTCTGTAATGGAGTAATAAGCACATTCATCATGCTGTAACAGAAAAGCGCGAATTGTCTTTTACTAACACAAAATCAGCTAAAGCAGCCCAGAGAGTGGCGTCATCCACATGGAACTTTTAATGATGAAGTTGAAAAGCAACATATTTTTTCTAGAGCCTGAAAAACTTTGTTTTTTACAACCCGAAAAATGATCGTGTGTACGCGACATTAGCTCTTGAGGTAACCCTGGTCTCTCCGGGCCATGCATTAGAATAAAATAGAGACAATGGGCCACATTCAGAAAGAGTTACGACAGTGTATCAGTCTGCGCCGTCGTATCTTTAAGCGTATGCTCAAACTGAGATACGCTTAAATGTTGCTAAGATACGACCGGCGTAAGTCTCCTACGTCAGGGCTGGACTTACCATTGGGCTTTTTTTTTGGGGGGGGGGGTCCGGAGGCCCCCAGGGCCCCTGGACAGCAACCCCTACATTTTTTTTTAATTAAAAAATATGTTTTTTATTTATATAACCCCCCCCCCTTTTTTTTTATAAAAATGTTTTCATTTTTTATATATATATATATATATATATATATATATATATATATATATATATATATATATATATTTATTAAAGGGCTCAGAGGTCCCCAGGGCCCCATGTGGCAACCCCCCCCCCTTTTTATATTTTTTTTTATAAATGTTTATTTTTTTATTTTTGTTTATAATTTTTTATTAAAAGGCCCAGAGGTCCCCAGGGCCCCGGATGGAAACCTCCCTTTTTTATGTATTTTTTATAAATGTTTTTTTTAGGGGTCTGGAGGTCCCCAGAGGCCCCCAGGGCCCTGGACAGCAACCCCCACGTTTTTTTTTTTATAAAAAAAAATATGTTTTTATATATATATATATATATATATATATATATATATATATATATATATTATTATTATTATTAAAGGACCCAGAGGTCTCCAGGGCCCCCAGATGGCAACCCCCCTTTTTTTATATTTTTTATTTATATTTTCTTTATATTTTTTTATAGATGTTTATATATTTTTTTTATTAAAAGGCCAAGAAGTTTCTTTTTTCTTTTTATTAAAGGGCCCAGAGATCCCCAGGGCCCCGGATGGCTACCCCCCTTTTTATTTATATATGTATATATATTTTTTTCTTTATTTCTTCTTTTTTTTTGTAAAGGCCCCCCCCTGCTTCTTAATTTGCGGAAGCCCCCCCTGCTTCTCAATTTCAGGCGGAAGCCCCCCCCCAGGTTTTTTCTGCTTCAGGGGGCCCATGCCTTAAGCTGTGTAAGGGGCCCCAAAATTGCTGATGGCGGCCCTGCGCATACCTTCCAACACACACAGAATCTGCGGGACTTTCCGCTTCTTCCCGCAGTCCCGCAAAAGGGTTAATTTTCCCGCACTGCAATAGGAGGCAGCACGGAAGCAGGAGGAACCGGAGCGGTGTGTGGAGGATTGTGGCTGCTGAAGGGAAGAAAGCCGACAGCCGGGCTAATGACAGTCTGTGGCCCTGGCTGTCGGCACAGGTGAGAGACACTCCCCCCCCCCCGTTCAACAACTGCAAAACCTCCCCCCAGGAGGAATCGTATCTTAGCTGCCTTTTTACGCTGGCCGCTAGGGGCGTGTATGCTGATTTACGCCTAGTATATGTAAATCAGCAAGATACGCCTATTCACGAACGTACGCACGCCCATCGCAGTAAGATACGCCGTTTACCTAGGCCGTTTTTCAGGCGTGAAGATAAAGCACCAAAAAGATGGCGCAGCCAATGTTAAGTATGGACATCGGAATAGCCGTCGAATTTCATGTCGTTTGCATAAGTAGATTCAGAATAGGGCTGGGTGTAGGTTACGTTCACGGCGAAAGCATTGACTATTTGCGACGTGATTTGGAGCATGCGGTCTAGGATACGTCCACGGACGGCGCATGCGCCATTCGTTAAAAGCGTCAATTACGTGGGGGTCACAATTCATTAGCATACAACACGCCCACACCAGCCTACTTTTAATTACGCGGGCTCACGCCGGCCCATTTACGCTACGCCGCCGTATCTTAGGGAGCAAGTGCTTTGTGAATACAGCACTTGCCTCTCTAATTTGCGGCGTAGCGTATCTGAGATACGCTACGCCCACACAAAATTACGCCAGTGTACCTGTATCTGGCTATATATTCCTCCCACAGTGTAAAATCATTTAAAACATCACCATTTATTAAAATCCCCTCTCTGTTTCCCCCCTTCTTCCTCTCTCTATATATATTTTGTTTATGTAGACATTTTCCACTCAGATAGATCTCTCTGTCACTTTAAGATCACTGATCCATTTATTGGTTATCATCATATGCACTGGCGTAGCGTGAGGGGGGGCAGGGGGGGCTGTTGCACCGGGCGAATTAATTTAGGGGGGCACCGCGCCAGTGGATTGTGTGTGTTTTTCCCGATCGTGACACTGTCGGCCGCCATGTTCAGTCTCGACATGGCTCGCCGGCGTGCTGTGATTGGGTTACGGCGGGTCAGGTGACCACAGGCCTGAGCTAGCCTGTGATTGGGTCACGGCAGGTCATGTGGCCACAGGCCTGAGCTGGCCTGTGATTGGGTCACCGCGGGTCATGTGGCCACAGGCCTGAGCTGGCCTGTGATTGGGTCACGGCGGATCATGTGGCCACAGGCCTGAGCTCGAATCGCCTGTCTGTGACGGCGGGTGGCGCATGCGGTGGATGATGCGCGCGCCTGGACTCGTCTCCCGCCCGCCTGACACTCTCTGAGATCAGAGCTCAGCTCAGCCGCTGATGCAGCTGTCATCTCCCCCGCGGAGGCTCCGCCGGTCCAGATCAAGTCAGAACCGACCGTGGCACTGCAGGCAATAATAGCAGGTGAGGACAGTGAGACATGTGTGGCAGTGTCTGGGGGGGGAGCGGCTTAGTCTAGTGCTGGGGCTGGCAGTGGAATGTGGAGTGTGGAATCAATAATCCACTTTGTAGTGTGGATACATTCCTCAGTCTTGGCTCAGACGGTAGTGGGTGGCTTATTAAAGCGGGGGTTCACCCTGAAACAAAATGTCTAACATTACATTGAGCCGAGTTGTGATAATGAAATTATGCTGACCTTTTTTATTTTCTTGCCGTACATAGCGTTTTATCTATATAGGTTATCGTGCGGGACTGGGAGTTCCTATTCACATGCTAATTGATTGACATGCTGCCCACCGGCGCATACAGCGCGTCACGACTTGCCGTTTCTTTCGGCAAGTCGTGACGCGCTGTATGCGCCGGTGGGAAGCATGACAATCAATTAGCATGTGAATAGGAACGCCCAGTCGCGCACGATTACCTACCCAGAATCCGCGGTAAAAATATAGATAAAACGCTATGTATAGGGGGGGGGGGGCGGAAAAAAAATTCTGCCCCGGGCGCCCATAACCCTGGTTACGCCACTGATCATATGTAGTATGAGTATTTTGTGTATATTATTGATACACTATGGTATGAATTAATTATGTAGTTAGGGTGTATTATATGGCCAATACCGGCCCAGATTGTATTAATTTGATAGGATGTGTTAGCCTCACATATAATTTCCGGTTTGTGGAACAATTTTTTGCTTAGGATTCACTCCATGTTTCCCCCTTTATTATTAATTTCAATTTCAATATCAGTTCCTTTTTATGAGACTCATCCTTGTTTCAAATTGATCCACCCTGATCTAATATTGATACTACTATGTAGAGTAGAAGTATCAGAAATTTACAATGATATCGCTTTAGAAAGAAATTTGGGCTGTTTAAATCTATATTTATCCCACTGATCCTAGGGAAAATGACTGACTGGATATAGGTGTGATTTCAAGTATAGTTTCATAGTTTCATGATATTCATCTCGTTTTAACACAGTTCTCTTATTTAATATAAATAATATAATTTGTAGTATTAGTATCATAGTTTATGGCGACACCATGCTAAACACTCTTTGGCTATCCATATTGATATATATTACATTGGAGGTCTGCTGTTTTCAGGATATAGTTGCGGTCTTCGATAGTATGGCCACGATATTCCCCTAGTTCTCTATCAGCTGGAACTAGCGAATTGGTCATATAGAAAATGGCCGCTATATTGACATTGTCTTCAACATATATGGGTATCAAACAAACAGCAAAACAACATTTTTGTGTGTGTGTACTGTACTTCGATCAGTGGCAGCTATTGCTTTATTTTTGGAGGGGGTCCGCACTTACCCCAGCTAGGTCAAGACTTGCAAATCGGTGTGGCCCACAAAATCGAGGTGGAACAGTGACATTGCCTCCATTAGGCTGCAACTTGATCCAGAGCATCTCAAATATGTCCAATGGGTGACATGTTCGGTGAGTATGCTGGTCATGCAAGAACTAGGATGTTTTCAGCTTCCAGGAATTGTGTACAGATCCTTTGCAACATGGGGCCGTGCATTATCTTGCTGCAACATGAGGTGATGTTCATGGATGAATGGCACATTAATGGGCCTCAGGATCTCGTCACAGTATCTCTGTGCATTTAAAATGCCATCAATAAAATGCACCTGTGTTCATTTTTCACAGCATACCATAAATAGAACAAAAATAAATAGAGTAATGGGACTTTTGGGACTTTTAGATGCTCAAACCTCCTAATAGAATAATATATGACACAGTGATGTATAAAAATAACAACATTTTATTAAATACATAAAAATGTCTTATATCATTTAAGACATGTGTAACAAAAATAGGAAACAGCAAACTCTGTATACCCCCGTAAACAGCCCCTACAACAAGGTGAGCAATTTCCTCAATAGTCACAACTAAGTATAATCAAGAACAATGATAAACATCCTGGACCAAGTATGAGAAAAGAGACACAGCCCAACATGTTTCGCATGGTAGCTTCTTCAGGGAAGAAATCTGGGAGAAATCTCCACAGAATAGCCACAAACAACTGCAAAAGTAATGAGCAGCTTCCAAATGCTGATATGGTCACAACGTTAAATCTGAAACAGCATAAAACAGATAACCATACCATAATTCCACCACCACTATGGGCCACACGATCGACAACGCTAACATCGGAAAAAAACGATCACCCACACAATGCCATACACGCTGTATGCCATCTGCCCTGTTCAGTGAAAACCTAGATTCATCCATGAGGAGAACACCTTTCCAAAGTGCCAGAGGCTATTGAATGTGAGCATTTGCCCACTCAAGTTGGTTATGATGATGAACTGCAGTAGGTAGAGACCCCGGTGAGGACAACGAGCTTCCCTGAGACGGTTTCTGACGGTTTGAGCAGAAACTCTTTGGTTCCACAAACCGATTGTTGCAGAAGCTGTCCGGGTGGCTGGTTATTAGACGATTTGGAGGTGAAGATGCTGAATGTAGAGGTCCTGAAACGCCTTTGGAGACGGCTTATGGTAGAGAAATGAACATTCAGTTCAAGAGCAACAGCTCTGGTGGACATTCCTGCAGTCAGCATGCCAATTGCACGCTCCTTCAAAACTTGTGACATCTGTGGCATTGTGTTGTGTGATAAAACTGCAAATTTTAGAGTGGCCTTTTATTGTTGACAGCCTAAGGCACACCTGTACAATAATCATGCTGTCTAATCAGCATCTTGATATGCCACGCCTGTGAGGTGGATGGATTATCTCGGCAAAGGAGAAGTGCTCATTAATGGCCCGTACACAGGATCCGAAAATCGGACGGTAGATTATCCGACTTTTTTTGCTTAATAGTCGCAAGTAGAAATTGAATAGGTTACTAAACTCACGAAAATTCGGAAGTGATGTCATCTGTTGTAATTAGGGATGAGCCATACAAACCCGCATTCGGTTCGCACCAGAACCGTCGAACAGACCGACCGTTCGCGCGAACATTTAGAACCCCATTGAAGTCTATGGGACTCGAACGTTCAAGTTCAAAAACGCTTATTTTAAAGACCAATATTTAAGTTATTGTTGGAAAACGTCTTTGAGAAACCGGGTCTTGCCCCAGGGAACATGTATCAATCGTTTCTTCAGGAGCAGGACTCCTGAAAAAGTGACCGTTTTTAAAACCTTTTTGCATTGATACATGTTCCCTCGGGCAAGACCCGGGTTCTCAAAGACGTTTTCACAGGCAAGCTATAGACACCCAGCAGGTACAATATTTAAAGGAATCTTTCATTTTTTTTTTTTATTTAAACATTATTAAAATCACTGATCCAGGAGCAGTGATTTTAATGATGCTTAAATTAAAAAAATTAAAATTAAATTCCTTTAAATATTGTACCTGCTGGGTGTCTATACGTGTGATAACGTCTTTAAATAGCACAATCACCTGCCTGCCAGTAAATTAGGAAGAACTCATCTATCTAAGCTTTACAGTGTATAAATATATGTACAACTCCCAGGGATGTATATATATCCTCTACACACTGTAAATTAAGCTAAACTGACTAGCCTGCCTGCTCTATCTAGCTATATAAAAAGACAATCTCTCTGTCTCTCTGACTGCTCTCATTAACAAGCCGGAACACACTACACGAGGCCGCCCAGCAGGCGGCCTTTTATAGTGTAGGGCGTGTGCTAAAGCCCTGAGCCATAATGGGCCAAAGCCACCCAGGCCACCCAGGTTTTGGCCAATTATGGCTCTTCGTTTTTTGCGCGCTGTGATTGGCCAAGCATGCGGGACATACAGCATGTTTGGCCAATCATCAGCGCGCAATGCCGCAGTGAATTATGAGCCATTTTGCGTCACTCGAATTTGGCGCGAACGACCGCTTTTGTTCGAATTTCGTCGAACATACGAACAGACAATGTTCGAGTCGAACATACGTTCGTATTGAACGTGAAGCTCATCCCTAGTTGTAATGTATTTGTATTGTATTGGATGACAACTATACTGACTAAATAAAAACCATACCATCTGGTATCGTACAAGGAAAATTTTCGTGCTTCTCTGATCTAATAATATCGGATGAATTGTCGTGATTGGTTTCTTGTGAACAATATTTGAAATAAATAGGCCTTTTGTTTTACCTAGAAAAAGTTGTAGATCTTTGAGTTCAGCTCATGATAAATAGGGGCAAGGCACATGCGCAGTGCTGACAGCGGCGGACATGTCCCATTGAAGCTCTGCTTTTCTCTGGACTTCATGGCAAAAAAGGACACCCTGCAGGGTAAATAATTTAAAAGTATTATCATAACTCTCATAAGTGCCCTGGGTACGTTTCGAGATGGTTCTGGGAGCCTCCCACGGGACAAAATAAAATACCACAAATACCCCAAAGGCTTCAGCAAAATGGCGCTGTCTCACTTTCCTTACACAGTTACATCTCACGCTGACAAGCAGCTACATTTACCTCAGGAGATATTTGACACAGACTGTGAAGACAGCGTCACCTCCCAGCAACAACAGGCAGAACTATTACATCCAAATGTACTAAAACAAATAGAAACAATGCTACAAAAAGCCTTAAAGCAGACCTCCGACGATATTACTGGAAAATTGACAAAAGAAAAAGCAGCTGATAATGTACACAGGACTACCTTACTGATTCAAGTAACTAAACCACGACAGATACCTATATGTCTTCTGTCGTTAGATATAAAAAAAAAGTTTGATACAGTATTGTGGGCCTACCTGCATTTTGCCCTGCAACAATGGGGCTTCTGTCCTCATTTTCTTAGTTGGGTTTCATCATTGTATAATAGTCCCAAAGCCAAGTCAAATACAGTATACTAGATATAAATCAAGCATGTTTGACATCGGCAGAGGAACATGTCAGGGTTGGCCACTTTCCCCACTCTTATTTTTTCCCCTACTCATTGAACCCCTCGCTCAGGCAATCTGCGCTGATTCCTCAATCAAAGGGATAGACTTAGGCTTAGCTGATAATCAACACAAACTATGTCTATTCACTGACGATATACTAATCTTTATGTCATCCCCTCATATTTCTGCCCCCAACCTTATAAGCAAACTTGATCATTTTGCCCGCATTTCTAGTCTAAACACAAATTATCTTAAATATCTCCTTACCTCCTCTTACTCTACAACAAGCTCAAACATCCCTCCCTTTCTCATGGTCTGCCTCACGCCTCACTTTTTTTAGGAATTACCATAACTTCCAATCCTTTTGACATCTTCGGTGCAAATTTCCCTCCATTATTACAGCAAATCTCCAATTATCTTAAACAATGGTCTTCCTCACCAATATCATGGATAGGTAAAATCAATGTAATAAAGATGACCATATTACCCAAAATCTTGTATCTTTTTCGAATTTTACCTATTCTTGTCCCGGCATATTTCTTTAGAAATCTGCGTAAAGCACTTGCGTTCATTTGGGGTTCCTTAAAATCCCATTGGCCTAAACACACACTTTACCTTCCCAAACTTAAAGGTGGACTAGGATTTCAATTTTACTGCTTAATTCTATGCAGCTCAAATAGCGAATATCCCTAAATATCATGCGAAATGTGAGATTCCACTTTGGGTAGCACTAGAATCAATTGACTGTGACCCAATTTCCATAACAAACCTAATATGGTCCAATTCCTCTATTTGTAAAAATATAAAAATAAGATAACTAAACATACAGTTGCTATTTAAGAAAATGTTTAATTAGTCAATGGACTACAGTCTTCACATGTTCCCCTTCCCCTATCATTTATTAGAAATCCACTTTTCTACCCCACATGTTCATCTCCTAAATCTTTTAAAGAATTGTTCTCCTCTAACCTAACTCAACTCTGTGAGTTATCGACATCTACCTCATTTAAAACATGTCCCGAACTGTGTGATACTCCAACTTCCCTATTCAGAAATTTTTCGGTATCTGCAGATTAAAATCTTTTTTACAAACTATATACAAGGAAGAAGTCATTTAGATAAACTTTTGCACTTTGAAAACATATATGCAAACGTGATCCCCACTTCAAGGGACTCATAACAATAATTTATAAACACTCTATTACTTCACCCAAACTGGAACCACCATCATATGTGATGAAATGGAATAGAGACCTTGGATTTGAATTAGAAGCAACAATGTGGGAAAAAATTTGGGCCACAACAAAATCATCTTCACAAAATATTACTGCCTTAGAGACAAACTATAAGGTACTTATGCACTGGAAAGATGTTTTTCTCATGCTCTCAACATTTGTAAAAAAAATCTATCGTTCCAGACCATACAATTGCACTTATAAACCTAAAACTGGACTCTATTTCCCACACTCAATTCAAACTCCTTCTACAAATTACCACAGCCGCAAAGCAAACAATAGCCAAGGCTTGGAAAACCCCATCGTTAATGATATCTGAAACCAAGAATAGAATAAATTAGGCTATGATTCACTCAAAAACAAAAGCCATATCAAATGATAACATATATAAATTGAGGAAAATATGGAAGCCTTGTGTGACTCGTATTCTCCCTCCACCCTGCTAAGACCTTGGTAATATAAATACATATACAGTGCAGAAAATAAGTATTTGAACACCCTGCTATTTTGCAAGTTCTCCCACTTGGAAATCATGGAGGGGTCTGAAATTGTCATCGTAGGTGCATGTCCACTGTGAGAGACATAATCCAAAAAAAAAAATCCAGAAATCACAATGTATGATTTTTTAACTATTTATTTGTATGATACAGCTGCAAAGAAGTATTTGAACACCTGTCTATCAGCTAGAATTCTGACCCTCAAAGACCTGTTAGTCTGCCTTTAAAATGTCCACCTCCACTCCATTTATTATCCTAAATTAGATGCACCTGTTTGAGGTCATTAGCTGCATAAAGACACCTGTCCACCCCATACAATCAGTAAGAATCCAACTACTAACATGGCCAAGACCAAAGAGCTGTCCAAAGACACTAGAGACAAAATTGTACACCTCCACAAGGCTGGAAAGGGCTACGGGGAAATTGCCAAGCAGCTTGGTGAAAAAAGGTCCACTGTTGGAGCAATCATTAGAAAATGGAAGAAGCTAAACATGACTGTCAATCTCCCTCGGACTGGGGCTCCATGCAAAATCTCACCTCGTGGGGTCTCAATGATCCTAAGAAAGGTGAGAAATCAGCCCAGGACTACACGGGAGGAGCTGGTCAATGACCTGAAAAGAGCTGGGACCACCGTTTCCAAGGTTACTGTTGGTAATACACTAAGACGTCATGGTTTGAAATCAAGCATGGCATGAAAGGTTCCCCTGCTTAAACCAGCACATGTCAAGGCCCATCTTAAGTTTGCAAATGACCATTTAGATGATCCAGAGGAGTCATGGGAGAAAGTCATGTGGTCAGATGAGACCAAAATATAACTTTTTGGTCATAATTCCACTAACCGTGTTTGGAGGAAGAAGAATGATGAGTACCATCCCAAGAACACCATCCCTACTGTGAAGCATGGGGGTGGTAGTATCATGCTTTGGGGGTGTTTTTCTGCACATGGGACAGGGCGACTGCACTGTATTAAGGAGAGGATGACCGGGGCCATGTATTGCGAGATTTTGGGCAACAACCTCCTTCCCTCAGTTAGAGCTTTGAAGATGGGTCGAGGCTGGGTCTTCCAACATGACAATGACCCGAAGCACACAGCCAGGATAACCAAGGAGTGGCTCTGTAAGAAGCATATCAAGGTTCTGGCGTGGCCTAGCCAGTCTCCAGACCTAAACCCAATAGAGAATCTTTGGAGGGAGCTCAAACTCCGTGTTTCTCAGCGACAGCCCAGAAACCTGACTGATCTAGAGAAGATCTGTGTGGAGGAGTGGGCCAAAATCCCTCCTCCAGTGTGTGCAAACCTGGTGAAAAACTACAAGAAACGTTTGACCTCTGTAATTGCAAACAAAGGCTACTGTACCAAATATTAACATTGATTTTCTCAGGTGTTCAAATACTTCTTTGCAGCTGTATCATACAAATAAATAGTTAAAAAAATCATACATTGTGATTTCTGGAAAAAAAATTTTTGATTATGTCTCTCACAGTGGACATGCACCTACGATAACAATTTCAGACCCCTCCATGATTTCCAAGTGCGAGAACTTGCAAAATAGCAGGGTGTTCAAATACTTATTTTCTGCACTGTATATGCTCTATTTACTCCTAGTGAAAGACAACCATTATAAGATACCCCAGGGACCCCTATTATCTTCGGTTTCTCTTTTTCTCCTTTCCCTTTTTTTCTCTTTTCTGATCCTCTTCTTTATTCTATCTTTTCTCCTTTTACTTTTACAATATTGGTTCCTCTCCTGATTTTCTCAAGTATCATTATACAATAAATATATAGTTCCAATTAGGGCAGGACTTAGGATGGTGGGGGCCCCTGGGCTTGAATCACTTTCGGGCCCTACCTTCTATACATTACTTTAAATAGAACAAAATAATACATACACAAGCTATGTATTAGAGCTACACAATTCTGGATAAACTGAGAATAACAATAGAGATCACGATTCTGAACAAACAACTAAACAAAAAATTTAGTGGAGGGTACAGTTCTCCCACTTCAAAGGGGTATGCCTAGGGAAGCAAAACAGCATAAAATTATTGTGTGTATGGGGATAAATAACACAATATCCCCACAAAGAGCCTGGCAAGGTAAGAGCTTCCACTGTACCTGTCAGATGGAGAGGGATCATATATTTCCGCCTTACGAGCCATCGGGTCTGTCCATCGGTAGCCTCTGCAGCTATAAATAGTGTTATTCGGATGCTAGCACATGCGCAGAAGAATGACCGGGCGTAATAACGTCATTGCGAATGCGTCGCATAATGATGACGCGTAGTCATCAATAGTAAACACAGCGTTGTCCCGAAGGACATGATGTATACTGCGCATGGGCACAAAAAAGCACTGACACAAGTCAGAGTGCAATGTATTCAAAGGGCAAATCCAGCAATTGGAGCCAAAGTAGCAAAAGGACAGACACCGGGCATGATTTTGCAAAAATAGCTTCACAAGGGTAATAATAAAAGAAAGACAGTTTGGGCCAGATTCAGCAAAGGTTACGCTGGCGGATCGAGTGATCCGCCAGCGTAACAGTGGCTTTGAGCCGGCGTTTCTGTTTTCTGTAACCAGAAAACAAGAAACGCCGGGTTGAAGTTCCGATGCGGTGAGCGTAACTGAGTTTCGCCATCGCATCGTTACTTCAACTTAAAAATGGCGCCGGGGGCGTTCCCGCCGATTTACGCTCAAAAAATATGTTAATGAGCGGAAATCGGCAATTCACGATCGAAATCCGGCGCGACGCAGTGACGTTACGACGTTTCCGGACGGGATACGCGGCGCATAGTTATACCTACATGGGGCTGGCGTATCCTATGTTAGGTATAGGCGTCGTCATCGCGTCGGGAAAAAAAAAAAAAACGTCGCTTGCGTAAAACGGTCATGAATGGGAATGTGACGTCATTGACGTTCATTCACAGATTTTGGAGCATGCGCACGGGGATGTTTTGACACTCGACGCATGCGCAGTACGTCGGCGGCGGGATCGCGCGTAGTTAGCATACTACACGCCCCGTACCCGCCCAATTTGAATTCCGCCGGCTCATTTGTGATGCGCTGCCGCAACTTTAGGAGCAAGTGCTTCATGAATGACAGCACTTGCTCCTAAAAAATCGGCAGCGCAACGCAAATGAGAAGCGTTACTCCAGAGCAAAGATGCTCTGGACTACGTGAATCTGGCCCTTTGTCTTCTTGGACGGAGGACAAAAATTATCAATGTCCCTAGAACAGGTAAACATGCTAGACCAATCAACACACTTTAAAAAAAAAATTATTGACTGGCATATTATTGAAAAAAAATTAACGTAAACGGGTGGGGCCCCCTATTGGACCAGTCAAACCCAATGGTAAGTCCAGCCCAGGTTCCAATGAACAAATACAAACCTATTGATTATACACTAAACCACTCTTCAACCTCTGATACATTCTATTCCATTTATTTCATTATTATATACAAATAAACAACTAAAATCTTGTTTTTTCCTTTTTTTTCCTCATTCTTTATTAACATGCATTATATAATTGTTCAATTTGGTTTACAATTATTCACTTTTCAGACAAAGTACATTGTATGAATATTGGAACTCCAATTTGATACTGTTATCTAGTATGATCTTTACTACTGTTACCATCAAATGTATCTATATTTGTTAATTATACTAATATTTGTAACTATCAAAAATCAATAAACAAAATTGACAGGGATAAATAGGCAAACACAAAAATGTTGCATTTATAATTTTGCTCAGTGTAGTTACACCGAACCCCCAGAAATCCCTTGACTCGCTAAACTGTTGTGACAAGGATTCCCCCTTTTTTTGTGTGTGATAGGCACATAGGCCTATAATTTCGTAACCCAAAATAGTAACCCAGACCCCTGATACCCCAGTAACTCAGAATACAGGGTGGGAGGAAAGTTTCCTCTTCACCTGAACTTTTTCGAGAAATGAACACCCAGCATCCTTGCGGCTCCTCCCTGACCATCTGACCTTCAGCATCCAATAAGGCATGGGTCTTCAAACTACGGCCCTCCAGTTGTTCAGGAACTACAATTCCCATCATGCCTAGTCATGTCTGTGAATGTCAGAGTTTTACAATGCCTCATGGGATGTGTAGTTCCACAACAGCTGGAGGGCCGTAGTTTGAGGATCTCTGCAATAAGGTAAGAACTACACCCCTTCACCACTAAATGACAGAGGTTTAACCAGTCCCAGACCTGATCCTCACTTTAGTCATGCCGACCCTCCATCCATTCTCATCTTTGGGTCGCACTTCATAGCTGAAAGAGGAACTGCCATTGCTGCCTATATTGACCAGTCCTTTTCTGTCCTATATGTTGCTGTCTTTGGCACTGAGGCTACACAAATGTTTATCCCTCACTTTAATACATTGGCAGGGCCGGACTGGCCTACCGGGATACCGGGAAAATTCCAGGTAGGCTGGCTGCCTGGCTGCGCCTGAGGCCACTGTGAGGGCAGCGGCGCCTAAAAAAAAAAAGGGGGGCTGCGGCCAGGCCGACATGCAACTGCGCATGCGCCAGCTCAGTTCCGAAGATAGCCGTGTTCGGGAAAGCCGTACACACTTAGCAATTTCCGGAAAGGCGGGCGCATGCAGTGACACGATGGCGCCGAGCAGCACCATTTTTAACAATAAAGCAGTACCGCGCCGCTTAGTGAGTTCTGATCTGGCGCACGTGTGCCTCTTCCTATGTCCCCCCACCTCCGCAGGCTCTGACCTCCTGTCCACCCCCCCACAGCCTCTGACCTCCTGTCCACCCCCCACACAGCCTCTGACCTCCGGTCCACCCCCCACGCAGCCTCTGACCTCTGGTCCACCCCCCACGCAGCCTCTGACCTCTGGTCCACTCCCCTGCAGCCTGTGATCTCCTGTCCACCCCCCCACGCAGCCTGTGACCTCCTGTCCACCCCCCACGCAGCTTGTGACTTCCTATCCACCCCCCTGCAGCCTCTGACCTCCTGTCCACCCTCCATGCAGCCTGTGACCTCTGACCTCCCATGTACCATCCGCAGCCTCTGACCTCCCCTGTACCATCCGCAGCCTCTGACCTCCCCTGTACCATCCGCAGCCTCTGACCTCCTCTGTACCATCCGCAGCCTCTGACCTTTCCTGTACCATCCACAGCCTCTGACCATCTCTTGTCGTATATCACGCCTGCAGTCTGGATAGGAGTCAAGAATGGGAGCGCCGCCGGGATGGGGGTTATGGGAGAAGTCAGACAGGTATGGACTGTAGAAAAGAGACTATAGAAAAACCAGAGCCACTAAGCTGGAGCCGACTGACTGATCCCTGCACAGTGCACCTGAGAGGAGGTCAGTGATAGCGCCACCAGGCCAGTCTAAGGGGGGGGTCACTGATGTAAGGGGGCACTGATATAAAGGTTTCCCCCTTATATTAGTAAACCCCATTACTTTAGTGTTTTCTTTCTGCAGAAGGTGGTCTCTGGTCAGCAGAGTCCTCCCCACATTCCCAGAGTTCCCCTTTACATCATAGTCTGCAGATTTTCCCTTTTATGAACAAGAAAATAATGACGTTATGATGTTGGGCTGGCATAATATTGCTATGGGGCTGGTATGAAATTATTTCCAGGGCTGGATTTTATTCCCAGTCCGGCCCTGTACATTGGGCTCCATATATAGTGAGCTCAGCAGATTCTGGACATGGAACATTACTGTATGTGTTAAGTGCTGTACATAGCAGTCAGTTATGTGTGCAATCTTAATGCTCCACACATTAAAATACATAATTAAAGAACCCTAATGCTCAGATCTGGGATAGAACTCATCAATATCATCATCAGGAATAACATTAACGAGAGACCAATTATTATTATAGACGATACATTAGTGTCAATTATTTTATTCGTAAATTGTGTCATGTAATATATCTAGTCCAAGTAAATCAAAAACTATTTTCCTTTTTTTTTTAAAGTTTATTTTACAGACCATGAAATGCATATCAGCAAGTATGTAAGTCAGATAAAACAGAGTACATTGCTACATATCCAAATAAAGTGTAGATCAAAAAATAATGGTCTGCTACGTGCTAGGTCGCTTTTAGTTAGAGCCCTACTGTAGTGATGTAATGGGTGATTCAGTCTCCACATATAAGCCGGGCTTAGAGAAGCCCTATTAAAGCTGGGGCAAAGGGGCCAGAGACCCCACCATCAGGCAGATTTAGTCAGCTAGTGGAAGCCCTGGTCAGTCAGGACTGGAGGACAGAGAGAGGTAGACATGCACCCAGAAGGGCCAGCTATAGGCATCCTGACGTTTATGGTGGAGGAGGCTAGAGCAGGATGCAAAAGGTTTGTTTGCCCCCCCAAAAAATGGAGCACCAGCCGCCACTGCTGGGGGACACCTCTGATTGGAAAGTAAAGGTTTACTGACAAATCTGTTAAATCTGTTGGGGTGTACTCATATATATGCTGAGCACTATATATAAGTCAGGGATTTTGTAGTATTATGGTCAGGTGTATGATTAACAATTAAATCAAGCAGATGCTAATGACCATAAATTTCATATGTAGGTTGAAACGCAGTCATTAAAGAAGAAGTATAGCCAAAACTATTCTGGCTTTACTTCTCTTGAGGATCACAGGAGTGCAGCTCATTCTGCACTACTATGACCTGTGACTGAGCTGGTCCAGGCTCAGGGAGATGTCCTGACTTTACAGTGAGGGATCCAGCCAGATGCCTGCAGTGACTGCTGGAGGGGCAGAGCAGAGAGCTGGGGATAGACAGTCATCAGCTCTCTGTTCAGTGAAGACTGACAACTGAATGATCAGTGGTCTTTGATCGCTTAGTTCTCATGCCGCGTACACACGGTCGTTTTTTGCGATGAAAAAAAAAACGATGTTTTTTAAACGTCACTTTCAAAGACGATGTTGCATACACACCATCGTTTTTTTTACAAAAAACAAGGTTACGTTCACCACTCTTTTCCATTGAAGCTCGCTTCATAACTAGCTTCTGGGCATGCGCGGGTTGAAAAACGTCGTTTTAAACGACGTTTTTGCTACACACGGTGACTTTTTGTGAAACAAAAAACGACGTTTTGAAAAACGACACAAAAAATTCCAGCATGTTGGAATTTTTTTTTGGTCGTTTTTTTAAGACAAAAAACGACGTTTTGCCCACACACGATCAATCTAAATGACGTTTTAAAAAACGTCGTTTTTTTTTCATCGCAAAAAACGACAGTGTGTACGCGGCATCAGTCTTAGAAACGGCATGGAAAAGATGCATTGGACTGATGCTGCATCCACCTAGGTAAGTAAAAAAAAATGTTTTCTTTGTAAAGCCATACTTCTATTTTAACTGAAACAGAAACAGCTATGTAGGCTTAAAACTGAGTGAGGAATAGTCAAGCTCTGCTACCAAGGTGAGGTTGTGGAAAAGGCCATACACCATGACAAGACTGAGCACTGCAACAAGACACAAGATAGCTATATACTGCATCAGCAAGGTCTCTCCCAGGCTAATATTTCAGAGCAGACTGGGGTTTCAAGATGTGGGTTTCAAGCTCTTTTGAAAAAGCACCAAATGGACAATGTTCATGGACGCAGTGGTAAGCCATAGAAAACAAATGCAGCAGATGAAAGACACCTCACGCTTACTTCCCTTCAACATCGGTAGATGTCCAGTAGTGCCATCCGCACAGAACTGGCAGAAACCAGTTGGACCCAGGTACACCCACCTTCTGTCTGGAGAAGTCTGGCCAAAAGTGGTCTATCTGGAAGAAGTGTGACCAAAAAAAAAAAATCATACCTCTGATGTGAAAACAAAGCTAAGCTATGCATGAAAACATAGGAACTGGGGTGCAGAAAAATGGCAACAGGTGCCCCAGACTTAAAAATCAAAATCTGAAACATTTGGCTGTAACGGGGGGCAGTTTGTTGGCAAAAGGCTGGAGAGCAGTACATGAATGAAAGTCTGCAGGCAACAGAGAAGCATGCTGGAGGTTCCTTTAAGTTTGGGGCTGCATTTCTGCAAATCGAGTGGAAATACAGGTAGATACTTATCCATCATACCATACCATCAGGGAGGCGTATGATTGGCCCCAAATGTATTCTGCAGCAGGATAACGACCCCAAACATAAAATCAATGTTATCAAAAACTATCTTCAGCATAAAGAACAACGAGTCCTGGAAGTGATGGTTTGGCCCCCACAGAGCCCTGAGCTCAACATCATTAAGGCTGTCTGGGATTAAATGAAGAGACAAAAGGATTTGAGGCAGCCTACATCCACAGAAGATCTGTAGTTAGTTTTCTGAGATGTCTAAAACAACCTACCTTTTGTGTTTCTTCAAAAACTGTGTGCAAGTGTACTTAGAAGAATTTATGCTGGTTTGAAGGGAAAGGGTGGTCACACTAAATATTGATTTGATTTGGATTCCTATTCTGTTCATTTACTTTATTTTTATTTTTTGCTTATTTTGTTAATTGATAAAAATAAACAATTTTAACTTCTATTTCTGAAAGTTTTTTCAATTTACAGCAGTTTTTCACACCTGCCTAAACCTTTTTTCACAATACTGTATACAACAAGCTGAAAGCTGCATCAGCTGGATGGAGCACAGAGCAGTACTTAGGTTTAGAGAAGTATGCACCCAGGGAGGAATGCCTTGAACACAAGAAGTGTGCGTGTTCTGAGGATTCATTCCTGGGTGCATACTGCCCTAAACGTAAGTACCTCTCCCAAAATCTAAGTAAAGCGACTATCAGCCTGTTAAAGGCCATTTTCAAAGCTTCCGGCTGCGGGCATCCCTCACACATCTAAACCCCGGAGTCTCATGTACCAGAGCTAAACACCCAGTGTAAATGAGGCCTAATGCCCTGTACACACGATCGGTTCATCCGATGAAAACGGACCGATGGATTTTTTCATCAGATATCCGATGAAGCTGACTTTCATCAGTCTTGCCTACACACCATTGGTTAAAAATCTGGTCGTGTCCAACGTGGTGACGTAAAATACAACGACGTGCAGAGAAAAATTAAGTTCAATGCTTCCGAGCATGCGTCGACTTGATTCTGAGCATGCGTTGATTTTTAACCAATGGATTAACCCACAGACGATCATTTTTTTTTTCGTTTTTTAACCATCAGATCATTTTAAAACAGGTTCTACGTTTTTTCACCAATGGGAAAAAAAACGATGGGGCCCACACACGATCGGTTCATCCGATGAAAACGGTCCATCGGACCGTTTTCATCAGACGAACCGATTGTGTGTACGCGGCATTACTGGCACTTGTTGAGTAAGCAGAAATTGGCCAGAAATTGTAATGGAGATAAAGCTGGGTCACAGGTCACAGGTCTAAGAATACTTCAGGATAGGGGACCCATTCCGCTTGAATACAGACATTGATGGGTAACTAAGTGTGCCTGCTAATCATCCACATTGCTTACAGAGCTCAAATTCACATTTATACACACAAAACTGAATGAGTCAGAGGAATGTCTCCTTCCCCTCAATGCCTGCTTATTCAGATGGGACACAATGGAAATTCAGTCATCAGAGAGACTGACTAAAAGCAAAAAGATCCTGCTGTGCACTCTTTTTAGACAAAAAAAAAAAAAGAGCTTTGTGAATCCCTTGTCATGGGTACTCAATATAATAAATGTATATGTCAAACAAAAACAAAAACATTAAAACATTTTATTTATACAGTTAAAACTAATGTAAGAAAAACAGTTGAAAAATGTAAAAAAAATTAAATAAATTGAAGATACAAATTGAACCTAAAACATTAAATTTAACTTTAAGGACATCTTGCTGTTCCTTTGCATGACACTACACGTGATATTCCACTTCTTAGGCTGCATTCACACCTTAGCGCGGCGTTTTGTACCGCGATTTGCCGCGACAAAACGCGTCGTTATTAACCTTGTTTTTTTAACAGTTCATTGTCAGCTATGCCGAATGCCGAAGCCGCCTGAAAAAAAGGGTCCCGGACTTTTTTTGAGCTTCAGGCGTTCGGCGTTTCGGCGTTCGGCGTGGAGATGTGAACCATCTCCATAGAGAACAATGTTAAATCACCCCTCCAGCGTATTTTAGGCTGCAATAGCGTCTGGCTTCAGTCGACAAAACGCCTAGGTGTGAATGGAGCCTTAATGTGCAGTGCATTATGGAAGCCCATTTATTTAGAATAAGTTACAAAGGCATGCCAACAGAAGGAAAACTGGACCTGTAAACAAGTACGCTAGTGTGCTGCAGTGTGGTCTATTAGCACCTGCTGCACTTGTGCAATGGGGTGCCTTTAAAAAGACTCGCACTGCAACACTGCTTTGCATAATGGTGTGCTGTGGTATCGTGCGGGAGAGAGTGCATTTCACAGCCTGTTACTGCAACGCATAGATGTGAAGCCAGACATCCAATTTTGCAGACATTCTCTTGATCAGTCTGGTATGTAGACTGATTGCATTCTACAACTTATAATTCATTTATCATGTTTAACATAGTGTTTTACTGTAAATATACAGTATTTATCGGGGTATTGCGCGCTCCGGCGTATAGCGCGTACCCCTAATGTGGACCTGTAAAAAAACATTTTAGAACTTTTAGTACTTACAGTTTTGGTGTCTTGCGCGGTGTCCATCGTCCGGTCCGGCGTCCGTCTTCGGCTCCAGTGGTGTCCTCCCGGCTTCTCCAGCGCTGTCTCGAGTCGAATGCCCGCTTCCCGCGCTCAGTTTGAACGCCTCTGCCGACATATACCGAGTGCAGTACACTCGGGTACATTCGGCCAGGTTCGGCTTCGCTCGTGCTCACGCTCGGTGACGTTTATGCGTGAGCACGAGCGAAGCCGAGCCTGGCCGAATGTACACGAGTGTACTGCACTCGGTATATGTCGGCAGCTCAGTTCAAACTGAGCGCGGGAAGCGGGTATCGGCGTATATCGCGCACCCACGATTTTCCCCTTATTTAGGGGAAAAAGGGGAAAAAAGTGCGCGGTATACGCCGATAAATACGGTATAATCCGAATATGGACCTCTGCTTTAGGCTACTCCATATACAAATATAGGATGTCTCCACTCTGTTGTATAATTTGTGCTTACAGACTCTTTATTTTGTGAGGTTGGCGAATTTCACAATACAGATTCTAGCTGTCAGTCAGTATGCAATAAACACTACCTGCAAATCAGCAATTACTGAGTGACACCCCCTGCAAAGAATCTGATTCAGCAGGAGGGAAATGTAAGAAATGTACAACATACAGCAAGTATCTATATATGATACAAGGTAGATCATGTTACTGCTGCCAAGACGGAAACCTTTAGTCTCATACCACGGGATGCCTTCAAACATAGCTCAGCATCTCACAAGTGGTTCTGTGGTCACCATGGAAACAAGACGATAATTTCTGCTTTGCCTTGGTGTTGTGCCACACCTTATATACTTCCCTAAGATAATCAGTCTAGATGATCAGAACTAGGAAAAGGGAAAAAAAAAAGCCCAAAGAAACCAATTTGTACAAATCTCCATGAGAAAAATGACAGCTGGTATCTGTCTGGTTCCTGAAGGCATCATTTCTATATTTTTCCAGTTCTGTCTGTGTTGTCTACAGCAGTAAATCAGATTACACAGCTTCGTACTGCCTTATAAAAATTGCAAATGTACATGGAAGGGCTTCAAAACTATGACAAAGTTTATCAGAACAAGAACCAACATTGCATGACCAACTCATATTTCTCACGTTTCCACCCACGCCCAACTCTAGACCTGATGGTTTTTCTCCCAAATGTATTACCGGTACTCTAGCTTTGGATAGAGTGAGGAAAGGTTAGAACATGTTTCAAATGTCATTGGGTGGACTTTGATCGCAGTGACCTACGCCTACACTGTCCTTCCCCGCAGAAGGAAAAGGCACCCCAAGGGGCTTGGAGTTGCAGGAAAAAATTATGATAATAGATTCAAAAGTTGAAGAAATAATTTATTTTAAAAAAAGGTACATAGTGAAAAGAGGTGGTCTGGTGGGATCAAGACATGAGTTCCATAATACAATTTAAAAATATATGCATATGAATAGATACAATCATATGAGTTCATGCAACAATGAAGTAGGTAAACTTGTGCTAGAAACCACTGACGCGTTTCGACCTTTGATAATGGAGGTCTCTTCAGGGGGAAAAGATTGAAGACATGAACTCTGGAAAAAGATACATGTAGATGATATTTGTTAAAACAAAAAGCAAACATAGAAATATTATACAGTAGAATATATACAATCATTTTTCGCCATATTGGCGTGGGTGAGTATATTTACCAAAGAATAATGTAAAAAAAATGAAACCATGGGTCCACCGCAGAACCCATCACCGTGAAAAAGCGCCCCCAGAAAACAATGCGGAACAGGAGGGTCGATGGAAAAGACCAGGCTGCAGATGAGTGGGTGTCCTCTACGCCTTTTTCTGTTCGTATTTTCAGTCGCATGTTCATATGACATAGATGTCATATAAACATGCGACTGAAAATACGAACAGAAAAAGCATTTTCATAATTTTGTACTTTCGTAAATATATCGCGGGATTCGCGGCACTTTCAACACGCGGCTCATCCATATTAACTATTGTTAAGCCCCATACACTCGGTCAGACTTTTTTAACAACAAACATAAAAACTATAGTTTTCCGTTCATTCTCAGAAAATTTGTTTGTTTTTAAATTCCATCAGAAAACCATTTTTGGGTTCAAAAGTCTGGCCAACTGATCTCTCTTCAGATAAAAATCCACAGAAAAGTTTATTTGGCTTTACTGTACTAGTGTACTCAGCACAAAAGAGAAGCTGCTTTACTAACTACACTCACTCACTGCCCATTCAAAAAAAACGAAAATGACATCTATAACAAAAGATTTGCATTCTGTATCTTGAATCCTTTTTCTTTTGGTATTTTCAGTCGTATGTTCATATGACATCTATAAAAAAAGATTTGCATTCTGTATTTTGAATCCAAAATACGAACAGAAAAAAGGAATTCAAAATACAGAATGCAAATCTTTTGTTATAGATGTCATTTTCGTTCTTTTGCCGTTTTCGTTTTGTCGTATTTTCGTCGGATCGTTAGTTCGCATTTGCGGTTGTTCGCTATGCGGCTCATACGTAATCCCGTCGTTTTCGTATTTTGGTGCTTTAATTTTTTCGTATGTACACATTATCCCGCGGGTACGAAAATGAACATTTTCGTACGAAAATAACATTCGTACGAACGGGAATGCACATATCTAATCAACAGGTAAAGGAAGAAAAAAGAGGGAAAAGGGGGAAGAAAGGGGAGAGAAAAGGGGGGACGTGCAAAGAAGCAAAGTGTGTAAGGTAAAGAAATGTGTATGTGTGATAAGAGATCTGGAAAGAATGAGTGAATGGGAATTGAAGTTCAGTGAAATGTGCTGGTGAAAAAAACACAGGTCCCAGAAGACAGCAGGGATCAGTGAGGATGTGCAGCGCACGGCTTCACTTCCTTATTCTCTCACCAAAGATGGCGGTGGGGGCAGCTGAGAGCCGAGCGATTGATCCGCTTCGGCTGCCGATATCGCGGGCACCCTGAACAGGTAAGTGTCCATTTATTAAAAGTCAGCAGCAGTATTTGTAGCTGCTGGCCTTTAATATTTTTTTTAGGCAGAACTCCGCTAAATCACCCATAGGGGAGTGTGTCCTTTGGCTTCCCGAACACAAGGGATGTGGGATAATTGATACTGAGTGTCATTCAAACTGGAAGAGGACTGACACTGTTTCGCATAGCAGGGATTGTGATGGAGCAATGATGGAGGTAGGAGTAATGATGGATCATCAGCAGCCAAAAACTGCTTTATCACTCATATGCAGACGACACGCAACTGTATTTCCGCATTTGTAATAAAAAGGATCATCACCTCAATCTAGAGACATGCCTTTCTTT
Source organism: Rana kukunoris (assembly GCA_029574335.1). Taxonomy (NCBI): domain Eukaryota; kingdom Metazoa; phylum Chordata; class Amphibia; order Anura; family Ranidae; genus Rana; species Rana kukunoris. The sequence continues at coordinate 473,553,133 of CM056051.1, read as the reverse complement.
GTTAGAAAACTGGATGACAAAGAGTTATCTTAAACTTAACAGAGCGAAAACAGAACTTCTCCTGTTTCACGCCAAGCGTATGAAGGAACCTGCAACAACTTGGACCCCCCCGCCCATTCTGGGCAAAATCATCACCCCTAGCGCCAAAGTCAAAAGTCTCGGTATCATCTTCGACTCCTACATGACAATGGACGCACAAATAGGGTCAGTAGTTAGTGGATCTCACCATCTGCTCTGCCTACTACGCAGACTTATTCCTTTTATTCCTAAAGAAGACGTAGCAGTCGTGGTAGGAACAATTGTGAACTCAAGGCTGGACTATGCAAACGCCCTTTACCTCTGACTCCCTAAGTACCAAATCGCTCGTCTGCAAGTCGTTCAAAATATGGCCGACAGACTTGTGACTGGAAAAAAAAACATGGGAATCAATCTCACCTTCGCTGAGAACCCTTCACTGGTTACCAGTAAAAGACAGAATCACTTTTAAAGCACTCTGTCTAACGCATAGATGTATCCATGGGAATGCCCCCCATTATGAAAGCTCATAATCCCAAATGAAAGCTCATAATCCCAATCGCGTTCTGCGATCCACCAATCAAAATCTACTCCAGATACCGAAAGCAAGTCCAAAGGAGAGAGAAGATTCGCGGTCCAAGGTCCCAGACTATGGAATGCTTTACCAACCAGCATTCGGTTAGAGGAGAACCACTTGGCATTCAGGAAAAAGATCAAAACTCATCTCTTTTGATATCAGAGACTGGAACAACGAGCACCCAGAGGCGATTTAGTTTGCATATGCCGCGCTATATACGTTTTCATTCATTCATTCATTCAGGGCGAGTATTGTGATATTTTTTTGTTTTAAATCCTGCAGAGTCTTTTCTAATTCAATAAAACAATAAGTCTGGCGCTAGGGGACTGGGAAACAAACTCCCTTGGGATCCAGGTATGGTGCCCTGTGGGAGAACAAGAAGTAGCTGTGTGGAGCTTCCACACCAGGAGTGGTGTCAACAAAAAAAAACACAACCAGAAGCGCTGGATGGAAACTCCTGTAGATGGGAAGCAAATAATCACTAAGTCACGGAAAACAATCTCTGGTAATGATAATGTGGTAAAAAACAAACTTGAGTTTATTAAAACAATGAAGTGAATTGGTATGAACCAGCAAACAGAGCTCTCCTCACGTGGATGGAATGCTAAACGGCATAACACTGTGGCAGTACCTTTGGTAAACAATGCAATGTAAACACGCTGGGCCAGATTCTCATAGAATTTCGGCGGCGTAGCGTTAGCCATTTACACTACGCCACCGCACAGTGCTGGGACTAGGTCATTCGGTGCCCAGGGCGAAGATGGCAAACTGCGCCCCCCCCCCCCCCATTATCGTCACCGCTCATTATCACCGCTGTCATCGTTACTGATACTAAGCATTTGAAAGAGTACTTGCAAATGCTCCAATATCTAGAACCAATACTTTCTGTGCGATTTGAGCTCATACAAAATGAATGGGCTCAAATCGCACTGTAAAGAACTACATGTGATTTGAACAGGAATGTGGTGCGATTCCTGTCTGAATCACATGTGGTTTCTCACACCGCTTCTGTGTGAACCTGGGCTTGTCAGAATGACTTCAGCCTTGGTTCACACAGGAGTGGTGCGGGGAAACCACATGTGATTCAGACAGGAATCGCACCACATTTCTGATCAAATCACATGTAGTTCTTTACAGTGCGATTTGAGCCCATTCGTTTTGTATGAGCTCAAATCGCACAGAAAGTATTGGCAACTGGTATCAGCGAGTACTCGAGCACAAGTATTGTTGGTACAAAATAGGTATTGGTGCAACCCTAGTGTGTACCCAGCTTTAGACAATGGGGCTGATTTACTAATGAATCTGCGCTGCGCCGGTACATGCCTTAATTAGTGCGCTGGATGAAGCCCTAATTAGGCGCATGAGCCGGCGTTGCACAGCAGCGCGATGTGATTGATAACTAAAGCCGCCGCCGAACTCCCTGTATAAGTCTATGGGGGGAAATCTTAATAGTGAATTTTAAAGGCTAATCTGCAAGTTTTGTCCTAAAAAGTGTTTGGGGACCTCAGTCCTGCCCCAGGGGACATGTTCCAATGCTTTTTATATTTTTTAAAACGGCCGTTTTTTCGGGAGCAGTGATTTTAATAATGCTAAAAGTGCAATAATAAAAGTGTAATTTTCCTTTAAATTTCGTACTATGGGGGTCTCTAATGTCAGCAGGTGAAAAAGCGCATGTTTCCCGTGGTTAGAACTGTCTCTGCACAAAATGTCATTTTTCAAAGGAAAAAAGCCATTTAAAACTGACTCGCGGCTATAATGAATTGTCGGCTCCCGGCAATTGCAGGAGAATTCATTCATTAAAAAAAGGAAAAAAAAAGCGTGGGGGTCCCCCCAAATTCAATAACCAGACCCTTTAGGTCTGGTATGGATATTAAGGGGAACCCCGCCGTCAATTTTAAAAAAAAATGACGTGGGGTTCCCCCCAAATATCCATAACCAGACCCTTCGGGTCTGGTGTGGAATTTAAGGGGAACTCCACTCCAAATTTAAAAAAAACTGGCGTGGAGTCCCCCCTAAAATCCACACCAGACCCCTTATCCGAGCACGTTGACCTGGCCGGCCGCAGAAAAGAGGGGGGGACAGAGCGCGGCCCCCCCCCTCTCCTGAACCGCACCAGGCCACATGCCCTCAACATTGGGAGGGTGTTTTGGGGTGCCCCCCAAAACACCTTGTCCCCATGTTGATGAGGACAAGGGTCTCTTCCCCACAACCCTTGCCCGGTGGTTGTGGGGGTCTGCGGGCGGGAGGCTTATCGAAATCTAGAAGACCCCTTTAACAAAGGGGCCCCCCAGATCCCGGCCCCCCCCTGTGTGAAATGGTAATGGGGTACCTTGTACCTCTACCATTTCACGAGTAAAAAAAATGTAAAGGGTTAAAAACTACAAGAGCCGGTTTTTGACAAGTCCTTTATTATCTTCTTTCTTCTTTTCTTCGGGTTTCTTCCTCCATCTTCTTCTTCTTCCTCTGCTTCTGTCTTGGGTCTTCTATGCCCGCATCTTGCCCGGCGTGTTCTTCCATCTTCTGTTCCTCTCGCTGTTCTTCTCGTCCGCATCTTCTTCTCCTTCTTGGTTTTCGCCGGAGGCGCCGCTTCCAATTGAAATCCCCGCTGTCTGCCGGACCACGCCCCCCCCCCTCTGACGCCACGGGCAAGCTCTTAGGAGTGTGCTGCAAGTGCGTCAGAGGGGGGCGTGGTCACAAGTGAGAGGGCGGGCAATTCAATTTGAAGCTCGTGCGCGGCTTTTTCTTTGCCAGAGTCGCCGCTTCCAATTGAATTGCCCGCTTTCTGGAACATGTGACCACGCCCCCCTCTGACGCACAGGCACCACACGGGGACTTTCCTAAGAGCTTGCCCGTGGCGTCAGAGGGGGGGGCGTGGTCCGGCAGACAGCGGGGATTTCAATTGGAAGCGGCGCCTCCGGCGAAGAAGAACAAGAAGAAGATGCGGACGAGAAGGACAGCGGAAGAAGATGGAAGAACACGCCGGGCAAGATGCGGGAATAGAAGACCCAAGACAGAAGCAGAGGAAGAAGAAGGAGGAAGAAGAAGAAACCCGAAGGAAAGAAGAAAGAAGATAATAAAGGACTTGTCAAAAACCGGCTCTTGTCGTTTTTAACCCTTTACATTTTTTTTACTCGTGAAATGGTAGAGGTACAAGGTACCCCATTACCATTTCACACAGGGGGGGGGCCGGGATCTGGGGGGCCCCTTTGTTAAAGGGGTCTTCCAGATTTTGATAAGCCTCCTGCCCGCAGACCCCCACAACCACCGGGCAAGGGTTGTGGGGAAGAGACCCTTGTCCTCATCAACATGGGGACAAGGTGTTTTGGGGGGCACCCCAAAACACCCTCCCAATGTTGAGGGCATGTGGCCTGGTGCGGTTCAGGAGAGGGGGGGGGCCGCGCTCTGTCCCCCCCTCTTTTCTGCGGCCGGCCAGGTCAACGTGCTCGGATAAGGGGTCTGGTGTGGATTTTAGGGGGGACTCCACGCCATTTTTTTTTTACATTTGGGGTGGAGTTCCCCTTAAATTCCACACCAGACCTGAAGGGTCTGGTTATGGATATTTGGGGGGAACCCCACGTCATTTTTTTTTTAAATTGAGGGCGGGGTTCCCCTTAATATCCATACCAGACCTAAAGGGTCTGGTTATTGAATTTGGGGGGACCCCCACGCTTTTTTTTCCCTTTTTTTAATGAATGAATTCTCCTGCAATTGCCGGGAGCCGACAATTCATTATAGCCGCGAGTCAGTTTTAAATGGCTTTTTTTTTTTTTTTTTTTTTTTTTCAGAATGTCATTTTGTGCAAAGACATATTTCTAACCACATGAAAAGTGCGCTTTATTCACCTGCTGACATCCCCCCCCCCATGGTACGAATTTTTAAATAATTATTCAAATGACGTGGGGTTCCCCCCAAATTCCATTACAGGCCCTTCAGGTCTGATATGGATATTAAGGGGAACCCCGCCGTCAATTCAAAAAAAAAAATGACGTGGGGTTCCCCCCAAATATCCATAACCAGACCCTTCGGGTCTGGTGTAGAATTTAAGGGGAACTCCACCCCAAATTTAAAAAAAAATGGCGTGGAGTCACCCCTAAAATCCACACCAGACCCCTTATCCGAGCACGTTGACCTGGCCGGCCGCAGAAAAGAGGGGGGGACAGAGCGCGGCCCTCCCCCTCTCCTGAACCGCACCAGGCCACATGCCCTCAACATTGGGAGGGTGTTTTGGGGTGCCCCCCAAAACACCTTGTCCCCATGTTGATGAGGACAAGGGTCTCTTCCCCACAACCCTTGCCCGGTGGTTGTGGGGGTCTGCGGGCAGGAGGCTTATCGAAATCTGGAAGACCCCTTTAACAAAGGGGCCCCCCACATCCCGGCCCCCCCCTCTGTGTGAAATGGTAATGGGGTACCTTGTACCTCTACCATTTCACGAGTAAAAAAAAGTGTCAGTGTAAAAAAAGACAAGAGCCGGTTTTTGACAAGTCCTTTATTATCTTCTTTCTTCTTCTTTTCTTCTGGTTTCTTCTTCCTCCTCCTTCTTCTTCCTCTGCTTCTGTCTTGGGTCTTCTATTCCCGCATCTTGCCCGGCGTGTTCTTCCATCTTCTTCCGCTGTCCTTCTCGTCCGCATCTTCTCCTTCTTCTTCTTCGCCGGAGCGGCCGCTTCCAATTGAAATCCCCGCTGTCTGCCGGACCACGCCCCCCCCTCTGACGCCACGGGCAAGCTCTTAGGAAAGTCCCCGTGTGGTGCCTGTGCGTCAGAGGGGGGCGTGGTCACATGTTCCAGAAAGCGGGCAATTCAATTGGAAGCGGCGACTCTGGCAAAGAAAAAGCCGCGCACAAGCTTCAAATTGAATTGCCCGCCCTCTCACTTGTGACCACGCCCCCCTCTGACGCACAGGCACCACACTCCTAAGAGCTTGCCCGTGGCGTCAGAGGGGGGGGGCGTGGTCCGGCAGACAGCGGAGATTTCAATTGGAAGCGGCGCCTCCGGCGAAGAAGAAGGAGAAGAAGATGCGGACGAGAAGGACAGCGGAAGAAGATGGAAGAACACGCCGGGCAAGATGCGGGAATAGAAGACCCAAGACAGAAGCAGAGGAAGAAGAAGATGGAGGAAGAAGAAACCCGAAGGAAAGAAGAAAGAAGATAATAAAGGACTTGTCAAAAACCGGCTCTTGTCTTTTTTTACACTGACACTTTTTTTTTCTCGTGAAATGGTAGAGGTACAAGGTACCCCATTACCATTTCACACAGGGGGGGGGGCCGGGATCTGGGGGGCCCCTTTGTTAAAGGGGTCTTCCAGATTTCGATAAGCCTCCTGCCCGCAGACCCCCACAACCACCGGGCAAGGGTTGTGGGGAAGAGACCCTTGTCCTCATCAACATGGGGACAAGGTGTTTTGGGGGGCACCCCAAAACACCCTCCCAATGTTGAGGGCATGTGGCCTGGTGCGGTTCAGGAGAGGGGGGGGGCCGCGCTCTGTCCCCCCCTCTTTTCTGCGGCCGGCCAGGTCAACGTGCTCGGATAAGGGGTCTGGTGTGGATTTTAGGGGGGACTCCACGCCAGTTTTTTTTTTATTTGGGGTGGAGTTCCCCTTAAATTCCACACCAGACCCGAAGGGTCTGGTTATGGATATTTGGGGGGAACCCCACGTCATTTTTTTTTAAAATTGATGGCGGGGTTCCCCTTAATATCCATACCAGACCTAAAGGGTCTGGTTATTGAATTTGGGGGGACCCCCACGCTTTTTTATTGGTGTTTTTAATGAATGAATTCTCCTGCAATTTCCAGGAGCTGACAATTCATTATAGCCGCGAGTCAGTTTTAAATGGCTTTTTTCCTTCAGAATGTCATTTTTCACATGCTGACATTACACCCAGGGCCGCCATCAGGGGGGTACAGGCAGTACACCTGCAGGGCCGCCATTAGGGGGGTACAGGGATTACACCGCCCGGGGGTCCCCAGGGGCCCCCAGGGGCCCGGATGGGAACCACCCTAAAACAAAAAAAACCTTTTTTTTTAGTTTTATTTTTTTAAGGGCTCCGAAGGTCCCCAGGGGCCCGGAGGCCACTAAGGGCCCCAGATGGCAAGCCCTTTTTTTTAAATAAAATATATATATTTAAAAAAATAAATATATTTTTTTAATATATTTGTTTTTTTTTTTTTTATGAAAGGGCCCAGAGGTCCCCAGGGCCCTGGAAGGCAACCCCCTTGTTTTTGTAATTTTTTGGAAAAATGTTATATTAAAAAAATATATATATATGTATTTTCTCTCTTTTTTATTTTTATTTTATAAAGAGCACAGAGGTCCCCAGGGCCCCGGATGGCTACCCCCCTTTTTTATATATATTTTTCTTTATTTCTTATTTCTGTCAAAATTTTTGTAAAGGGCCCCCCCGCTCCTCAATTTGCGGCACCACCCCCCCCCCCCCGCTTCTCAATTTCATGCGGCAGCACCCCCCCCCCCCCGGTTCTCTGCTCCAGGGGGCCCATGCCTGAAGCTGTGTAAGGGGCCCCAAAATTCCTGATGGCGGCCCTGTACACCTGTAAGGGGCCCGGGGGTCCGGAGGTGCCCAGATGCCTGGAGGCCCCCCAGCGCCCCAGATGGTAACCCCCCTCTTTTTTTTTTTGTATATATATTTGGTAGTTGGTTTTTGTAGGATTTTTTATTAAAGGGCCAATTTTTGGAATTTAATATTTTTTAGCAGTCTGGAGGTCCCCAGGGGCCCAGAGGCCCCCAGGGCCCCGGGTGGCAACCCCCCATATTTTTTGTTATTAAAGGGCCAATGTTTTGTTTTAGGGGTCTGGAGGTCCCCAGTGGCCCGGAGATCCCCAGGGCTCCAGATGACAACCCCCCACCTTTAAAAAAAAAACAAAACAAAAAAAATTATATATTTTTTGGTTATTTTTTTAACATATATATATATAATATAATTATGAAAGCTCCCAGAGGGCCCCAGATGACAACCTTTTTGCTTCTAAAAATGTTATAAACATTTTCCCCAGGTTTGTTACTTTTTACTTTAATTTCTTTTGTAAAGTGTATTTTGTGCGTGAAGTCGAGAGAGAGGAGCTGGACTTGCAATCGCCATCCTTCTCCATGCCCCCGGTGGCAATGGTGGGTGTGAGGGGGGCCTCCCACTCACCCCACCTGATACACTTGGGAGCCCGATGGGACAGAGGGACTCCCCCTATGAGGGAGTGTAGCCCACCCAGCCAGCCCTGTAGGTCCTTCGCCTCCCTTTATTTTAGGAGACCTCATGGCCAAAGTGCGTGGAAGTGTGGTGTTTTTTGTGGGGGGGGGGTGGGCGTACTAAGCACAGGCGTACCTTGCATAGCACACCCATCGGGAGCCGGGCTGAGACCACCAAACTCAATTCACATGTAGCCGAGACCGGGATCCGAACCCTTGGCTGCAGAGGTGAACGGTTTGTCAGCGCAGTGCCATTCACGTTGAGCCACCGCAGCTCCCACCCCATGTTATTTTTTTTTTAGATTTTTGGTAGTTATTTTTTATTAAAGGGCCCAGAGCTCCCAAGGCAACCCCCTTTTTTATTATTTTATATATGTAGATATATATATATAGATATTGTAATTTATTTTTCATTAAAGAGCCCAGAGGTTTATTTTTATTAAAGGGCCCAGTGGTCCCCAGGGCCCCCGGATGGCTACCACCCTTTTTAATATATATTTTTCTATATGTATTTTTTAGTAAAGGAACCCCCCGCTTATCAAATTGCGGCAGCCCCCCCCCCCCTTCTTAATATCAGGCGGCACCCCCCCCCCCTATTCTCTGCTCCAGGGGGCCCATGCCTGAAGCTGTGTAAGGGGCCCCATAATTCCTGATGGCGGCCCTAATTGCCCCCCCCCCATGGTACGAAATTTCAAGGAATTTTTCACTTTTATTGTTGCACTTTAACCACTTCCATACCGCGCCTATTCTGGCACTTCTCTCCTTCATGTAACAATTATATTTTCTTCCTTGAAACTTACTCAGGACCCCCAAACATTATATATATTTTATTAACAAACACCCTAGGGAATAAAGTGGCGGCCATTTTTTCGGACACATTTCCAACAGTATTTGTGCCAAAAATTTGCAAACGTTTTTTTTTTGTTTTGGCTTTCAAAAAAAAACCTGTTTCATGAATGACAAAATAAGAAAGCAGTAAAGCTAGCCCAATTTTTAGGGATAAGGTAAAAGATGATGTTACACCGAGTAAATAGATACCTAACTAGTCACGCTTTCATATTGCGCACACTCATGGAATGGCGCTAAACTTCGTTATTAAAAATCTCCATAGGCAACGCTTGATTTTTTTTCTCAGGTTACCACTTTTGAGTTACAGAGGAGGTCTAGTGCTAAAATGATTGCTCTCGCTCTAACGCACGCTATGATACCTCACATGTGGGGTTTGAAGGATGTTTACATATGTGGGTGGGACTTGCATGCGTGTTCGCTTCTGAGTGCGAGCTACTAGGGACACGAGCATTTAAATTTCTTTTTTATTTTATTTTTTAACTTAATATTTTCATTTTTGCACTTGTTTGTCCCTTTTTTTGTATTATTTTTCTCTTTTCTTCCTATTACAAGGAATGTAAACATCCCTTGTAATAGGACTAGTGTGTGACAGGTCCTCTTTATAGAGAAAGGCGGGGTCAATTAGACCCCACATCTGTCCTCCAGGCTGGAAAGCATGGAATTGGTAAAAAAAAAAACATCTCATGCTTTCAGCTGCGATCATGTTCGTTCAGCACAGTAGTGTAGTGTGTAGCAGGTTCACCTAGCAGCAAAAGGGTTGCTGGTTCGAATCCCGCCCGTGACACTATCTGCCTGGAGTTTGCATGTTCTCCCTGTGCGGGTTTCCTCCCACAATCTAAAAACATGCTGTAAATTGGATCCTGTCTAAATAAGCCCTAATATGCAGTAGGATATTTAGGTTTTGTGCTTCCCTAGGCCTGACCAAATTTTGGCACCCCCCTAATAGAAAAATGACCCACCCTTCCTGTCAAGGCCACACCCTGTTTTTTTATGACCCACCCAGGAATTTTCAGGGGACACACACAAGTTCTGTGGGGGGGGGGGGGCACAGGAGACCCTTAATTTGCCTAGTTTTTCGATCACTTCCTGTTTGGCTATGGGGCAGGAAGTGAAGGCCAATCTCCCCAAACGGACAGGGATAATACAAAATAAACTGACAGAGCTTCTAACCCCCCCCCCCAACTCTATCCAAAATGAAAGAAATCCAAAAAATAAAAGTGATGATTATTGTTCCAGTTTAACCCCAAATTTCATATCATTTTATTGAGAGGCTTAAGAAAATATAACCATGCCAATAGGCCAGGATCCAGCGTTGCTAATATGTATGAATGTGTGTTAGGGACCCCCACAAACACCACCCAATGTTAAATCAACTATTTTCTTGTTTGTTTTGGGGATGCCTGCACCCCTGATAGGGTAAAGACACCTCACAAATGTTGTCACTTTCTACTTAATTCATTCACTTCCTGCCACACAGCCAAACAGGAAGTGAGGGAAACACCTGAGTAATGTTTTGTTGGGGACACACAGATCAATATAAATAGTTTCCCATTTTGGAAATGGCATTTTGCTGTGTACACCCCAAATTAGTAGGAATCTTGGACTTTGGGGTCCATTTACTAAAGGCAAATCCACTTTGCACTACAAGTGGACAAGCAAGGAAGAAAACTCAAAACTTGGCGGGATTGGAAGTAAAAACCATCAGTGCTTCCCTTCTGATTTTCATTGCCTACGCTTCTACTGCAGAGCGGCTTTGCCTTTACTAAACCCCAAAGTAACTAATCATTTGGGGTGTACACTGCAGTGCAATTTGCTTAATGGTGACACTAGTTAGATTGACCTGTGTCTCAAAGAAAAGACCATTGGTAGGGTTTTAACCTCACTTCCTGTTCAGCTGTGTGACAGGAAGTGAAGCCACTTTTAGGAAAAGGGACACAAAGCCCAGCCTAAAAACACTAGCAGGGGTTCTAACACTCAATTGGCTTCCCTCAAACAACCCACAATTAGAATAGGATTGTCTTGTGCTAGTTTCAAGCACAGCGCTGTAAATCAGCACTTCAAGCCTGTCCACCAATACACCACCCCCCCCCACCCCCCCTCCAACAGGCCCTGTATGCAGCTTTTCCTACATCTTGCACATGTGCTTTAAAAAGTCAGTCTGGACATCAGTTCTAGGAAACAATACTTACCGCTTTGTCCTTCCTTTTCTGGTGACTAAACATTTCATGCATACACACCAGGAAAGATCTTAGAGACAAATCACACTTGATGGTTTAGGCCCAAACTAGTTCAGCTGCAGCGGTTGAAATCCATAGCAGGAAAAAAATATCACAAAACAAACTTCAAAATTTGAAAGTAATTTTATTGGTCCACAAAACAAGGAAAGCAAAACAAAAAATTACAAATAAACACACCAAAAATATATAAAAACACCTAAAAACAAAAAAGACCAACGTTTATTTCACAGTCATTGGAAAATAAATCATGCTTTTGAAATAACAGGATAGACCCACAGGATTAAAACATTAGTCATTAACATCTTGAGAAACATTTAGCAAAATTATGTAGCAGAGAAAACATAAAAAAATACAAAACTTGCTCCAAAACATCTCTGTTTCACTCCGCCATTCCTTCCAGCCAGCAAATCTGCCCCCTCTGAGGGGCAGCTGACACGTGCAGTATCCACGCTTTTTATAACATGTGTGCTAATGAACCAATTGGAAACACATGAAGAAATGTCAGCCTCTAGTTTGTGTGCACTTGTAACTGCTTACACCTGTTAAGGATGTCCTTAAATTACTAAGCCAAAAAAAGAGCTTTCTGAGCATGCTCAGAAAGATGCAAGTCATTTTCAGGATGAAACTTCCAACTTCTTTTTCTAACTGTTCGAGCATGCCCAGTTCACTCGAAATGCAGTACCAGAATCAAATCTGCAATGGCGGATGAAAGCATTAGAGGTGTTAATTTTTTTTTTGGTCCCCATGAAGTGATGCTTTACAAGCTGAACGGGAGGTCTTATCGAATTTTTACGTAACAAACCTAAATAGTAATAATTTAAAAGCCCCTGTCCCTAGTAGCTCGCAGTCAGAAGCGAACAAGCAGCATTTTTATTGTTTCCGGTTACCAGTTTAGATTTACAGATGAGGTCTAGTGCTATAAATATTCCTCTTGCTGTTACGCACGCTATGATACCTCACATGTGTGGTTTGAAGAATGTTTCCATATATGGGGGCGGGCCTTAAATGTGTAAGCCCCGCCCACATATTGAACCCCCGTTCAAACCCCACATGTGAGGTATCATAGCGTACGTTAGAGCGAGAGCAATACTTTTAGCACTAGACCTCCTCTGTAAATCTAAACTGGTAACCTGAAACACATAAAAAAACGTTGCCTATGGGTATTTTCAAGTACTGAATTTTGGCGCCATTCCATGAGTGTGTGCAATATTAAAGTGTAACATGTTGGGTATCTATTTACTCGGTGTAACATCATCTTTCACATTATGGCCATAAATTGGGCTAACTTTAGTGTATTCTTAAATTGTAACCACTTGAGCCCCAGAGCATATTACTGGTCACTGACGGGGCCATTTTTTGCATTTCAACACTGCGTCATTTTGACTGACAATTGCGTGGTTGTGCGACGTGGCCCCCCAAAAAATTTGGCGTCCTCATCCTCCCCCCCCCCCCCCTAAAAATTTAGTTTTTTTTTTTTGTTGGTGGTATTTGATCACCTCTGCGTTTTTTCTTATTTTTGCTTGACCCAAAAATATAGCGACAATTTGGTAACTAAAAAAACATCTTTTTTACTGTTTGCTATAATAAATCTCCCCCAAAATATATTCAAAAAATGTTTGCCCTCAGTTTAGGCCGATAAGTATTCTTGGACATCTTTTTGGTTGCAAAAAATCACAATAAGCGTTTGATTGGTTTGGGCAAAAGTTCTAAGTAGGGGTTGGTCTTATGGGTTTTTTTGGAATAATTTTTTGTTTTACTAGTAATGGTGGCTATCATTGTTTTTTCTGTCTAATGCGACATTGTGGCGGACACATTTTTGTGAGATTTGGCATTTTTGTAGCGAGCAATGGTATAGAAATGCATTGCTTACTATAAAAATGACACTGGCAGGGAAGGGGTTAACACTAGGGGCGCGGAAGGGGTTGAATATGTTACCTGGGTGTGTTCTAACTGTAAAGGGGGTGGGACTGTGTAGGGGAAATGACAGATCGCTGTTCATACATTGTAGGGACAGACGAGCAGGCATTCCCCCCCCCCCGGACAGGGCCGGGATAAAGGGGACCTCCACCCCAAATGATAAAAAAAAACACGGCGTGGGGGTCCCCCTTCAGGTGCACAACAGGCTCTTAGATTTGATCTGGAACATAAGGGGTTAAACCCACGCCAAAAAACGGCGTGGGGTTCCCCCTCAGATCCAGACCAAACCCTTCTCCCAGGCACGCAGTCTGGCCGGACAGGAATGGGGGTGGGGACGAGCGAGCGCCCCCCCCCCTCCTGAGCCGTACCAGACCACATGCCCTCGACATGGGGGAGTGTGTGCTGTGGGGGAGGGGGGCACTGCCCCCCCACCCCAAAGCACTCTTGTCCCCATGTCGATCGGGACAAGAGCCTCTTCCCGACAACCCTGGCCGTTGGTTGTCGGGGTATGCGGGCGGGGGGCTTATCAGAATCTGAGAGCCCCCTATATTAAGGGGGCCCCCAGATTCTGGCCACCCACCCTATGTGAATGAGTATGGGGTACATCGTACCCCTACCCATTCACCGGGTGGAAAAGTGTAAACACCAAAAAAAACACACAGAAAAAAATAATTTATTAGTCAGCTCCGGGGGTCTTCTGCCGGGACCCCCCACCACCAGCCCATTGGGCCCCGGGCTTCGCCGTCTTCTGCCGGGGGGGGACACCCACCGATGATCTCCGCCATGTCCAGCCAGGCCCCCACCCCAAAATAAGCTCTTTCACATCCGGGGGGGGCCGACCGAAAAAAGCAGAGAACAACGGGGGCGGAGCCCCTCGGTCTTCCAGACGTTTTCTGCCGGGGGGGCTCCAGCCCCGCACCGGTCTTCGCCGCCGCCTTCCGCCGGGGGGGGACACCCACCGATGCTCTCGGCCATGTTCGGCCAGGCCCCCTACCCCAAATCAAGCTCTTTTACATCCGGGGGGGGCCGGCGGAAATGGCGGAGAACAACGGGGGCGAAACCCCTCCTCGGTCTTCGCCTTCCGCCGGGGGGGTACACCTACCCCCCCCCCGGTCTTCGCCGCCGCCTTCCGCCGGGGAGAGAGACACCCACCGATGCTCTCCGCCATGTTCGGCCAGGCCCCCTACCCCAAATCAAGCTCTTTTACATCCGGGGGGGGCCGGCGGAAATGGCGGAGAACAACGGGGGCGTCGCCACTCCTCGGTCTTCTAGCCGTCTTCTGCTGGGGGGGGGGGAACACCCACCCATGCTCTCCGCCATGCTCGACTGTGCCCCCACCCCAAAATGAAGCTCTTTTACATCCGGGGGGGGCCGGCCGAAAACAGCGGAGAACAACGGGGGTGTCGCCCCACCTCGGGCTCCTCCGCTTCTGCCTGGCTCCTCCCGAGGCCAGGGCTTCTTTCGCCGTCTTCCGCCGGAGGGCGCCACTCTCCGGGCTTCTCGACGTTGTCTTCCGCCGCGGGGGCCAGGCCTTCTTCTTTGCCGCCCCCTTCGAATTTTTCGGCCTGGACGGGGGTCGCACATCCCATCCCGGACTTGGACGTGGCGGGCTTCTCGTCGCCGTCTTCTGCCGCTGCCCCCTTCACCACGAAGCTCCGTGCTTGTTTGATGAGGGCAGCGGGCTTCCGTCGTCTTCTCCGGGGCGAGGGTCGTACATCCCACCCCGGATTTCGTCGCCGTCTTCTGCCGCTGCCCCCTTCACCACGAAGCTCCGTGCTTGTTTGATGAGGGCAGCGGGCTTCCGTCGCAGTCTTCCGCCGCGGGGTGACACTCGCGGGCTTCTTCTTCCATTCGATGTTGACACGGCGAGGTCCGGCGCTGAAATGCCTTCTGAGCGGCGGGCAAGGACTTATATTGGCATTGGGCGTGGGCGTGGTTATGCCAACATGTGACCTTAACCCATGTGACAGTGATGTCACGTCACATCACTGTCACATGGGTTAAGGTCACATGTTGGCATAACCACGCCCACGCCCAATGCCAATATAAGTCCTTGCCCGCCGCTCAGAAGGCATTTCAGCGCCGGACCTCGCCGTGTCAACATCGAATGGAAGAAGAAGCCCGCGAGTGTCACCCCGCGGCGGAAGACTGCGACGGAAGCCCGCTGCCCTCATCAAACAAGCACGGAGCTTCGTGGTGAAGGGGGCAGCGGCAGAAGACGGCGACGAAATCCGGGGTGGGATGTACGACCCTCGCCCCGGAGAAGACGACGGAAGCCCGCTGCCCTCATCAAACAAGCACGGAGCTTCGTGGTGAAGGGGGCAGCGGCAGAAGACAGCGACGAGAAGCCCGCCACGTCCAAGTCCTGGATGGGATGTACGACCCCCGTCCAGGCAGAAGAATTTGAAGGGGGCGGCGGAAGACCCTCAAAAGTGAAAACGTTCACCAGGTGAATGGGTAGGGGTACGATGTACCCCATACTCATTCACATAGGGTGGGGGCCCGAAATCTGGGGGCCACCTTATTAAACGGGGCTCCCAGATTCTGATTGGCTCCCGCCCGCATACCCCGACAACCAATGGCTAGGGTTGTCGGGAAGAGGCTCTTGTCCCGATCGACATGGGGACAAGAGTGCTTTGGGGTGGGGGGCAGCGCCCCCCTCCCCCAAAGCACACACTCCCCCATGTCGAGGGCATGTGGTCTGGTACGGCTCAGGAGGGGGGGGGCCGCTCGCTCGTCCCCACCCCCATTCCTGTCCGGCCAGACTGCATGCCTGGGATGAGGGCTTGGTACGGATCTGGGGGGGAACCCCACGCCGATTTTGGCGTGGGTTAACCCCTCACGTTCCGGACCAAGCCGGAGAGCCTATTGTACCCCTGGGGGGGAAGCCGCGCCGGTTTCACATTTGAAATTTGGCGCGGAGTTCCCCTTCAGTGTCAGCGCAGCCCGAGAACAGCTCGGAGCTTGCCGTGCGCCGCTCCAGGCAGTGCAAACACTGCTACGCCGCCTGGTATTTACCAAGGATTTCCCGGCGTACTGAAGAGGCGCGCGGTGAGCTCCGATTTTTCCCTCTGCGCATGCCCAGTATGCAAGTGAACCTTCCGAGGTTCTAGCGTACTTTGCAAGGGCACGGGGATCGGGTCCCAAAAGTCACTTTCCCTTTCAAATCGGCCCGCCACACAAGTTTAAACACATGTCACTACACTTCCCCTGCATCACCCCCCTCCCTCCCCTCAAAAACTCCCGCCCGAATCCCCGATGTTTACATTACTAAATGCCGCACGCCAGCTCTGTACTGGCGTGCTGTGCGCCCTCTTCTGGGCGCATTAGGCACTTTAGTAAATGAGGAAACACGCTGCACTGGCAGCGTGTTTCTTTTGTAAATGTCAAAAACAGGTTTACTCCTGCTTGTGCACCATGAGTCTTGGCGCACAGGCTTGGTAAATCAGCCCCAATGTGTCAGGGTGTTTAATGGACTCAAAGACAAAGCTCCCGAGCAAACAAATCTGCATAGGTGAGAATTAAATATAAGAGGGAAAACATTTGTCACTGTTAGTACTCATAACCAAAAACACTATACTGTAGGTATAGCATACACTATACAATCTAAATTTGTACAATCTCCTTTAGATTTATGAAAACTTTGTAATCTATGGACAACCTAAACAATTCATTTAAGTAGTATCCAATCAGGCAGGCCTTTGTACTACATAGTGTTGGTGGTAGATCCAAAAGATATTGTACAATCAGATTGTATAATGTATGGTAAGCTGGAGGCTGGCCATGGATCGTTTTTATTTTCATGTGATCGAAAAAAATGAATGGATCCCCCAATCCACACAACTAAGGTGGGTGAGGGAATCCTTTCTGCTGAGACATCGATGTCGCTGCTGTGAATCTGAGGAAACATTCCTGCGGGTTGGAGAGAAGTTGATGATTAAATTGATGTACACAACACCTATGTACCCCCGTGATGACAAACAACAGCCCTGCATAGGAGATGCATGTTTGCACCCCTTGTGAATGGGTCCTTACTAGAAATAGAATTTGAAATAACAATTGTCTCCACAGCAATTAGCAGTGATATGAAGCCTAAAAGTCAGTTACTGTTACCTGTTGGCTGAGTAGAGACGGGTTCAGCAGCACAGGCAGGAGAGTCCATCACTCGGTTTTGTAGAGGAGGGGGTCGAGAGAAGGGCACAGGAGACGAGGGGGGGGTCACTATTCAGAGCAGGAACAGACTCTGAGATAGTCTACAGCAGGGAGAGATAACACGAGGCTGGGGGGGCCGCGGTGGAGGCTGGGGGGGCCGCGGTGGAGATCTCCCACAAACATCGGGACAGTGTGAAAGTGAAAGCTGGAGAAGGGGGAGAGAAGCCAATGTCCAGGAGAGGGAAAGTTGTACCCTGAATCAGGACAAGGCTGATACCTTCCCAAACTCACGTGCGGTGCCCTGCCTGCTCCACTACTGTTGCCGAAAGACTAATACAGTGAGCTGTGCACTGTGCAGGCAGAGGGGCGGGTGCAGTGCTACGATCTACGTGCAGGAACAAAGCCGCTCTCTGCCTGTGTTACATTCTGCAGCATATCCTGTAATAAGAAGTGCTGTACCCGGCAAACTGCGCTCTCTTCTCACACTGAATCATCCCGCCAAGGGCAGCTGCCCCTCCCGCCCACCCCTAGTACCGGCCCTGCCACCGCATCGTACTAGAGCAAGTGCTTTATTCCCAAAGCACTTGCTCCGTAGTTTGCGGCGGCGTAGCGTAAATGGCCCGGCGTATCCCCGCGTAAATCAAAGGGGTGGCTTGTATTTAAATTAAGCGCGCCCCCGTGCCGCATGCGCCGGCCGCGATGAAATCCCAGTGCGCATGCTCCAAAGGACGTCACATTTTCTCAATGTAAACGACGTAATCTTAGCGTACGCCAGCCCCATTGAGAATCGACGTACGCAAACGACGTAAACGACGCACAACACGACGCGGTCCCGAGGCCATACTTAACATGGCATCCGACGGCATCCAACGGCACTTCGTAAGGTTACTCCACATAACCGCAGGGGTAACCTTACGCGTACGAAAACGACGTAAACTACGACGGGGCGGCGTAAAAGCGTTTGGGAATCGGCGTATTAGCCTCATTTGCATAGGCAAATGAGAAAACAACGTACAGGCCACCTAGCGGCCACCGATGTCATTACATCTAAGATCCAACAGTGTAATTGTTTTACACTTGTCGGATCTTCACCTGTATCTATGTGTTAGTGATTCTAGGAATCACACGCATAGATACACAGGAAAAAAAACTGCGATACGACGTAGCGCTGCTGAGAATCTGGCCCGCTGTGTGGATCGGTGTTGCGATGGTCACCTAGGCTCCTCTTGTGCAGGATGAACTCCATAGTGATGGAAGATAGTGTGGATACATAAACATAGGTGCTCACATACCAACGTTTTTTCCATCCATCCCCCTTTATCTCTTATTTCCTCTAACTTCCTGTTTGGCTATGGGGCAGTAAGTAATGGGAAATCTCCCAAATGTCAAAAAAACTGACACGGGTTATAACCATCTCTTACCCTATATAAAAGAAAAAAAAATCTACTTTAGGCTGGGTATACACTATACAGTGTAATTGTATATTTTCTGTAAAAAATAAAAATGAAATCAGAACTTTCTGATGTGTATTTTAGTCCCAAGACTTATACATTTAAAAAAAATGAGCATGATAGCTGAGAACTAGCACTTCCAGTCTGACTTTCTAAAGCCACAGCCATGCATGGTTTAGTTTTTCATTCAGGCAGCAGGCTGAACAAAAAAACTGTGCTGATTCCCCCATTCACAACTTTTTGGTTGAAGGAGGGATCTTCCCCCTGATGTCAGAATAAACAGATCAGCACCGCGGTCATTGGCTGCAGCTGCTGCTCGAGTGGCTTTTATCTGACAGGGAAGTTGAACAGAAGTTGATTAGTAGATCAAGTTCTGTTCAACTTCAGTGGTCACCCATGGATTGAAAATTGGCCAGTCTTTGCTAAACTGGACAAATTTGGTCCATCTCTGGCCTACATTTTATGCTAGGGATTCAGAGGCAATGGCTATCTTTAGAAGAAAGTAAAAAATGACAACCCCCCTCTTTCTCTCAGTATGACCATATGAAAAAGGGTCTGTAAAGGTAAAAAAAAAAATCCCCTAAATAGCTTCCTTTACCTTAGTGCAGTCCTCCTTCACTTACCTCATTCTTCCATTTTGCTTTTAAATGTCCTTATTTCTTCTGAGAAACCCTCACTTCCTGTTCTTCTGTCTGTAGCTACACACAGTAATGCAAGGCTTTCTCCCTGGTGTGGAGTGTCGCGCTCGCCCCCTCCCTTGGACTACAGGAGAGTCAGGATGCTCTCTACGTTGCAGATAGAGAAAGAGGTTGTGTGTTAGTGGGTGTCCTGACTCTCCTGTAGTCCAAGGAAGAGGGCGAGCACGACACTCCACACCAGGGAGAAAGCCTTGCATTACTGTGTGGAGGTAAGTGAAGGAGGACTGCACTAAGGTAAAGAAAGCTATTTAGGGAAAGAAATTGTACCTTTACAACCCCTTTAAAGCAACACACATAGCCGGCCACCTTTGATATTAGAACACAGTTCCCCTAAGATGAAGATCTGTTTTTTAAAGAAGAATTCCAGTTATGGATATTTTATATCACATTACCTATTACATATATTTGCATTGTTCCAGGTCTGCATTCATTCAGAAAATACAAAACGTTTGCCGAGTGGCCGACCTTCTGAGTTTAGTATTTAACAGACACTCAGCACAGGGCCCTGAGGCAAGTGGAGATGACTGGAGTAGCGGTGTCTACTTCAGTATTTTGATTTTCCAACCTCCTAGGCAAAACAGCCAGGCATGGTATATACATAGTTACATTGGTCCAAGCTGGACCATAGTAACTACCTATCTATAATATCTATACTTGAAATCCTTGCTTAAAGGAGTTGTAAAGGAAAAAAATTGTTTTGCTGAAATGACTGTTTACAGGGTATAGAGACATAATAGTTAACTGATTACTTTTAAAAATTATTAAAAGTAGATAAAAATCAATCAGATAATGTGCCTGCACTTTCAGTTTCGTTTTTGCTGTTGTTTCTTGTCTCTCTGATGTACAGAGCCAGAGAGCCAATAGAGGGCAGTGATGGTTTGTAAAACCAAACTGGATTGGTGCTGAGGGGTTTTACACACACCTCCTTGATTAGTGACCACAGTGAGAAATCTCCCAGTACTGTGGTTATCAGGAAACAGACAACCAGGAAGTGTGGAGATCAGAGAGGAATTACAGCAACATCAAAGCAAAAAACGAACAATGAGGACATGAAAACAGCACTGCATTAAGGTAAAGGAAGCTATTTAGCTAAAAAAAAAATCCTTTAGTGACCCTTTAAAGAAGAACTATAGGCAAAACTATTTATCTGTGTCCCATTGGGGAAATTTACCCTCACTTCCTGTCCCATAGCCAACACGGGAAGTGAGAGGAAATCTCTGCAAATTAAGCAAATCTCTTGGGGACCCCCAGGGCACCAGAACTAAGGTCCCTATTGGGAGATTCCCCTCTATTACTTTTCTGGGGGATAACCCAACATTTGGGATTTTTTTTTCCAACGATAATGGTAAACAGTACAAATAGAGAGGGTTATCTCCTTTACGGGGACACAGACAGCAAAAAAAAGTTTTGCCTCTAGTTATACTTTAAGTTTTGTTTAAAACCACAGGAGGGAAAAGCACAAAGCCACGTGAAGTGTGCAATACATAATACAAATATAATTTTCATACTTATATGGAACAACAAAACCCCCCTTATAACCTTATACACTACTTCAATACTGGGCTCTGATCAGTATCATATTAACTGCTTAAGGACCACCGCATGTACATATACGTCGGCAGAATGGCACGGACAGGCACATTGGCGTACCAGTACGTCCCTGCCTAGACGTGGGTCGGGGGTCCGAGTCCTCCCACTGTCGCCTTATTTTACTTGCAAGAATTCTGTCAATCCAGCCAAATGTGAGTTTGTTAGCTGTGAATAAATACATAATTTTATTTAACCACTTGCTTACTGGGCACTTACACCCCCCTCCTGCCCAGGTGAAATTTCAGCTTCCGGCACTGCGTCGCTTTAACTGACAATTGCGCGGTCGTGCGACGTGGCTCCCAAACAAAATTTACGTCCTTTTTTCCCCACAAGTAGAGCTTTCTTTTGGTGGTATTTGATCGCCTGTGCGATTTTTATTTTTTGCGCTATAAACAAAAAAGAGCGACAATTTTGAAGAAAAATACAATATTTTTTACTTGTTGCTATAATAAATATCCCAATTAAAAAAAAAAAACACATTTTTTTTCTCAGTTTAGGGCGATACGTATTCTTCTACATATTTTTGGTAAAAAAAAAAAAAAAAAAATCGCAATAAGCGACTGGTTTGCGCAAAAGTTATAGCGCTTACAAAATAGGGGAGAGAATTATTATTTTTTATTATTTTTTTTTTACTAGAAATGGCGGTGATCTGCGATTTTTATTGTTACTGCGACGTTATGGCGGACACATCGGACACTTTTGACACATTTTTGGCGCCATTCACATTTATACTGCGATCAGTGCTATAAATATGCACTAATTACAGTATAAATGTGACTGGCATTGAAGGGGTTAACACTAGGGGGTGAGGAAGGGGTTAAATGTGTATGCTAGGTGTGTTCTAACTGTAGGGGGAGGGGGGGGTGACTGGGGGGGTGACCGATCTGTGTCCCTATGTAGGAAGGAACACAGATCGGGCTCCTCCCCTCCAGAGACAGGACATTGTCTCTGTGTCAGCCGGCAATGAGAGATGATCTATGAGAGATCATCTCTCATTCGCCCACAGATCGCATTGCAAACGGCCGCTCTGATTGGCCGTTTGCCGCGATCTGTGATTGGCCGTGTCCAAGGGACACGGACAACACAGGGCTTCCCCGCAGCGCGCTGTACAGCGCGCGCTGGGAACGCCAGAAAGACATGCCGTCAAATGACGGCATGTTGGATATTGAGGTCCGCGCTGTTGCCGTCATCCGACGGTAGCGCGGGCCTCAAGTGGTTAAACGGAATCACGCTATGTGGCCACCCTCTTTTCTTTTCTACATGCACCAATAACAAAATCGAGCCTATCAAGGGTGACTTCAATATAAGCACAGTTTTCAGCCTTGTCCATTTTTACTGCAAGACATCTTAAATTGATTGGGCGCATGATTCCTGCCGAGGATCGTACATGACATCCGTCATTCAAAGCCTTGTTTGACCGTTTGTGGCATATGTCATCATTGGCCAATGCGTTCTGGTAAGCCTACAAGTCTTTAGGTGGTGGGATTGTCACGTTGAAGAAGTCACACATTTCACGTTTAGTCACATAGGGGTCAATTCACAAAGAGAAACGTTATTGGTTTTCTTCAGTTGTTAAATTAGCACTCCTTATTTAACGCTAGCAAACATGGTATTCACGAAAGCTATAATCGTTATTTAACATAGTCGTTATGGTTTTCAACTGACTCTTTATCCAATCGTTATGCTAACTACTCAGACGTTATTATTAAGATTTGAGACGTTAAAATAACTCTTAAGATCGTTAAATAATGCTGGAGAGATGCATTCTGGGAGCAGAAGGGGAGGAGAACAGCTGCATGTGGAAAAGAGCAGATACAGAGAGAGAGAGAGAGAGAGAGAGAGAGAGAGAGACACAAGCAATACACGTTGAGATTGAGCATGTGATGTGCAAAATTTCTAGTGTGTGCTTTTCTAAAGCCATGTGTATTTCCTTATAGAGAGAATAAATCATGGGAGATGATAATCGGAATTTAGCTATCACCTGGGTTTCAGAAAAGTCATCCAAAATAGTATGTGAACGGAATACACGTTTATAAATCTGAACAACATTCTAACGTGTTCTTCTTCGCCTCTGGATAATTTTAAGTTCAAATAGAGCATGGTTCCATCTTGCCCAACACTACTACTTATAACTTCACTACACTACAAAAATCGCCAAAAGCTTCCTCTAACAACAAAATATCGCCTGGGAAATGTCATAACGCCACCCTGAGGGAGGTGTTAATTTAACGATTGCTTAACGATCGATAACTGTCAAAAAAATCTTTGTGAATTGCACTTCTGTACATATTTAACAATTTGACTCTTTAAAATAACGATTTGACTCTTTAATAAGGATCCACACCTTAAAATATCGGTTCTGTGTAGTGAAACGTTATTTGATGATTTTTCAAAGCGTTAAATCGTTTAGTGAATTGAACTAGCTTCAATAACGTGCAAAATCGTTAAAATAACACCCGCAATCTGAAAATAAAGCTTTGTGAATTGACCCCATAGTCACTTGATTAAATCTCCAGATGAACTTTTTCACTTCCTAAATATTGGACTATCAGTATATTCTTTTCAACTAACCGGTGAAACAGTCCACTTGCACTACGTGCCGGATAGACACATTATTTGTTTCTTTCATCTGAAGGACTTTCATGCACATGAACATGTCACTGTTTATATGATGCAATTTGTATTGTATGGTAATTGATTATTTATTTAGTCATATAGCGCTACACTTATGTATTCCTTTGTTTTTTTGCTTTTTTGAAAGAGCCGTGTTAGCTGCTACCATCTACACATAATCGGCAGTGCAGGGTATCCACTCTCTTTATCATTATGTATATAAATTCTTTTTTTTTTACATAGAACTTATGCCTGCAAACTTGCTTCCCCCTGAAGAGGACCCATGCCAGCAAAAGGGTCGAAACGCGTCGGGTTCTCTGCGCATAAGCTAAACAATTAATATATTATATTGCTCTACCCATACTTACTGATTGTATTCTAATGTTTACACTATACTTTTTGTATCCATGCTGTAACATGTACCAGATGGTTTTTCCATCTTGTAATCAATTTGTTTTTTAATAAATTACATAATTATTCTAATATATATATTTTTTTATTGAACTACTACCACCTGCAACTCAAAGCCCCTAGGGGTACACTCTCTTTTCTTCATGTTTTCCAATGATAACCATTTATATATGTGGGACATAAAATTGCAGCAACTTCAAAGTAGTTAACGCACTACTTTGGTCCTACTTTCATGCAGCTTGAGGGCCATAGACTTCAATGTTAACCCTCAAAAGTTGCATGAAAGTCTTACCTGCATGTTTTACAATGCAACAGTTGTCCATTATCACTGGTCAAAGCCAAAGTCATATCCCAGATGCATCCATCCAAAGTTGTACTCCAAAGTCAGTGCAACTTTGGAGCCTTAAGCCGCGTACACATGATCAGTCCATCCGATGAGAACGGTCTGATGGACCGGTTAACCGATGAAGCTGACTGATGGTCCATCGTGCCTACACACCATCGGTTAAAAAAACAATCTGGTCATAACGCGGTGACGTAAAACACAACGACGTGCTGAAAAAAATTAAGTTCAATGCTTCCAAGCATTCGTCGACTTGATTCTGAGCCTGCCTGGATTTTTAACCGATGGTTCGTGCCTACTAACGAACTGTTTTGACCTATCGGTTAGGAATCCGTCGGTTACATTTAAAACAAGTTGGCTTTTTTTTAACCGATGGATAAATAACCGATGGCGCCTACACACGATCGGTTTGGTCCGATGAAAACAGTCCATTAGACCATTCTCTTCGTTTTAACCAGTGGCGGCTGGTGCTCAAAATTTTTGGGGGGGGCGCAAAACAATTGCAGCCTCACTGTATCTTTCAATTGTCACCACTGTGCCATGCCATCAAATGCAGTCACTGTGCCATCAAAACGCAACCACTGTGTTATCAAAACGTAGCCACCGTGCCATCAAAACGCAGCCACTGTGCCATGCCATCAAAACACAGCCACCGTGCCATGCCATCAAAACACAGCTACTGTGCCATGCCATCAAACGCAGCTACTGTGCCATCAATTGTCACCACTATGCCATCAAACACAGCCACTGTGCCCCCAATTGTCGCCACTGTGCCCCCAATTGTAGCCACTGTGCCCCCAATTGTCGCCACTGTGCCCCCAATTGTCGACACTGTGCCCCCAGTTGTCACCACTGTGCATCCACTTGTAGCCACTGTGCCCCCACTTGTAGCCACTGTGCCCCCACTTGTAGCCACTGTTCCCCCACTTGTAGCCACCATGCCCAGTACCCCCCCTGCCACTTACCTTTATGGCTTCTACATCCCTCGATGTCCCTCGTCCCGCCCTCGATGACGCTTCAGTCAATCAGGTTACCTGATTGGCTGAGATGCCTGTCAGTCTTATCCTCAGACGCACGGCCGTTATGTCTCGAGGTTGAGCTTCAGGAAGCCGACTACAACCTCAGGGCCTAATAGGCACTTCCCCACAGCCAGTCAGCTGCTGCTATTCAGCTGACCGGCGCTCAATGTCCGGTCAGCTGAATAGTGGGCGGCAGCGGCGAAAATATACAGATTCATACAGTGTATGAATCTGTATATTTTACTGGCTGTGAGCGAGCCAGAGGGGGCGGCGCTCCTGCGTCCCTATGGACGCACTGCCACTGGTTTTTACCTATCGTGTGTAAGCGCCCTTACATATGTGAATGGAGCCTTAAGGTGTACAGTATTTCAGCTTTTGCAGTCAAATTTGAAAAAAGCGCACTGTACGTTTGTTATTTGTTCCCATTCACACAGCATAACCCAAAACAATTTAGGTTCTCAGGGGGAGGTGTCATGGCTGTATGCAAGGTTTTTCAAGCAATGTCAGAATGAGCCTGTCCCAGTCTGTCCTCATTAACATACAATGCAAGAAACCCAGCTTCTAAACTTTTAACTCTTTGTTAGGACAGAGTGTTTAAATCTAGTGACAATGAATCATGAAGGTCTGCCTTCACAGTGCAGACAGGCTTAATTATGGCAAGCACAGCTGTCCATCCTCCTCATAAGCAAAGAGAACTACCTAGGATTTTTTCTTGCTGGAGGGTCCATAATAAATCATCTAAAAAATAAGCTGCAATTTTAAGTCATGCTATGTGAATGGGGACATTTATCAAATATAAAGTAGGCGTTATTCCAATTTGGCTGTAAAAGTGGAAATACTCTTAAAAGATATAAAACTATCCAGTTGGGAACTTTATATTTACAGCATCCAAACTGTTGAATATACACAGCAGATAAGAGTGCACTACACTCACAACAGAAATAGGATACAAGAGAATAAAAAAAAAATCTTGTTTCGTTTTTGGTAACCACTTAAGCCCGGACCATTTGGCTGGCCAAAGACCAAGCCACTTTTTGCGAGTCGTGCGACGTGGCTCCCAAACAAAATTGCTGTCCTTTTTTTTCCCACAAATAGAGCTTTGTTTTGGTGGTATTTGATCACCTCTGCGGTTTTTATTTTTTTGCGCTGTATAATAAAAATAGAGCGACAATTTTTTTTTTTTTTTACTATAATACCAAAAATATATATAAAAAAAACAATAGGCCAGATTCAGGTACATTGGCGCATATTTTGACTGGCGTAGCGCACCTCCTTTACGTTAGACAGCCGCAATGTAGAGGCGCAATCACCGTATCCTCGTAGTATTTGCGCAGAAATTTGCGCCGGTGCAACGTAATTCCCGAGGCGTAAGGCGGAGTAATTCAAATTGGGAAGGACGTGTTACATTGAAATGAGCCGTGACCCCATGGAAATGAAGGGCCGGCCGGATCGCGCATGTGCACATGAAGCAGACCATGGTCAGCACCTCTCTGCGCATGCTCACAACTCAGTAACTGCGCAATCAGTGAAATTGGAAGTGGACCCGGGCAACTTAGTGAGCTACGCAGAGAGCTTAAATAGACAGACACAAACGCCCTTCCTTTGCAAAAGTACATCCCTTTGTATCCCTTCCTATACAGCAAGGTGCTTTTGTTCTGTTGTTTGTTCGCGTTTGTTTGCTTTGTGACTTGTCTTTGTGATCTTTGTTGACTGTTTGATCTAGTGTTTTGTAGAATATATTTGATAGTGTCTTTTGGTGACTGGTTGTGTGACTTTTTGGTTGATAGATTTTGTTTGTTTGTTTTGTTGCTTGATTTTTCCTGCTTGTTTTTGTGAGTGATTTTTGGTGATTGTTTGGGAGAGAGTTGTTGTATGAATATGACTGAAAGGAAGCGCAAGACCAATTTTACTTTGGGGGAGAAACAAATTATTGCCCGGGCCCTTATCCAATATGGGTGTTTCCTGCACGGCCCGGAGAGTGCCAACACCCCCCCGGCCAGGAAGAATGAGATCTTGCAGAACATTACCGACCAGGTAAATTCTGTGGGGGGGGGGGGAGACCCGGACACGCGAGGGGATCGTCAAGAAGATCAATGATCTGTAAGAAGGTCCGTAAGAAGCTGGGTCAGATGGCAGCACATGCCAGGGGCACTGGAGGGGGCCTACCATGCCCTGTTAGGCTGACAGCGGAGGAGCGTGTGGTGGCCCAGACCTTTAATAGGCAGCAATCTGACGGCCTGACTGGCTATGACTCCATTGAGGAGGCCGACAGGTAAGGTTTTTTTTTCCTATCTGGTGTGTAGCATGTGTGGGGGGGTGGGGAAGGGAATATGTGGCAAGTGTGTGGATCCTCCAACCTGTGAATGTTTTGTGTCATCCACAGATGTGCAGGAGGGTGCTGGGCCATCTGGCCTGACTGCACCATCCCCAGGACACCAGCCTGATGAGGACCCCCAGACAAGGCCGGAGTCCTCGGAGGAGTTTGAGGAGGAGGAGTTTGAGTTGGAAGAGGAGGTCATGTCAGGCAGTGGCTTGTTGTTTTTGGAGGAGTCTTCCCCTCTGGCTGGCAGCAGCCAGCCCTCCATAAGGGGTAGCCCCTCCCACTCCTCCCCCAACAGGGCTCCCCTCCCTTCTCCCCAGCCACAAGCATCATCTGGAGGCAGGAAGTCATCCCAGATGACCAGGGGGGTGGCCGAGGTTCTGCCCGCCAATCTCAGAAGGGACCAGGCCCTTCAGACCCACCATCTGGGACAGGTCAGCCAGACTTTGGGGCGGATGGAGGAGAGCCTGTCCTCCATAAAGGATAGGCTTGGGGACCTGGACTGCCACTCCCGGGCTCTTACAAACTGCCTAAACGAACTGCAGACTACTACAGCAGATGTTGGGCAGGATGTGAGGGCCCTCACCCAGGCTATCCAGGCCAATACGGCAACACTAAATGCTGGCCTGTACAGAATAGCGGTGGCCTTGGAGGGCAGGCCGCCAGGTGGTCAGAGACCAGGGGCTGCTCCTCCTTCCCCGGATTACCCCCCCCATGAGTCTCCCCTGAGGAGCCAGCGGCATTAATTTGGTTTCCCCCCTTCTTTTTTTTTGGTGCTGGACTTTTTGTTTTTTTGCTGGACATTTTTTGTTTTTTTGCTGGACAATTTTTTCTTTTTTTTTTGGGTTGTGAATGATTTTGGAATGTGGGGGTGACATTCCTGCCGGAAAAGGAGTGTCACCCTCATTTGTGGCGGAGAAGGGTTCCCCAGGACCAGGGAGAAGTGATCCCCAGGTCCGTGTGAATGGTGTATGAATGTACAGTGACATAATTGGAGCCGTGGCGTGGCGTTGCTGCTCACAAGTCCTGCATGGTGGGCTTGTGCTAATCCAATTTGATGAGGATGTGGGGTGTGTGTGCTAGGGACCACAGTGGTGTGCATGCATGCATTCTCATTGTGCCATGATTAATGTGTGTGTTTAACGTGCAAAGATGCCTAATGTGAGCTGTCTCCTGGCTGCTCTTCCCTCAGAAGACGGGCTAGCCTCAGTTAGGGGGGGATTGTCTGGTTCAGGGGTCAGGTCATCACGTATGTCAATCTGCAGGCCTTTCTCACTGCGAAGTTGTGCAGCATGCAACATGCACCGATGATCTGGCACACAAAGTTTGGGGAATACAACAGGGTACCCCCAGACTTATCCAGGCATCGGAAACGTGACTTCAGGAGGCCAAAGGTGCGCTCCACCACTGCACGGGTTTGGGCTTTATTGTATCTTTCCTCTCCTGGGGTTTGGGGGTTCCGGATAGGAGTCATGAGATGGGATCTCAGTGCATATGCAGAGTCACCTGTAAGGGAAAAGACAGGAGGATGTTAGTCATGCATGTGCCCCTTGTGATGTGTGCATCATGGGGGGGGGGGTCAGTCATGCCTGCCACCCATGTCACTCACCAACCAGCCAGGTGTCCCCATACACGTTCTGTTCAAATTCCATTGGGATGGGGCTATGATTGTATATGTAGCTGTCATGGCTGGATCCGGGGTGTTTGGCACGGACGTGCCATATGAGGCCTTGGGCATCGACTATCACCTGTACGTTGATGGAATGCCAATGCTTCCGATTGCGGTATATGTGCTCTGTCTCATAGGGGGGCTGGAGTGCCACATGTGTGCAGTCAATGGCCCCCACGGTGCGTGGGAATCTGGCAATTGTGTAGAAATCTGTCATTGCTTTCAGCCGCAGGTCCTCAGTGGTTGGTTTGATGATTTGGTTGGCCATGCGTCTGAGGATTGCAGGAATAACCTGGTGCACACATCTGCTCATGGAGGATTGTGACATCCCAGCCACCACTCCACTTGTTCTTTGGAAAGAGCCACTGGCAAGGAAATGGAGTGTTGCCAGGACCTTGACCAGTGGCTGCACTGCATGTGAGCGGTGTGTTGGGCTGGTGATGTCCTCCTGCAGTGTTGTGGTTAATTCCATGATGGCAGCAGGGGTGAATCTGAAGATGCGATACACCTCAGAATCACTCATGCCAAAGATGTCTATGCGTGTGCGGTATATCCTCTCCCGTGCCCTCCTCCTTCTTTGCTCCTCTAAAGTCAGTAGTATAGCTATGAGCAAGGATATCCCTGGCATGTTGGCATACAGTTTGTTGTGCAGCAAGTGTGACTGCTCAGCTCCTCAATAACAGTGTTGCCTTAGCTGACATGTAGACGGATTGTCTAATTTTATTCCACCTTTTATATGGACTAATTTTAGACAGGACGTGCAGCTGTTGCGCACAGCGCGTAGCCTGCGCTGCACCAACTTACTTTTGTGGATCCCCGTAACTCCCTCATTTGCATATTTGACTAGCAAATCAATGGTGTGTCTAGCGCAGTTTTGCGTGCACGGATGCGCTGGTCTATCGAAATTACGCCGGTCGAAAAAAAATTCATGCGTATACCGTTTTGGGGATGCGGCGCATCGATACGCATGCGCAGATTTAGACTTACGCCGCGCATCTCCTGTAACGCCGGCGTAATGACTCTCTGAATCTGGCCCAATATTTTTTTCAGTTTAGACCGATACGTATTCTTCTACATATTTTTGGTAAAAAAAAAAAAAAATCACAATAAGCATTTATTGATTGAATTGCGCAAAAGTTGTAGCGTCTACAAAATAGGGGATAGTTTTATGGAATTTTTATTATGAATTTTTTGTTACTAGTAATGGCGACGATCTGCGATTTTTATTGTGACTGCGACATTATGGCGGACACAACGGACGATTTTGGCACAATTTTGGGACCATTGTCGTTTATACAGCTATTAGTGCTATAACAATGCACTGATTACGGTAAAAATGACACTGGCAGTAAAGGGGTTAACAAAGAGGGGGTGTTGAAAGGGTTAAGTGTGTCCTAGGGAGTACTCCTAACTGTAGGTGGGATGGGCTGTGTGTGGCACGACACTGATCACCGTTACCGATTACAGGGAGCTGTGATCACTGTCCTGTCACTAGGAACAATGGGGAAATGCTTGTTTACATCAGCAAAAAATGTGAAGTTGCGCTGTGAGAAAATTAACAGATAAACAAATAAAAATTATTAATATGGGTGAACTGACTAGGAAAAAAAGAGGTTGATATTAGGATACCAAGTCTGTTAAGGACTCAGTATATATGTGAAAAAATGTCTATAAAAATATAATAATGTAAACAATGAAGATAATTCGTTAATTCCACGAGGCAGATTAAATCAAGTCTTTAGTTGAATGGTGATTATGTGCAAAGTGAACAGTGAAGTCCAGATAGGAAAATAACACCCGTCACCAAGAATACACCAAAAATGGATGGAGGCTTACCAGAAGGCAAGCTCAATAGGCTTGCGGCTATAAACCCTAGCCCGGGCCTTTTTTTTTTTTTTTTCCCAAGAGTTTATTGAAGATAATATAAACATAACAAGCAATACATTGATACAATAAGTCAAGTATTTTGGGCAGGAATTGCGGTCGCAGCCGCTTCACAGTGGTGTTTACATAAACAGCAGCAAACATAGTAAGAACCTAGGAAGAAAACAGGCATCACAGTCTAACATGGTAACATAACCTGTGAAATGAAAGTAAATCACAGAGATCTGAGGGCGTTCGTCGTCACTCGGGAGTGGGTGGGGGGTGGGGCATGGGTGAGGTGGGGGAAGCGGACAAGAGGGGATCGGCAGCTGCTAAACGCAATATTCAATATTCAATACCCTCCCAGTGGTTGTGGCGAGGGGGCGGGGTGTTGGCTTGGGAGGTATTCATGTTAAGTCACATGCCCAACGGGGTGGGCCGCACGGCTGAACTCTGCGTGCGGATCCTCGTGAGTCCCACGAACGGGTGGCCTATTACAGCGAGCGTCCACAATGGGGCATAATGGGGTTCGGAGCCTAGGGTGAGGGGATTGGAGGTAGGGCGGTACCTCTGTGGAGACATGTCGGGCGTGGAGTTATATAGTGGAAGGGGTCAGTACAGGAGGGTACCAGCTCACATCGTGGAGGGGAGCGAATGGTGGTGTATTGTAATTGTGTGAACAGTGTCACACCGCACCTCCCGATAGTTGGCTAGGACATTATCCGCCGGTAACCTTCTGTGGTGGTAAAGTGAATCCAACACGCCCATTGTTCTGTGTACTTTGCAGGTGTGTCCCTGGCTTGATGGATTAGGCTTTCCATCTCCGCAATATGGTTAACCCGTTTGAACCAATCTGCCACCGTGGGTGGTTCCCTCGCTTTCCATTTCGCAGGGATGCAGAGCTTCGCCGCGTTCACTAAGTGCATAGCCAGGGAGCGAAAGTATGCCCTCTGGGAGAGGGGAGAGTGGTGTAATAAGAACTGCTCGGGTGTGAAGGCCAGAGTGAGCGTGGAGACATCAGTCGTTATACGGTGGACGTCTTGCCAGAACTCAGTCAACTTGGGGCATGACCACCATATATGTATTAGGGACCCCCTCTCGGAGCCGCATCTCCAGCAAAGTGGGGAAATCTCGGGGGAGATAGCGTGGAGTCTCGTTGGCGTCCGGTACCACCACGAGAAGAATTTGTACCCATTTTCCTGAGTGTGTACATTCACCGTACCTCTGTGGATGCACGAGAACACCGCTTCCCATTCTTTGTCTGTGAGATCAATGGACAGTTCTGCTTCCCATTTCTGGCTTGCCCAATTGGTTTTTGGGGTGTTATCCGGGAAAAGTAACGTGTACATAAAGGATAGCAAATGTGACACTGGGGAAGTGCTCGTGCAAATTTCCTCAAAGAGGGTGAGGCATCGGGACCAGGGTGGTCGCGGGCGCGGAGACTCAAGGAAACGTCGAATCTGGACGTATGTCCAAAAAGGAAAGGAGCTTGTTCGCATCTTAGCTTGCAGGGAGTCATAGGGAATGAGGCGATCATTGGCAAAGAGGTGGGCAGCGCGTATGTGTGAGTGCGGCCATATGTCTGCCAAAAAGGAAGGCGTTTGGCCTGGGGGGGAGTCGGGGTTAAGTCGTAGTGGGGTCATCGGGCCTAGGCAAGAGGAGAGTCGGTATTTGGTACAAGCTGTTTTGAAAGTGGTCAAGGTCGGAGCAATAAGTGGATGTGTCAGGCAGGAGGGAGGGAGAGAGCCCGGTTTAATCCATGGGGTTTGTGCTAACGGGATGGGAGAAAAGGCGTGTTCCAAACCTACCCATGCTTTAGCCGAGGCGTGGATGTTCCAGTCGGCCACTCTAGATAGGAGGCATGCCTGGTGGTATCTTTCTAGGTCAGGGAGGCCTACTCCTAGCCCGGGCCTTTAACCACTTCCCGCCCGGCCAATAGCAGATTTACGGCCGGGAAGTGGTTATGAAATCGTGACTAGCCGTTCTCAAACGTCTAGCACGATTTCAATGCCGAGCGCGCGCCCGTGGGGGGCGCGCAACGCGGCGATCGGTGATGCAGGGTGTCAGTCTGACACCCTGCACCTCCAATCTCGGTAACGAGTCTCCGGCGGAGCCTCGTTACCACGTGATCAGCCGTGTCCAATCACGGCTGATCACGATGTAAACAGGAAGAGCCGCCGACGCGAGTACAGGAGAGCCGATCAGCGGCTCTCCTGACAGGGGGGGGGGGGTTCGCGCTGATTGTTTATCAGCGCAGCCCCCCCCTCGGATCGCCACACGGACCACCAGGGAGTGCCCACACTAGACCACCAGGGTACTTAAAAAAAAAAAAGAACAAAAAAAAAAAAAGGACAAAAAAAAAAGGGGCAGTAAAAAAAAATGATGCCAATCAGTGCCCACACATGGGCACTGATTGGCAACATTGATCCATCAGTGCCACCCCTCAGTGATCATCAGTGCCACCCCAGTGTCTGTCAGTGCCAATCCATGCCCAGTGCCCACCTATCAGTGCCCACCTGTGCCACCTATCAGTGCCCACCTGTGCCACCTATCAGTGCCCACCTGTGCCACCTATGAGTGCCCAGTAGTGCCGCCCATGAGTGCCCAGTAGTGCCGCCCATGAGTGCCCAGTAGTGCCGCCCATGAGTGCCCATCAGTGCCGCCCATGAGTGCCCATCAGTGCCGCCCATGAGTGCCCATCAGTGCCGCCCATGAGTGCCCATCAGTGCCCCATACCAGCGCCGCCTATCAGTGCCCATCAGTGCTACCTAATCGGTGCCCATCAGAACTACCTCATCGGTGCCCATCAGTGCCACCATATCAGTGCCCGTAATTGAAAGAGAAAACATACTCATTTACAAAAAAATTAACAGAAAAAAATAAAAACTTTATTTTTTTTCAAAATCTTCGCTCTATTTTTAGTTGTTGCGCAAAAAAAAAAAACGCAGAGGTGATTAAATACCACCAAAAGGAAGCTCTATTTGTGGGGAAAAAAGGACGCCAATTTTGTTTGGGTGCAGTGTAGCATGACCGCGCAATTGTCATTCAAATTGCGACAGTGCTGAAAGCTGAAAATTGGCTTGGGCGGGAAGGTGCGTAAGTGCCTGGTATGGAAGTGGTTAAAGGATCCTCAGCAAGTGTAGAATAGTTGTAAGGAACTCCAAAATTAACCACTTAAGACCCGGACCAAAATGCAGGCAAAGGACCTTGCCCCTTTTTGCGATTCGGCACTGCGTCACTTTAACTGATAATTGCGCGGTCGTGCGACGTGGCTCCCAAACAAAATTGGCGTCCTTTTTTCCCCACAAATAGAGCTTTCTTTTGGTGGTATTTGATCACCTCTGCGGTTTTTATTTTTTGCGCTATAAACAAAAATAGAGCGACAATTTTAAAAAAAATGCAATATTTTTTACTTTTTGCTATAATAAAAATCCCCCAAAAATATATAAAAAAACATTTTTTTTCCTCAGTTTAGGCCGATACGTATTCTTCTACCTATTTTTGGTAAAAAAAAATCACAATAAGCGTTTATCGGTTGGTTTTCGCAAAATTTATAGCGTTTACAAAATAAGAAATAGTTTTATTGCATTTTTATTATTATTATTTTTTTTACTACTAATAGCGGCGATCAGCGATTTTTTTCGTGACTGCGACATTATGGCGGACACTTCGGACAATTTTGACACATTTTTGGGACAATTGTCATTTTCACAGAAAAAAATGCATTTAAATTTGCATTGTTTACTGTGGAAATGACAGTTGCAGTTTGGGAGTTAACCACAGGGGGCGCTGTAGGGGATGTGTGCCTATGTGTGTTTGTTTACAACTGTAGGGGGTGTGGCTGTAGGTGTGACGTCATCGATCGCGTCCCCCTATCACAGGGATGACGCGATCGATGCTGCAGCCACAGAGAAGCACGGGGAAGCCGTGTGTACACACGGCTCTCCCCGTTCTTCCGCTCCAGGGACGGATCGCCGCACTGCAGCGGCGATCGGGTCCGCGAATCCCGCGGTCCCGGTCCTGGAGCTTCGGACCGGGTCGCGGGCGCGCGCCCGCGACCCACGGCTGGGTACTAAAATCAACGTATATATACGTTGATGTGCCCAGCCGTGCCATTCTGCCGACGTAAATGTGCAGTAGGCGGTCCTTAAGTGGTTAACAAGCAGGAACAAAAGAAAAACTCACATGGTGAAGTATGTCTGCACAGCTTAAATGTGACACTATTAACACCACCACCGTATCACCCACATAAATTGAAGGCTTACCAGAAGCCAGAAATTGATCTTCCTATGGCTAAAATACCCTGAGCCTGGGCCTTGAGTGATGACACTGCTAGCTGGATGACTAATCCTCTAAATAACACGTCAGCGGTGATAACAATAAAGAATGAAAAAAGGGAGCCTACGAAGTGAAGTATGTAATAAAAGGCTAAAAATTTTATAAAAATTGCACTTACAAAACATCTCGATAAACAGGCAATGAGAAAACAAAAGCCGGCCGGCTTAGATGAACGCCCGTTCCTCTTGGATCGTCACGTAGTTGCGTCAGCACGTCACCTTCCCGACGTATGTTTCGTCACACATTTGACGTCGTCTAGGGGCACGGGCGACGCACTGACGCACCGCGTGAAATACTGCACAGGAAAAACCAAGCCTCGATCTGAATCGGCAGATGGCTATCCCTATTGGCCATACAAAACCAATGAATCAAGCCTCGATCTGAACGACAGGGCTGAAAGTCAACAGATGGTGGTCTTGCCGAAAACATACATTATAAAGTATATAACAAAAAATGTGCCGGCCTATCAAGGGGCTCAAAGTTTATTACAAATCGGAGCCTGCCTAAAGATATAGACTAGGCCAGTGTGTAATATACTTCATCATGAGAAATGCTGGACAGAGACCAGCACCGATCAGCACATAAACAACCCAATTAGACTGTAGTCAAATGGATTGATATATAATGAAATATATAAAAATAAAACTATAGAAATAGAATTAAAAATAAAGATATATAAAAATAATATAATTGGAGAAACATATTACATTATGCAAATATAAAAAATATATTAAAAAAATATATTAAAAAAATATATTAAAAAAATATATAGATTGGTCTGAGTTAACATAAGGCCAAATCTATAAATCAGTGTATTTGGTGAATGTTTTGTTGATTGTTAATATGCCACCTGAGAGGTCCACCACCCGAACCAGATCGAGTTCACAATAAAATATGTAAAACCTCTTATTTAAACAAATAAATCTGGCAAATTAATAACACAAATATTCTTATGAGTTATCAATAAAGGCATTAACATCTACCTCTACATTGAGCCCAAAGGGGGTGTAGCTTTTAATTCTATGGATCCATGCCATTTCTAATTTTGAGATACTCCGCACCAATGAGCTACCACGCCAGTGGGGACTGTACCTATCTATTCCCAGGAACAAAGTTTTGGAAGGGTCCTTATTATGAACCTGAAGGAAATGCCTCGACACCGGGTGTTTCAAAAAACCAGCTTTAATTCTAGTAATATGTTCATTTAGTCTGACCGAGAGGGGTCTCTTGGTCTGGCCCACATATTGAAGCCCACATGGGCATTGGAGCAAGTAGACCACCCCCTCGGTTGAACATGTAATGAATGGTTTAATTGTGTGTTCCTGTAAGGTGGTTGTAGAAATAAATTTATGGGTGCGTCTGTGAGGGCAGCTACTAAAAGAGCAAACACGACATTTTCTACACTGATAGAACCCTGTAAATGAATTGAGAAATGTAGTTTTCGGTGTGGGGGGTTCTAAAACATTAGGGGCCAGTTGGTGTCTCAAGGCTGACCCTCCTCTAAAGATCACCTGTGGTTTTTCTGGTAAAATGGCACCCAACACTGGATCATTTTTTTAAATGTGCCAGTGTTTTTTTATTACATTTTTCACACTATAGTGTTGGGTAGAGTATGTAGTAATGAATGGAGCTACAGCAAACCCCTTAGTTTGTATTTGTTTTTTGGTTAGTAAATCCATTCTGTTCCTTGATTTAACCTCTTCCAATGAAGCCATAAGAGAATCTAGTCTATATCCCTTTTCAAGGAATCTTTCAGTCAGGATGGCGGCCTGATTTAGAAAGTCAGCTTCATTTGAACAATTACGTTTGATACGTAGATACTGGCTTTTAGGGACGGATTTTAGCCACAATTCATGGTGGCAACTATCCATGGGAATGTACGAATTCCTGTCCGTGTCTTTAAAAAAAGTACTGGTAGAAAATTCATTTTGAGAGATTGAGATCTTGAGGTCCAAAAAAGATCCAAAGAAGATCCTGAAGGGAACCATCCCATAGGAGGAGGATGTCGTCAATGTACCTGGCCCACAACTTGAGTTGGGGCTGATGGCAAACATAGACGACATCCTCCTCCCACATAGCCATAAACAGGTTCGCCAGGGAGGGGGCATATTTGGCCCCCATCGCGACGCCCCTATCTTGGCGAAGGAACAGACTTGGTATCCTAATATCAACCTCTTTTTTTCCTAGTCAGTTCACCCATATTAATAATTTTTATTTGTTTATCTGTTAATTTTCTCACAGCGCAACTTCACATTTTTTGCATTTATTATTGTGTGTGTATAACACTCAGCTGTTGCAGCTCTTTTGTTGTTAATTTAGATATTTACTTACTGCAGCTGTTTTCTACTGTAGATATCAACTCTACAAATATGGATATCTTTACTTATAGAGCATCTAAAAAGGTTGATACCTTAGGTGTTTTTGAGTCCTACAAGGAAGATGAGGGTGACCTTAATGGTATCTTCACCAGGTTAAAAAATCTCACGGTGTCTGAGACCCACAGTGGGATATAGCCTACTTAGAAACATACGTTAAAGAGGATATGATTCCTAGAAGTTTGAGGTGGGAGGTTCCCCCCCAAAAAGGTGATATTCAATTAGATGATTGGTATAAATACTTTAACGATGCGGGGGTCAGATTTCTCCAATTTTTGATCGGGAGAAAACACCAAAAACTCATTAGACTTGATGAAGAGATCAAGTCTATTGAAGAAAAACGTATCCCTCTACGTGATACCACTGATTATAAAGAGAAATCACAAGCTCTCTTTAAATATCTAGAAAAAGAGGACAGAGACCAAAAAACTAAAAAAAAGAAAAAGTATAACAGAGATCTTCTAGATTATCACGACAAATTAGTTTTTGTTTGGCAAAGAAAACTTTTGACAGAAAATGCTAGTGATAATATGGAGACTAATCAACTTGATGTCCCCTCTTCTGTACAACAAATTTCATACCCCCAATCTCAAACTAGGGGTTCACAAATCTCACAACTCCAATCTGGTAGAAGGCCTCAGGCTTCTCCTTTTAGAGCGCCTCAAGGAGGTAAAGGCGGTGTATTGTCGCATTATCCATTGCCTACATCTCACAAGGGTGCTAAATCTAATTCCAACATTGGAGGAGGTAGAGGTCGTACTAATTCTTCTAACCGTCCAGGTTTTGACCAAGGACGGTCCAATCAAGTGAGACCACAAGGTCTCCCCAGTTACACGGGAGGACCACCAATGATACCACCACCTTTTCGTGGCCCTGTGTTCCCATACCCTCCCCCGTATGGTTATAATATGGGCCCGAATCATTTTGAACCACCTGTTACTAATGGGAGAGATAGCGACTATCAGGTTGATATTCAAAATAGGTTCTACCCTTTACGAGATAAAGATGGCCCAACGGAATTCTACGGAAGAGATAATACCTCTTATCCAGTGAATACTAGAGGTGCCACCTTATCCTCTCAGATCCAGCCCGTTAACAACCAATATCCCTATGGGGCCCTGGCTCTTTTGGCCAGGATCCCCAACAGTGGGGTTTTCACCGACCCAGCCAGGGCCGGAGACCCAATAGAGGATTCAGAGGGGGAAGAAGGATACGACTTAAAAAGAAAAAAAGTATAACCACTTCTGGCATTTTCAATCTAAGTACTGTAACTTTGAATCAGTCTGAAAAATCAATTCTAGATAAAGGTCTGAAGTTTGTATTACCTCGGAAACTCAATAAATTTGAGACCTATATGGATACGCATAAGTTTATACGCAAATTGAACATCAAAAGATATTTGCTTTCCAATCCTACCAATACTGGCCAAGTGGCCTCTACTGTTTTTTTACATACTGATCTGTCTAATGCATCTTTATACAACCCCCCAGGGGCTGTGGCCCCTTCCATCAAAGTGTTTAGGGACATTGTCCTTAGGGATCTGGACAGACTTCCTATTAAAAAGATGAAGTCTGACCATGATCTCAAGGCTGGCCTAGATTCTCTCTGTGACAATAAACAGATTGTTATCAGGCCTGCAGATAAAGGGGGAGGAATAGTCATCCTTGATAGGAAAGATTACTTGGATGAAATGTATAGAATTTTGGGTGATAGGGATACCTATACCCCCCTGGCGTCTGATCCCAAAAATTCTTACCTTAAACAGCTTGAAAAACTTGTTTCCAAAGGTTTCAGGGAAGGTATACTTAATAAAAAAGAAAACCGTTATCTTATCCCTAAAGCACCAAGAACACCGGTGATTTACTATATGAACACCGGTGATTTACTATCTTCCC
Organism: Rana kukunoris; assembly: GCA_029574335.1. Taxonomy (NCBI): domain Eukaryota; kingdom Metazoa; phylum Chordata; class Amphibia; order Anura; family Ranidae; genus Rana; species Rana kukunoris. The sequence goes on along the minus strand of CM056051.1, from coordinate 473,513,611 downwards.
AAGATTCATAAACACCTTACCTGCCCCCCGGGACGCCCCATAGTGAGTGGCATAGACTCACTTACGTCCTGGGTGGGCAGCAGTGGCGGCTGGTGCTCAAAATTTTTGGGGGGGCGCAAACGAAAAAAAAAATATTGCAGCCTCACTGTGCCCATCACATGCAGCCACTGTGCCATGCCACCAAATGCAGCCACTGTGCCACCAAATGCAGCCACTGTGCCATGCCACCAAATGCAGCCACTGTGCCATCAATTGTCACCACTGTGCCATGCCATCAAACACAGAAACTGTGCCATCAATTGTCACCACTGTGCCATGCCATCAAATGCAGCCACTGTGCCATCAATTGTCACCACTGTGCCATGCCATCAAACACAGCAACTGTGCCATCAATTGTCACCACTGTGCCATGCCATCAAACACAGCAACTGTGCCATCAATTGTCACCACTGTGCCATGCCATCAAATGCAGCCACTGTGCCATCAATTGTCACCACTGTGCTATGCAACACAGCAACTGTGCCATCAATTGTCACCACTGTGCCATGCCATCATATGCAGTCACTGTGCCATCAAATGCCACCACTGTGCCATGCCATCAAACGCCACCACTGTGCCATCAATTGTCACCACTGTGCCATCAATTGTCACCAATGTGCCATGCCATCAAACGCAGCTACTGTGCCCATCAATTGTCACCAATGTGCCATGCCATCATATGCAGTCACTGTGCCATCAATTGTCACCACTGTGCCATGCCATCACATGCAGTCACTGTGCCATCAATTGTCACCACTGTGCCATGCCATCAAATGCAGTCACTGTGCCATGAATTGTCACCACTGTGCCATGCCATCAAATGCAGTCACTGTGCCATCAATTGTCACCACTGTGCCATGCCATCAAACGCCACCACTGTGCCATCAATTGTCACCACTGTGCCATGCCATCATATGCAGTCACTGTGCCATCAATTGTCACCACTGTGCCATACCATCATATTCAGTCACTGTTCCATCAATTGTCACCAATGTGCCATGCCATCAAACGCAGCTACTGTGCCCATCAATTGTCACTAATGTGCCATGCCATCATATGCAGTCACTGTGCCATCAATTGTCACCACTGTGCTATGCCATCATATGCAGTCACTGTGCCATCAATTGTCACCACTTGTGTCACCAATTGTGCCATGCCATCAAACGCCACCACTGTGCCATCAATTGTCACCAATGTGCCATGCCATCAAAAGCAGCTACTGTGTCCATCAATTGTCACCACTGTGCCATGCCATCAAATGCAGTCACTGTGCAATCAATTGTCACCACTGTGCCATGCCACCAAACGCCACCACTGTGCCATCAATTGTCACCACTGTGCCATGCCATCATATGCAGTCACTGTGCCATCAATTGTCACCACTGTGCCATGCCACCAAACGCCACCACTGTGCCATCAATTGTCACCACTGTGCCATGCCATCAAACGCCACCACTGTGCCATCAATTGTCACCACTGTGCCATGCCATCATATTCAGTCACTGTGCCATCAATTGTCACCACTGTGCCATGCCACCAAACGCCACCACTGTGCCATCAATTGTCACCACTGTGCCATGCCATCATATGCAGTCACTGTGCCATCAATTGTCACCACTGTGCCATGCCATCATATTCAGTCACTGTGCCATCAATTGTCACCACTGTGCCCCATGCCACTGTGCTCATTGTCGCCTCTGTGCCCCATGATGCCACTGTGCCCCATGCTGCCACTGTGCCCCATGCTGCCACTGTGCCCCATGCTGCCACTGTGCCCCATGCTGCCCCTTTCCCTGTAAAAAAAATCACTTACCTGACGCTTCCATGTCCTCCCTCGATGTCTTCTGCCGCCGTGGAGAAGCTTCAGCCAATCAGGTTCCTGAAAACCAGAATCCGGGAACCTGATTGGCTGAAACGGCTGTCAGTCTAATGCAAGGACCGCAGGTTGCCTGCGCTCCGAGCATAGACTTCCGAGAGCCGGAGGGCGGCACTGGAAAAGCCTATCAGAGCCGCTGGCTTTGATAGGCAGTTCCCCTCAGCCAACCAGCTGCCGCTATTCGGGTAACCGGCGTCTCATGTCCGGTTATACGAATAGACCAGGCAGCTGGCAACAGTAACACACGTCCAATGCATAGCATTGAATGTGTGTTACTTGCGAGAGGGGGTGGCGCTGCAGCGCCCTCTATAGACGGCCGCCAGAACTTCGGCTAAAATGTCAAAATGACATTTTAGCCGAATAAAAGTTCTTAAAGGGCCCGTTTTTTTTTTTTTTTCTTGTGACTGCGGGAGGGGGGCGGCGCCTGTGCGCCCATATGGGCGGGCCGCCACTGGTGGGCAGGTATATTATTTTTTTCCTCCAGCCTTTGGTGTCTAAAATGCCCTCCCACCTCAAAGATTCACGACATGTGATTAACATACTGTCTGAATTGAGGCCTACTAAAGATATGTGGTTAGTCACTGCTGACGTGACTTCACTATATACAGTGATTCCCCACAACCTAGGCCTTTCATCTGTAGAATACTATCTCAGACGAGACTCTGGGCTTTTTGACGAACAGATTTGTTTTATAATGGAGCTATTACAGTTTGCCGCTACAAGGAATTATTTTTGGTTTCAAAACCAGTTCTTTTGCCAAGATAGGGGCGTCGCGATGGGGGCCAAATATGCCCCCTCCCTGGCGAACCTGTTTATGGCTATGTGGGAGGAGGATGTCGTCTATGTTTGCCATCAGCCCCAACTCAAGTTGTGGGCCAGGTACATTGACGACATCCTCCTCCTATGGGATGGTTCCCTTCAGTATCTTCAATCCTTTATGGGTTTCCTTAATAACAACCCCAGGGGTATCCACCTAAGTTTTGAGGCTAACCAATCTACTATCAATTTTTTGGACCTCAAGATCTCAATCTCTCAAAATGAATTTTCTACCAGTACTTTTTTTAAAGTCACCGACAGGAATTCGTACATTCCCATGGATAGTTGCCACCATGAATTGTGGCTAAAATCCGTCCCTAAAAGCCAGTATCTACGTATCAAACGTAATTGTTCAAATGAAGCTGACTTTCTAAATCAGGCCGCCATCCTGACTGAAAGATTCCTTAAAAAGGGATATAGACTAGATTCTCTTATGGCTTCATTGGAAGAGGTTAAATCAAGGAACAGAATGGATTTACTAACCAAAAAACAAATACAAACTAAGGGGTTTGCTGTAGCTCCATTCATTACTACATACTCTACCCAACACTATAGTGTGAAAAATGTAATAAAAAAACACTGGCACATTTAAAAAAATGATCCAGTGTTGGGTGCCATTTTACCGGAAAAACCACAGGTGATCTTTAGAGGAGGGTCAGCCTTGAGACACCAACTGGCCCCTAATGTTTTAGAACCCCCCACAGCGAAAACTACATTTCTCAATTCATTTACAGGGTTCTATCAGTGTAGAAAATGTCGTGTTTGCTCTTTTAGTAGCTGCCCTCACAGACGCACCCATAAATTTATTTCTACAACCACCTTACAGGAACACACAATTAAACCATTCAATACATGTTCAACCGAGGGGGTGGTCTACTTGCTCCAATGCCCATGTGGGCTTCAATATGTGGGCCGGACCAAGAGACCCCTCTCGGTCAAACTAAATGAACATATTACTAGAATTAAAGCTGGTTTTTTGAAACACCCGGTGTCGAGGCATTACCTTCAGGTTCATAATAAGGACCCTTCCAAAACTTTGTTCCTGGGAATAGATAGGTACAGTCCCCACTGGCGTGGTAGCTCATTGGTGCAGAGTATCTCAAAATTAGAAATGGCATGGATCCATAGAATTAAAAGCTACACCCCCTTTGGGCTCAATGTAGAGGTAGATGTTAATGCCTTTATTGATAACTCATAAGAATATTTGTGTTATTAATTTGCCAGATTTATTTGTTTAAATAAGAGGTTTTACATATTTTATTGTGAACTCGATCTGGTTCGGGTGGTGGACCTCTCAGGTGGCATATTAACAATCAACAAAACATTCACCAAATACACTGATTTATAGATTTGGCCTTATGTTAACTCAGACCAATCTATATATTTTTTTAATATATTTTTTTAATATATTTTTTATATTTGCATAATATAATATGTTTCTCCAATTATATTATTTTTATATATCTTTATTTTTAATTCTATTTCTATAGTTTTATTTTTATATATTTCATTATATATCAATCCATTTGACTACAGTCTAATTGGGTTGTTTATGTGCTGATCGGTGCTGGTCTCTGTCCAGCATTTCTCTATTTTTCATGATGAAGTATATTACACACTGGCCTAGTCTATATCTTTAGGCAGGCTCCGATTTGTAATAAACTTTGAGCCCCTTGATAGGCCGGCACATTTTTTGTTATATACTTTATAATGTATGTTTTCGCGTTTTTAAATTATGGTTTGGTCCCGCAAGACCACCATCTGTTGACTTTCAGCCCTGTCGTTCAGATCGAGGCTTGATTCATTGGTTTTGTATGGCCAATAGGGATAGCCATCTGCCGATTCAGATCGAGGCTTGGTTTTTCCTGTGCAGTATTTCACGCGGTGCGTCAGTGCGTCGCCCGTGCCCCTAGACGACGTCAAATGTGTGACGAAACGTACGTCGGGAAGGTGACGTGCTGACGCAACTACGTGACGATCCAAGAGGAACGGGCGTTCATCTAAGCCGGCCGGCTTTTGTTTTCTCATTGCCTGTTTATCGAGATGTTTTGTAAGTGCAATTTTTATAAAAATTTTTGCCTTTTATTACATACTTCACTATGTGGGCTCCCTTTTTTCATTCTTTATTGTTATCACCGCTGACGTGTTATTGAGAGGATTAGTCATCCAGCTAGCAGTGTCATCACTCAAGGCCCAGGCTAAGGGTATTTTAGCCATAGGAAGATCAATTTCTGGCTTCTGGTAAGCCTTCAATTTATGTGGGTGATACGGTGGTGGTGTTAATAGTGTCACATTTAAGCTGTGCAGACATACTTCACCATGTGAGTTTTTCTTTTGTTCCTGCTTGTTAATTTTGGAGTTCCTTACAACTATTCTACACTTGCTGAGGATCCTTTAAAGGCCTGGGCTAGGGTTTATAGCCGCAAGCCTATTGAGCTTGCCTTCTGGTAAGCCTCCATCCATTTTTGGTGTATTCTTGGTGACGGGTGTTATTCTCCTATCTGGACTTCACTGTTCACTTTGCACATAATCACCATTCAACTAAAGACTTGATTTAATCTGCCTCGTGGAATTAACGAATTATCTTCATTGTTTACATTGTTATATTTTTATAGAAATTTTTTCACATATATACTGAGTCCTTAACCTCTTGCCCACCGCACCATAGGCATTTTACTGCTACGGCGCGGTGGAGTTATCTTGGGACGTCGTCCTTCACTTGCGCGATTGCGCGTCCCCTGGGACGCGCTCGCGAAAGTGTCCGTGCTCGCCGGGTCTAGAAGACCTGGCGCATCACGGATCACGGTAAATTGCCGCTGATAGCGGCCGTTTACCACGTGATCGCGCCGTCGAATGATGGCGCAATCACTTGTAAACAAACCGGTTCCTCCCTCTCCTGCGTCTCCTCTCTGTACCGTTCGGTACAGTGTGCGAGGAGAGGGGGGGGAGCGGGGTGTCAGCAGCTGAGCTGTGGCTGGATCTGTGACAAATGCAGTCACAGATCCAGCCATCCCTCAATCCATCCCAGCTCTGCAGTACCCCAGTACCCAGCAATCCCCCCAGTACCCAGCAATCCCCCAGTACCCATCAATCCCCCAGTACCCATCAATCCCCCAATACCCTAGTACTCAACAATACCCCAATACTCAACAATACCCCAATACCCCAATACTCAACAATACCCCAATACACGGCAATACCCCAGTACTCGGCAATACCCCAGTACTCGGCAATACCCCAATACTCGGCAATAACCCAATACTCGGCAATACCCCAATACTCGGCAATACCCCAATACTCGGCAATACCCCAATACCCTGCATGATACTTTGCAATACCCCAATACTCTGCAATACCGCCTATGGGGATTTTTAAGTAGCGAAGTTTGGCGCCATTCCACGAGTGTGCGCAATTTTGAAGTGTGACATGTTGGGTATCTATTTACTCAGCGTAACTTCATCTTTCACATTATGAAAAAAAATTGGGCTAACTTTACTGTTTTGTTTTAGGCACAAAACAGTTTTTTTTTAAAAACACACGTTCAATAAATTTCTACGAAAATACCGTGCGAGATAAAAAAGTTGTAACGGCCGCCATTGTATTCTCTAGGGTCTTTGCTAAAAAAGCATATATAATGTTTTGGGGTTCTATGTAATTTTCTAGCAAATAAATGATGATTTTTCCATGTAGGAGAGAAATGTCAGAATTTGTCTGGGTGTTCCAGAACGCCTGATGGCGTTCCCTGCATGTTGGGCCTCTGTATGTGGCCACGCTGTGTAAAAGTCTTACACATGGGGTATCGCCATACTCGGGAGGAATAGCAGAATGTGTTTTGGGGTGTAATTTGTGGTATGCATATGCTGTGTGTGAGAAATAACCCGCTAATATGACAGAAACAAGTTTTTTTTTTTTTTTTTACAGATTTTTCAGTCGTTTTTCTTTTATAGCGCAAAAAATAAAAAACCCAGAGGTGATCAAATACCACCAAAAGAAAGCTCTATTTGTGTGAAAAAAGGGACAAAAATTTCAAATGGGTACAATGTTGGTAAGATGGCTCAGCAGGCTAATGCTCTGTTGCAGCAATCTGTGATCACCTGAGCCCTCAGGGTCACAGGTTCGATCCCAGCCTTCAATCCTTCCGAGGTCGGTAAAATGAGTACCATTGATTTGGGTAATAGTGACTATGTTACTATATAAGCGCCTCGAGACCTGATGAGCTACAGCTTCGGCTGTGGCTTCAGAAGCTTGCCTGGCAAGAAGCTCGCCTGGCTTCATAGCTTGCCTGGCAAGTTAGGGTAAGACAGCGCTATATAAGACTTGCATTATTAATGTTGTATGACTGAGTAATTGTCATTCAAATTGTGAGAGCACCGAAAGCTGAAAATTGGTCTGGTTAGGAAGGGGGTTTAAGTGCCCAGTGGTCAAGTGGTTAACAGACTTGGTATCCTAATATCAACATCTTTTTTCCTAGTCAGTTTCACCCATATTAATAATTTTTATTTGTTTATCTGTTAATTTTCTCACAGCGCAACTTCACATTTTTTGCATTTATTATTGTGTGTGTATAACACTCAGCTGTTGCAGCTCTTTTGTTGTTAATTTAGATATTTAGCGCGGTAATTTTTTCTTTTTTCTTTTTTCTTTACATCAGCATTTCCCTGTTCTTCCTCTCCGCGAGACAATCGCGGGTATCCCCGCGGACATCAAGTCCGCAGGACCCGCGGAGCTTGCGGCCAGTGGCTCGTGCGTGCCCAAAATGCCGCTCTTAATTGGCCAGCGTATACATACGTTGATCTGCCCAGCCAGCCCATTCTGCCGACGTATACTGGCGTGACACGGTCTTTAAGCAGTTAAGAAAATCGATTTATGCCAACAAGAATAGGAAGCATCTATATTTCAAAACGATGAACTGGAAATTGTTGTGGAGGAGTGCAGGTAAGTGTAAAATTCAGTTACTTGCTGTATATGACCAGCAGGATTGTGAACACACGGCATACACAGGCTTGCTCAATAAACCGTGTAACCTATTAGAGGCAATCAAAAAACACAGTACTGAACCAGCTTTTTAACTGTTGATGCCCAAAAGTGTTGGTCTGGAATAATACAAGGTATGGTACCCACATTAACAGCAAGCCAAATGTTCATTTTTATGGCAAACAATTATAAAACTGACCATACTGCGCCATCTTGTGGTGGTAGCTAATAATAAAAGAATGAATTTTGGAATTACTGAGCATATTTCCACTATAAATGGAACCCAGTGATCTAACTAATATCACTTCAATCAAGTCTTAAAGGAATAAAATGTATTTGCTGAAATGACTGTTTACAGGGTATAGAGACATAATAGTTAACTGATTCCTTTTAAAAATGATTAAAAATAGATAAAAATCAATCATATAATGTGCCTGCAGGTTCGTTACATTTTTAAACTGGTTTCATGTTTCTGTGATGTAAAGAGACACACAGAACAAAAACAAACAAATCCAGGGCATTGTTTTGTTTTTAAAATGAAACTGATTGGTTCTGGGAAGTTTTAGACACACAGTATGACAGCTTGGACCACAGTGAAAAGCTGCCATGAGATTTTTCATAAGGAGCCAGACAAGCAGGAAGTGTGGAGATCAGAGCAGAATTACAGCAACTTCAAAGCAAAAACGAACAATGAGGACATGAAACCAGGACTGCAGCAAGGTAAAGGAAGCGATTTAGCTAAAAAAAAAAAAATCCTTTAGTGATTCTTTAAGTCATATCTAAGGCCAAAAGTGTTTTTCCATTTTGGATAGAGCAGGGAATGGCTAAAACACATCTTTTTCTCTGCCATATGAGCCCCATCGGGGAGATTTTACCCTTACTTCAGTATTTTACATCACTTCCAGCTCCAGTAACATGGTCACCAGAACAAAAACAAAGGGGTAAGCTCCTCAGTGGGGACACAGACAGCCATAAACCTGACAAGGGATCTAATCCTTCTCTAATCCAGTGTTTCTCAACTCCAGTCCTCAAGGCACACCAACAGGTCATGTTTTCAGGCTTCCCATTATTTTGCACAGGTGATTTGATCAGTTTCACTGCCTTGGTAATTACCACAGCCATTTCATCTGAGGTAAATCCTGAATACATGACCTGCTGGGGCAACTTGAGAACTGGAGTTGAGAAACACTGCTCTACCCTATCCAGTACTAAAAAAAAGTTTTGAATTTAGATACACTTAGAGACACTACAACTGGTGTGTGCCAGGTAATGCAATAGTTCATATTTACAGTTGGGGTACAGACTTGCATAAAATTTGTGGTCTGAGACACATTACCAATGGTGACTTTTGATCCTTTGTATTAATTATAATATTCCAGTGAGGACTGCAGTCTTATATTTTTACAAAGACAGAGTGTCCGAACCCAGGAGGTGATGTGTGCGTTTCACATTGACCTTGATCAAACTTGAAGAAGCACTGAGGTCAGTGTGAAACACACGCATCACCTCCTGGGTTCGGACACTCTGTCTTTGTTGGCGGTCATTTGCTATTTTTGGAATAAAATAGTTGGAACGTTCCTGTGGTGTGCAGCCGTTCTTTTCTTCCTATTGATCATTGGTGGCAAGCCGTGGCTTGCATCCAGCACATCCAGACTGTAGTGGTTGCTCACCTGGAGCAGCATCTTCCTTGTTTGAACCAATGATGGGACACTATTCCTCCCACTGATACCAATGATGGGGCACTATACCTCCCACTGCCACCAATGATGGTTCACCTTACCTCCCACTGGCACCAATGATGGGGAACTGTACCTCCCACTGATTGGGTTTTATTTCTCTCACTGATACCAATTGTGGGGCTTTATTCCTCTCACTGATACCAATGATGGTGCACTATTCCTCTAACTGATAACAATGATGGGACATTATTCCTCCCACTGACACCAATGATGGGGCACCATTTCCCCCACTAATACCAATGATGGAGAATTATTCCCCCCCACTGACACCAATGATGGGGCACCATTCCCCCCACTGATACCAATAATGGAGCATTATTCCTCCTACAAAAAAACGCATAGGTGTGAATCCAGCCTAATGCGGCACTGATAGCAGGTTTTACATGATCTGCAGCATATCCATTAAGTATAGACATGATAGACATTGTGAGAAGCAGACTTCCTAGCTTCTAGTATTGTAGGAATCATGGACTTTAAGTTGACCCTATCTCTAATGCCGCGTACACACGATCATTTTTTTTTGTGATGAAAAAAAACGACGTTTTCTGTGAAGTAAAAAACAACGTTTTTGAAACGTCACTTTTCAAAGACGATGTTGCATACACACCATAGTTTTTTTCACAAAAAGCGAGGTTACGTTCACCACTCTTTTCCATTGAAGCTCGCTTCATAACTAGCTTCTGGGCATGCGCGGGTTGAAAAACGTCGTTTTAAACGACGTTTTGCCCACACACGGTGACTTTTTGTGAAACAAAAAAAGACGTTTTGAAAAACGACACAAAAAATTCAAGCATGTTGGAATTTTTTTTTGGTCGTTTTTTTGTTTTGCCCACACATGATCAATTTAAATGACGTTTTAAAAAACGACGTTTTTTTTCATCGCAAAAAACGACCGTGTGTACGCGGCATTAGGGCTTGGACTTTAACACCCATGCAGAGAAAGCCAGAAGCATAGTAACTCAGCCTTTAGAAAGGAAGATCCTGACAATCTGGCAATGCCCAGAAAGTCTGTGCCAGCGGTCTTACCAGGTTGGCATATCACATCCACCCGAATCAGTCTGGAGCACTGAGGAACAGTAGGGATAAGCTGGAGTGAGGAAAAATGGCAGGTTTTATTTTCAAGCTATTTTGTTATGTTATAATTGAGCACGATATGTCCCTCTCTGCCCTATGTTTATCATCTTGATGTGGTATGTAGATGAAGATCACAGGAGGTGGCGAGACCTGAAGAAGACCATATGAGAGATGGGCAGTCTCACGTGGCACATGGTGGCGTGGTGTATCATTTTGTGGAGCTGTGAGACTACTTTTTGTAGAAATGGGAACTAAGGGGTGTTTATTATCTCTGATTTTATGAAATTTATGTTTCAGTGACTTATTTTTCACTTTTGTAATGCGTATGTTTTAAAAAAAAAATTCACGTTTTGTGATACAATTTGGTGTTACAATGTTTAACATACAGCAACATTTTTTTTTTTTTACCTACCATAAAATCTCTTTGTCTGAGGTCAAAGCACCGCTTTGTATTTGAGTAAAACCAGATAAGGTGGCTTACAGGACAAAGCCGCCAATTCCGAAATCCGCCAAACAGAGACAAAAACAGCTAAGAAGTCCCCCTTTCATTGCCTCCTTGCTGCAAAAGCTAGGTATAGGTTGATGTGGCTGCCAATTTTTTGTACAGCTGGTGAATTGGTGCAGAGACACTCTGTATACCTTCAGCTGTCAGTGTGCTTTTGCTGAATGTCCAGTGCAGCCTATACCTTTAAGGAGGGGTGGACTCCCTCTAGGCATACTTCTATCTATTATTATATCTGTGCTCTAGCTTGGAAGGTTCTCAAAGTTATAGTGGTGAAAAAAATATTGCGCTTTTTTAATGAGTATCAAGTATACTACACCAAAAAACACACACACACACACATTATATATATATATATATATATATATATATATATATATATAGATAGATAGAAAGAAATAAACAAAGCTGCACTGATAAAAGTGAAAATTAATATACAGATAACCTATATATAAATATACAAAATAAATTGAATAATATGTGCTGAACTTATAATAAGACACTCTCCATAAAAAAGAGTGACTATATGAACATATGTGAACAATCCATGCACATATAGTCCAAACAAATATGCTCAAACTGCAATCTTGAAGTGAAAAAAAATCCAGAACATCCGGAAACGTGAAGACAGAAAAGCACCTCTACCTTAGGTAATTACTGCCTCTTACCAGCTAAAAAGATCTCTTGTTAAGGAGATCAAAAACGCATGTAAGCTGATAACTTCCAAACGCATCTCCACCAGGGAAAGCCTTATTGCAGGTAATCTCATTCAGTGTGTATTCAGATGTGCCGTATAAGAGAAAGGAACTCGCATAGTGTAAAATACATTTATTGTAGAACTTAAATATCCACACTTACAATGATTACCAATGTTAGAAGCATAAATGAATTGAGCCGGCCGGCTTCTCCATCTGCCTGCCCGTGTCTTCCAAGTTCAGCTGGTAAAGTGGTTACGTCAGAATGTCGCTTGCCCAACGTTTCGTCTCAAAGGGGAAAATGAAGAACTGGGAATCAGCTGTAGCTTGCGCCTGCATAATGAACAGGACATTGTAACAGACGTTGCTGCACATTCTTGATGTTCGCTCCACTTTCCAAGGGGCAGATGTGTATGACTATTATATCGTGAAAGGGGTGGATGGCTACAGCAAGGGGCAGGTGTAAAAACTACACATTTTTGCGGGGCATGTTTAAATAAATGAAGGGTGAAGAGGTGGTATTTTAAATAAATGGACATAGATCATAAGGACGTCCCTTGCTGTAGCCAGCCACCCCTTACACGACACAATACTAATACACATCCACCCTTTGCAGAGTGGAGCGAGCATCGGGAGCGTACAGCGCTCATTGGGCATGCACCGTGTACAGATGAGTTACATCCGTGTTCATCTTCGAGTATTTTCGGAGGTCCGTTGTGCTCTGTACTGCGCAAGTTTGGCGCCTGCACAGTACAGAGCGGGCATTATCTCCGGAGGGACAATTCTTGGCAGGACACCGGCAAGCACTGATGAAATGCCTGCAAGTGGCACACTAAAAAAAAAAAAAAAAAAAAAAGAGACCAAGGGTGACCATACCAAATTGCTACATTTGAAGAGACAAAGCTCCAGTAGCAATGTATAGAAGAGTCTTGATTGAAGACTAAAAAAAAATCAAAGAAGAATTAATATGCTAGCAAATAACTGGTTAGTCTTTAACACAGCAGCGCTGAAGAAAAGGCACCCATGCTCTTAAAGCCTCGTACACACGGAAAAGTTTGCTTGAAGTCTGACTGTGGGTTTTTGTCCGAAGGGAGTTGGCCAGGCACACCCATAGCATACAGTACACACGCTCGGACTTTTCTGCAAACTTTCCCAAAATCATGTGTTTTTTCTGCTCTTTACCGCCACCTTTTGGTCAACTTCTGCTATTGTTGGTTGATTTTAACATTGGTTCTGGGCATGCATATTTGCACTTCGGACAAAAGTCCAATGGATTGCTGTACACACGATCGCACTTGGCACCATCGCACTTTTGTTGCCAAAAAGTTTGTCCGTTTGCAGAACAAACTTTTGTCCGATAAAAAGCGAAAAAGTTTGTCCGATGGAGCGTACACACGGTCAGATTTTTTGGAAAACTTGCTCATTTTGAAGTTTGTTGGCAAAAAGTCAGACCGTGTGTATGGGCCCACTAACACACAGATCCTTTCTCTATTTGCAACGTAGAGAGCGTCCTGACTCTCTTGTAGTCCAAGGGAGGGGGCGAGCATGACACTCCACACCAGGGAGAAAACCGTTACATTACTGTGTTGAGTTACAGACAGAAGAACAGGAAGTGAGGATTTCTCAGAAGAAATAAGGACATTTAAAAGCAAAATCGAAGGTTGAGGTAAGTGAAGGAGGACTGCACTAAGGTAAAGAAAGCTGTTTAGGGGGAAAAAAATAAATAAATTGTACCCTTACAACCCCTTTAAGGATACATTAGGTCTTATAGACCCCCTGATTCAAGGAAAGTAACCTTCCATAGAGTTCTTAGGAAGTTAAGTTGGAATAAATGTATAAGCTCTGTACACGTTTGCTACCCTGTTTAATTGGCTTCTTCATATCTTTTGTTTTTTAAAGATTTGTTTTTATTTGGGCAATTGCCAATGCTTCCTTAAAGACCGCTGTACAAGCTCAGTCAGCCTGTCAACCTTTTCAACACAGAGAACCATTGAAATAATAATCCAATCTCAGGGAACCCCTGCTAAAAATTGCTATATCTACAACTCATTTTACATTAGGGTGATGGTCAGTGGGAAGAATGCTCCTTACACTTGTGGTCTATGAGAAGCATTACCCCCTTACAGATTGCTAAAAAGACGAATGGTGTCAATGGAGGAGGCAGAAATTGCAAATTGCTCAAGGAACCCGCAGCAACCTCTGGAGGAACCCTAAGGCTCCATGGAACCCTGGCTGAAAAACCCTGGGCTAAGTCAACATATTCCCTAGTAATACATTCTGAAGAAGTTCATATCAACATACTTGTTTAAAGTCAGTGCTAAAAAACAGACACCCTATAAAATTAGTAATGCCCACCGATTCAAGCAAAAAATAAAAAATAAAGAAATCAGTGAGTAAATTGAACTTTCAAATGTCAGCACACATCATTGTGCATATTCATGTGATACAACGTGCTTTCATTTATTTCCATGGAAAAAACGCATTAAGATGTGTTTCCACCCTTAGTGAACTAAGGCCCTAGATGACCCCCTACCGTTTTATATCCTGTGACATTTTTTTATTTACTCTTTCTGCCCCTACCCTGCCTATACTCACCTTCCTCTCATTTCCCATTGCCCTTTAAAACCCTCGTCAATCACCCGATGCTTCTAGGTATAGACCTCCCCAAGATACAGTGCTCAGACCTTTGCAGTCAATTGCCAGATCCAAAGATTCTGAGATAAGGGAGGGGTTGATGTCACCAACCCTATGTAAGTTTGAACACTGTCCAGCCTGAAGCTTACACAGGGTTTGACTCCTGGCTTGTACCAAGGTCCAGAGAGGCAGGGGAGTAAAAGAACTACAAAGTCTCACGATATGATTTCCATGGAATCCTAACCAACACAGCTACTTTCCAATGTATTGTCTTTGAAATAAAATCAAACAGAGACATGGCTTTAGTGAGAGTTTTAATGGTACAAAATGATTAACAGCTACAATTTAGGCATTTCCCGGTAACTGGGTTTTAGGGCTACTTTAGCGTATGCGCCATCACACTGGTTCATATACAGAGCACTTTTTGTCTCAGAGGAGGTGGCAACTTTAAGGCCTAACACAATAATCCCAGGAATGCAGTCGTATCAGCTTATGTAGAACCACAGCCAGCACTATTATTTAACTGATCGGATACATTCTCATATTGTTCTAGCCCACAAAATGGCACCATCACAAGGTTTAGGGAACAGGTGCTCTTTTACATAACTAAATATAATTACATTTGCCACTGTAAAACATTGAATTATAAGAGAGTGCTGTCAACATCAAAATCTTCTGCTCCCACATCAGTTGGCTGCTAAGGAAAGTAAACCCAGGCTTCTGCCCATCCTTGTGGCAGCCATTTTGGGCCACATGTTGGAAGTGTCTGAGAGAAGAAGTAAGTTGTTGCCTGCATGCAACCAATCAGCTTTTCATTGTTTGTGGGGCAGGTTAGTATGTTAAAGACAAGCTGACTGGTTGCTGTAGACAACCCGGATATTTGAGAAACTTGAAACACAAGGCCCCTTTATTTCTTGCATGTAAACATGTGTACGTTTTCCTGCAAATATAGAACACATAAGCATAAATATAACACTGGATCATAAACCTACATGAGGAGGAACATCTGGATTTGTACCCCAGAGTGAATTACAGTGAAAGGGTTACAATTTTTGCAACTCAATGTATTAGTCACTATAGAATGAAGCTCAATCCTAAATCCTCTGGAGATCTTGAGTTCCTTCACTGCTTGCTATTAGAGCTACTAAATGAGTGCCTCTTACTGAGACTGAGCTCCATTTGTTGACAGATGGGTCTGTTGTAAATGGATCCCACACCATGGCCATCATCAGGAGTGGGCTGCTGGTAAACCAAGGGAGCCTAATCCTGTTAACAAGTCATTCTTTAACAGGCCTGATGTTTTTTGGATTACCATTAAGGGATATGAAGGACCTTAGCGTCCCCAGAGGGTTTAAAACTGTTTTATAGACCTACAAAATGTTGGTATCATTACTGCAGGGTGTAAAGCCAAAATCCACAGATGCAAGTAAAATCGTATGGTGAGCGGTGTTGTATATGGGCTGGAATGTGTTGAATGCTCCTCTACTACATAACAGCCTATTATAAAGGTATTTAACAATGTATAAAAGACTTACCAACAACTTACAAATGGGTATATTCTGATAATTCCTCTATCTCAATATCAAAGACTGAAATTACTTTCTCGTTTGTTTTAGCATTTATATAAATGATAGTAAAAGTTCTATGTATTACAATTTAAAGAAGTTGTTCGTATGAACCCTACATGAGATTTTAGTTAGGTGTTTTGCCACCATATTGCTTGCATGTAATAATGGTTCTGCCGCTGCTCAAATGGTCTTACTAACAATACATAGGAGTTGAAAAATTGTGCTCGCAGGTACACTCTGCACACAGTAAAACAAAGGCAGTACAGGGTGACAAACCCCTCACCGCTGCTACTAGCAGGAATCTAAAGAACCCCATTCTTATTCGGCGTGGGAAACTATTTTTAAACAACACCACCAAAAATTTAAATTTTCTGTTTGTGGATGATGTAAAGATAATAAATCTATAACGTCCTTAACTAACATCTTTAGTTGAGCACAATGTTTGACAGTCTGAGCACATGCCAAGACATAGAATCAATCAGATCTAGTCTTTAACCACTTGACTACCGCGCCTATTTTGGCACTTCTCTCCTTCATGTAAAAATCAAAATTTTTTTGCTCGAAAATTACAGAACCCCCAAACATTAAATATTTTTTTAATAGCAGACACCCTAGGGAATAAAATGGCAGTCATTGCAAACATTTTTCCCCTTGCATGGTATTTGCGCAATCATTTTTCAAAGGCCTTTTTTTGGGAAAAAAAACGGTTTCATGAATTAAAAAACAAAACAGTAAAGTTAGCCAAATTTTGTTGTATAATGTGAAAGATGTTACACTGAGTAAATAGATACCCAACATGTCAGGCTTTAAAATTGCGCACACTCATGGAATGGCGCCAAACTTCAGTACTTAAAAATCTCCATAGGCGACGCTTTAATTTTTTTTACAGGTTACTATTTTCAAGTTACAGAGGAGGTCTAGTGCTAGAATTGTTGCACACGCTCCAACACATACGATGATACCTCACACGTGGGGTTTGAACAGCGTTTACATATGTGGGAGGGACTTGCATGCGTGTTCGCTTCTGCACGCGAGATAACGGGGACAGGGGCGTTTGAAAAAATATATATAATTTTATTTTACTTCATTTTTTATTTTACACTTTTTTTTTTTTTTTTAACACTTATTCCTATTACAAGGAATGTAAACATCCCTTGTAATAGGAAATAGTGTGACAGGTCCTCAATAAGACCCCACATCTCTCCTCCAGGCTTACAAGCTTAATAAGATCATGAAAAGAAATTCACCTTTCTGATGCCGACAGCCGCAATTGTGGCTTTGTTTACTTCCGGGTACCGGGCGTGTTGTCATAACGTCACGCCCAGGCTTTTGACGGTCAGAGCATCACCAGTCATCTCTATGCTTCCCGATTCGCTCTCCGGGCACCCGATGGCACGGGAGAGCCCGGAGAAGCACCGGATGGCGGAGGGAGAGCCGTCTTAACGGGTCCGACACAAGTCGGTCAGACTTTGAAAAAGATTCCTGCACTACTTTGGTCCAACTTCAGCCCATTCAATATCATTAAAGTCGGATCAAAGTCGGATCTTTGTCCTAACCATCCAACTTGTGATTTTAGACATGGTGATTACAACAATTAAAGAAATCAAGTGGGACTTCTGCGCTACTAATTTGTCTATCAAGAAATCAGTGACAATATGCAGCAAACACAAAAAATGCATACACAGCACCTAATAACGTAAAATCAATGTGGGTGATAGCGCAAATTGTAAAACATGACATAACATATAAAATGGGTACCTATCCTCCCACCGATCCGTGGGGGCTAACAAAAACACAGAGGGAGGTTGTCCACACAGAGGATCATCTTATATGCCTGTTTTTGACTAGCTGAAGGTGAGAGTTCTGGGAGACCAGACGAACTGTGTGGTGGTGTTCCTTTCCTCATTCTCTGGACCAGTGGACATCCTTTTACACTGCTTTTTCACCAATATGGACTATTAGTGCACTGATTTATGATTTTGGACCTCCTTTCTGTCCCCGACAGACCTATTAAGTTTGGCACTTTGATACTTTTTGTGCACACTATATATATCACCCATTTTATATGTTATGTCATGTTTTACAATTTGCGCTATCACCCACATTGAGATTACAACAATTAACTGCACATTAACTGGACACTCTTGTCAAAAATGTATCGTATACCTGGTTCAAGGGACAACTTAGGGGAAAAAAAAGTTTATACCCTTAGACACTGACCTTGGGCTTCTCCTTTAGACATGGGAGGATTACAAAACTGAGAAGCCCAGATTCTGCTGTTGCCTGTAGTTCTTGACTCATTAAGCCAGACATTAAAAAAATACAGCAGTTCAAACATACATAGAAGCATCTTACTATGTGGCCGCATTGCGATACCCAATTACCCCAAAAGGCTGAATCTACATATGGGCTCTTGTAAATGACCAAATGCAGCATACTTTTAGGTGTATTGCAACTTTAACTTTTCTGAGAACCTTACAAGTTCTTTGTGAGGAGATTCTGCCTCCTACGTGAGTAGTTTCAAGCTGCATGCTCATAGTAAGGGGAGAAAAGCCATTCTATTATAAATAAGTGCCCATGTACTCAAGTCTTAGGTTAAATTCACACCATATGTGGTGGGACTGCGTTGGGTAGCCATTTCAGAGCAGTATGACGAGGCAAAATGCCTGCTCTCTCTATCTGCCCAGTTCACATAACTGCGTTGCAGTGGTGTGCAGTGAAAATACGTACTGCGTGCAGTACTTTTTTTAGCGCAACAAAGTGTGACGCAATACACTGCCCCGCATCATGCGGCCTGCAAAAAAAAAAAACACCAGTGGGCTGTGTCAAGATCAGCAACATCATCACTGCACTGATATCAGCCAGACCGCACATCAGCCAGTGTGAACATACTCTTATTACTGCAATTAAAGTCCAAGAGCTGTGTAAGGAATGGACCCTCTTTGACATTACACACATTTTCCATAAAGGGAGGGATGTCCAAATGTCCCCTTTAAAAGCAACAAATTTTTGCAAATGTATTTCGACACAGATTTGTAATAAGTAAGGGCACTTACACGTTTGGGGGGCTTAATTATTTACAGCACATATCAAAGCACCTCAAACAGCAGAAAAACTAGTTTGGATTTGGCCAGTCTACACTTGCCCAAAGCCCAAAAGCATGTTGTGAATACATCTTTCTGCTCCTACAGTAATGCCCTGTACATGCGATTGGTTCGTCTGATGAAAACGGACCGATTTCATCGGACGAACCGATCGTGTGTGGACCCCATCAGTTGTTTTCCCCATCGGTGAAAAAAAATAGAACCCGTTTTAAAATTTTCGTATGGTTAAAAAAAAAACGATAGAAATAAACGATAGTCTGTGGGGAAGTCCATCGGTCAAAAATCTACGCATGCTCAGAATCAAGTCAACACATGCTCGGAAGCATTGAACTTAATTTTTCTCTGCACGTCGTTGCGTTTTACGTCACCACGTTGGACACGATAGGATTTTTAACCGATGGTGTTTAGGCAAGACTGATGAAAGTCATCTTCATCGGATATCTGATGAAAAAATCAATTGGTTCGTTTTCATCAGACGAACCGATCGTGTGTACAGGGCATAAGAGATTAGTTACAGGGTGACTTTGACATCATCATGAAAATTGCTTGGCCTGACAAAGATCCAGCCTTCTCATACATGCTCAGGTGGGCAGGAGCGAGAACATGGTGTAGAAATCAAAGGTTTTGGGGCATTAAAGGATGGCCAATTCTAAACCAACTTTTTTTTACTATTTAGTAGGGCTGTGCAAATTAACTTTTAATCGATCGATTAATCTTTAATTTTTTTGATCGATTAAAAAATTCTTATGACTGGTACTCATCTCTCTGCCAGCTTCTGGGCCTTCAGGGAGTTCTGTCAGAGATCCGGTGACATCATGGACACCAGCAGGGCTTGCCGTGTCCATCTGAAGGGCTCCTTTGCTGTGCCTTCATATCTGCATGCCGGCGGGACCTTACTATCTGCCACACGCAAGGCAAGCGCTGTTACACTTCCCTCTATTACTTCCCTCTGTCAACCTGGGATTCTACAACCATCCACTGGGAGTTGTGATAGTTCCCTTCATGGGACATCTACATGCCGATGGACTGATGTTAACCTTTCCTCATCTGGATTCAGCAGTGGCATCGTTGTACACATTTTTATACCAGTATCATACTTAGCTACATGTTTTTATGACTGCTTTTGGTACCATTTGGTATTACTCGCACCATTTTTACAGTTTATTTAGCTACATCGATTTTATCTCCAGTGCAATATTTATTTTGTTACCTACTTGAAGACTATAAAAGTTTTAATGCTATTCCCATTGAGCGCTGCCTTTGTGTGTTTTTTGTATCCTGCTCTCCATGTTTCCAGTGGTTGGAGCTGCACTGGGAATCAGCCTGCAAGGAGATCAGCTAAAAGTAGTTGGATCTGTATGTGCGTTATAATTAATCAAAATTAGTCGATTAATCGATTAAAAAAAAAAACGATTAATCGAACACAAAAATTTTGATCATTCACAGCCCTACTATTTAGATATGCTTAGGAAGCATGATCTTAAACTCATTAAGCCCACAAAAGTAGATTATAAGTGCTCTTGTTCTTTATTATTATTTTTTTATTACTCTAACTCTCTATCCAAACATGTTTAGTTTTGAACGTTATAAAAGAGCCCAATTTATTAGGCAGCTCATATAAGACATATGCACGCCAAGCACCTTCACAGTGAAGCCTTCTGTAAGCTATTTGACCAGCCCATTCTTACCAGCACCCGTGCCGCTTTCAGTATTTAATCTTCTTCGAGCTTTTTTAAAATTAGCCCAGGCCAGATATGCAGTTCTCCAAACATATGTTGAGGTCTTCAGCTTCTCTTTGAACCTCCAATTTTTCATTTATGACATGAACATAGGGATCTCTTTTGCAAGCATGCATTATATGCATACTTGATATTCATTCCCATAGGAAAAAAAAATAGACATCTGTGTCATAAGCTATATACGATCCTGAAAAGATGGATATCCTAGCTTTAAAGGCTCTTTAGGATCTTCTAGCATTACAAATTCACATTTTACATTAAGACACAAACAACCTAAAAAAACATACAGACATAAAAAGAAGAAATTGGGCAGATTTCCAGCTTGGAGACAGGCAGAGGAGTGATGAGGATAGTATAGATTGTGTTAAGGTAATATTCTGCCCTTGAGCTCATAATGCAAGGACCAGTCAGTGAGGGATTGTGCAGTGTTCTGTTCAGGCCCACAGCCTGAATTAACGACGTTCTTCTTAAAGAGCAATAAGAATCCTCTATTTAATGAGGTGCCGTTATTCATGTTACAGGGAGACGATCCCAGCGGATTCCAATATCAAGGATACGCTACATGTAATTAATATCTTCACATACTACAATGGTGGTATACATCATTATATACACAGAGGGCAGTGCATGAGTACTGTACTAAACCCAAAGAGGTAATGAATTCTATCAGGCATGAGATGCTCACGATCAGTACAGATCACTAGAATGTAATACCTAGATTACGTAAAAATGCATTTTATATATGGCGCTAAATCTTTCAAACGAGCTACCATTGTTGTAAAACCTTCTTTGTACCAAATCCCAAATATTTTTGTGGCAATACTGAGATGGAATCTGAAAAAGGATATACTTGCTACCAAAAATTTGTTTTTAAAAAGTCTCCACGATACTGTCCCTAAAATGGTTTTCCAGTGGCCTACTGTTTGCACCATGTGGAGGTGGGACTGGATGAATGCTCAACCTTCTGCAGGCTGAAGGTTTCTATGGATTTTCTCACTTAGAAAGTTAGTGGGTTGTTATTTGTAGATCCAGAGCTCCTGTCTACACAGCTACTGTATGTGGCAAAGGCCAATGTATTTACTCTCCAACAAAGGGATGTGTAAATTTATAGGTTGGGTGGCTTCACCTAATGTCGGGGAAAGCACTTCGATCTTCATCCACGCAACTACTACCAGCTCCGTTCAGTGACCAGCTTCATCTAATGACAAGGAAAAGACAGCAAACGTAATCCGCACAAAGTTACTTCAAGCACTGGTGTTGTCATCCAGACAGCAAGCAAAATCTCTGGTGGCTTCATTCAGTCATAGACATCAAGCAACGCTGGCGGCCTGCAACCTTAGAGCACTGCTGGCCTCACCAAGACACCGGAAATTGGTGAATTACTCCAAACTATGGCAGGGAGGGCACAGACAGCCTTATCCATGACAATGAGTGCTTCTGATCATCACCTAAACAGTAAGAGTGAAAGCTCTGTAGGATTTAGACAACAACAGCAAGAGAACTGCTAGCTTCATCCAAACACACGAGCTGCAGAATCCCTGTTGTATTCATCCAGGTAAGGACAGAGAAATCTTTGCTGGTCTGAACCAGACCATTTTTCTTTTATATCCCAAGGGAAAGCTGTATTTCTGGCTCTGCAGAGAAGTATCAGGAAACAAGTTATTCTCTGTTGGGTAAATCAGGATCTTCACATTATGGACTGGCGCTCTGAACCTACAAGATGGAGAAAAAAAAAAAAAGTTTCCCCCGGTTTGAAAGATGGGTGAAAGGTAGAGGGTGCTTTGAGTCATGCTTAACATGGTGCAAAGTTCGAATGCACAAATGTGACAGGAACACATCTTCACAGGGTCACGGGTTCAATTCCACATCATGCTCCATCAATAGGAATTGGCAGATGGAAGGGTCAGCCTCTTTCCAATGTATATACTAAAAAATATATACAAAAAAAATGTAATTAGTTACACAAAAAGAATAACTTAAAACACATCAGCATTTAATACCAATAACTTGTTTCATAACTGGTGTACTTTTGCCGTACTAAAAAGACCCTTTGCCGCGTAATAAAAAATCACATGAAAAAATAGTCCCCTTTAAATCTTAACTGTTCACGTCTCTGTGCTACATGTTTTCTTAAATGCTCTGCATTGTTAGTGCGTATTTCACAGTCAAAGGAAAAGCACCAAAAATGTGACAAACTTTAACCACTTCCTGATGGCCGTACGAGTTTGTACGGCCACAGTGTGGATCTAAATCTCTGTCTATATACGGCCTCCAGCCACTGGGGGGCGCGTGAGCCCGCCGCATCACTTAGATGCTGATGCGCGTGCCTGGTGGCCGCGATGTCCGGTTACAAAGACAAGGATGTGGATCTGTGTGTGTAAAACACACAGATCCACGTCCTATCAGGATTAGAGGAGACCGATCTGTGTCCCTTGTACATAGGGACACATATCGGTCACCTCCCCCAGTCAGTCCCCTTCCCCCACAGTTAGAACACTATGCAGGGTACACATTTAACCCCTTCCCTGCCAGACACATTTATACAGCAATTAGTGCATATTTATAGCATTGATCGCAGTATAAATGTGAATGGTGCCAAAAATGTATCAAAAGTGTCCGATGTGTCCGCCATAATGTCGAAGTACCAAAAAAAAAAAAAAAAAAAAACGCAGATCGCCGCCATTACTAGTAAAACAAAAAATAATAATAATAAAAAATAATAATTCTGTCCCCTATTTTGGCTCGGCCTAGAAATTTTTTTTTATTTTTTTTTTTAAATTGGGCTATTTATTATAGCAACAAGTAAAAAATAGATTTTTTTTTCAAAATTTTCACTCTTTTTTATTTATAGTGCAAAAAAAAGAAAAAAAACACAGAGGTGATCAAATACCACCAAAAGAAAACTCTACTTGTGGGGAAAAAAGGATGTCAATTTTGTTTGGGAGCCACGTCGTACAAACGCGCAATTGATAGTTAAAGCATCGCAGTGCCAGAAGCTAAAATTTCACCTGGGCAGGAGGGGGGTATATGTGCCCAGTAAGCAAGTGGTTAACCACTTGCTTACTGGGCACATAAACCCCCTTCGTGCCCAGGCGAAATTTCAGCTTGCGGCACTGCGTCGCTTTAACTGACAATTGCGCGGTCGTGCGACGTGGCACCCAAACGAAAAGGGCGTCCTTTTTTTCCCCACAAATAGAGCTTTCTTTTGGTGGTATTTGATCGCCTCTGCGGTTTTTATTTTTTGCGTTATAAACAAAAAAAGAGCGACAATTTAAAAATATATATATATATTTTACTTGTTACTATAATAAATATCCCATTTTTTTTTTTTTTTTTATATATTTTTTTTTCTCAATTAAGGCCGATACGTATTCTTCTACGTATTTTTGTAAAAAAAAAAAAAAAAAATCACAATAAGTGACTGCTTTGCGCAAAAGTTATAGCACCTACAAAATAGGGGACAGAATGATGATTTTTTTTTTATATTTTTTTTTTACTAGTAATGGCGGCGATCTGCGATTTTTATTTTGACTGCGATATTGCGGCGGACACATCGGACACTTTTGACACATTTTTGGCGCCATTCACATTTATACAGCGACCAGTGCTATAAATATGCACTAATTACTGTATAAATGTGACTGGCATTGAAGGGGTTAACACTAGGGGGTGAGGAAGGGGTTAAATGTATTGCCTGGGTGTGTTCTAACTGTGTGGGGGAGGGGGGTACAAGGGAAACAGCATCGGTCTCCTCTCCCTGACAGGACGTGGAGCTCTGTGTTTACACACAGAGCTTCACGTCCCTGCTCTGTCACCGACGATCGCGTGTACCTGACGGACATCGCGACCGCCGGGTACAGGCATCGAATCCTCGGTGATGCGTCGGGACTGTTTTTCCCCGCCGCGCGCCACAGGGGAATTACAAGTAAATCACGTCCAAAGACGTGACCCCGGTGCCTCAGGTCCGCGCTGTTGATGTATTCTGTCATTCTGTCAAGGTTCATTTTTTAAACCAATTTTCAATTTTTTTTTACCCAGGTGACCAGGGATGAAAAATGTATGCACAAATCATATGTGTGGTTTTAAATTTTAAGACAATGCTTTAAAACACTCCAACAATGCACAAACTGGCCCTAACTGAAGCAAGAATTTACTCAATCTCTAAATTTCAAAATCTCTCAATCACAAGAGACTTGGAAGATCTATTAAAACTAAAACAATTTTATTTAATTACAATAGTCTAAAAAAAAATAAAAAAATATCTTAAAAGTCAGTCTGATAAAGTATGTAAAGTTATAGTTACCTATATAGTTAATCTGGATAAAAAAAAAAAAAACACAAGGCCCTCAAGACCTGGTCCTGTGCTCCGTGAACGCACCCACGCGACCCGATCGCCGCCAGTGTCCCGCGATCGGGTCATAGAGAGGAAGAACAGGGAGAGGCAAGTGTAAACAAACCTTTCCCCTTTCTTCCTAGTGTGACTGTCACTGATCGTCTGTTCCCTGTCACACGCCAAACCACGCCCCCACACAGTAGTAATCACTCCCTAGGAAACACTTAACCCCTTCAGCGCCCCCTACAGGTGAACCCCATTCACTGCCAGTGTCATTTTCACAGTAATCAGTGAATTTTTATAGCACTGGTCAATGATGACAATGGCCCCAAAATAGTGTCAAAAGTGTCCGCCATAATGTCGCAGTCACGATTAAAAAAAAAAAAAAAGTGGTGATCGCCGCGCCATTACTAGTAAAAAATTTTTTATATTATATATATATATATATATATATATATATATATATATATATATATATATATATATATATATATATATATATATATATATATATATATATATAAATGCCATAAAACTATCCATTATTTTGTAGACGCTATAACTTTTGAGCAAACCAATCAATAAACATAATAAAAATATATTTTTGGGGGATATCTATTATAGGAAAAAGTTAAAAATATTGAATTTTTTTCAAAATTGACGCTCTATTTTTGTTTATCGCGCAAAACATAAAAATCGCAGAGGTGATCAAATACCACCAAAAGAAATCTATTTGTGGGGAAAAAAGGACTTCAATTTTGTTTGGGAGCCACGTCGTACGACCACGCAAGTGTCAGTTAAAGTGACGCAGTGCCGAATCGCAAAAAGGGGGCTGGTCCTTTAGCTACAAAATGGTCCCGGCTTAAATGGCAATAAACGAGACTGTGTACATGGTCACATAGGGTAACATTGAATGAGTTCAGGGGCAGTTGAAAAAAAGTTTCCAACTGCCTCTGAAAGTATGTTTAGCAGCTAAAAGGTAATAATACTCCATCAACTCAGAGAATAATGGCAAAGGTTACACAAAGTGAGAATCCCAACTGTTCACTTCTACAAATGTTACTACTAAAACTAAATGAACCTAAGGGTAGGCTAGTACAAAACACATAACATCTTTAACCACTCCACACCCGTACGCTGTCAAAAAAAGGGATTTTTAAATACAGCTTACCTGTAAAATCCTTTTCTTGGAGTACATCACGGGACACAGAGCGGCATATTCATTACTATATGGGTTATATGGAGTACCTTCAGGTGTGGACACTGGCAATCTCAAACAGGAAGTCCCCTCCCTATATAACCTCCTCCCCTAGAGGGAGTCCCTCAGTTTTGTAGCAAGCAGTATGCCTCCCAAAATGGTCACCCAAAAGAGGGGTGGGAGCTCTGTGTCCCGTGATGTACTCCAAGAAAAGGATTTTACAGGTAAGCTGTATTTAAAAATCCCTTTTTCTTTCTCGTACATCACGGGACACAGAGCGGCATATTCATTACTATGTGGGATGTCCGAAAGCAATGCTTTAAAGAGGGGAGGGAGACATCTTCCCAAAGAAGGATTTAATTTAGAGGTAAACTCAAATAATAATAATAATAATAATTCCAACTTAGTCAAGAAAAAACTTTTTTTTTTTTTTTTTTTTTTTTTTACAACCAAGGGTGCTTCTGATCCCGAGGATCTCAAACTGCAGCCTGTAGTACTGCCTGTCCAAAGGCAGAATCTGCATTCCTTCTTACGTCTAGTTGATAAAACTTTGTAAATGTGTGGACTGACGACCACGTCGCTGCCTTGCATATCTGAGCCATAGAGATCTGATGGTGTGCTGCCCAGGAGGCGCCCATGGCCCTGGTAGAATGGGCCTTTACCGACAAAGGAGGAGGCAACCTCTTCAAACCGTAGGCTTGAATGATTAATTGTCTAATCCATCTCGAGATGGTGGATTTTGCAGCTGCCTGCCCCTTCTTGGGGCCATCTGGTAGAACGAACAACACATCTGTTTTCCGGATCTTTTCTGTAGCTTTAAGATAGGCCTTCATGGCTCGGACAATATCCAAGGTATGCAGCAACCCCTCCTTTCTAGATGTGGGTTTTGGAAAGAAGGATGGAAGTACCAAATCCTGGTTCAAGTGAAATTTGGATATAACCTTTGGTAGAAAGGAAGGATGGGGCCGGAGAACTGCCCTGTCCTTATGCAGAACGAGATATGGTTCCTTACACGATAATGCTGCTAATTCTGACACCCTCCTGGCCGAAACTATGGCGACCAAGAAAACCAACTTTCTTGTCAGTAAGACTAAAGGAATCTCACTTAACACCCTATCAATAGTATATTTGCGGGAATTCCATCTTTTGGATTCACACCAGCCTACGTAGTTCCTCCACACCCTGTAATAAATCACCCTGGAGACCGGCTTTCTAGCCCTAATCAGGGTAGGAATTACCTGCCTAGACAGACCTCTACCCCTGAGAATCAGGGATTCAGCCTCCAGGCCGTCAAATTTAGACGCCGTAATGTAGGGTGGAGGATCGGGCCTTGTGAGAGTAGGTCTGGTTGTAGAGGAAGAGTCCAAGGGTCTCCCACTGCCATCTTCAGGACTAGTGAGTACCAAGTCCTCCGGGGCCAAGCCGGAGCTACTAGAATGACTGGCTTGTGCTCCACTCTGATCCTGCGCAACAGGCGAGGGAGTAACTGTAGTGGAGGGAATGCATATAGAAGTTTGAATTGATGCCAAGGGCAAACCAACGCATCGGTTCCGCAGGCCATAGGATCCCTCGCTCGAGACACAAACCTGTCTAGTTTCTTGTTGAACCTGGATGCCATTATATCTACGTCTGGCATTCCCCACCTCTGGCAGATTGTCTGAAAGACCTGGGGATGCAGAGACCACTCCCCTGGCAACAGACTCTGGCGACTTAAGAAGTCTGCCTGCAGGTTGTCCACTCCGGGAATGAATATCGCTGAAATGCATGGTACATGAACCTCTGCCCACTGAAAAATCAAGCTCACCTCCCTCTGAGCGGCCTGACTCCTGGTTCCCCCTTGGTGGTTTATGTATGCCACCGCCGTGGCATTGTCTGACTGGATTCTCACCGGGAACCCCTTTAATCTGGAGGTCCATGCCAGAAGGGCTAGGCGAGCAGCTCTGATCTCCAAGATATTGATGGGGAGCTGCCTCTCTGCTTTCACCCAAGTTCCCTGGCGAGAGAACCCCTCGAAGACCGCCCCCCAGCCTGCCAGGCTGGCGTCTGTGGTAACTACCTTCCAGACAACAGGGCTGAAGGATTTTCCCTTTAGAAGGTTCTGAGGGTTCAACCACCAGGCCAGGCTTTGTCGGACCCTTGATGATAGCGTCAAAGGGGACTCTAAGGCATGTGCCCTCTTGCCCCAGGCTGCTAGAATGGCTGCCTGTAGGACGCGAGTGTGGATCTGAGCGTATGGTACTGCCTCGAACGTGGCCACTAGCTTGCCTAGTACTCGCATACACAGGCGAATAGTTGGTTTTTTCTTGTTTAGAACCAACTGAACCAACCCCCTGATAGCCTCGATCTTTACCAGGGGCAGGAACACCCTTTGCTGTTCTGTGTCTAACCTCATGCCGAGGTATTCCAACTGCTTTGTAGGCTGGAACGCTGACTTTCCCCGGTTTAGGACCCAGCCGAATTCTTCGAGGTACCGAACCGTGAGGTTTACTGCCTTTTGCAGACCCGGCCGTGAGTGATCTATGATTAAAAGGTCGTCCAAGTATGCTAGGACTGTGACCCCCTGGATCCTTAAATTGGCCAGAACTGGGGCTAGGATCTTCGTGAATACCCGGGGGGCCGTGGCCAGCCCGAAGGGGAGCGCCCTGAATTGGAAGTGTTGCTGCCCCACCGCGAAGCGTAAAAATCTTTGATGCAACTGAAAGATTGGTACATGAAGGTAAGCATCCTTTATGTCTATGGAGGCCAGAAAATCGTCCCTCTGAAGCGCGGCGGCCGCTGACCGGATGGATTCCATCCGGAAGGAACGAACCCTTAGGTAACCGTTTAACCTTTTTAGGTCCAAGATTGGCCTGACATCGCCGTTGGGCTTTGGTATGACAAAGAGATTGGAATAGAAACCTAGCCCTTGCTCTTGGGCTGGCACCTCTATTATTACGTCCTGGCAAAGCAGGTGATCCAAAGCTGCCAGCATTGAGGCCTTCCTTGCTGGATCCCTTGGTAGCCTTGATTCTTGAAAATGAGGCGGAAGATACCTTAGAAACTCCAGCCTGTAACCTGTGGTTACAGATGCCCGGACCCATTTGTCGGGGATCTTGGCTTCCCAAACTTCTGAGAAGAAACGAAGCCTTCCCCCCACCCGCGAGAGTGGGGGCGCCCCTTCATAAGGCAGACTTAGGGGCTGTCTTTGTCGGCTTGCGATACCATGGCCTCTTACCCCCAGGGGCCTGTCCCTGTGATCTACTGTTAACGTTGGATCGTGCAGGCGGCCGTCGATACTGCCTGGAATTTGAGGGCCCCGAGACAGGAAAGAGCTGCCTTTTAAATGTAGGACCCCGGAATGTCTTTTTGACCGGTAAAAGGGTACTCTTGCCATTTGAAATAGTCTGAATATATTTATCCAGATCCTCTCCGAAGAGTCGTCCTCCATGGAAGGGAAACCCTGCCAGAAGCTTTTTGCATGGGGGCTTCGCCGCCCAGTTCTTCAACCATAAGAGCCTTCTCATGTGCACCAAAAATAGTGATAAACGAGAGGCCTGCTGGATGGAATCTTTTATAGCATCTACAGCAAAACACAGAGCTCTGGGAATGTCAGAAAACTCTTCTGCTTGTTGGGTAGGCATGTCCTTTAACATTTCTTTTGTCTGGTCCTTTAACGCCTGACAAACACCAATCGCAGCCACAGCCGGCTGCACCACTGCTCCTGCCGTAGCAAAGGATGCTTTTAAAAGTGTCTCTAACCTTTTATCAACCGGATCTTTAAACATATGTATGTTTTCCACCGGGCAAGTTAGTGATTTATTCACACATGAGATGGCTGCATCCACTACTGGGAGCCTCCACCTCTTGGAGAATCTTTCCTCCATGGGGTAAATGACCGCAAATCTTTTCGGTGGCAGAAAAATCCTGTCCGGCTGTACCCAATCCCGAAAGATCAATTCCTCCAAGAGAGGATGGACCGGAAAAACTGCGTTGCTTAACGGAGCTTTCAAAGAGCCCAGAGAGGATACCGGAGGAACCTGAGGCTCTGGCAATGGTAAACTAAATGCCGAGCGGACCATGTCCGTCAAAGACTGTACCCACAGTCTTTCTGTCTGGGAGTCTGAAAATGGTTCCTCAGAGGCAGATCCCTCAATCCCTGAACCCTCTTGGTTCAGGTCTAGTTGATCCTCCTGTGATTCCAATTCCTCCGGAGAGAGAATCTCAGCATCTGAGGATACACCTCTTGGTGATGGGGATCTAACCCGTTTCTTACCAGGAATAGCTCTAGCGATCAATGCTGCTATTCTCTCTTCTAGCCCCCCTAGGGATACGGCTAGCATCTCCTCTGTGATAAACACAGGGCTGGGTTGATCTGGGCCAGCCTCCGCACCAGATCCCCCTAATGGCTCATCCAAGGCGCTCTTTATGTTAATAAGTTGCGGGGAAAGTATCGGCATATCATCAGAATCAGAAGGGGAACCCCTTTGTTTTTTGGTCTTTTTTGTACCCTTTGACCCCGAACTTTTGGAAGCCATAATACAAAATCGAGGGACTCCGCCCACACAACAGACTGTAGTGGCCAGGAGTACAAAACCAGAGCTTAGGGGACAATAGATCACTAATGCCCAAAAACTGATGGGATCCCGTATGTTTTTCTCTTTTTTTTTTTTTTTAAATATATATTATATATATATTTTTTTTTTTTTTTTAAAACATACAGTGACCCCAAACTTAGTTTGCCAGCCTCCAACCTGCTGCAAAAAGGGGAATTTCTTGGCTTAACAAAAAAGGCATTGGAACAAAGTCCAGCATGTACTACCCCTCTTCCGCCACCGGGAGTCACTGTTCTGCCGCTCTGCGTCCTCTCCTTCTGAAATCAGCCTCAGACTGAGCACTGACAATTGCCTGCTGATCTATAACAGCACAAGGCGCGCCCCTGTATGACGCCGCAGGCACGCCCCCCCCCCCGCCCTCCTGTGTGAACGGCGCGAAAAACGTCTATAAGACGTGCGCGCGCGCGTATGCCGGAAACAGGAGGAACATGGAGGAGCCGCGCTGCTGGAGATCCAGGACTGCAGAAACAGGCGGCAGATTCAAACCCCCGGCCAGGTAGGACTCTCAAAAAAGGCCCCTAGGGATCCTTACTAGTCCTAGGAAGAAAACAGCAGGTTAGCTAGCAACACATTCTTAGACAGGGGAACCTAGTGATGGGGGAGAAAGGGTGTCATCCTGTCTCTCTTCGGACATAGTGAACAAGGTTGCCCATGCAGAGCATACTTAGGCTATCCCCCCTTTTAGGTTACCCCGGAGAGCCTGCTGTCGAACCAAGTCCCGCAGGCTCCCCCTTACCTGCTCCATGCTGCAGGATGTTTGTCCAGCAAACTGATCCAATCTTCTCCCATCTCCGTGGGTAGTGTAGTAGACCTTCAGGCCCTGGGGTCCTATGAAGGTACCCACTGTCCTGGACCTATATAGCACCCTGGCAAACAGGAACTTATGGTTTTTACAAACTCCAAGTTCTGGGCCCAGGGTCCAGCCCTCCAAAGAGGAGCATTATAGGCAAAACCCCACGGTTTGGGGCCCGGGTACTGTCCACTTTGTCACTGAGGCTCCTTGGACAGATCCGGTTAGCCCGCCCTTAATCCCAAGGATGTGGAGCAAAGCTATTCCGTGACCAACACCTAAGACACTGGCGAAAAAACTGAGGGACTCCCTCTAGGGGAGGGGGTTATATAGGGAGGGGACTTCCTGTTTGAGATTGCCAGTGTCCACACCTGAAGGTACTCCATATAACCCACATAGTAATGAATATGCCGCTCTGTGTCCCGTGATGTACGAGAAAGAAAAGGGGATCTGTTATCCCGGGTGGACGTCATATGACGTCCTGCCCTTTGCGGGGGGATATCTTAATGATGCCTGCACCTAGAGGCATCATTCAGATATATTTTTTTTCCGGCAGCGATCCCGCGCACCGTAAGAACGATCATAGCGGCAGTTCCACGCCTTGATCGTTCTTACAGGCGGCGGGAGGGGACATCCCCCCCT
Source organism: Rana kukunoris (assembly GCA_029574335.1). Taxonomy (NCBI): domain Eukaryota; kingdom Metazoa; phylum Chordata; class Amphibia; order Anura; family Ranidae; genus Rana; species Rana kukunoris. The sequence continues at coordinate 473,481,296 of CM056051.1, read as the reverse complement.
CCCACTGCTATCCGGTGCTTCTGCGGGCTCTCCCGAGAGATGATCGCCGTCCGCCGGATGTGAAGCACAGAGATGACTGGTAACCAGATGTGATGACGTCATGCCCGGGTACCCGTAAGAAAACAAACCGCAATTGCGGCTAGTTTGAATGAGATCTGTGAATTTTTTTTCACAATCTCATTCTTTCCAGCCTGGAGGAGAGATGCGGGGTCTTATTGACCCCGCATCTCTCCTTAAAGAGGACCTGTCACACACTATTCCTATTACAACGGATGTTTACATTCCTTGTAAGAGGAATCAAAGCGATCGTAAAAAATAAATGTAAAAAAAAAAAAAAAAAAATTAAAAAAATAAATAAATAAGTAAAAACAAATTAAACCGCCCCTGTCCCCGGTAGCTTGCGCTCAGAAGCGTACGCACACGCAAGTCCCGCCCACATATGTAAACGTCGTTCAAACCACACATGTGAGGTGTGGCCACATGTGTTAGAGTGTGTGCAACAATTCTAGCACTAGACCTCCTCTTTAACTCTAAACTGGTAACCTGTAAAAATTCTAAGCGTCGCCTATGGAGATTTTTAAGTAACGAAGCTTGGCGCCATTCCATGAGTGTGCGCAATTTTAAAGCATGACATATTAGGTATCTATTTACTCGGCGCAACATCATCTTTCATATTTTACCCAGAAATTGGGCTAACTTCACTGTTTTGTTATTTTTAAATTCATGAAACCGTTTTTTTTTTTACAAAGAAAAGGCGTTTGAAAAATTATTGCGCAAATATCGTACAAGTAAAAAAGTTGCAATGATTGCCATTTTATTCCCTAGGGTGTCTGCTAAAAAAACATATATAATGTTTGGGGGTTCTGAGTAAGTTTCTAGCAAAAGAATGATGATTTGTACATGTAGGAGAGAAGTGCCAAAATAGGCCCGGGAAGTAGGTGGGTTTTAAAGCCCGGTATTGAAGTGGTTAAGCTTAAATTTTAAGTTATACAATAAACCGTTTATTGTTCTTTATGGTTTCTGATCCCTTATTTTCTCATCACCCAACAGGGGTGAACATAGGGTAGAAATTATGTATGTATGAATCGGTAGAAGGTTTAAACCGCTAGCCAACATAAACCACACTGAAAACAGCACAGCGGCCCAGCACAATCATCGGTCTTCCGCTGTGTCCACCATAGATTGCGACACTGTGCAGCCCCTAGTGTGAAGAGGGGGTGAAAGGAATGGCATCCTCTTAAGAAAATGGTTCTCCCGTCTGACCATTTTATTATAGGCCGGGCAGGTGGTGGTTAAATAACATTTACACTGCAGCATGAATGGTAACCTAAACACATTATGAATCGGTGTTTCTTATACAAATATAGTAATAAACTTAACACTATTCATTCATTTATTATTGGCATGCTATGGCCAGTATTGGCAGACTTTTGTTCACCTCAGTACTGCTTCTCTACCCATCTAAGACTATGACGAAATACAAAAGCAGCTTGAAGTAGGTCAGAAAGAAAATGAATGCAGGTCAAATGCACCTGCAATGAACGATCTCAAAAATGCTTCACACTGATGTCAAAAATCAAGCTGCATTTTGCCCATCGATGTAAGCCTAAAGCTCTATGACACAGATATTTAGAACACAATTCAGTCTCTGACTTACCCCAGACCCAGAGCCAGAATATGAGAGATGAATAAAGAGGGGATAAACACTTTCAGGAACTCTGCAGAGAAAATGCCACCTTTCTTCATGGCGCCAGTCTTTCTCATGCTCAAAGACACCGAGCGCTTGGGGTGGCGGAAATTAAATTCCCTGATAGAGAAATAGAAGAAAAAAAAACACATCATTACAAGGACCTCAGGCATAATTATAGGGGCATTATTAAGGGGTTAAAAGGCAGAATAATGTGTGCGTTTTATATGATTAAAAATAGTTTAACCACATCCCACCCGGCCTATAGCAGAATGACAGCCAGGAAGGGGATCAGTTATCCCGACTGGGCGTCATACAACGTCCAGCAAGATAAGCAACTCATGTGCGCCCTAGAGGGCGTGCAGAGCGATGATCGGTAGTGCCACTCTGACACACCGCATCTCCAATCTCAGTAAAGAGCCTATGAGTTAGGCTCTTTACCATGTGATCAGCGGTGTTCAATCACAGCTAGTCACATCATAACCATTGTACAGCCTGGGCAGGAAGGGGGTGAAAGTGCTGAAGTATTGAAGTGGTTAAAAGTTAACACTGGGTCAAGTTTTTTTTTTAATTTTTTTTGGTTTTTAGACTGAATAGAAAACAACATTTGTTGCTAGTCCCAAAAACTATATATATCTATTACTTGGGAATTAGTAATGACAATTTTTTTTTTGCCTTATTAATGGGTCCAAAGTTGAAATGAAAAAATAGCTCTAGTATACAGGTGTAAGATAGTTCTAAAACTGTAACTGTACACCTATATCACTGTCCCCCCCACCTCCCATATACCAGTCCTTATCCAGTGAGATATCACGGATTAAAGTGCAGAGTTGCTAGTCAAAAGCTTTCTGTCCAGGCTCATGCCCTGGTATTTTTTAAAGTGAATCTCTGGTTCAGATAAGGGACATTAAAGTAATTGAGATTTACAGCCCTCACTGACTTCTGTAGAGACAGACACTGTGCAGCAATTCATTTGCAAAGATCACGGCAGAAGCACTCAAGCAATCTAAAATTAAAAAATTGGAATTAAAAATGTTGACAGGAGTTTTTTTAAAGTGTAAAAAATCTGCAAGGTGAACTTACACAGGACCTCTTTCCTCATCTCCCCCCCCCCCCCCCCACATCCCGCTGACCCGGAGCGCGGCGGTCTCCTATTCTGAGCCCTGCTTTAGACACGCCACGAGTCCGGGGCTTAGATATCCCCTCAGCATTCACGCGTCTTCTTCCCCACAGACAGGACAGGCTATGCAAGTTCTGATTGGTTAGCGCCACCCAGGTAAAGGCGCCGACCTATTAGAATGCTCCGAAATGTCCATCCTGACGGGGTTCATTTTGAGGATTCAGATGCAGGGATTTTTAAGCCCTGGACCCCCGACGCGTCTATACTGGGACTAAGAACGCGAGATCGCCACGATCCAGGTCAGGGACTGGAGGGGGGGGGGGGGGGGGCGGTTCTTGTGCGAGTTCACCTTACAATTTTTTCTGTAAAAGATGAACTTACACTTCCGCCTGCCTGTCAGCGCTAATGTACACTGAGCATGCATTTACAGAATCGCTCTGTGCCGTGATGATTTGACTCCCATGCCCACAAGAGTGACACCATCGGCCCAGCCAGCCAAGTGGTCGAAGAGTTCATACCAGGATGGAAGCACCTCTGATAGACGAGAGTAAGAATACAATAATGTGCTAATATGCGGAGCATACTAGTACAATATGGCATAAGGCCTTGTTCACAGGGGTGTACTATAGCATATATCTGTGCAAGGGCAGGGTTTTCCCACACAGGGATGCACAGGTGTTCCCTGCATCTCCTTGTAGGCAATACTATTTATGTCAACTGGAATACTGCAGCTGCACAGGCAGGTCCTCCATTTGACAGCCATGTGGGCGGGGCGTGTTTGGGGCCATGTACCCACACAACTGTCAAATTGGGAGCAGCGCCTGTGTCTTTGCAGCCACTGCATTCAAATGGACATGAAAGGGACTACCTACATGGGGATGCACAAAACACCTGCGGCATCTACTTGTGGCTCGTGTGAAGAAGGGCTTTTTTTCCTGGAAGAATTTTTTTTAAAGAAAAGGCCTAATTCTGCTTTAAGACCACTCTATCAGCAGCTCAGCTCACAAATTCTAGAGCACATCTTCATTTTTAACCTTCACAGAAATGTTAGTTTTAGCTAAAACTGGATCACACATTAATTTAAACATATATACCGTATTTATCGGCATAGAACATGCACAGGCGTATAACATGCACCTTCATTTTAAGAGGGAAGTTTCAGGGAAAAAAACGTAAAATTTTAAATAAAGAAATTTGAAGCAAAATAAGGGTCAGTGCCCATCAATGCAGCCTAATTAATGTCCATCTGCAGCCTCAAAATTGCCCATTAATGCAGCTTGATCAATGCCCATCTGTAGCCTCACAATTGCCCATCAATGCAGCTTGATTAATGCCTATCTGCAGCCTCCCCATGCAACCTGATCAATGCCCATCTCAGAGAGGGGGGTGGGATGAGCGCCATCAGATTACATACAGCGAGAATCTCCCATTTTTTAAAGTGTAACTTCACTCTCTCAATCAACATTGTTGATCGTTTAATGCTTATGCTTTGAGCATCAGCAAATAGATAGGAAAGTAGATAATATTAATATTGCTGTTTTTTTTTCATATTTCTTCTGTTACTTTCTGGTTTCCATGCCTAGAAAATGATGCCACACATCCCAGGAGTCCAAGAACTGTCATCAAACAAAAGAATAAGATGACATCACAAATCTGTAAAAAAAATAAAAACAACTTACTTGGGAGGAATATTTTCAGGTCTACTTGACCAGTCAGATACCCAGTCTGCACTTTTCTTTAGAGCTTCCTCTTCTTTTTCTACATCTTCATCTTCTTCCTCTGACTAAAACGAAAAAAAAAAAAAAAAAAAAATGTAGGACATGAATAAGTCAGAGAGCAAAACTGAACCCTAGAGATCAGCCCAGAAGCCCGAAACAAGGACATTTAGTATAATGGGGTCAATTCACAAAGCTTTTTTTCCCCGATTTCGTAATTTTAACGATTTTGCAGGTTATTGAAGCTAGTTCAATTCACTAAACAATTTAACGCTTTGAAAAATCATCAAATAACGATAACAATATAACAAATAACAATATTTTAAGGTGTGGATCATTATTTAACGCTTCGATCGTTATTTTAAAGAGTCAAATCGTTAAATATGTACAGTGCAATTCACAAAGATTTTTTTTTTTCTTTCAATAGATTTTTATTGGATTTTAGAAAATTACACATATCTAGTATACATATGCAGTAAGATACATCATGAAATACAGTAGCAATACACAGCAATACAGAGGTCGCAAATAAACAATCTAATACACAGGAATATTCTCATAAGCATAGAATCTAGTTTTAAATGAAGACAATCAAAAGTATCTACAATACAAACTTCAAGTACCATCAAGGAACAATACATGCAGTAAAAGGAAACAGTCAGAATATAGAACACAGTGTCTCCCACAATAAACAAAAAAATGTTCACAGCAGGCATAGGTGCTGCTGCAACCAGAGAACCTCAGAAAAAATAAATAAAAGGGCATTCAAACATATAGACGTTTATCATTTTGGTCGTTCCATATTACCCAAGGATGCCATAATGTATCATGTTTATGCAAAGTATTCATAGAAGTGGCTAACATGCGTTCATACGTCATATGTAAATTGGTCAGATCTATAGCTTCAATAACAGATGGGGGATGAGAGTCTTTCCATTTTCTAGTGATGGATAACCTGGCAGCAAGAAGAAAGTGGGTGACAGAACTGCGTACATGAGTTGGAAAATCATTGATCCCCAGGGTTAGTAAAGCCAAAGCTGGGTCAGGTTTTATCGGGGAGCCAATCAAAGCAGATATGATGTTAAATATGGCTTTCCAATAATTTGCAAGTAGGGGACAACTCCATAAGACATGTAGTAGATCACCCTTAATGTCACAAAGTCTCCAACATTTATCAGAGTTTTGGCTGCTGAACTTGGACAGTACAGCCGGTGTATAGTACCATCGTAAGGTTATCTTAACTGACAATTCCCACAGGGACGTACACTTGGATACTGATTGATTGATTTTACATGCAGTAAGCCATTCATCACAGGAAAATGACTGTCCTAGGTCCTCCTCCCATTGTATATGGGAGGGAGATTTCACAAAGGTTCTCTTAAGTTGGAATAAATTATAAAAATGGGAAATCCCTCCCTTCTTTGTATCACAAGAATTTAAGAAGGACCATGCTGATGTGTGGAGGTAAATAGGGGCAGTATTCAATTTTTGTAAGCAGCGTGTAATTTGAGTATAATGAGAACAGTATGTTGAAGGCAAGTCAAATTCCGATTGCAATGTAAGGAATGATTTGATTCCGTTTTTGTCGTATAAGTCTTGTATATACACAATGCCTTTCTCACTCCAAAGGTCAAAGGGAACTTGGTTCACAATTAAACGCAGCACTCGAAGTGGTATTTTCACGTCAATTTTAGAGTCTAGAATTTCAGCAGACTGAAGAATTTTCAGCCATGTCGTGATAGACACCTTTATCGTCGGGGACAAATGCGTAGGGATTTTGATGCCCATATGTGCTCCAAACAGCCATAAATAAGTCTGACCCTCTTTGACATAAGTGGATTCGATCATTCCCCACATTGTTGTTGGAGAAGAACGAAACCATTCTTTAGCTTGTGTCATAATGGATGCATAAAAGTAATCCTGGAAGTCGATATAGCCCACTCCACCCCACATCCTATGTTTGATAAGTTTATGGTGGGCACACCTGGATTTTTTGCCATTCCATATGTATCTAGACAATAAAGATTGAAGAGATTTAAAAAATTTAATAGGGACTGGGATGGGCACACTTCTAAATACATATAAAATTTGCGGCAGATGGATCATTTTAAACGCAGAGAGTCTACCCCACCAAGAGAATTCATTCCTTCCTAGTTTGAGCAAATCCAATTGTAATTTATTTTTTAGGGGAACATAGTTATGTACAAATAGGGATTTAGTTGTTCTCGTAAGGTTTATACCAAGGTATGAAATGTTGTTCTCCGCCCATACATAGGGGAATGTGTTTTGGAGAATGTTGTTTGATATAGCGTCAATTCCAATGTCTAGCACATAGGATTTTGTGGTATTTACTTTATAATAGGAGATCCTTCCAAACCATGACAGTATATTTTGTACTTCCACTAGAGATGTACATGGGTCAGTCAACATTAATATAATATCATCAGCAAATAGACTGATCTTATGGACTTGAGGACCAATAGTAATGCCCGAAATTTTAGGATGAGACCTGATATGTTCCGCCAAAGGTTCTATCATTAAGTTAAAAATCAGGGGCGACAGAGGGCAACCCTGACGAGTTCCATTAGTGATATCAAAAGGTCGGGATAGTAGATTAGAAGTAAAAACTCTTGCATTTGGGAATGAATATAAGGCAAGTATAGCTTTAAGAATAAGTCCCTGGAATCCAAATTTCTGTAGAGCTAATGATAAATAGGACCAGTTCACTCTATCGAACGCCTTCTCTGCGTCCAATGATAGGAGCAGAGAAGGCGTTCCAGTCATATTAATATTGTGAATAACATTAATTAGTCTTCTAGTCGCATCAGATGTTTGACGTCCCTTGATGAATCCAGTTTGGTCTATATTTATAAGGTTAGGGAGAATATCAATCAGTCTATTAGCAATTATTTTAGCATATATCTTAAGATCAATGTTGAGTAGAGAAATGGGTCGAAAATTTGGGGGGGAGGTAGGATCTTTGCCAGGTTTGGGAAGCGTGATAATCAATGCGGAGAGCATTTCCTTCGGAAATGACGACGAGGATGCAACATGGTTATAAAGGTCTCTCATATGGGGTACCAACAATTCCTTAAACAGTTTAATATATTCTCCAGAGAAACCATCAGGGCCTGGTGCCTTGGCGCTGGGCATAGAGTTAATGGAATGTATAATTTCAATGTCGGTGAAAGGGGTATTCAGTAGGTCAAGTTGATCATCTGATAATTTAGGCAATTTTAAAGGAGAGAGGAAGGAATGAATCTCGTCAATGGAAGGCTGTTGAATAGTGCCGTCATTGTTAAGGTTATACAAATCACTATAGTATGAGCTAAATAAATCAGCCATTTTTTGCGGATTTATAATTTTTTCTCGAGTGACGGGGTCAATAAGGTGCGAGATTTTAGTCTTTTGTCTGTGTCCTTTAATACGAGATGCCATAACTTTACCTGCCTTATTATTGGTGACGTAGGAGCGCGCCTTTAACTTCCTAAGTTTGAGGTCATAAGATTGCAGGAGCATAGAGCGTAATTCGTGTCTTAAGTCATAAAGTTGGGATTGGAGAGTCGGAGAGGGGTTAGCCCTATTTTTTGAATCAATGTCATTCAATTCCTTCGTTAGTTTATCTAGTTTTGCAGTCCGTTTCTTTTTGTATTGCGATCCAAGTTGGATCAAAAGACCACGTACATAGGACTTATGTGCATTCCACAATACCGTCGGGTCGGATACAGAGCCCACATTGTTAGAGAAAAATTCAACTAATTTTTCAGAAATATATCGAATATTATCCGGTAGTTGTAGAAGGTAGTTATTTATACGCCATAAGTGTGATTTTTGATGAGAATTTGCATTTTTCAATTTTATGCTGATGGGTGCATGATCCGACCAGGTGATATCATGGATGCGGGTGTCAATTACATTTTGTAGCAGCCATTTATCAGAGATAAACAGATCAATCCGAGAGTAAGTGTTATGACGCGGGGAATGGAACGTGTAGTCCCTTTCAGCCGCGTGATAACACCTCCATACATCATAAAGATCATTATCCATAAGAAAGGACGCAAGGGGAGAAGCAAATCTTTTGGCACTGGAAGAAGAGTCCATAATAATATCTGGGACCAAATTAAAGTCCCCACATATTAAGAGATGACCTTGCTGAATTTCATTAATTTTCTTCAGAACAGCTTTGTGGAATTTCATCTGTCGAATGTTGGGTGCATATACATTCACAAGCGTGTAGATAACATTATCCAGGGAACAGACCAAAATGATAAACCTGCCCTCAGGATCCAAGGTGCAACCTAACTCTTGGAAGGACAAAGAATCTCGTATAGCTATCATAACTCCCCTCTGTTTACGGGAGTAACTAGCCTTAAATATATAAGGGAAAGATTTATGTAAGCATACAGGCGAATTTTCTAAAGAAAAATGGGTTTCCTGTACACATAAAACATCACAACTATTAGTCAATGCCGTTTTCCACATGGATGCTCTTTTGGCTGGATGGTTTAAGCCATTGGCATTGACTGATAGAAAATTAATGGACATTCTAGCGTGATGTGAGTTGGTTAAGCTATTTGAATACACTCACAAATCTAGATGTCTTGTGGGAAATATGATTTTTTTTTTGTTTTTTCTCTTTTGTCCTTACTTCCCAGAAGATATAGGGGAGTGCAATATCAGACAAGGCCGATAAAAGCGTCCCAATCAGGTACTTGACAAACAACTAAGCCAAACAACAAATAAACAAACAAAAAAAAAAAAAAAAAAACTTAAAGCAAAATCAAGACAAATAAATAATTACAAATATTCAGGGATTGTAGGGACAGTCCCTAGTTGTGTAGAACAGAATATTTGTATGAGTAAAACAACTAAAAGAAAACAAATAGCAAGAGTCGGGTACAATATTAAACCGACTGTGTAGGGGTATTAGTTCAAAAATATTCAAATATTAGATCACTACAGAACAGAACACCAGGGGAATTTGTTGACACGTAAACAAGAAAGGAATTTGCAAAAACAAGGGAAAAGTTTCAAGACATTCATTTCCCTTTAGGAGGGTGGTAACCTTCGCGTGAGTTGCGCCCGAAGCGTGATTTTTCCATAGCTTTCCTTTCTCCAGCGGAGACATCCGGATTTATACCCCAGGAGTTCAGAAGTTGCAGTCCTTCCTGAGGCCTTGAAACTGTGACAGTCATACCGTTGTTGGTGATAAGCAATGTAGCAGGGTGTTTCCATTTATATGGTATTTTATGATCGATCAAGGCTTTTGTGATTGATCTCAGTTGCCTCCTCAGGTTTAATGTATATTGTGACAAGTCAGCGTATAGATGAATATCGTTATACGGGTCAGGCAGCGTTGATAGTATTCTAGCCTGTGTCAGAAGCTTTTCTTTGGTAGGGAAGAAATGAACCCTCATAAGAACATCCCTTGGGATAGATGCATCCATATATTTCGGTTTGGGTATACGGTGTATGCGATCAATCATGCGCTCCATTTGAGAAGTCTCAGGCATAAGTTTAACTATCAAGTCATCCACATATTTAAGCAGATCACTCGGAGACACAGACTCAGGTATCCCCCTCAGCTTAATATTATTTCTTCTCGAACGGTCCTCGAGGTCCGCGAGCTTGGCTTTGACCCACAAAGTATCATCAGCCTGGTCCTTGTACGCACCAACAAGATCATCAATGGTACCAGATTGATCCTCCATTTTGTTTTCAACAGTAAGGACTCTGTCTCCCAGACCTTTCAGTTCAATTGATATGTTATTCATCATTACTGAAAAGCTTGTCATGAGGGATGTTTGCAGTGTCAAGAGCATATCTTTCATTGTGGTATCTAGTACTGGCATCCCTGAGGTAGGATAGTTAGCTATAGATGCAGCGTTATGACCCATTTGGACATGAGGTAAAACAGCCATATTGGGAAGGGATATCTGCAATGCGTCATCAATTCTCCTCTTAGATTTAGCCGGGCTAATCGATGATGGACTATGTGGAGGGGAATTCAAATCCTGAGTGTCTGGTTGTACAGAGCCCCATAGATCAGGGTTGTCATCAGGAAGGTCTGTGTATGAGGAAGGCTGTGACGCAGTTGTGTTGCCATTCCTGTCATGAGGCAGTTTCCCCACAGAGGCTGACATGGCGCAGGGATTTATAAGCTTTTCAGCTGATTTTTTGTCCTTACGTTTTCGAGTCAGCATCGGATGTGTTCCGCCACGGGAATTCGATACTTTATATCCGATCTTGTATCGAAAATCGATCGTTTCGCCGCTGTTTTCCCCGGTGTTCTGTCGGAGCTCCGTGCTCAAGCGGCCATTCAGATCGCGTGCAAGCCACGCCCCCACAAAGATTTTTTTGACAGTGATCGATCGTTAAGCAATCGTTAAATAGCACCTCCCTCAGGGTGTCGTTATGACACGCTAGAGGGGAAAAAAATACATTATTCTCAATGGAGATGCGGACCCTTTTTTGTCGTGCAAATTGGGCGGATTTGGGCATTTTAGAACGTTTGTATTCCCATAGAAAGTAATGGAAACGCTCGATTCAAGCGTCTAGCACGACAATGAGCGTTTCTACGGGCGTTTTGTCTCTTTAGTCAATAGAACATTTCACCCAGGCAGAAGAAAAAAAAATAACAAACATACATAGCAACAAGTGATGAAAGACATGATCATTTTTCCTATTGGCTAAAATAAAAAACGTCGAACAACGCTGTATGCAAACGCGCGAATACAAAACAACCGAAAACGCTACGCTCAGGTGTGAATGCAGCCTTAATATCATTTCTCTCTGCCATCTAGTTACTTTGTTATCAGCACGAGTTACTTCTGACAAGTTTTCCTGACACCAAGAGGTAAAAAGGTGACTGTCAATAGGAACGGAGTTCTGAACAGCTGCAAGTGTTTTACTAGCCTGGTACTGTCACGGGGTGTAATAAGAGCTGCTCTTGCTACAGGAAAAGGGTAAAAGAACACAATATTCTGGGACATGTTCTAGTTGTGCAATTCTTGGACAAACTGTTTACATAAAAAAAAAATATATATGTTTACATAAATGCTGTATGATGAAATGAATAGACAGACACAGCTAGTGTCACATTGGTTCAGATTTGTGTTGTTATACCTTTTGGGGAAACCGTCTGCATTCCTTCTCCATACATGAAAAGAATCAACAGGCTCTAGTTGCTGAATCATTGTGCAAAGTCTTGGACAGAAAAACACTAGAGCAACAAGCGAAGAGGATTTCATCATGCTTTTCTTATTGCAATCTACAAAATATAAATCTAATGGGATTGTTGACTGGAAAATGCAATGACCTTACATCAGATTAACCACTTGACTTCCGGTGATATGGTGGGATTTGATCACCACTGGAGTTTTAATTTTTTTTGCGATATAAACAACAAAAAAACAGATAAAAAAAACAATATTCAATTTTCTGCGATAAAACACATCCAATAAAATAAAATATGTCTTTGGTTTTAAAAAAAAAAAAAAAAAACAATATCCTGAAAAGTATGTAATTTGGTTTGCATGAAAGTTATACTGTCTGGTGTAGAATCTTTTTGTTTTTATGCGGGTAATGGCGGTGATCAGCAACTTGTAGTGGGACTGTGATAGTGTGTCTGGCAATCTGACACTAGCTGATGCTGGCTGGGGGGTACACTAACGCACACTGACACTTATACAGTTATCAGTGTTAATACTATACAGTCACTTTACTAATGACACTGGCTGGAAAGGGGGTCAACATCTAGGGGCAATAAAGGGGACCTCTGAAGGTACACCGTAGTACTTGGCACCAAGTCGTCAGTAGCGAATCCTTAACCACTTCCTGTCCCCCGTACACTTATAAAATGTCCTCGGATGGAAAGGGCAACATCTTGGTCATCGCTGCAGCAATGCTCAAGATATCTTTTTTTTTTTTTAGGGCCGGCGACACCCAACAAAGTAAAAGCAATCCTAGTGGCTAACAAGCGGTGGTAGGGGGTCCGAGGCCGTGCAATCGAGGCGACCCGTAAGGATGCCACGGATGGAAGAAATTTTAAAGCATGACATGTTTGGAATCCACTTGGCGTAAAAAAATTAACATTTTACCAAACTGGGTATTTAATTGTTATTTTCTGTGTATTAAAATTCAATTTTTTTCAAAAAATTTGCCAGCGAAAAACTGCTGCGCAATTATTGTGTGACATAAGAATATGCAATGCCTACCATCTTATTCTCTATGGTTTCTGCTTAAAAAATAAATAAAATATAAAATATGATGGATTATATATTTGTTTTCTGTAATTTGTCCAAAAATATTTTTGACTCTGCTGTTCTCTATCTCCCACTTCTGTCCAAGTCCACAATTCAGCTAAGGATTTTGCAGCTGTGGTAGCAACTCTGCACATGCTCAGTGTTTTAAGTGAGTTTCTATGGTGAGCATTTCCTCCCCATCACATCTGAGCATACCATGTGACTATAGAGAGTCACGCATGTGGGTGTATTCACAGTGGTAAATGACAGCTCACTCCCTCCCTCTTCCTCTATGCACACACTAACCCACTAAACACAATAGGGGCAGGATATTACATGTAGATTCATGTAGGCTTCACCTCCCTCTTATTCCAAGACAAGGACTGGAGGGGTGTGACACAGCCTGTGACTGTCAGAAATCCGTCCACACAATGTTATTGACAATAAATAATAAAAGATTTGATGTCAAATATAGATTTATATCTATTTATAATTTATGACCAATTTAAACAGATTAAGGTTTTTGTTTGTACTTTGTATTCCAAAGGCAGTAATATATATATAACATGTGACCAGCAGCAGAGGACTGGAAGCTCCTCCTGCTTTTGTTTCCCTGCAGACAGGCTACAGGATCAATTAGGAAAAAGGAACTTTTTATTATTTTTAAAATAATTACAGTGCCAGGCTGGCCTTCATATACAGAAAAAGGAATTGAAAAAAAAATGTAATTTGTAAATGAAACAGTGTGTGTTTAGGATTACTTTAAGTTCTGTAAGTTGCGAGGTGGAGACAACATGGAACAGACTTGGTTTTCCAACACATCCCACAGATGCTAGAGTGGTTTGAGATGTGGAAAATTTGGAGGCCAAGTCAACACCTCAAACTCATTGTTGTGTTCCCACACCATTCTTGAACTATTTTTGCAGTGTGTCAGGGCACACTATCCTGCTGAAAGAGACCACTGCCATCAGGAAATACAGTTTCCATGAAAGGGTGTACTTGATCAGCAACAATGTTTGAGTAGGTTGTGCGTGTCAAGTAACATCCATATGAATGGCAGAATCCAAGGATTCCCAGAACAACAATACTCAAAACCTCATACTGCCTCCACCGGCTTGACTTTCTCCTATAGCAGTGATGGCGAACCTTGGCACTCCAGATGTTTTGGAACTACATATTCCATGATGCTCTACTGCACTGCAGAGTGGAAGAGCATCATGGGAAATGTAGTTTCAAAACATCTGGAGTGCCAAGGTTTGCCATCACTGTCCTATAGTGTATTCTGGCATCATCTCTTCCCCCGATAAGCAACACACCCGGGCCTTCCACACCATGTAACTCAATGTGATTCATCAGACCAGGCCACCTTCTGCCATTGCTCTGGGGTCCAGTTCCGATACTCACATGGGCCATTGTAGGTGCTATTGGATTTGGATGCGAGTCAGCATTGGACCCCGACTGACTGTCTACCGCTATGCTGCCCCTAAAACAAACAACTACTTCTGAATCCCATTTGTTTCAGATTTCAAACACATCAACTTAGGGGACAACATGTTTACTTGCTGTCCAATATATCCCGAGTTTCAGATGCCATTGTAACAAGATAATCAATGTAATGCACTTAACCTGGCAGTTGTCATAAAGTTATGGCTGATTTGTGTAATATACATTATATATACACATACTCATTATAAGGTATGGTAATATGCCATGTAGCACGAGGAAGTACACAAGGTTCATTGCAGCCTGGGGCCGAGTAAGTGTCACAGAGCAGGTTCTTCTGCTGCGTAAAACTGGTCAATAATTAGAATGGCTTTGAAAATATTTGGAGGCACCCATTTAATTACGCTTCTGTCTTATGGAAGTGACTGTACTGGGCTTTACAGGGCAGGCCCTGCTCTCAGTCCCTGAACTTGGTCTATAAAAGCATTAGGAGCTTAAATCCATTAGCCCCAATGATTTTTTATATGGTTTCTACTTGAATCAGAACTGAACTAAAGTAACCAGCATTTCCATCCATCAAACCAAGACAAGTTTCTTGTTGATCAGATACAATAGTTTGTTGTCGGTGTCTTCTCTGCTTTATAACTGAGAGTCAATGAGAGCTGTGCTGTCAGTGCCCAGTGCCCACCCATATCTATGGCATTTTAATAAGGAGGAGTGGCCACACAAAAGGTTTCTCAATTCTTTCACGTGTAGGCCTACTACTTGGAACAATAATGTTTTAAGGTCCTTTGTACTGGGCTTACACCAGGGCTTGACAAATTTGCTTGGAATCTAGGAGCCAGCTAAAAAAGTTAGGAGCCAGGAACGCGCCCTGTCCCACTGAGCTCATGCGCAGAAGCGAACACATACGTGAGTAGCGCTCGTATATGAAAGCGGTGTTCAAACCACACATGTGAGGTCTTGCCGCGATTGGTAGAGCGAGAGCAATAATTCTAGCCCTCCTCTGTAACTCAAAACATGCAATCTGTAGAGTTTTTCAAACTTTGCCTATGGAGATTTTAAAGGGTAAAAGTATGTTGTCATTCCACAAGCGGACACGGTGTGACAGAAAGTATTGCAACAAATGCCATTTTATTCTCTAAGGTGTAGAATAAAAAAATATATATAATGTTTGGGGGGTTCTAATTAGAGGGAAGGAGATGGCAGCGAAAACAGACAGGGGAAGCTCCATTAGAATTGCTGGTTGTTTTGTCATACCAACGGCCACCACAAGCTGGCGCCAGATCACAGAAAGCATAGGCCTGCAGAAGGCCGCAAAGCCATGGCTTCAATTACCGGCCGGCGCGGCCCGACACGATCGTGCAGCAGGGGCGCACTGTGACACAGGATGCCCCAGGTGCCAGAAAATTTGCGCAAAAAAAACACACATCAATCAATATAAAATATTGATTGATATTTATATTGATTGATGCAGGTTTTTTTTGCGCAAATTCACTTTTTTATTCTATGCTACACTTGTGTATTGGTAAACACTATTAGTTTTTGCGGCAATCTTAGCAATATTTATTCATTTCACTATTGATTGTTTTAGCGCGAAGGATTTTACATTATATAGCCCCAGGTGCCAGGTCACGCATTCTAGACGCAATGGCAGCCTGCCGCCCGGGGTTCGTCGAACACTGGCTTGCACCATATGCCCAGATTAAATACAAACACAGTTTACGCAGCTTCTTTTAACCCCTTGGCACTGACCATCTCCCGGCCCTTTAAGGCCACGTACACCTGATCAGACTGGTCCGAAGAAACTGGTCCAACGCTTTTTGGGGACCAGTGACACCAATACAAGGATCAGTGCTATAAAAAAATGCACTATCACTGTACTAATGACACTGGCAGGGAGGGGGTTAACATCAGGGGAGATCAAAGGGTTAAATGTGCTCCTAGGGAGTGCTTTACAACAGTGTTGGGGAGGTGCTTTGACTGGGGGAAGACAGATCAGTGCTCCTGCTTGGCAGAAACACAGGATCTCCATCATCCCCTCTCACAGAATGGCACTCTGCCTTGTTTACACGGTCTTCCTCTCCTGAAAACGATCACAGGGTGCTGGCAAACACTGGATCCACCGGACCTGCTGATTGGCGCCCGCTGTGTACAATCACAGCAGGAGAGGGTCACTGGTGGCACGCCCCAAACCCAGTGCATGAAAACAGGTACAGGATTTTGCGCAGGAGGTCCGTCCTGCCACAGTATACCTGCGTGGGGCAGTCCAGAAGGAGTTAAAGTCGGGAGCTTTATACTGCCGTTTAACATCAGGCGTAGAAACGGTTTGAATTAAAAAAATTGGTTGTAAAGCCTCGTACACACGATCGGATTTTCCGCAGGCAAAATGACAGATTTTTGTCCGAAGGGCATGCCTAGATTTTGTCTTGCATACAAACTTCACACAATTGTCGGCCAATAAACACGAATGTAGTGATGTACTAGACGTACGCGTTTTTTTCAGCTCTTAAGTGCCACCCTTTGTGTACCTTCTGCTAATGCCGTGTTTGGTGAGAATTAACTTTTGTCCGACGAACTTCTGACAACAGTCCATTGTCTGCAGAAAATTTTAAAGCCTGGCATCCAACTTTTGTCCATGGAAAATCCGACAATTGTCTGATGGAGCGTACAAAAACGGTCGGGTTTTCGGCCAACAGTCAGTCAGCACACAATTCCCGTTGGAAAATCTGATCGTGAGCTTAAACTCACAGGGTGGGAAAAAAGTAAAAATCCTGCAAGACAAAGGCATAATGAGCTAGTATGCATAGCATACTAGCTAATTATGATATACTTACCTTAGATCGAAGCCTCCACAATGGTCCCGGCACACCGCTTTGGCATGCGACATGTCTCCCCGGGTATCGTGGCCGTGATTGGCCCGGAGCCACGATGACGTCACATCGGGAGCGGCACGTCAGCTGAAGCAACGGCACAAACGAGCCATCTCTTCAGAACGCATACATTAATTTTAGCCATAAACGCACGAGCCTTAGTACAAACATAACAAACACCACTGTTGTTAGCGTGTGAAAACAAACTAGATCCATGTAATCGTCCAGCTCAGGGAGCATTGATGACATAGCAGACAAAAATAACTGCCTACAGGTATTAAAGGGCCAGCTTATGCAAACTGCTTTCAGAGAATTGCAAAGTAATGCAAGAGACCAACACCACCCTGGGAAGGACCTCACCCAGTACATTTCAGGGATAGCTCCGCCTCCTGTAATTCTCTTTCATGCACAGCAAAGTGTATTGCTGGCAGAGCTGTGTTCATTATTGAGCTCATTTCCGGACACAAACCTGAGCCTGATACTCAACAAACACGATCCAGATAAATCCAAAAGGCAACAAACAAGTGTCCTATCCCATGGGCTAGGTTGGCACTAGTACACTGCAACACAGAGGACTGGGCTTATCTTCAACAAAAGACCCATTGTTTCCTTTCACATTCCGAATACATATTAGCCTCTACCCATAGTTCACTACAGATTGTGTGGATGTCTGTAGTAGGAAATATACACCATAAGCTTTTTGGCATTGGAGGGACGGATGTGACTGTCTCGATGCTCTCTACAAAGAACTACAAGATATGCCATTCCATATGAAGCAAGTAAAATAAAGAAAATGCATGTCAACCAATCAGAATTCATCTCTCACTGACAAAAGATCAGTAAGCATTGGGTTACAGCACTTTGTGCAAGATACTCCCACTGTGCACATGTTGACAACGTGCCTACCGGGCACTTTTACTCCCTTCCTGCCTAGACCAATTTTTAGCTTTCAGCGCCATCACACTTTGAATGACAATTGCTCGGTCATGCAATGCTGTACCCAAATATTTTTATTTTTTTACAGGAATAGAGATTTCTTTTGGTGGTATTTAATCACCACTGGGTTTTGTATTTTTTTAAAGACGCCCTCCCGGCAAAGTAAGCCCACGCTGTAGCAGTCGTTGGCTAAAGCGTGGGTGGGAAGGGGTTAAACAAGCCTGTCGTTCTAAAGACCATTACACTTGCTCAAGAAACTAGAGGCTAGTGGAGGTGCAGATATGATCTTACTGCCCACAGGTCAAGACAGCCCTCGACAAGAATGTTTACATGGGATGACCCGGGTTAGGATAGCCCTCGACAAGAATGTTTACATGGGATGACCCGGGTTAGGATAGCCCTCGACAAGAATGTTTACATGGGATGACCCGGGTTAGGACAGCCCTCGACAAGAATGTTTACATGGAATGACCTGGATCAGGACAGCCCTCAATAATAATGTTTACATGGGATGACCGGATCAGGACATCCCTCAACAAGAATGTTTACATGGGATGACCGGATCAGGACATCCCTCAACAAGAATGTTTACATGGGATGACCGGATCAGGACAGCCCTCAATAATAATGTTTACATGGGATGACCGGATCAGGACAGCCCTCAATAATAATGTTTACATGGGATGACCGGATCAGGACATCCCTCAACAAGAATGTTTACATGGGATGACCCGGATCAGGACAGCCCTCGACAAGAATGTTTACATGGAATGACCTGGATCAGGACAGCCCTCAATAATAATGTTTACATGGGATGACCGGATCAGGACAGCCCTCAACAAGAATGTTTACATGGGATGACCCGGATCAGGACAGCCCTCGACAAGAATGTTTACATGGAATGACCTGGATCAGGACAGCCCTCAATAATAATGTTTACATGGGATGACCGGATCAGGACATCCCTCAACAAGAATGTTTACATGGAATGACCTGGATCAGGACAGCCCTCAATAATAATGTTTACATGGGATGACCGGATCAGGACAGCCCTCAACAAGAATGTTTACATGGAATGACCTGGATCAGGACAGCCCTCAATAATAATGTTTACATGGGATGACCGGATCAGGACATCCCTCAACAAGAATGTTTACATGGAATGACCTGGATCAGGACAGCCCTCAACAAGAATGTTTACATGGGATGACCCGGATCAGGACAGCCCTCAACAAGAATGTTTACATGGAATGACCTGGATCAGGACAGCCCTCAACAAGAATGTTTACATGGGATGACCCGGATCAGGACAGCCCTCGACAAGAATGTTCATATTTAGGGACCATACATATCTAGGTAGCATAGTGGCTATGTGGTTAGCACTTGCAGCACTAGGGTCGTCCGTTCAAATCCCAACCACAGTACAACCTGCCTGGAGTTTGCAACTTTGTGGGTTTCCTCTGGGTACTCTGGTTTCCTACTACACCCCAAAAACATGCTTGGTAGTTTAATCATCTCCTGTCTAAATTGATCTTAGTATGTAAGCTTGTAAGCTCCTTGAGGACAGGGACTGATGTGAATGTATAATATATACACGTACTGGCCACTTTATTAGAACAGCTGTTTAATTGCTTAGTAACACAAATTGCTAATAAGCCAATCACATGGCATCAACTCAATGTATTTAGGCATCTAGACGTGGGGAAGGCAACTTGCTGAAGTTTAAACCAAACATCAGAAAGGGGAAGAAAAGGAATTTAACGGACTTTGAACGCGACATGGTTATTGGTGTCTGACAGGCTGGTCTAAGTCATTCAAAAACTGCTGATCTACTGGGATTATAATGCACAATCATCTCCAGGGTTTACAGAGAATGGTCCAAAAAAGAGGAAATATCCAGTGAGCGGCTGTGTTGTGGATGAAAATAGCTTGTTGATGTCAGAGGTCCGAAGAGAATATACAAACTGGTTTGAGATGATAGAAAGGCAACAATAACGCAAATAACCACTCAATACAACCAAGGTAAGCAGAATAACATCTCTGATTGCACAACACATCGAACATTGAAGCAGATGGGCTACAGCAACAGAAGACCACACTGAATGCCAGTTCTGCCAGCCAAGAACAGCACAGGGAGGCTGCAATTTGCACAGGCTCACCAAAATTGGACAATAAAAGGTTGGAAAAACGTTGCCTGATCTGATGAGTCTCAATTTCAGCTGCGACTTTCAGATGGTGGGGTCAGAATTTGGCATGAACATGAAAGCATGGATCCATCCTGCTTTGTGTCAACAGTTCAGGCTGGTGATGGTGGCATTATGGTGTGGGGTATATTTTCTTGGCACACTTTGGGTCCCTTAGTACCAATTCATTATCATTTAAAGACCACGGCCTACCTGAGTAATGTTGCTGACCTTGTCCATCCCTTTATGGCTACAGTGTACCCATCTTCTGATTGCTCCTTCCAGCAGGATAATGCCCCATGTCACAAAGCTCAGATCTTACCACTGGTTTCTTGAACATGACAATGAGGTCACTGCACTCCAATGTAGGGGTGCAACGGATCAAAAAACTCACGGTTCAGATCGTTCCTCGGATCAGGAGTCACGGATCGGCAACAAAAAAAATTCCCCCCCACTGTAATATCCACATCTACCCCCACTGCAGTGGCATTACTAGGGGTGGCGTCACGCGTTGCAGAAAAAATGGTGTCACCCCCCCCCTCCCACCAACTATAGTCCCCCCTCAGTAAAGAACCCCCTTGGTGCAGACACCCGCATCGGTGCAGGCACCCCCCCCAGGTAGTACAGGCAGACCCCGTAGGTAGTACAGGCAGACCCCCCCAGCGGTGTGTACCACGAATGCTGGCTCCTCCTCCTCTATGGGTGTAAACAGAGAGGAGGGCCGCCGCTGGGTGTACCAAGATGGCCGTGGCTCCAGAGCTGCGGCCATAACATTAGGAAAGGCCACGGCTTCGGCCTAGCTCCGGAGCCGAGGCAATCCGCGGATCACAGTGTGTGCCGATCCGAAGGGGGTGACCTGTTCGGAACACGGATAAACTGTGATCCGCTGCACCACTATTTGACAGGGAAGCCAAAATGCTTCCGTACAGGGGATTTAAATGACGCAACGTGTTCAAGTTCCTCCGCTCGCCATTACCACCCTGTGTGTGGACTGAACATGCGCAACAACTTTTTTTTCCAAAAATCAATCCTCGGATCACAGGTGTGCGGTTCGGATCAATGTTTTTCGGTTCGGATCACGGATCAATGACGATTCATGCACCACTACTCCAGTGGCCTCCACAGTCACCAGATCTCAATCCAATATGATGTGGTGGAATGGGAGATTCGCATCATGGATGTGCAGCCAACAAATCTGCAGCAACTGCGTGATGTTATCATGTCACTATGGACCAAAACCTCTGAGGAATGTTTCCAACATCTTGGTGAATCTGTGTCACAAATAATTAAGGCAGTTCTGAAGGCAAAGCGGGTCCAACACAGTACTAGCAAGGTGTACCCAATAAAGTGGTCGGTGAGTGTATGTAAAGAGCTGCATAAAATTGGTGGCGTACCTGTAATAAATAAAAATTTAAAATAAAAAGGCCTATGAAGAGGGGTGAACTGCCAACATATCCAACGCTGACTTACCAAGTGAAAATATTGCAATATAATATAATAAGTGTAAGGTAGTATAAATAATTCAAGTGTAAGGTAGTATATCACTATATGAACCTGGTCCAGCCAGATCAGGGGGTTGCCATTTATTCTCTATGGCCACCATAAAGCAGTGTACATAAATCTGTTCAGCAAGGGCTGTCAACTACAAGTATAGACAAACCTTGGTTGCCCCACAAGACTCTGCACTTCTATATATATTGCTAATTAGGAGAGTGGTGACAATGACGAGCAAGTACATCTTGTGCCCAGACCTGCATTTAGATCTTGCTTCTCAGTGACATGTGTTGCTGTGTTTGTTTACATCGTTCTGTAAGTTTTATGAAAGACAAATACCTGGAAGCTGTCTTTACTTGTGTGCATCTCGACATCAAAGGTGATTTGTCCTTCTTCAGGTGAGGGGCTGCATTGACAAGGTTCAAACAAAAAACAGATTAATTGTCTGCCTGAAAAATAGACACACAAACAATGACAGGAGGACACTGGAGGATAATCATCAATTATGTCTGATCATGAAACACGGAGGCATAAAACACTGGAATTAAAGTAGAACTATAGGCAAACTTTTTTTTTTCCATTTTGGATAGAGTATGGGATGTTTATAACCCCTGTCTGTTTATTTTTTTCCATCTGTATCCCAATAGGAAGAATTGCCTTCACTTCTTGTCACATAACCAAAACAGGAAGTATAAGGAAATCCCTGCAAATTAAGGGAACCCCTGGGGGCCCACAGGTCACCTGTACTAGTGTCCCCCATTGGAAAAGTTCCCATCTATTACTATTCTGGGGACAACCCCACCCCATATACTTACCCGGGCTCCATCTCGATCCAGCAATGTGCATGAGAACATTGTCTCTCCTGAGTCTCTCTCTCTCCTCATTGGCTCACACAGCAGCAAGAACCACTGGCGGTATACATTTAGGAGATATGTACTCTACCTATAGGTAAGCCTATAATAAGGCCTACCCATAGGTAAAATGTCAGCAGAGGAAGTTTACTCCTTTTTAAAACGTACTTTTACATTTTTTTTTACATACTTTAATAAGAGTAGTTCAATGTCACCATAGTAACACTGTACTATTCTGAGGGGGCGATCTTTTTTTTTTTTTACACTTTGTTGGTACAATGAAGATCATTGTCCCAATACCACTTTAAGACCGAGTACAAGTACCGATACACTCTCCCCCCAAGTACTCACCGATACTGATTACCAATACTTTTTTTTTTTTTTATGTCACGTGACATTTTTTTTTCCTTTTAGGGGTGAGGGAGTGAACAGTATCTGTGTGTTTAATAATCAGCTCTGTTGGGGGGCTTTGGTGAGATATCAGGGGTCTTAACAGACTACCGATATCTCCCCCTTGAGACAGAGAAAGAGACCGAGGATAGAGATTCCCAGGTCCCTTTCTCTGCAGTCTCAGCTGCACTAAAAATAAATGGAGAGAAAACAGCGGCTCCTCTCCATTCATAAACCGAGACATCATAATCACAGGAGGTTACAATGTTTAAGTTATGTGAATGGACAGAGTCAGTGATCACTGGCTCTGTTCATACAGAAAAGGAGGGAGGACCAGCAGCGGTAGAACGGAGGGGGGACTGGAGGAACATGCAGGGACAGTCAGTGGTAATTCTGTGTGGGAGAGTTACAAGCACCAATCACCGCTTTATAGATTTCACTAAAGCTTGCAACTCCCCCACACACCGATCACCGCTGACAGTCCAGGTATCGGGTAAAGCATTGGGAGCATTTGCCTGAGTACAAGTACTCGGTATCGGTGCCGATACTAGTATCTGTATCGGGACAACCCTAATTGTAACAGCAAAGTTAAGTTAAGTTTGGGTTAACCATTCATGACGGGTGTGATTCACTAGTGATCTGTGATTGGCTACAGGTAATCACATGATACAGGGAGCTGCGATTGGCCCAGGTACCATGTGACAGTCGTGGGCCAATCACAGCATAGGAAACTTAGTTATTATGAATTAATTCATAACAGCCCTGAGTACCGGGATCCGCAATTTGCTGTATCTGAGGAACCAGGCGAAGCAAACCAGAGCAAGCACGATGACATACATGTACGCGCCGATCCACCGCAGTATATGTACCGAGGATGGTCAGCAAGTGGATCACTTTATAAATAAGCTGTAAAGAAACCTGGACGTACAACCACTAGGTCCTACTAGTGAAAAATACAGCCCACCACCATTTATAACTGAATTGTTTGTTTTTGTGGATTCTGCCTTTAACCCTTTTACTGTCACACACAAACATAACTAATATATTGGTTGCAGCAGTGGTATTGTAAGCAATACCAGCCATGAGCGTGGGCACATTTTTAAAGCAGACGATCTGCAGAATTTACCCGAACGTGCATTATTTCTTTTTTGTGGCATCGCCATCTGGGCACCCCTATCCTCAGTCCCCTTCTGCACCCGCTTCTCTGGGAACAATAACCTGCATAAAAACAGGTAGGAATAATTCAAGGGTCATCATTTATGGGTAACTGTATGTTAATAACCTGGGAAGGCTTTTAAGGAGCTTCTTAGGGACAATTTTTGGTATCAGTTTGTCACGCCACAGATGTGCGCAGTGTAGAGTTTTCACACATCTGGTTATTTACATTTCTTAATATTTCATTGTGTTGTGTGCACGGAAATGAATTACATTTTTTTTTTTTTTTACTGAAAATATTGTTTTTGCAAAAAGTAGCGCAATTATGTGACATTTAGGTCCTCTGCGTTCAGAAAATATATAAAACGTTTTGTACTTTTAGGTGATCTTCAGGTTTTAAAATGTGCATTTTACCACGTGTACAAAAAAATAGAAAAAAAAAAAAGACTGGCAGCAAAAGAGTTAATCACAAAGTCACGTTCAGACGCAACAAACATATCATATGACCAGGATGGAATAGGTCAGGCTGACATTTACAACTTTTTGTCAGCCTCCCCACAGTGTTCTTAGTTTTAAAAATGATGTATGCTTCAGAGGCGATCAGGTGACACAAAACTGGGAGATCCGGGTCCTGGTCGCTAGTATGGGGCCTGGGGCTCTCTGTGGAACCTTGGTCCCTGTGCTGGGAGCGCACCGTCTGGCAAATATGTTTCACACTTTAAGCAGAAATTAAACCCAAAAGTAAAAATGTGCTATACCCGCAGCTTACCCATCCCTAAAAAGTGACAGTTGCATTTGTTTTCTTTATGTAAGCTTGTTATCATCCATTGTTTTTACCTGTCTGTTTTTTTTTTTTTTTACTTCCTATAACAGACCAAGCTTCTCCAGCGAAAAAGAGGCAGTTACAGGGTTAAGACAAACCATTTAACATCGACAGGAGTGCTTACATTGGTCAGCTTTTATTTATTTATGTAAAAACTTTATCTCAAGAGAAACTATTTCTGTAATGGCTTAAAAAGTGTTAGTTGGACTTAAAATGTTTTAGTCACTTATGTAAAGACCATTGACATTTACTGGTCCATCAAACACTAACCTCTTCATTCAGTGATGCTGTCCAAGGGTGTCACCATTGCTCCTCCATAGAGGAGTCATGCTAAAGCCCGGCTATACGTGGATTGAAATTCCATCAGGATCAGCAGGTACTGGCCAAATTTGGATCTACACTATATTACCAAAGGTATTAGGGCACCTGCCTTTACACGCACAAGAACTTTAATGGCATCCCAGTCTTAGTCTGTAGGGTTCAATATTGAGTGGTCCCACTGCAAGCCAGACATTCTCATCCAACATCAGTGCCTGACCTCACAAATGCGCTTCTGGAAGAATGGTCAAACATTCCCATAGACAAACTCCTAAACCTTGTGGACAGCCTTCCCAGAAGAGTTGAAGCTGTTATAGCTGCAAAGGGTGGGCCACCTCAATATTGAACCCTACAGACCAAGACTGGGGTGCCATTAAAGTTCATGTAAAGGCCGGAGTCCTAATACTTTTGGTAGCATAGTGTATGTATGGGCTAGCTGGTTGTAAACAAGTTGATCCATTGATGTACAATCAGCCTGTCAGGTTTTTCCAAAATGGTCAGTACCACCGGCTATAACCAGCAATACTGATCATTGTATTCTGCCTTCCCCGCCGGCAGAATACAATAGCTTGGCCCGACTGATTCCCTCATCCACATTGAATATGTAAATGGGGGAATCAGTTCATTGTGAATCACGTATGGTCTGCCCAAGACAGGAAATGTGTTACTGGCCAGATCAGAAAAAAAAAAAGGCATAAAAGCCTAAAAATAAAAAGCCTAAAAGCAGCCACCACATCGAATGATTGATAAGCTGCAGTATATATCATTTTTCTTTTAGGGTTTATATAATATATATATATATAACAGTAGTCAACAACCCTGTCCTCAGGGCCCACTAACAGGCCAGGTTTGCAAGATAACTGAAATACATCTCCCCAAGGTAATAATACATAAAACCCGGCCTGTTAGTGGGCCCTGAGGACAGGGTTGATGACCACTGCTTTAAGACACACAGACACTGGTCAATTACCAGCCAGGTTAGGCCCAATTTTCAATTAATATTCACAGACAAAAGAAAACTCCCATCACACAATGACTTTACCTGAACTTATATAGCAACCATTTCTAAGGCTTACAAACCGGTTAGACTGGCCATAGATGGCATGAATTTCGGCAGTTTCCTACTGGATCAGCTGAAATTAGCAATGTGGGTGGCCCTGCAAGCATTACCTGACTCAATAAAGTTGATTTAAAAATTATTCAGCCAGCAGGAAAATGTACAGCCAAACAGCGACTGTATCTTAAGAGATGCAATTACTGTTCGGCAGTACCACTGCATTCAGGCAGGCATAGCTGGCAATGGAAGAAGGCGATGGAGAAATCACCCCCACCTGGGACTTTGTATTCTGACAGCGGGACTCGCTGTCAGAATACACTGATCAGTGGTTGCAGTTGCAGATCGAGAAAAGTTCTCCAGCATGTCCCTTCAACAGAAATAGAAATGGTCACACACCAATCAAAATTCATCAGGTCCTTTCCAAAATAGCCAAAGGTAAGCTTTGGTATTATAGCTGCTGGATCAGAATGACAGCCCGGCAACTAGTGATCATCAATGGGACAGCCAGGCAACTAGTGACAAGAAGAGCTCAGCAATGGGACAGCCAGGCAACTAGTGACCAGAAGGGATCAGCAATGGGACAGCCAGGCAACTAGGGACAAGAAGGGATAAGCAATGGGACAGCCAGGCAACTAGTGACTAGAAGGGATCAGCAATGGGACAGCCAGCCAACTAGTGACAAGAAGGGATAAGCAATGGGACAGCCAGGCAACTAGTGACAAGAAGGGATAAGCAATGGGACAGCCAGGCAACTAGTGACAAGAAGGGATAAGCAATGGGAAAGCCAGGCAACTAGTGACAAGAAGGGATCAGCAGTGGGACAGCCAGGCAACTAGTGACAAGAAGAGATCAGCAATGGGACCAGCCAGGCAACTAGTGACAAGAGGAGATCAGCAATGGGGACAGCCAGGCAACTAGTAACCAGAAGGGATCAGCAATGGCAGTCTACAGTACAATGTTACGCTAATAAGGAAACGTTGCCAGGCAACTAGTAAAAAAGAAGAAGGATAAAGCAATGGGACAGCTAAGCAACTAGTGACCAGAAGGGATCAGCAATGGGACAGCCAGCCAACTAGTGACAAGAAGGGATAAGCAATGGGACAGCCAGGCAACTAGTGACAAGAAGGGATAAGCAATGGGACAGCCAGGCAACTAGTGACAAGAAGGGATCAGCAATGGGACCAGCCAGGCAACTAATGACAAGAAGAGATTAGCAATGGGACCAGCCAGGCAAATAGTGACAAGAAGGAATAAGCAATGGGGACAGCCAGGCAACTAGTAACCAGAAGGGATCAGCAATGGCAGTCTACAGTACAATGTTACGCTAATAAGGAAACGTTGCCAGGCAACTAGTAAAAAAAGAAGAAGGAATAAGCAATGGGACAGCTAAGCAACTAGTGACCAGAAGGGATTAGCAATGGGACAGCCAGCCAACTAGTGACAAGAAGGGATAAGCAATGGGACAGCCAGGCAACTAGTGACAAGAAGGGATAAGCAATGGGACAGCCAGGCAACTAGTGACAAGAAGGGATACGCAATGGGACAGCCAGGCAACTAGTGACAAGGGATCAGCAATGGGACAGCCAGGCAACTAGTGACAAGAAGGGATAAGCAATGGGACATCCAGGCAACTAGTGACCAGAAGGGATCAGCAATGGCAGTCTACAGTACAATGTTACGCTAATAAGGAAACGTTGCCAGGCAACTAGTAAAAAAGAAGAAGGGATAAGCAATGGGACAGCTAAGCAACCAACGACCAGAAGGGATCAGCAATGGGACAGCCAGGCAACTAGTGACCAGAAGGGATCAGCAATGGGACCAGCCAGGCAACTAGTGACAAGAAAGGATAAGCAATGGGGACAGCCAGGCAACTAGCGACCAGAAGGGATCAGCAATGGGACAGCCAGGCAACTATTGACAAGAGGGATCAGCAATGACAATCCACAGTACATTTTGCTATGATCTAACATATAATGCCATAAGTAAAGTTCTCAAGGTCCCACCTTTCACACTGTGAGCTGCTTCGAGAACTGCTCTGTCCGGACTCATGCTGGGCATCCAGGAGGATCTTCTCCATGTCTCCATTGTGGATAGAGGAGGAGGATGGCACATGTTCCAGGCCTCCATTCCTGTTGCTGTCTACATTATTCCCGTTGCTGTTCATTTGGAGCTCCACCCAGGAACCTGTTAGAAGAAGTGAAGTGCACTCGTTAGCCAGGATGAAACTGAGAAGTGTCCTCACAATCTAATCAGACAGAACAGAGAGGAGAGGGCCAGCCTGAGCGCCAGATAAACAGCACACAGCACACGGATTACGTGACAGATGAAACCTTGTTGTATGAGAGCCCAGTAACAAACTCACAGGATCCTCTGCTTAGCAGCTCAGTCCTGTGACACATCTAGGACAAGCCCACACTACAGGCACACGTGTATGAGTGCCACACAATGGAATGATCTTCAGAAGGAAACCAACAATTACTTACATCATCTAATCAACACTTCTTACATACAGGAGACGTGCTTCACCTCTCCAGCACATGACATGTATGAGAGACATGTCAGGCCCAGGGGAAGCAGGAGCACAACACCCGAGGATAGGGATGTGCTATTTAAGGTACACTGATCACTGAAATTCACACTTTACAGGGTTAAAGAGCGCACAAGGCAGCATTACCAAATTATGTTATTTTGAGAATTGGCCCTAGTCATATCACACGTCAAAAGTACTGGAACGCCTGCCTTTACATGCACATGAACTTCAATGGCACCCCAGTCTTAGTCTGTAGGGTTCAATATTGAGTTGGCCCTCCCTTTGCAGCTATAACAGCTTCAACTCTTCTGGGAAGGCTGTCCACAAGGTATAGGAGTGTGTCTATGGGAATGTTTGACCATTCTTCCAGAAGCGCATTTGTGGGGTCAGGCACTGATGTGGACGAGAAGCCTCCGCTCATCCCAAATGCGCTCCATCAGGTTGGAGGTCAGGACTCTATGCAAGCCAGTTCAGTTCATCCACCCCAAACTCGCTCATCCATGTCTATATGGACCTACACTGGTCAAAATGGTGTGGGGTTGTTTTTCAGGGGTTGGGCTTGGCCCCTTAGTTACAGTGAAGGGAACCCTTAAGGCGTCAGCATACCAAAGACATTTTAGACAATTTCATGCTCCCAACTTTGTGGGAACAGTTTGGGGATGGTCCCTTCCTGTTCCAACATTACAGCACACCAGTGCACAAAGCAAGGTCCATAAAGACATGGATGAGTGAGTTTGGGGTGGAGGAACTTGACTGGCCTGCATAGAGTCCTGACCCCAACCCGATAGAACACCTTTGGGATGAATTTGTGTGGAGAATGTGGGCCAGGCCTTCTCATCCAACATCAGTGCCTGACCTCACAAATGCGCTTCTGGAAGAATGGTCAAACATTCCCATAGACACACTCCTAAACCTTGTGGACACCCTTCCCAGAAGAGTTGAAGTCATTATAGCTGCAAAGGGTGGGCCAACTCAATATTGAACCCTACTGGTCAAGACTGGGATGCCATTAAAGTTCATGTAAAGGTAAGAGTCCCAATACTTTTGGCAATATAGTGTATGTATGGGCTAGCTGGTTGTAAACAAGTTAATCAATGGACTTGTGTACAATCAGCCTGTCAGGTTTTTCCAGAATGATCAGTACCACCGGCTATAACCAACAATACCGATCATTGTATTCTGCCTTCCCCGCCAGCAGAATACAAAAAACAACCCCACGCTATAATCCCCCCTCCACCAAATTTGGACCAGTGCCCAAAGCAAGGCCCATAAAGACATGGATGAGCAAGTTGGGGGTGAAGGCAGGTGTCCCAATATTTTTGACAATACAGTGTGTGTATAATTATATATTACACACATACATATACACACACACACACACTCATCGATCATCCTTAACTTTATATGACCACTTACAGGTTAAGTGAATAACATTGATTATCTCATTACAATGGCATGTGACAGTCAGTGTGACAGTCAGTGGGATATATTAGGCAGCAAATATACAAGCTGTACTTGAAGTTGATGTGTTGAAAGCAGAAAAAAATGTGAATAGCAGTTTGTTGTGTATGGGGCTGCATAGCCACAGACCAATCAGGGTGCCCATGCTGCCCCATGTCCACAGCCAAAGGTGCCTACAATGGGTATAGGAACATCAGAACTGGACCACCAAGCCATGGAAGAAAAACAAGTCTGATTCATGGAGGCCCCATCTCACGACTTATAGGACTTAAAGGGTCTGTTATTTTTTTTGCCCAAATCAACAAAGATTCAAAATAAAACACATGATCATTAAAGGGGTTGTAAAGGTTTGTTTTATATTTTCTAAATAGGTTCCTTTAAGCTAGTGCATTGTTGGTTCACTTACCTTTGCCTTCGATTTCCCTTCTAAATATTTTTTTTCTTTGTCTGAATTTCTCACTTCCTGTTCCTCCTCAGTAAGCTGTTCTGACTGACTTTCCACCACTTGGATAATGGTGGAAAGCTTACTGAGGAGAAACAGGAAGTGAGAAAAACAAACAAAAAAAAACATTTAGAAGGGAAATGGAAGGAAAAGGTAAGTTAACCAACAATGCACTAGCTTAAAGGAACCTATTTAGAAAATAAAAAAGACGAACCTTTACAACCCCTTTAAGTTCATTTGATGTACAAAAGCCATCAGAGATGCATAACACTGAACAAACCGAGTTTTCAAACATGTCAGAAAATCATACTTGGCAGATAAGAGAGGTTATTAGTGCAGAGGACAGAAGCGTAGTGGATGTAAACCCTAATCATGAAATTTGAGCTGGGCACATATATCTGTAGTGCTTTTTTATGTCTGTTCGAAGAGCCAAGTATATATATATATATATATATATATATATATATATATATATATATATATATATATATATATATATATATATATATATATATATATATATATAAAAATAAAATAGTGTGGCAGACAATCTGGAGCTAACTGACACTGTCTGGGAGGGACACTAACGAACACTGGCTTGGCTGGTGGCATGAATACAGTGATAGTAAGTACAGTGTCAGTGTACAGTATTAACGACACTGAAAGGTGTTAACTGTGTGCCTAAGAAGTATTATGGGTGCTGCTTTCACTTACAGCTCTGGTTGGGTTTCTCTCTTTTTTTTATTGAATTTCTTAAACAAAACAAAATATAACATGACAACACATCATACACATTAACCGCTTGAGGACCGCTGCACGACGATATACGGTGGACAAAATGGCACGGCTGGGCACAAGTGCGTGCATGTACGTCCCTTTTAAGATCCCAGCCGTGGGTCGCGATAAAAATCTCTGATCGCCGCCATTACTAGAAAAATAAATTAATAATAAAAATGCAATAAAACTATCCCCTATTTTGTAGAGGCTATAAATTTTGCGCAAACCAATCAATAAAACGCTTATTGCAATTATTTTTTACCAAAAATAGGTAGAAGAATACGTATCGGTCTAAACTGAGGAAAAATATATATATATTTTTTATATATTTTTGGGGATATTTATTACAGCAAAAAGTCAAAAATATTGCATTTTTTCAAAATGAATCGCTCTATTTTTGTTTATAGCGCAAAAAATAAACACCGCAGAGGTGATCAAATACCACCAAAATAAAGCTCTATTTGTGGGGGAAAAGGACGCAAATGTCAGTTAAAGCGACGCAGTGCCAAATCGCAAAAAGTGGCCTGGTCTTTAAGCTGCATAATGGTCCGGGGCTAAAGTGGTTAAATCTGAAATATATTTGTAAAATAACACAGTCCCATCACCCTGTGTAGCAAAAAAGAAATAAAGAAGAATTATAACTATTATTGCTATCCTTTCTAAGCACAAATATCCCATATAGGGAACACCCTTTCTATGAGTCTTTACCTCCCTCTATAAAGTATCTCTATACAGTTGAAGATTATTTTTTATCAATTGTTTCCAATATCAAAGCATAAAAGGATGAGGTTTCTTCCAATATGATGCAATAGATTTTCTTGCATAAAATAATGTTGTATTAATAAATATTCGCTCGGTCTCTATAGGGGTAATATCCTCTACTAAGCCCAGCAGACAGACTGACATTGAAACCGGTAAAGGCGCAGAGGTGATAAGAGTTTTCTCCTTGCTTTAGTTTTTGAACTGCAGGGAGATATCCAGCCAGAGTCTGTTTTTACAAATGCAGAGGTCTGTGCTGTGATTGGCCACAGTTGATCAGCAGGTATACAGCCATAATCATTCGATGTAACCTGCTGACAAACTCATGGTGTGTCCAATAACAGCACAGGTCAGCAGGGGGTGCACGTATATGCGCGCCCACAAACCAGGAAGTACATTGCGACATGGTGGTTAAATAATAAAAATAATAATAACTCTACCAGGCCTGTTTGAATACATAGACCAGTGTGAGATCCTGGACTTTGTATACCTTGGCTGTGCTCTACATCCACACCCTCCAGGAACAGATGTGAAGTGAAAAGATCCGTCTCTTTCCTCTTGGAAGGACGTCAGATAATGCAAACAATACCAAGACACATGACAGGAAGAATGTACAGAAACAATTATATCCTAAATGCACTAATATAATAATAGCACACATGCACGTTCCTTGTATGAAGAGGAAGAGTTCTTTGTAACATTTACTGCTATTTGTATGTCCTCATTTTCCAGTTGGATACAGCTCATTAATCCTGGCAAACTGAACCTATTCATTATTATACGAGTCAGGCAGTGTTCAGAGGATCCCATTAATGAACCAATTAACTTACAATATAATCTGGAATAAGTGAAAACACTATCCACAACATTTACTTAAAGGGGTTGTGCAACGGAAGGGCCCGTGGGACCCAGAAGCTCCCCGATGCCTCTTATGTGTAGATCACCCTGTGTCTCTAATAGGGGCACAGGATGAACAAGAACCCCACTATGGTCTGGGCTAGTCAGATTTAATACGGTATATATTGTATATATATTGTGTGTTGGCTGTTGTGTACTATAAAGCTTGCTGTGGTAATTAAGTCTGCTACTGTGATAAATGTGTATGTATTGAATCCAGACTAACTTCTAAGGATCTTTCATTCTGGCTTGTGCCAATTGACCCTGTATTGTGTGAAGGTCTATTGATGGTAATGTATATTGTAAGTTAGCAGACAGCCTAAAGGTCAGGTGTATGAGTCATCAGCTGTAGTTAATTAGCTCATGTAAATTATGTCAGGAGCCGGAATCGGGATGTCTACTAAAGGATGTGTATTAGGGCCTCGTTAGGAACCATTGTGGGTGGAGTTGGGTCATTGTTCATTTGGTTACTGCAGTATCCTAAACTTTATATAAAGAGCTGTATTTTTCAATAAAGGGTATATTCCTGTTGAACCTCAAACAGAGCTGTGTGTCTCGTTAATGGGAGAATTCGTATGGGTCGTGTTTGCCGGATTGTGGAGTGTCACTAGCTGCCTTGGGTTCGTGAAAGGAATATCCTAAACGGCTTTAACCCCTGTCCCATTTGGGGTTCTATGAGTAAGCACTAACTGATAGTGTGAAACGCGTCAGCTGTATGCCCCTGTATTTTGCTGTGATGTGTGGTGTTTAAAAACTTTTACCAATAAAAGCTAACCAGAGTGCGGCTGTCCAAACATTTCTTTCTACATCCATTTGGGGTTCTGTTACAGGTTGTAAAGGAAATGATTTTTTCCCCTAAATAGCTTCCTTTACCTTAGTGCAGTCCTCCTTCACTTACCTCATCCTTCGATTTTGCTTTTAAATGTCCTTATTTCTTCTGAGAAATCCTCACTTCCTGTTCTTCTGTCTGTAACTCCACACAGTAATGCAAGGCTTTCTCCCTGGTGTGGAGAAAGACTCTTGAGGGGGGTGAGCAGGAGTGTCAGGACGCCCACTAACACACAGCTCCTTTCTCTATCTGCCTGCTCGCCCCCTCAAGAGGCTTTCTCCACACCAGGGAGAAAGCCTCGCATTATGGTGTGTAGTTACTGACAGAAGGACAGGAAGTGAGAATTTCTCAGAAGAAAAAATTAAAGGATGAGGTAAGTGAAGGAGGACTGCACTGAGGCAAAGGAAGCTATTTACGTTTACTACCTCTTTTTTAAGTCCCGTACACACAGGCCAAATGCCGGACAACATCGGCTGATTCAATAAAAAATGGCCGACATTTGGCCTGTGTGTGTATACGAGCCGGTCCAACAGAAGCCGGTTGTTCGAGGGCTGTGTGCTTGGAGTGAGAGACATCAGCACGTTGGGAGTTGAGCTCCATTGCTGGATTGTGGCCTGCTGGGATTGTTGATTGTTTCTGAAATACTTTTATAGTTTTCAGAGATTTCCATCCCAAGTGACTGCGGAATACTATTCCAGTTTTCAGGCTTATTGCAGATCTCATCAGTCTTCAGTTCATTTTTGCATTTGTGGTGTCTGGAAATGTATATCATTTTCTGATACAGTAAAACCTTGGTTTGAGAGTAACTTGGTTTGAGAGTGTTGCAAGACAAGCAAAATGTTTTAATACATTTTGCATTGATATACAAGCGATGTCTTGATATAAGAGTAGCGTCACGTCACAACTGAGTATAAAAAAAGAAGAGAGGCACCTCTAAGTGTAGCAATATGGTTACATTTAATGAAGGTACAACATTTAGCAACTTATTACTAGACTATGGCCGCGTACACACGGGGAGACATATCCGATGAAAACGCTCCGACAGACCGATTTCATCGGACATGTCTCCTGGAGATTTTGGTCTGATTGTACACATGATCAAACCAAAATCCCTGCGGACGGACAGCGCGGTGACGTGGCGGTGACGCCACCACGTCACCGAACCAGGAAGTAAAATACTTCCACGCATGCATCGAATCCAGTGCTGTGCATGTGAGCAAAGGCTCTCTCCTCTTTCTCCCTCCTCATTGGCTCAGAGACAGCAGCGAGAGCCTGTCAATCACAGCCAGTGAGGAGGGAGTGGGCTCTCTGTGTGTCTTATAGACCAGGAGTGAGCACAGCTTGCTATGGGGTGGAAGGAGCTCAGGAGCGAGCCTTCACATGTGCCCCTATAGCTAACTGCTTGTTATAAGGGGAACACAAAAGAAGAGGAACCAAAAGCACCGGCAGAGGACCCGAGCAGAGGAGGAACAGGGGCTGCTCTGTGCTAAACCATTACACAGACCAGGCATGTATAACGTTTGTTATTTTAAAGTAAAAACATTGTAACGTTTAGGCCCCTTTCACACTTGTATCACCTGGAAGTCATGGGGTACAGCTTATCATGCGACTTTGCAGTCCGAAGTCACAGGCCAAGTTGCACAAGTGTGAAAGGGGCTGTATAATCACTTTAGCCTCTATTCACATCGGTGCGATTAGACATATCAAATAACAGCCTATTGCCGGCAAAGACACCATCCTGAATCGGTGCGACTCCGACCTTGAGGCGCCGCACCGATTTCCAAAATGAGTTCCTGCACTACTGTTGGCGACTTTGGAGGGAGAATTTAATAAACATCTGTGCATGAACCCGCACAGATGTCTTTCAAACCGGTCCAGAATGCTCACTGAAATGCTGGTATAAAATCCGTGTGCGTTCAGCTGAACTCGCACAACTTCAAACCCGCCTTCAGTGTGAACAAGGGCTCAGGCCCCTTTCACACTTGTGCGACTTGGGACTGTAGAGTTACATGACAAGTTGTAGCCCCTTGATTTCCAATGGGTATCTGTCCGACTTCAAAGTAGTCCCTGCACTACTTTGGTCCATAGATCTCAAGATTACACGCGCATTGCATCAAAGGTTGTACAAGTGTGATAGGGGCCTTCATGTCCTCACCTGATCCATCCTGCCATTTGCCTGCCTCTCACAGCTATTGGCTTTCTTTGCCAGCAATAATTTTTATTACTCGTGTAATATGTAGGCTCGATTCGCACTTGTGCGGTGCGAATCCCAGCTTTCTTATCTCTGCAAAGAGATAAAAGAGCTGTTTAGCAGTTTGGACTTGGTGACCTGGGGGGGGGGGGGGGGGGGGGGGGGGGGAGTGTAGTGAGGAAGGAAAATGGTCCTGTTCAGAACAGAAGGACATTTGCGAATCAGATGCGTGCCCATAGAAGATAATGGGCCTGAAAACGCACACGTTTTTTGGCACTGCGCAGTGTGAATGCATCGCACATATGTGAACTAGCCTCATAAAAATGTATGTATTTTCTAATGACATGCAAATTGGATGCATTTTAAGCCGCATCCAATTCACATAGGTGTGAACCCGGCCTTATAGTTTGCATCTGCCACTTTTGTATTCAGCCTGTAACAAACCCATTACAAAACACCAAAGCATGCTTTGAGCAGACTATGCTTAGATGATGGGAACTACAAACACTGAACACAGATGTAAGTACAGCTGTAACACACTTTTCCATGATACATCCGTTTAGCTTTTGGCTCCCGATTCTGACATCCAGTGTGATTAGTACATCTAGGCAGCATTTCATCTGCTATAGTAAATCACCCCTAATGCCTCCTTTACACAGGCTTTTTCTACCACCAACTATAATGGATAGGAGGTAGCCTGAGGTAAGTGGACATCCGTTTACATCCGCAGCCCATGGAGCCGTCACTCGTCCACCACAGTCTGCTGTCAAAATGCTAACAAAAAATTGGAACAGCACAGATGTCACATAACTGACATCCTTCCCATTCAGCAGACCTGTGAGACGATCCTCTGCTGAACAGAGCAGAGAGCCCACAAGTGAAAGGGCCCTACCACTCAATGTGAATCTCTGTATTGCTCATAAAAGACAATGTAGAAGATGCTGTTCAATAAGGCCCCAGTGGCTGCACTTACCTTCCCTATGCTCCCTCAGACATAAAATATGAACAAAGCATATCCCTTTATAATGTGTACTTGTCCCAATCCAGAGCACTAAGTGGCATTCTGTCTGCTGCTTCTTTTTTCTGCGATTAGCATGAATCACTGCCGACAAGTTTTCCTGACACCAAGAAAAATGGTGACTGGGGATGGACCTCCAGCTGATTAACAGCCTCAGCTCTGTCTCTGTGTGGAGAGGGGTGCGTCTCTTCCCTCCAATCATCTCTCAGAACTCTCCTCGCTGAGCTCTGCAGAGTATGGCCCAGATTCACAAAGCACTTACGCCAACGTATAGCACATTACAGAGACGTAAGTGCAAATGTGCGCCGGCGTATGTGTGCGCCAGACCCACAAACCAACATACACCTAAAAACTGGCCACCCTACGCCGACGTAGCTTGCACACGCCGGTGTAGCGTGGGCGCACATATGGGCTGGACGCATGTTGTTGCTCCTATTGATTAGGCATGAAATGAGGCGCATGCAACGCGAGATGCGCGCAAGTTGTACGTCCGGCGTAAAGTTATTCCCCATAGATGAGGTGCAACCCAGCAACAGACATGCAAAGGTCTGCACCAGGGAACACAAGTCGGCGTATTGTGCGCTGGACGTGTGTCTGGCTCGGCATACGTTAAAGAGGAGTTCCACCCAAAAATGGAACTTCCTCTTAATCCACTCCACACCCCCTTACATGCCACGTTTGGCATGTCATTTTTTTTGGGGGGGAGTGGGGGCTTCAGTAGGAGAGGGACTTCCTGTCCCACTTCCTGCTTCCGCCGAGGGGCTGGTAAGGCGATTAGGCTTTGGATCGCCAGCCTCTCAATGGCACTCCTCAGACGGACTCCCCACCGAACAGCAATACAGCTTAGGATCCTCAATGGTGGGAACCCAGTTGCTCACTGGGTCCCCTTCGCTGTTTAGATGCTCCGGGCCAACATGGTCCCAGAACCAGGAACACTGTGTGCCACAATGCCGGGACACCGTGGTGCAGACACCCTAAAGGTGGGTGCCGCACACGAAGAAGACCCAGAACCAATGGCGTCTGTCTCATAAATACCCCTCCCAGCATGCACAACGAGATCAAACCCTCCTGATTGGCTGCTGGGAAAGAGCACCCAAACCTTGACTTCCTGCTGCCACCAGCAGCACCGGGGTTGGAAGAACACCCTAGCGCAATAGAATAGTCCAAAGCACAGCCAAGCTGACACAGAGACCCTGTTTTGCACCTAACAATCTAGATCAGAGTTTAACTACACTCTGATATACCCTTAAATTTAACTAGCACCGGTACCATAAAGTACACAGGCGCTACAAACAGGTGTCACTTATGTAGGAGGATTTGTTTAATCCCGGTGTATCACCGGAGATAGTCCCTTCACTGGGTACACACAACCACTTTAAAGCTTGTTCAACATGCGGTGCCTTCTGAAGAATGATTTGAAAGACTGCCCTTTAGAGGACATCTGCTAGATGGTGAAGAGGCAATCTGTTGACTCTTCACAACTTACTTTAAAGAGGAGCTCCACCCGCATTTTTTTTTTTTTCAAAGTCGGCAGCTACTAACAGTGTAGCTGCTGACTTTGAATAAGGACACTTACCTGTCCTAGGCGCCCGCGCTGACGTCACCCGCCGATGCCGATCCTCGATCCCGGCACCGCCATCCACAGTCAGGAAACAGGCAGTGAAGCCGTGCGGCTTCACTGCCCATTTCCTACTGCGCGTGTGCGAGCAGCACGGCGCTTTGTGAATGGTCCGGCTGCTTTCTGGGATACACACAGTTCCCAGAATGCAGCGCGGCCCATTCACAAGACTACACCGAGAAGAGGAGGAGGAAGAAAACCACACCGCGGATCATGAGGGCAGATTCAGGACTTCTGCATAGCAACAGCCTATTTAGGGTGAGTATTTTTTATTTATTTTTCCATTTAATTTTATTTTTATTTTTTTGAAAAAAAAAAAAATCAGGGTGGAGCTCCGCTTTAAGTGTATAATTGCTGCACTACCACGCCACAATTGTGTGCAATGCAGGGCTGTCACAGTGCGGACCCACAGACTTGCATTGGTTACATTTGGCAGGAGGAAGGCTTGCCAATTGAGACATGCGGTTTACATTTTTGATGTGGCCAGCACATCTACACAGTCCTGAGTAGGGGTGCAACGGATCAAAAAAATCACGGTTCGGATCGTTCCTCGGATCAGGAGTCACGGATTGGATCATTTTCGGAGCAGCAAAAAAATAATAATAATAATAATATCCACAGACATCTCCCCCCCACTGTAATATTATCCACCATTGCCCCCACCTCACTGTAACATCCAGTCATCCACCATTGCCCCCACTCATCACTGTAATCTAATGTCCACCATTGCCCCCCACTAGTCACTGTAATGTCCACCATTGTCCCCCACTCGTCATCATCACCATCCATCACTGTTCAGTCCAACATTGCCCCCACACTAGTAAACAGTAACACTGTAATAGCCATTTTTCCCACTAATAATAGCCAACATTGCCCCCACACTAGTAGTAACACTTTAATATAATAGCCATTTTTCCCACTAATAATAATAATAGCCAACATTGCCCCCACACAAACAATAACATTTATTTTCCCACTATGATGAGAATCAACTCACTGTACTTGTAGTCCCCACTGTACTTGTGTAGTGGCTCACTGTAATCGCGCCGCATGGAGACAGTACCGCGCGCTCTTGCAGAACAGAACAGACACGTGCAGACTGCAAAGGGAGGGGTGATGACATCAGCGCGCACCGCCACTCCGGAACTAGGCCAAAGCCGCGGCCTTTCCTAAGGACGCGGCGGCGGTGCGGTTCGCGGATCGCAATGTGTGCCGATCCGAACAGGTCGGCCCGTTCGGATCACGGATCGGGCATGATCCGTTGCACCCCTAGTCCTGAGTGGCTGCATGTCCAGGTTCAAGCAGGCAATTGGGGGGGTAGTAAAAGCACAGCACAGCCATCTGGTTCTACTGTCCCCTAGCCACACGTAAACAAATCTGCTTTGTTCATCTGCCAGGAGTGAAGAAAATGTCTGGTATATATATATGGGTGTGGGAAGCAATGTGTTCCTTCCCATAGGACAGTGCTGATGCAGAATGTATGGCTGTTCAAGATCCCAGCTCTGTCACTTGGAGGTAGAGAATGAGTCTTATCTCTGTCTAGGTTGTGACTTAGAGCTTACACAGGGCTTCCTGTCTTCACTCCCTGTAGCTGAATGGAGTGTCGGGAGAGTACAAGGCAAGTGATAGCAAACTGTTGGAAAAAGGGCACTTACCTGAACTTGTATTAGCAAAGCAGATTCACATTAAAATGTGTGAAAGAAATAATTGCATGCATAAACGCAACGACACAGGTGAAAAAGGTACAGTGCATTAAAAAAATATACACATCGCTCCACTGACCAATACCATCCCTACAGTGAAGCATGGTGGTGGCAGCATCATTCTGTGTGGATGTTTTTTAGCAGCAGAAACTGAGAGAATAGTCCGGATCGAGGGAAAGATGAATGCAGCAATGTATGGAGACATCCTTGATGAGAACCTTCTCCAGAACGCTCTGAACCTTATACTGAGGCAAAGGCTCATCTACCAACAGGACACAGACCCTAAGCACACAGCCAAGATAATAACAACAAGATAAATCTGTGAATGCCTCTGAGGGGTCCAGCCAGAGCCCAGACTCTGAAAATGGCTGTGCACCAACACTCCCCATCCAACCTGATGGAGCTGGAGAAATCCTGCAAAGAAAAATGGGAGAAAACGCCCAAAAATAGGTAGGGTTGTCTCGATACCGATACCAGTATCGGTATCGGGACCGATACCGAGTATTTGTGGGAGTACTTGTACTCCCGCAAATGCCCCCGATGCCTCAATAGAATACTCCCCCCCCCCCCCCCGCCACAACGAAAGCCGCGGCATGGTTAAACAGCGTGCGGGGAACATCACAGTTTTCATTTGAATAGCTGTTTTCCCGGCCGCGCATAGACACTCCCCCTTGCTCGGGATTGGATGAGTGATCGTGCTCTGTCCAATCCTGAGCAAGGGGGAGTGTCTATGCACGGCGGGGAAAAAAGCTATTCAAATGAAAGCTGTGATGTTCCCCGCACGCTGTTTAACCATACGGCGGCTTTCGTTGCGGCGGGGCTAGGTATGGGGGGAAATGGCTGCATATGTGGGGGACATGGCTGGAGGGACATGGCTGCATATGTGGGGGACATGGCTGGGGGGACATGGCTGCATATGTGGGGGACATGGCTGCATATGGGGACACATTTAAAAAAAAAAGTATCGGTACTTGTACTCGGTCCTAAAAAAGTGGTATCGGGACAACCCTAAAAATAGGTGTGCCAAGCTTGTAGCATCATACTCAAAAGTCTTGAGGCTATAATTGGTGGAAAAGGTGCTTCAACATGGTATTGAGCAAAGGCTGTAAACATATGTACGTGGGACTTGTTTCATTTTTTATTTTTAAATTAATTTGCAAAGATTTCAAACAAACTTCTTCACGTTGTCATTATGGGGTATTGTCTGTAGAAT
The DNA here is from genome assembly GCA_029574335.1 of Rana kukunoris. Classification (NCBI taxonomy): domain Eukaryota; kingdom Metazoa; phylum Chordata; class Amphibia; order Anura; family Ranidae; genus Rana; species Rana kukunoris. The sequence goes on along the minus strand of CM056051.1, from coordinate 473,439,570 downwards.
TTTTAGGAAAATAATGAATTTAATCCAATTTTGGAATAAGGTTGTAACATAACAAAATGTGGAAAAATTGAAGCGCTGTGAATACTTTCTGGATGCACTGTCAAATATGAAATTTACCACGCCTAGTGTGATTGCTTGATTTATAGATACATCACTGCCCTAGGAAACATACCCTGACTATATGCATTTACCTATGAAGTACCTGCACCCATCTCCCATGCCTGGCACCTGAAGATTACATCTGCACTGTCAGCCTGGTTTGAAATGTCATCTTGCGTCTATAGGGCTGTGGGGATTTAATATACCGTATATATACTCGAGTATAAGCTGAGTTTTTCAGCACATTTTCTTTTGTGCTGAAAATGCCCCCCCTTGGCTTAGACTCGAGTCACCTTTGTGTGCCTGATCTCCCAGACTTTGGAGATTTGGTACTTGGCACACATGTAGCCCCACTCTTCCTCTACGAGTAGGGTTGTCCCGATACCACTTTTTTAGGACCGAGTACAAGTACCGATACTTTTTTTTATGTACTCGCCGATACCGAATACCGATACTCTTTTTAAATGTCATGTGACAGTTTTCAAACCACAATACAGACTAAGGATATTTTTCTTTCTTTAGAATTATGAAGAACTCTAACTAAAAAAAAATGAGTAAAAATTAATAAAAAATGTCTTATTTGCTTGTCACGTAAAAAACTCAAAGAATTTTCACAGAACATGTTGATAAATACAAAAAAAGTATTCGGCCAGGCATCGGGAGCATTTGCACGAGTACAAGTACTCCCGCAAATACTTGGTATCGATACTGATACTAGTATCGGTATTGGGACAACCCTATCTACGAGTGTGCAAAGTTTGTTGTCCGGGGGACCACCGATTTTTCAAAGTCGGGCACCCCTTCCATAGACTCCCATGTTAAACGGTAATTTCTCCGGTGAATTTGGGGACCCGGTACCCATCAGTCGTAGGTCCCTTGGACCCGGAACTTGGCACATAGGTAGCACCATTTCTCCTCTATATGTGCAAAGTTTTCTGTCTGGGGAACCTACAGCTGGGGAGCACCGATTTTTCAAAGCCGGGCACCCCTTCCATAGACTCCCATGTTAAACGTCAGTCTAGTCATGGGCACAGTGAGGCATGCACATGGACACAGTGAGGCATGCAGATGGACACCCAAGCTTATACTCCAGTCAATACGTTTTCCCAGTTTTTTTGTGGTAAAATTAGGTGCCTCGGCTTATACTAGAGTATATACGGCAAGTAAGCTTTGCAGGTGACTTTATATGAAACAAAATATACGGTCTGCCGGCAGGGGCCTAACTCTGCAGGTCACAGTGCAGACAACGTACCAGGATTTGTAAAATAAATCCAGTGCGGAAATTGTTAACTAGAATAAAATAATTTCCCCGTTTCATGGTAAAACGCTTCCTATCACTTGTCTCCATCCGCTCAGCAACAGAAATGAGCCCCAGGTCAGCCCTCCGCCATTCCTTGACTTCAATCTAGACAGAAGCTATTTCCACATAATCTGTCCCGCTTTTCCATGTAAATCTCTGTCCTGAAATACTCCCAGACTGCCATTCCTCTGCTGTGAATGGATGAGAAGGAGGGGGGAGAGGGCAGTGTGCGGAGACCTCAGGGTGTGTACAGAGCTCCATCCAGCTGATCCATCGTGCAGAAAAGCACGCACACCACTAACCTGGTGACACCCACAACCTCTCCTAATCCTCTCATTAATGTACCAGACCCAGGCGCTCATTGTACAAGCCATGGGACCCGCTGGGATCTACAAAACACTTTAATAATGAGACATGTTTACCGAGCAGCCAGCAGCAGACAGAATGGAAAAACACAGACGTAAGCCAAAGACGCTTAAAGTGCCACAAAAAAGGTGTTATGTCGCGTACACACGATCATTTTTCAGCATGAAAAAAAATAAATAAATAAAAAAACGCTGTTTTTCGGCATGTAGAAAAAACAAAGTTTTTCCAACTTCATCATTAAAACAACGTTGCCCACACACCATCGTTTTTAAAAAATGCTCTAGCAAAGCGCGGTGACGTACAACACGTACGAAGGCACTATAAAGGGGAAGTTCCATACGGATGACGCCACCCTTGGGGCTGCTTTAGCTGATTTCCTGTTAGTAAAAGACGATTTGTGCTTTTCTGTCTATTACAGCGTGATGAATGTGCTTACTCCATTACGAATGGTAGTTTTACCAGAACGAGCGCTCCCGTCTCATAACTTGCTTCTGAGCATGCGCGGGTTTTTAACGTAGTTTTAGCCCACACACGATCATTTTTTACAACCCGAAAAACAACATTGTTTAAAACGCTGTTAAAAAATGCAGCATGCTCGAAAAAAAATGTTGTCGTTTTTCAGAAGCTGAAAAAAAAAACATGTGAAGCCCACACACACGATCATTTTAAATGACATTGGCCGGTAATTGAGGCCGCGGCTTTGCGGCCTACTGCAGTCCTGTGCTTCTTTGGTACCCTCTTGTCGTGGCTGTTGATATGACAAGACAACCAGCAATGCTAATGGAGCTCCCCCTGCCTGTTTTTTCACTGCCCGCCCACCTCCTTCCCATTACTTAGAACCCCCAAACATTATATATATTTTTTTATTCTTACACCCTAGAGAATAAAATGGCAGTTGTTGCAATACTTTGTCACACCGTATTTGCGCAGCGGTCTTACAAGCGCACTTTTTTGGGAAATACACTTTTTTAAATAAAAAAAAAAAAGACAATAGTAAAGTTAGCCTTTTTTTTTTATATTGTGAAACATAACGTTACGCCAAGGAAATTGATACCCAACATGTCACGCTTCAAAATTGCATTCGCTTGTGCAATGGCAACAAACTTTTACCCTTTACAATCTCCATAGACGACGTTTAAAAATGTTTACAGGTTGCATGTTTTAAGTTAGAGGAGGTCTAGAAATATTATTCTCGCTCTACCAATCGCAGCAATACATCACATGTGTGGTTTGAACACAGCTTTCATATGCAGGTGCTTCTCACGTATGCGTTTGGTTCTGCACGCGAGCTCGACGGGATGGGGCGCGTCATATTCACCCTGGGTTCACACTAGTGTGATGTGCAAACCATCGCAATTCCAGCATCGCTCCTCTCCCACAGGCAGTTCACACTGTCCTCTGCGAACCGTTGCGGTGTCATTAAAGTTAATGACACCCCCAGTTTCGTTCACAGATCGCAGCACGTTTTACTTACTTGAGCCCCTTCATCTCTTCGGTGCGATTCTCCGCAGCCCTTCTCTCCGCGGACTTGATTGGCTAGATTGATAGCAGCCATTGGCTCCCGCTTCTATCAATCAAAACCAATGATGGGGCGAGGTCGAGTCATACTCAGCGGCTATGGACGCCGAATGAATGACTCAGGACTGGAGTACGCCCCCAAGGTAACCCCCTCGGGAGAGCGCTCTCCCCAGGGGGTTATCTTATGCAGGGAGGAGCCGCAGAGGGACCCCAGAAGAGGATGTTCGGGGCCACTCTGTGCAAAACGAGCTGCACAGTGGAAGTATGACATGTTTGCTATTTTTCATTTTTACTTTTAAACAAAGCTTTAGTATCACTTTAAACCACTGCATTGTGCAAAAAGGCTGCTTAACATTGTATGCACAGATCTCCCCCTGCCTTCACTGTCCCCCTGGACAAGTCCTGATAAAACAGAGCCTTTGGAGTCAGGCTGCACACGCTCAGTTTGGTCTATATTGATTTATTTATTTTTCTTGGGAGGGTGCATGTGATTAGCACAGGGCCAATCAGCACTGTACAGACAGAGGGTCAAGAGCCTTGCAGCTTAATAGGACAGCCAGTGCAGTATGAAAACTCCTCCTACAAGCTTCACCAGGAACTGATAGAAATCACAAGACTGCTTTATTCTGCTGATGAGAAAAGGTATTTCGTTTTTTATATTTACTAAAATAATTGCATTTCCGTGTTCGGTGTAAGATCAGAAATAGTGAATGCAGGTTCTGGGTTTTAGTAATACTAATGAAAATGTCATACTTTCAATAAAGTAAAAAAAAAATTTAAAAAAAAAGCACCAGGCTCCACCAACCAGAGCTGACACTATCCAGACGGTAAACCACCCCCCCCCCCCCCCTATTTCTGTCAAAGGGACATTCTGTAAAATGTTCCAATCAGCTGCATCCATCCACCTCAATTGTGTGGATGGAGGAATATGTATATGGTCAGCTTCAGGGGGTCTGGGATTTCTTATCAAATCAGAATACAGATAAGAGACTTAAAAAATCACTGAATTAAACTGGAACTCCCCATCAGGGATGTAGACAGCAATAAAAACCCAACCAGGGCTTTAACCCTTCACCACTTTATCCTAAACAAAGAACAAAGGTTTGGCTTCACATTGCTTTACATGCCTCCAATAAACAGGCCCTCAGTAGGGATGTTCAGTCCTCTCCTAATTCACACACCTCCCACCTCCAACGCCTACACATGAGGCCATTCACCTTTCTTTATTACAGGCTACAAGCCAAGCACCGCTCCTAGAAAGCATACATCCAAATATACACATATAGCAGCACCTACAAAACAAGCTGTATAAATACACAGGGATTACATAACTGGACACACTGAGTGTTCATTTCCTGCACACAACCACACACAGCAGATTTTTCAGGAAAGTGCTGATTGCGGCATTTCAAGGTAGGAAATCAATGAGCTTCTAATGCCATTCACAGCAAAGAGCAATGCAGGGGGAGCCGGGGTTTACTATACTATGGTGCAGAACGAAGAATTACACAGAACATACATTGGAAACATGGTCACTTTCCACATTCAGGCCCCAAACCCACTGATAGGGGATGCCCCCCTATCACAGCCACCACCAACACACCCGTGTCATCTGTTATCGGTCAATCCCCCCTCTATATAATAACAGTGGTAGGTCCCCTCGTACCCGGAAGTACTGGCTGAGACAGAATAAGTTTTACACACATTGACACTTTGCCCTGCATAGATGTGATTTGATGTAGGGAAAAAGAAATGGACAGCCGCACTCCAATGGATGAAAAAAAACTTAATAGCGCCTGTTTATTCCAGTCAAAAAATATAACTAAAACAGCAAAAACAGCAAACAGTGGGGTAACAAAAGCTGACGCGTTTCACATCGACAACCGATGCTTAGTCATAGATGTGATTTGCCTGTGTCCCCAATGTTATGATAACCATTCACCACTGAATGCAACCCTTACCCTCAGATAAAAGGGTCTAAATATTATTGTCCCTTGAAAAATCATATATATATAACCAGGAGCATTTTTTGGTGCATGGACATGTGTAATGGACACACATAGGACATGCGCATTAAAGGGGTTGTAAAGGTACACGTTTTTTTACCTTAATGCATCCTATGCATTAAGGTAAAAAAACATCTCACAGCACCGCCCCCCCCCCCCCCCCGAGCCCCCGTTGTACTTACCTGACCGTTCGAATCTCCCGGGCGCGTCCACGTCGTCCTCTTCGGTTCCCAGCCTGGCCGTTGATTGGCTAGGCTGGGCGGATTGATAGCAGCGCAGCCATTGGCTAGCGCTGCTGTCAATCAGAGCGGATGACGCGGCGCGCCGGGGGCGGAGCCGAGTGATACAGTCGGCGGCTATGGCCGCCGCTGTATCACGGGAGCGCGCTCGCAAAAGCTTTCCTCCATGCGAGCGCCCTCGCTTGAAGAGGGAAAGCTTTTGCGAGGAGCAGCCCAGACAGCCGCCGAGGGACCCCAGAAGACAGCTTTCCGGGCCACTCTGTGCAAAACGAACTGCACAGTGGAGGCAAGTATAACATGTTTGTTATTTTTTTTTTTAAAAAGCCCTGACTTTAGTGTCCCTTTAACACACCAAGTGATGTGGGACTGCGTGTGCTGTAACGACCTGTGAGCAGGTGTGGATGTACCCTCAATATGTCTCAGTACCCAAAAGTGGAAGCTCCGCTTATCTGTATCCTCCCCCACCTGTGCCACATTTGCCACCTTTCGGGGGGATGGGAGCAGGTACCCGTTTCCACTTCCGTCGACCTGCGCCGCAGCAAGGTATGTCAGATATTCAGCCCCCCTCCTCTTTCCCTGCTGCTGGGCCATTCAGAAAGCTTAGTGCACTTCATCCATGCGCAGTAGGTAAGTTGGCTGTGAAGTCGCAATGCTTCACTGCCGGTTTCACTTAGGCTGCTTTCACATTGGGCAGTGGAGCCGCGGTGGCGGTATAGCAGCGCGATTTTTAGCGCTGCTATACCATCGTATTTACCAAGGTATTCGCTCGCCACTGTAGAGGCGCATTGCGAGCGGTATTACCGCGGTTTCCCATTGATTTCAATGGGAAGGAGCAGTATAGGAGCAGTAAACACACCGCTCCTAAACCGCTGCAAAGATGCGGCTAGCAGGACTTTCGGGCTTTCACATTGAAGACTACAGGGCAGGTTTTTTTCAGGCGGTATAGCAGTGCCATTTTTTAGCGCTGTACCGCGTGAAAAACGCCTCAATGTGAAAGGGCCTTACAGGCTATGTCGGCGGCAGCACCCAAGGGCCTATGGAAACACTGGCTAGGGTGACGACATTGCTGGATTGCAGGACAGGTAAGTGTCCGAATATTAAAAGTCATTAGCTACAGTATTTTTCTGGGTTGTGCGACTTCCAGTGCGACTTTAATGTTTTGTGACCTTTGGTCAGCTATAACAATGCAGAATGTGACGCATATTATTTAACTTACAAAAACTCTTATAAGCCGCAGCCAGAGTCACAAGGATGAAGCAATTAAATGACGTCCTTGCAACATTCGTGATTTTAGAATTGCAGTCTATGGATCTCATGTCGCAAGAAAGATGCAGAAAAGTAGGGCAGGAACTTTGTTTCTGCAACTTGAGTCACAGCAATTAGAGATCAGTCATCTGCAGTTGTTTAGAACTAATTTTTATCTACCAAATATATCATCTGCATCCAAGGAATTCAGCTTACAAAGAATGCCGGGCTTCATTATAAGAAAGAGCCACATTACCCGCATGATTGTTGGTATGACATTCCTGTTCTAACATTACCATCTCTCCTAGGAGAGAAAAGAAAAGGTATGTCCATCCCTAGAAGTCATGTACAGGAGGTCTATGTTATAGCACAGCAGTTGTAAGAGCCTTCAGTAATGGAGGAAATAAAGGTTCAGTTACTGGGTAGAGGCAGGATAGATTTCTTGAAGGCTGGCCATACATTATACAATTTTCCTTTAGATTTACCAAAACCATAATATGAGGTCACACCGAAACACTTTCAATTTGTATGCAATCAGGCTGGTTCTTGCACTACAAGTCAAAAGTAAATCTAAAGGACATTGAATAAGACAATTGTGTAATGTATGGCCAGCTTACATGGATGGGTAGTCCAGTATTGCCTAAAGGTGGATAGAATGGGATATAGTTGGACAGATTGGGGTAAGGAGTTCCATAGGATGAGAGAAGTCCTGGAGGCGAACATAAGAGGAGGGGACGAGGAAACTAGAGAGCAGGAGGGGATGGTTTGGTTGGTATTTGAGACCAGGTCAGTGATGTAGCTCAGGGAAGAGCTGCGATTGGCTTTGCTGTCAGTATATTGAATTTGATTTGTTGGGTGAGTGGCAGCCAGTGGAGCGATTGGCAGAGAGAGGTAAGTAGACACAGAGCGGTTGGTAAGGTGGATGAGCCTGGCAGCAGCATTCATTATGGACTGAATAGGTGATAGTCTATATAAATGTAAGAGGACTTGCAGTAGTTGAGGTACGACGAAAAGAGGGAGAGAATTGGTTATAGATTCAGGTGTTGGTAGCACAGAATCCACATACTGTAATACATTGTATCCAGTCTATGGGGTACAGAGTTATCAAAACTGGAGCAGATGTGCAAAGCAGCCAATCAGCTTCTAGCTTTCATCTTCAAAGCTTATCTGAGAAAGCTGAAGACAGCTGATTGGTTGTCATGCACAGCTGCACCAGATTGTATCTCGTCTGTGTGGTGCAGACATACTGCAATCCATAGTATATAGTCTATGGGGGGTCTCCTTACCCAATAATCCATAGCATACAGTCTATGAGGGGGGGGGCGGGGGTCTCTTTATCTTGTAATCCATTATTATATGCCATTTATATAGCGCCAACAGTTTACGCAGAACTTTACAATGTAGAGGGGGAACAGCACAATTACAGATGGGACGGGAGGGGCTTGCTTGTAGCGCTTACATTCTATAAGGGAGGGGGTGGTGGTACAATAGCTGTGGGGAATGATTTGATGGGGTGGCTCGGGGACAGTTGTTAGGTGGGTGTGGGATAGGCTTTCCGGAATAAATTCATTTTCAGGGAACTCCTAAAGGTGGACAAGTTATCCCCCATAGTATATAGTCTATGGGGGATCTCTATGGTATTAGTCTATGGGTGTGTAATATATGGGGTACAGTCTGAAGCTCCTCTATGGTATCAGTCTATGGAGGGTGGGGTGTAATATATGGGGTACAGTCTGAGGCTCCTCCATGGTATCAGTCTATGGAGGGTGGGGTGTAATATATGGGGTACAGTCTACCAGGCTCCTCTATGGAGGGTGGGGTGTAATATATGGGGTACAGTCTACCAGGCTCCTCTATGGTATCAGTCTATGGAGGGTGGGGTGTAATATATGGGGTACAGTCTGAAGCTCCTCTATGGTATCAGTCTATGGAGGGTGGGGTGTAATATATGGGGTACAGTCTGAGGCTCCTCCATGGTATCAGTCTATGGAGGGTGGGGTGTAATATATGGGGTACAGTCTACCAGGCTCCTCTATGGAGGGTGGGGTGTAATATATGGGGTACAGTCTACCAGGCTCCTCTATGGTATCAGTCTATGGAGGGTGGGGTGTAATATATGGGGTACAGTCTACCAGGCTCCTCTATGGTATCAGTCTATGGGGGGTGTAATATATGTGGTACAGTCTGAGGCTTCTCTATGGGGGGTGTTTCCCTATCCTGTAATCTATGGGGTAGTATCAGTCTATGGGGGGGTTAAAAGATGGGGCACAGTCTATGAGGCTCCTCTATGGTATCAGTCTATAGGGGGTGTAATAGATGGAGTAGTCTATGAGGCTTCACTATGGCAGTGTTTTTCAACTCCAGTCCTCAAGGCACACCAACAGGTCAATTTTTCAGGATTTCCCTCAGATGAAATGGCTGTGATGATTACTTAAGGGCCCTTTCACTCTAGCGGACGAACGGTCCGCTAATTACAAGTCTGTTAACGGACTTGTAATGCTTCCCTATGGGAGCGGATCCGTTAGCGGATAATGCATCCACTAACGTCCGCTAGATCCGCATCCGTTTTTGCGGACGGAAGAATGTCCCATTTTTCTTCCGTCCGGCCAAACGGATCGGATGCAAACGGACAGACGGTCCGTTTCCATCCGACTCCCCATAGGGGAGAGCGGAGGAGAGACGGGGCGGTCCCTGCACAGTGTGCGGGGACCGCCCTGTCCGCCCGACAGCTCAGCGGAGACCCCCCGCTGACGGATCCCACCATAGACTGATACTACCCCATAGATTACAGGATATGGATCCCCCCCCCATAGACTGATACCATAGTGCAGTGTTTTTCAATTCCAGTCCTCAAGGCACACCAACAGGTCATGTTTTCAGGCTTTCCATTATTTTGCACAGGTGATTTGATTAGTTTTGCTGCCTAATGGCCCATACACACGATCCGAATATCGGACGAAAACGATCGTCCGATGATGGATCGTACGATTTTCGGATCGTGTGTACACTACTTTCGACAGCCGATCACGACCGTTCATGCGATTAAATTCGATCGGACAAGCGCAAAAAATTTTCTCGTCCGATTTTCGTTTAGTCAGTACAGCCGTCGTCCGACAATACAATACAAATACATTACAACACGTGACATCACTTCCGATCGTTTTTTTTCTATCGTACGATAATTTTCGTGAGTTTAAAACCTATTTTATTTTACTCGCGATTATTAAGCGAAAAAAGTCGTACGATCCGTCGGCCGATATTCGGATCGTGTGTATGGGCCATTAGGCAGCAAGACTAATCAAATCACCTGTGCAAAATAATGGAAAGCCTGAAAACATGACCTGTTGGTGTGCCTTGAGGACTGGAGTTGAAAAACACTGCACTATGGTATCAGTCTATGGGGGGGGGGGATCCATATCCTGTAATCTATGGGGTAGTATCAGTCTATGGTGGGATGGGGTGTAATATATGGGGTACAGTCTATCAGGCTCCTCTATGGTATCAGTCTATGGGGGGTGTAATATATGGGGTACAGTCAGACTTCTCTATGGTATCAGTCTATGGGGGTACAGTCTATGAGGTACAGTCTACCAGGCTCCTCTATGGAGGGTGGGGTGTAATATATGGGGTACAGTCTATCAGGCTCCTCTATGGTATCAGTCTATGGGGGGTGTAATATATGGGGTACAGTCAGACTTCTCTATGGTATCAGTCTATGGGGGTACAGTCTATGAGGGGTATAATATATGGGGTACAGTCTACCAGGCTCCTCTATGGAGGGTGGGGTGTAATATATGGGGTACAGTCTACCAGGCTCCTCTATGGTATCAGTCTATGGAGGGTGGGGTGTAATATATGGGGTACAGTCTACCAGGCTCCTCTATGGTATCAGTCTATATGAGGGTGTAATATACGGGGTACAGACTGAGGCTTCTCTATGGTATCAGTCAATGGGGGGGGGGGGTGATATATGGGGTACAGTCTATGAGGATTCTCTATGGTATCAGTCTATGGGGTTACAGTCTATTAGGCTCCTCTATGGTATCAGTCTATAGGAGGGTGTAATATACGGGGTACAGTCTATGGGTTGTGTTTCCCTCTATGCTACAATCTATGGGGGAAAGGGGTACCACACGGGGTATCAGTCCCTCTATATCACAATAACAATACTGTGTGTCTCCCTCTGAAAACACAACCAACCCCACAACACCCTCCCCGTCCGCTGATTGGTCAGCACATTACATTCTTTCTCCAATCCCCGCCCACAAGTTTGACATTCATTTCCGATTGGCACAATGCAATGTTTGTCTCAGACGCCCCTCCCCGTCTCGCTCCCGCACGGAGGCCAAACGGAAAAGAATTTCGCGCCTCCGCCTCACACAGCCGCCATTACCGGAGACGGTGGAGCGGGCGGTTGGCGCGTTAAACTCACCGTGCAACGCGGGCTCTTCCCCGTTATTGTTGTCAGACATGACGGCGACAGCCTGTATCTTGCTAGGGAGACGGAGCCGCACTGCGTAGCCACACCCCGCGACACGTCACTCCGCATCATCACCTGAGGTGCGGGGGAGGGGACAGACGGTCACGTGATCCTTCCAAACAAACTTTTTAACTCCTGAGAAGCCTGATCTGCTGGAGGGAGAAGGGAAATGCAGAGCGCCTGGCCGTCAGGCTGATGAGAATTGAATGGCAGAGTTGCTTCCGACAATTCTAGTTGCCTGGCCCTTCCCGTGTTTATTATTCTCAGAGGTTCAGCTGATGGCATTATAGGAGTAGCCCTCTTCTGGGGGGTTGGGGATATTGCACTAAATCCTGTAGGAAAATAAAAGAGCCAGAACCTTCAAGTGGGTATATAGATGTACACCAGTATATAATACTAACCACAGGTATATAGATGTACACCAGTGTATAATATTAACCATAGGTATATATATGTACACCAGCATATAATAGTACACCAGTATATAATACTAACCATAGGTATATAGATGTACACCAGTATATAATACTAACCATAGGTATATAGATGTACACCAGTATATAATACTAACCATAGGTATATAGATGTACACCAGTATATAATACTAACCACAGGTATATATATGTACACCAGCATATAATAGTACACCAGTATATAATACTAACCATAGGTTTATAGATGTACACCAGTATATAATACTAACCATAGGTATATAGATGTACACCAGTATATAATACTAACCACAGGTATATAGATGTACACCAGTATATAATACTAACCACAGGTATATATATGTACACCAGCATATAATAGTACACCAGTATATAATACTAACCATAGGTATATAGATGTACACCAGTATATAATACTAACCATAGGTATATAGATGTACACCAGTATATAATACTAACCATAGGTATATAGATGTACACCAGTATATAATACTAACCATAGGTATATAGATGTACACCAGTATATAATACTAACCATAGGTATATAGATGTACACCAGTATATAATACTAACCACAGGTATATAGATGTACACCAGTATATAATACTAACCATAGGTATATAGATGTACACCAGTATATAATACTAACCACAGGTATATAGATGTACACCAGTATATAATACTAACAATAGACATATAGATGTACACCAGTGTATAATACTAACCATAGGTATATATATGTACATCAGTGTATAATACTAACCATAGCTATATAGATGTACACCAGTATATAATACTAACCATAGGTATATATATGTACACCAGTGTATAATACTAACCATAGCTATATAGATGTACACCAGTATATAATACTAACCCTAGGTATATAGATGTACACTAGTATATAATACTAACCCTAGGTATATAGATGTACACTAGTATGGAAATACTACAAGCTTTATATCAGAAAAAATTAATAATTCATACATCCAAGGTACAAACAGATATCAGCAACAAGCCCAACAAGAGTCCTGGTGGAATTATACACATATACCCAGGTATATATAGTTATTAAAGCAGAGCTCTACCCAAAAGGGAAGTTCCACTTTAAGGCCTCCTTGGTAACAGAGCTTTTTTTGGGGGGGTGCCTGATTTTGACAGGTATCCGCTCCTACTTCCATTCTGGTCATCCATCTTCCCAAAGTCTTCTGTGACTCATAACAGAAGACTTCTGTGACCATTTACAGAGCACAGTGCCGCTTGACTGGAACTCCACTTTAATAGAGATGCCTCCAGATAAATGTTGCAGTAAAATCAAGTTTCCAGGGCTCCCGAGGATGATCGCAATGCAGTGTCCATCTTGGTGTCAGGGACCTGAACACAAAATTAGCAGTGATGAGGATATACTCCAACCATTGTCCAACCTGCCTGGAACACAGTTTCTCACCAGCAAAAACCATGGCACTGGAACTCTGCCTATCTACTCTACATCTTAACCCCCAGTAGCTTCTAATCTGTCATGCAGCTGGGCTTCTAACTACTAAACGTGGCTAACCTGGCTCCAGCCTATGCTGGTTATTGAGCCCTGAGCTAAAACTAGCTATAGAATCCCAGGCCAGAAAGGACAGGGTTAACTAAAGTAATAAGCGTTGCATATAAACTCTACTGGAATAAACAGGTTCACCTACTAATATACTGGAAGATGACCACTACATACATACAGTAGCACAGAGTTAACTATCTGGCACTGTGAATATGGGATAATAACAATAGGACAGAGACACACCTGTCGCTAGGACTCAGATTAGGAAGTTACGTGCAGCTCCAGTTAAACAGCCAGAACACAGAAACGGTTATATAATATTAATACCTCCCAACCTTTCGAGATGGGAATGAGGGACACCTATCAGCAAAAGTATGCAGGCATAGGACACACCCCTGGCCACGCCTCCTAACGGAGAATTGTACAAAAAACAAGATTGGTTAAACCCACAAGTGCTTTTTTTTACCACTACTATTTCTCTATTTTGGATTTTGGAATGTAGAAATCAGATGAAAGGATTTAGTGCTGGAAAGCACTTTTTGACAAATAAAAAGTTTATTTTATATACATCTATATAGATCAGACCAAAATGAGGGACAAATGAGGAGGAGTGATGGACAGAGGGACATTGCTCCAAATCAGGGACAGTCCGTGGAAATCAGGGACAATTGTGAGCTATGTAACATTCTCTAATAATACAGCAGTTCCTGTATGTGGATGTGTGGTCTTCAAAAACTTGTCCACTTCCTTACTCTGAGGTTTTTAACTCACCCTCCCAGAGACAGGAAGTGCATACAGAACAGTGAAATATTGAAGGTTTTTTTTCTCCCTAAAATAAAAAATATGTTTTATTTACCTGCTCTGTGCAATGGTATTAGAGCAGTCGCCTACCTCCTTTTTGGCAGTCTCCTGCCAGTGCTGTCCGCTCCTCTTTCCTCCAGGTGCCCCCTCAGCAAGGGGGCATCTAGATGTGCAGGCATGCTCCTGAGCCAAGTTGTGTGCGTCAATAGACACTCGCAGAGCCTGCAGGAGTTTGACTGACAGCAGCAGGAGCCTATGACTGTCCTTGCTCTCAGAGTCTCCTGTGAGACCAAGAGGAGGTGGAGGAGTGGTGCTGCAACCAGGGCAAGTGCCAAGTATGCAGGCATAGGACACACCTTTTGCCACGCCCCCTTAAAGGAGAATTGTACAAAAAAAAAAAAAAGATTAGTTAAACCCACACGTGTTTTTTTTTTTTTTTTTTTACCACTATTCCTTTAAATTGGCCTTTGGAATTTACAAATGCAACAATTTAGAAATCAGATGAAATGTTTAGCACTGGGAAACACTTTTTGATAGATAAAAAGTTAATTTTTTATACATCTATATAGATCAGACCAAAATGAGGGACAAATGAGAAGGAATGAGGGACAGAGGGACATTGCTCCAAATCAGGGACAATCCCTCAAAATCAGGGACAGTTGGTAGCTATGTGCCAGGTAAGTGTTTTGGGGGGCAGTTAGTGAGGAATTTTTTTTTTTACCAACCACTGGCTGACCACTCACAGTAAATACACGTCATTACTTTGACGTAAATACGGTTATTATAACAGCAGCTAGCTGCCATAACCCAGGGTATCATTTTTTTTTTTTCTGTGAGTGACTTAGCCTCCGACATTTGCTGTGGGATCACTTTTAGAGGCAGTGGGAAGAGGTGCCCCTTCACTTCCAAGTGGTTTCTGAGCTTACTGAAGCCGTCGGTAAGCCCAGAACCGATCCAATGCACCTGATGGCTCGACAGGAAGTTGAGTGAGGGCAAGATAGCACCCACTCGGCTCTATGCCCTTGGAGGACCTCTGACATCACTTCCGGTTCTCAGACAGACAGGATTTTTTTTAGATTTTTTTTGCAAAGGTTAATGAGAGATCTGGAGTCTTTTTGACCCCAGAAATCTCAATAAAGAGGATTGTTACAAGGGATGTTTACATTCTTTGTAATATGAATAAAAGTGATAAAAAATATATAAAAGGGACAGTGTAAAAATAAAAAGGGAAATAAATGAGAAAAAAATTATAATTTAAAGCACCCTATCCCTCCATGCTTGTGCGCAGAAGGGAATGTGTTCAAAGCACTCATGTGAGGTATCGTCATGATCGTTAGAGTGAGAGCAATAAGTCTAGTGCTAGACCTTCTTTGTGACTCTAAACAGGTAATCTGTAAAAAATGTAAATCGTAGCCTATAGAGATCTTTATGTAGTTTGTCACCATTCCATGAGTGTGCACAATTTAAAAGCATGACATGTTAGGTATCTATTTACTCGGCGTAACATCATCTTTCATATTATACAAAAGAATTAGGGTGACAATTGTTTTGTTTTTTTTATTCATAAATGTGTATTTTTTCCCCAAAAAAATGCATTTGAAAGACTGCTGTGCAAATACAGTGTGGCATAAAATATTGCAGCGATCGGCAGTTTGCATAGGGACTCTGCTAAAAAAAAAACGTTTTTCTTTTAATATATATATTAGGGGGTTCTAAGTAATTTTCTACCAAAAAATACAAATTTAAACAAAAAGTTCCAGAAAAGGCCTGGTCAATGCTGAGAAAGGTTTACAGTTTGGAGCCACAGGTATTCACAAATACAGACAGAAGAGGGCAGCAGTGCCCTACACTTGTTTCAGGTCAGAGAGTCAGATTACTGAAGTCAATCAGTCACCATGACAGCCAGGCAACCAGCATTTTTGGATGTAGGCAGCATTCAGATTTCTACCAGTATAGATCTTTCATTCTATGGAAACCTGTCACTGCACTCAGTAAAATAAATCACTGGCCACCTGCAAAAGAAAATACTACTCTTAGGCCCCATGCACACGGGACGCCATTGCAAACTCTGCTAAACACACATTTTTAAAGGCAAAAACCGGCGTTTAAAACGTTTTACCGTGTTTGCGTTTATAAGCGTTTGGTTAGCTAAAAAAAACAGTATTATTTAACCATTTCAGCCATTTTGTGAGACCAGAGTGAGTAGCAGCTGAGAGAACAGCAGTATACTTGTATTTAGCGTGTCACTTGCCACATCACCTGTCACAAGCTGCGGATTGTTCACTTGCCACATTACCTGGCCACGTGACCTGCCACAAGTTGTGAATGTCGACTTGCCACGTCACCTGGCCACGCCAACTGCCACATCACCTGCCACAAGTTGTGGATTGTCCACGTCACCTGCCACAAGTTGTGGATTGTCCACCTGCCACGTCACCTGCCACAAGTTGTGGATTACCCACTTGCCAAATCACCTGGCCACGTCACCTGCCACAAGTTGTGGATTGTCCACTGGCCACGTCACCTGCCACAAGTTGTGGATTGACCACTTGCCACGTCACCAGGCCACATCACCTGGCCACAAGTTGTGGATTGTCCACTTGCCACGTCACCTGCCACAAGTTGTGGATTGTCCACTTGCCACGTCACCTGGCACATCACCTGGCCACAAGTTGTGGATTGTCCACTGGCCACGTCACCTGCCACAAGTTGTGGATTGTCCACTTGCCATGTCACCTGGCCACAAGTTGTGGATTGTCCACTGGCCACGTCACCTGCCACATCAACTGGCCACGTCACCTGCCACAAGTTGTGGATTGTCCACTGGCCACGTCACCTGCCACAAGTTGTGGATTGACCACTTGCCACAAGTTGTGGATTGTCCACTTGCCACGTCACCTGGCCACAAGTTGTGGATTGTCCACTGGCCACTTCACATGCCACAAGTTGTGGGTTTTCCACTGGCCACATCACCTGACCACAAGTTGTGGATTGGCAACTTGCTACGTCACCTGCCACAAGTTGTGGATTGTCCACTGGCCACGTCACCTGCCACAAGTTGTGGATTGTCCACTGGCCACGTCACCTGCCACATCATCTGGCCACATCACCTGACCACAAGTTGTGGATTGGCAACTTGATACGTCACCTGCCACAAGTTGTGGATTGTCCACTTGCCACATCACCTGACCACAAGTTGTGGATTGTTCACTTGCCACGTCACCTGGCCATGTCACCTGCCACAAGTTGTGGATTGTCCACTGGCCACGTCACCTGGCCAAATCACCAGCCACATCACCTCTCACGTCACCTGGCCCCAAATTGTGAATTGTCCACCTGCCACAAGTTGTTGATTGTCCACTTGCCAAATCACCTGGCCAAAAGTTGTGGATTGTCCACTGGCCATGTCACCTGGCCACATCACCTGCCACAAGTTGTGGATTGTCCAACTGCCACATCACCTTGCTACATCACCTGCCACAAGTTGTGGATTGTCCACTTGCCACGTCACCTGCGACATCACCTGTTCACATCACCTGGCCACAAGTTTTGGATTGTCCACTGACCACGTCACCTGCCACAAGTTGTGGATTGTCCACTTGCCACGTCACCTGGCCACGTCACCTGCTACATCACCTGGCCACTTCACCTGCCACAACTTGTGGATTGTCCACTTGCTACATCACCTGGCCACGTCACCTGCCACAAGTTGTGGATTGTCCACTTGCCACGTCACCTGGCCATGTCACCTGCCACAAGTTGTGGATTGTCCACTTGCCACGTCACCTGCCACAAGTTGTGGATTGTCCACTGGCCACATCACCTGGCCATGTCACCCGCCCCAAGTTGTGGATTTTCCACTTGCCACATCACCTGGCCATGTCGTCTGTCCACAAGTTGTGGATTTTCCACTTGCCACATCACCTGGCCATGTCGTCTGTCCACAAGTTGTGGATTGTCGACTTGCCACATCACCTGCCACAAGTTGTTGATTATCCACTTGCCAAATCACCTGGCCACAAGTTGTTGATTATCCACTTGCCAAATCACCTGGCCATGTCACCTGCCACAAGTTGTGGATTGTCCACTGGCCACGTCACCTGCCACAAATTGTGGATTGTCCAATGGCCACGTCACCTGCCACAAGTTGTGGATTGTCCACTGGCCACGTCACCTGCCACGAGTTGCGGATTGTCCACAATGCAATGCAAGCAATTACAGTTTTTATTTTTTTTTAATGGTTTTTCATCATTTGCCATCATTTTTGAGATTTCTAATGTAAAAAAATAGGTCACCTTTAAAAACGCCTATAAACTAAAACAAATTGGTTCAGACGCAAAAGTTTTCGCGTTTCAGACGCAAAACGCTGCTAAACGTGGCAAAATGCGGTACCGGGGTTTTGCGTTTGAAACACGAAAGCTTTTGCGTCTGAACCCACCTTGTTTGCTTCTGGAAAAACGAGGATAAACTCAACTGCCTAAAACCGGAAATAAACGAGACTGTGTGCATGGACACATAGGATAACGCTGAATGTGTTCAGGGGCAGTTGAAAAAAGTGTCCAACTGCCTCTGAACACGCGTTTACCAGCGTCTCGTGTGCATGGGGCCTTATGGTGGAGGACCAGGTTTAATACACCTGTCCAGGTGTG
This sequence comes from Rana kukunoris, assembly GCA_029574335.1. Classification (NCBI taxonomy): domain Eukaryota; kingdom Metazoa; phylum Chordata; class Amphibia; order Anura; family Ranidae; genus Rana; species Rana kukunoris. The sequence goes on along the minus strand of CM056051.1, from coordinate 473,420,872 downwards.
TCAGAAAGTGACTCCCCCTGCTGGACGATATGGGTTCCTGTTGTAAAGCTACAACACAGGCCACAGCATCAGGCCCGCTGCAAGAATCAGGCTACTGATGACAGAAGAAAGGGAGATGGGCATCACTGGACCAGGCGTGAAATAGCGGACTGGTGGATTACAAAATAAAATTTGGCTGGTGCAGCAGGGACCAGCCGAATTTCCATCCATTCATGGCTGTTCCTAGTCTATAGAAATCAATTACTCGACCTCTGGGAAATTTTTGTTTGATCAGCAGCTGCAGCTGAAATGGGGTAAAAATGCACTATTCTGCTATAAAGAAGCTCATGTACTTTTTTTGAACTTTATGTCACAAGCAACACAATGGTGTGCATGTACCCACTAAGTATAATATGATTTTTCAGTTCTGAAATCGTGTGAAAAAATGCCGGGTATAAACATAAAAAAAATGTTCCTTATCCGAGCCAGCGGGTGTGATGACATCACTCCTCTCTTGCGCGTTACGTTACAGTGGGTGGGAGCAGGGGTGATTCTAGGAAGGGTGCACAGGGTGCTTTGCACCCAGGCACCTGCAGAGTTCTCCCCTCCCTCCTCTCCTTGTTTGTGGTCATCCAGAACTAGTGTTCGGAGCATAGGTGTGTGTATCATGTCTGCAGTCTCTGACCATCTCCTGTACTATGTCTGCAGTCTCTGACCATCTCCTCTATCATGTCTGTAGTATGTCTGGGGGCTCTTTCCAACAAACTCTCTAACAGAAGCCCCCTCTGTGTCCATCACAGAGGCCCCCCTCCAGGTCCCAATAAAGTACTCTGCTTCTCTTCCTGTATTTTGTTTACTGTTAAGAGATCATGGAAGGATCCCAGGGTAATGAACACTTTGTGGGGGAGCATCCCTGTGGTTAAGTCATTGCTATAGAAACATTTTAAAGATGAGGAGTTAGTAAAATTACCACACCCATGTGGGGGCGCCAGAAATATTTCTGCTTCCAGGTGCCTGTGACCCTAGGATCGGCCCTGGGTGGGAGCTTCATCAGAGGGTCTCCGGTGTAGGATGGTCCTGTTACAAATGCAACATTTCATTGCTCCCTTGTGACAGGGTAACTTTGCATTGGCTGTAAGAAGAGTCCATCGGTGGCATCCCAAAAAGGTCTAAAAAAAAAAAAAAAATTCCAGTGGCGAAATTATGATGCCACAATGCAAAGGGAGGTACTGCAGCAGCCAGTCATTCGTCTCCATAACAGGAAGATGTGCAACAAACAGGGCCGTGGCTAAGGGGGGCTACCACCAGCCCTCCTGTATGCCCCCCCCCCCAGGGCATCTGGGTGAATTAGATGTGGGCCGGGAGGGTAATTAGCACGGCGGGGGGTGGATACTGGAACTGATCCCTCTGTACGGCTTTCTTTGCAACAGCTGAAAGCTAGCTTCTTCTCTCCCTCCTGACAGTTTTTAGCTGATCGGTTCCAGTAATTGCACCTCTGCCCCACTGGTCACCTTTCCTGTGCACCGCTCATTCCCCCCCCCCCCCCATTCCCAGGCTTCTGTGTCTGCCCCCACCCCCCACAGTGCTGTCAGCTTCCCTCCACTCTTTCCCACTGGCAGCTGCAACCACACAATATAATCTTTCCAGATGGAGAGTGGGGGAAGGGTCAGGTAAATATATAACATTTACCAGCCCCTTCCTTTCCTGAATGAACACAAGTGATTGGTACTGATCTCACCCATTCATAACTAGGGATGAGCTAAGAGTTCAACTCGAACTCGCTTGACTCGAGCATGTTTCCCGTGTTTAGGACTGTCCCTGCACAAAATGTAATTTCTAAAAGGAAAAAAAGTCATTCATAACTACTCACGGCTATTAATGAATTGTTGGTCCCATCAATACAGATCAAAGTCATTGAAAAAAAAAAATGGCAGGGAGTCCCCCCCCCCCCAGTCTATTACCAGGCCCTGCACTGGAAACATGCACTACTTTACAGTCATACTATACACACACCCCAGGTACGAAATTTAAAGGAATATTTCACTTTTATTGTTTCACTTTAAGCATTATTAAAATCACTGCTCTCGAAAAATTGGACATTTTTAAAACTTTTGTTTGCATTGATACATGTCCCCTGGGGCAGGACCCAGGACCCCCAACAATTTTTAAGACAATAACTTGCATATCAACCTTTAAAATTAGCACTTTTGATCTTTGCTGTCCCATAGACTTTAACTGTGTTCGCGTGTTCGAACAAATTTTTTGCCTATTCGCATGTTCTGGTGCAAACCGAACCAGGGGGTGTTCAGCTCATCCCTATTCATAACTGAAGCATAGTAAACTGTATATTTGGGGGGTTCTGTCAGATTGGCTGTATGGGGAGCCTGTGGTTTCCAACAGCAGCCCTGGCCACAAAGAGTCACATGAGAAAGTACTCAGATAAGTAAAAGAGGGCGTTAGAAGGGATTTTTTTTTTTTTAATAACAATTTGAATGGGAGCCTTGATTTTTACACAGAGATGGTCTTGAAACATTTGGTCAAAGTTTATTGCTCTGCTGCATGATTTAGTGTTGCATAAATATTAAAGCATGGATTAGATGGGTGGAGGACAGTTCCTTGTTCTTAAGTTTGCAGAAAGTTTGTTTGCATCCTGGTTACATAACTGCTTATAAAACCCCTCTGGCCTGAATTATGCAAAAGCCATGCTGTGCTGCTGGAAATACAGTGTATATGAAAAGGAAGGAAAAATGGAGGTGGGCCAATTCCAAGAAACAGCTCAGGGTATTTCATGGTTTTCTTTTTACCAAGTCATCTAATACACAGTTGACTATAAATGTATAGATATATACTATTTAGCACAACAATGCGTGATGTGATTCTGTTCTGCCAAAATTGTGATTTCGAATTTTGAAAGGCTGAAACTACCTTAGGAAGAAATGAAGGCTGCGGACGCAGCACCACCTTCTCCTTATGGAGAATCCAATAGGGAGCCTTGCATGACAAGGCAGCCAGCTCAGAAACCCGTCTGAAGGATGTAATAGCCACCAAAAAGGCCACCTTCTGAGAGAGCGAGTCAGTAAGGAAATCTCTCTAATGTTCTCCAACGACGGTTTCTGAAGTACCGAGAGGACCAGATTCAAGTCCCACGGATGTAGTGGAGGACGCACCGGAGGGGCCACATGTCGAACCCCCTGCACAAACATACTCACCGGTGGAGTGAGCCACCAAGGCTGAAAACCCCAAAATTGTATTTATTTTTGATGTCACAATGTACAGTATAAGATTTCTTATCATCTGTGCCCACTCTTGCCACACAGAGTTAATCCAGCTCTGAGGAATCCTCTTTTTTGTGACATAAAACAGACTTACAGAGAAAAAAAACGTAGTCCTTCCACCCCCTTGCTGTGAGTGACAGGTTATCTACCTATCTCATGCACTAGCCTGGAGACAGGCATTATTTTTTAATTCCCACCCCCCACTCCTTTTCGGAAGTCATGTGGTTACTTTTCTGGATCTTGACTGGATGTTCGTGATCATAGCAGAATTTAGTGTAAGGAATACATAGGAAAAATGCATGGTTACATGGGGAGTGTAGATGAGGGTGGGGAGTCTGACATCACAACTCCACCCACTGAGCTCCAGACAACAGACCCACCCACAGAATCTGCAGTTTTTCAGTTCTTATAACAGACAGAGGGGAGACAGTTGACAGGTAAGGATACATGAAGGAGGCATGTATATCCTTATAGATCAGCAATATAGCAGTAGTTTAGAAAGGATGAGGTTGGGTTTACATCCACTTTAAGGCAAGTTTTTTTTGTCCACCCCACGCTGTAGAAACAACAGGACTACAAGGATTACAAGATCCAGCCTGTCACCCAGTCAGCAGTTGATCGTAGATCACAGGAACAATCAATAAAAAAGATAAAGTTAAATTTGGAATAAATCTCCAGGCCGTCCTGCTGTCACACCATGGCCCCGGTCACAGCAGGACGCACTGCTGACCCCATCACGGTCAAGAGGGAGCGGGCCACTGCCTCAGCCCTCCTGTCTTAAGGATCCTTGAAAGCAGGAGCCCCTTCCACTGGAATCGTGGTCACCTTGTTTAGTCTGGAAACAGGTGGTCCACTATCAGGGGAGAAGTCAATTTTTTCAGGAAAATGTCCTCAAAAGGGGTAACGGACCGCTTAACGTTTTGGGGCTGGAAAGACCCTTTGTGGCCTATCCCACTCCTTGTACAAAAGCTTATGCAGATAAGGTACACAAGGAAACACATTAGTGGTGCGGGTCGGATTACAGAACCCGAAAGGAACCGACAGCTCTGTATCTTCCGCCGTTATCCTCCATCTTAAGAGTATGCCACACTGCAGCGATAAGTGCTTCTACAAGTGACCCATCATGCGCTGACGCGGGGTCATCCTAACTGTCTGAACGGTCGAGGTCCATATCCTCTGATACATCAGAACCAGGTCCGGGGGCTGCAGCTGGACCCAATTCAGTGTCAGAGAGTTGTCCCCGGGAAAATGGCAGGGGGGGGGTCTTTTTTTTTTTACCCCCATTGCCCACGTGCCGCTTCTACCCTGGCAACAGAGGCCTCCAGGATCGCCGACATAGCGTCCACAGAACCAGCCTACCCTCCTAGCTGCCCGTGTTACCCCACAGCTGCCGTCCGCCTCTCCTGCGAGTGGTGCTCCTCCTACAGCTGCCCGTGTCACTGTTTCTTTGCAGTGTGTCCAGGCTGTTAGCACCGTACACACCAACACTAGAGGCAAAAATCTCAAAAAATGGCCACCAAGCGGCCGCCCTGCAAGAAAAGGTGCACGGCTACAAGAAAATATCTGACAAGCAAAACGGAGCCAGGCGATGCCAAAATGGCGGTCGGCCACATGGAAAGAAAACACTAGCACACACAGCATGGCAGCCGGACAGCACCCCCAGGCAAGTGGACCTCACAGCGCAGCCCCCCACTAGCAGATGGAGTCCCCCCCCCCCCCTCCCCTCAGTCAGACACAGCCAGCCTAGCTCCCAGAGCGGATGGAATGAAGGAAGGGAGAATCGACCTCCCCGGGAATGCCCAGCGGTGCCATCCTGCCGGAGCAGGGGGCTGCTACTTACCCCTCCTGCAAAGACTCGCTGGGAAAATCCCTGAAAAGGTAGAAAAAGAAGGCAGAAAAATCTCCAAGACATAGGGCCCACAGGGAGCCAGGTCCTTCTATGCTAGGCAGAAAAAAAAATGAGCTGCTGCATGCAGGGAGAGGGGTTGCACCTAGAGGGACCGCCCCCTGGGCGGTACTGTACAGTTTTGATGTGTGTTCTACACTTTAACATGCTTTCCGCCTATTCCTCTCCTAATAGAAGGCGAATACCCTACCTGGCAAGATTGCCACTGTGTCTGTCCATGAACGGAAGAGAAAAAAAAATTGACACCAAACCATTAGTTACCCATTAAGGCTTCATGTCTTTCTGCCCCTAAACTCCCCTGTACATTAGCTTGTGTCAATGCACATAGACTTTTAGCAGCATTTAGTAGCAGGAGCTTTAAGAGGCAGAAAAAAAACCAGTGCATCCAGCAGCAAGAGTTTTGGAAGAAAAACTTTTCAAACTGCATGTTAATGCCAGGCGCGTTTAGCCAGGAAAGGCTTTATGGGAGTTTTCAGAATGTCTTGAGCGCATGAGGCCTTAGGCATAAATTGACAAAACAAACCAAATACAAAGCTCCTTTCTGAATGACATTTCTAGTTTTGGATTAACCATGGCACGACCTACACTACACACAGAGGACTATGGAGCGACATAATGAGTACCTGCTGATTAGGACACAGACACCAAAAGTGACAAAAGACTTACCAAAAAGCATGCTGTGCATAAGAGGCTTCCCACGTAACTAAAATGTCTAATTTGGCAGAGACCGCGTACATACAACTTAGTCCACAAAGGTAAGCCAACAAGAAAGCAGTGTTAATTTTGGTAGAAAATTTCAATTCAGTTTTAGTCTTATTAGCCTTAGGACTAAAATTGTATTTTAGTCTTCTACAATTCTTTTAGTCGACAAAATCTCCAGTACATTTTAATTGTCTAAAATCTAATGGGTGTAATTAAATTGTAATGTATTAGTTAACATTTCTCTACAATTTCCAAACTCATATAACGCTGGAGTGAAATTAATGTTATAATTTATGGTATTGAGTTATGAACATGCACCAGTGTTAATTTTGAAGACAAATTTCAATTTTGCTTTAGTCTTGACTAAAATGCCATTTTAGTCTTAGTCATCAATAGTTTTAGTCGTATTTTTGTCGACTAAAATGGTATTAATTTTAGTTGACTAAAATGTTTTAGTCAACGAAATTATACACTGCATGAAAGCATGATTTATTAAACCAAAAATGTATTCAATTGTAGATGTTGGGATGTGGTGACTGCATCACTTCTTTTCTATAGCCCCCCCCCCCTCGGTTTTCACCTGGTGATCTGGTAAGTAAAATACCTCCAGTATTAGACAAATCTGGACAAATGATAACAGGAGGCACAGCAGACCACAATATTACCAGTCTGCAGGGGAGGGGCGTGCTGAATGCAATAGCAGATTTATATACAACAAATTGAAGTCTCACACTTTCTAATCAGTTTTTTTTTTGGTTTTAAATGAATAAAATCTGATAACTTTAATCACCCCTGCCAGTGGTAAATGTTGTGTTTAATCAATGTAAAGTGATACATTCTGCTGGAGAGCTTGTACTTTGGAAAAACTGCAGGCTTGCTGGCTGGCTCACCAGATGAAGAGACGAGAGAAAGCCTAAAAAAGAAAATCAATGCAAACATGACATCCAAGAATTGGTAAGACTATATGCAGTCTTCTCTTCCCTACATTCCTTCAGAGTCCAGAGTTCATAAACCTTGTCTGAGCTATCAGATAAAAAGGGGTGGAGCGTTAAAAAAAAAAAAATAAAATAAAATCGCACTCTTCAGAGCTCAGAGATGATTGGAGCAGGAACAGAGCTGAGGTTGTCAATCTGCTGGAGCTCCCTCCCTGTCACCATTTCCCTCTTGGCGTCAGGAAAACTTGTCAGAAGGGATTAATGCTGATAGAGGAACAAAGCAGCAGATAGACATTACACTTAGTCCCCTTACTTGAATCAAGTACACACTAAGAGGGATATGCTTTTGTACATATTTCATGTCTGAGGTTCGATTTATACGGCAGAGCTCTTTAACCACTTAAAGACCCCCGCACGCACATATACGGCCACAACATGGCTCGTACAGGCACAAGGGCGTAAATTTACGTCCCCGCCTGAGTGCGGTTCAGGGGGTCCCATCGGGACCCCCTCCGCGGCGTGCGGGGGTCTCCCTACCTCTGGGAGCGAATCGGGATCTGGGAGCGCGCTCCCAGCCAATGGGAGCGCGCTCCCAGCCTGTCACTTCCTCCTCCTGTGTTTACACAGGAAGGAGGAAATGATGTATTCTCTCATCGCAGCCCTGTTTCCCAGCGCTGCTGATGAGAGAAGACATCACAAGTAAGTGTGCACCAACACAACACTGACACACACTCACATAGGCATATTAACCCCTTGTGATCGCCCCCCCCCACCCCCCTGTCACAGTGTTACTGAATGCAGTGATTTAATCACTGCATTTAGTGTCAGTGTGACAGGCACTGTAAAAAACAGTTAGTGTTAGGTTCAGGATAGCCCCCCCACCCCCCCTAATAAAGTTTTAACCCCCTGATCACCGCCCTAGTTAACCCTTTCACTCCCTATTGCCAGCGTCACTAAGCGATCATTTTTCTGATCGCTGTATTAGTGTCGCTGTTCCCGCTAGGTAGCTATTTTTTTTTATTGCGATTTTTTTTTTTTTACTAAAGACATGTGGCTAAATAAATTTTGGCCTAAATGTTTGACTAAAATTTAGTTTATTTGATTTTTTTTTAACAAAAAGTAAAAAATAGTGTTTTTTTTTCAAAAATGTCGCTCTATTTTTGTATATAGCGCAAAAAATAAAAATCGCAGAGGTGATCAAATACCACCAAAAGAAAGCTCTATTTGTGGGAAGAAAAGGACGCAAATTTTGTTTGGGAGCCACGTCGCACGACCGCGCAATTGTCTGTTAAAGCGACGCAGTGCCGAATCGCAAAAACACCTTGGGTCATTTACCAGCGTATTGGTCCGGGTCTTAAGTGGTTAAAGAAAACCTGTCACTGAAATGAAGGCATTGATTGCAGTAACCTAGAAAAAATAAAATAAAACCCAGAGCCCAGACTGGGTGCTTAATTTGTAAAGGCCATTTTCAGCCTTAAAGTCAAAACTCTGTCACCCCTTAAAAACAGTTTGAGGCAACGCATTATGCTTCTCTACCACTGTGAAGGCAACAACCAAGATATCAGAACTACAAAGTAAGTAATTGCATATTGAGTACCCCGGGTTCTAGGGCTCCCTAGGTATGTGCGGGTACCTCTGGGTTTTAAAGTGGTTGTACCACTGTGTGGTTGCACCTACAGGTCTAGATTAAGGCTTACCTGTAGGTGCAAGAAATATCTCCTTAACCTACATGGTTAAGGAGATATTTGCAGAGAAAAATGCACTGTCTACACGCAGGCGCACCGAGCATCACGGCATAATGAATGGGATCATGCCGGTCCCGCGTGGGAGTGACGTCATCGCCTCTCCGACCAATCACATCGCGGGAGCGGCGATACCTGGAAGAAGCTCAGAGGGGACATGGCGTCGGAGAGGAACGAGGAGCACTTCGATTTCAGGAAAGTGCAACATAATGAGCTAGTATGCTATGCATATTAGGTCATTATGCCTTCCTCTTGCAGGTTTTTTTTTTTTAAAGAGGGTTTACTTACTCTTTAAAGGGTCACTTACAACTTGTCACTTTATTAAGCATACAAGTATTACAAAAGGTATATGAAACTGTAAAAATGTATGCGATACGAGAAGTGGGCCACAATTCTCAAAGACCTTGCTAAACCCTGTTACTGTATCAAACAATTTTGATACAGTAATAGGGTTCATTAACCACTTAAGGACCCCCGCACGCACATATACGACCACAACATGGCTCGTACAGGCACAAGGGACGTAACCTTCGTGCGGTTCGGGGGTCCCATCGGGACCCCCTCCGCGGCGTGCGGGGGTCCCCCTGGCTTCCGGGAGCGATCCGGGACGAGCGGGCGGATGTCAGTGTTTACCCGCCCCCCCGCGATCGCTCCCAGCCAATGCGCGCGCTCCCCCTTTGTGTCACTTCCTCCTCCTGTGTAAACACAGGAAGGGGGAAGTGATGTAATCTCCCATCGCAGCGGTATTTCCAACCGCTGCGATGGGAGAAACACCTCACAGTAAGTCCTGCACCAACACTACACTGACACACACACACACACACATAGGCATACTTAACCCCTTGCGATCTGCCCCCCCACCCCCCCTGTCACAGTGTCACTGAATGCAGTGATCTAATCACTGCATTTAGTGTCAGTGTGACAGGCAGTGTAAAATCAGTTAGTGTTAGGTTCAGGATAGCCCCCCCCCCCTAATAAAGTTTTAACCCCCTGATCACCGCCCCAGTTAACCCTTTCACTCTTTATTGCCAGCGTCACCAAGCGATCATTTTTCTGATCGCTGTATTAGTGTCGCTGTTCCCGCTAGGTAGCTATTTTTTTTTATCGCGATTTTTTTTTTTTTACTAAAGACATGTGGCTAAATAAATTTTGGCCTAAATGTTTGACTAAAATTTTGTTTATTTGATTTTTTTTTTACAAAAAGTAAAAAATAGTGTTTTTTTTCAAAAATGTCGCTCTATTTTTGTATATAGCGCAAAAAATAAAAATCGCAGAGGCGATCAAATACCACCAAAAGAAAGCTCTATTTGTGGGAAGAAAAGGACGCAAATTTTGTTTGGGAGCCACGTCGCACGACCGCGCAATTGTCTGTTAAAGCGACGCAGTGCCGAATCGCAAAAACACATTGCGTCATTTACCAGCGTATTGGTCCGGGTCTTAAGTGGTTAAGGTCTTATGTGAGATTTACACACTGAAGTAGAGAACCAGAAGGTGAGATTTCAAAATCATGAGATACAAAGCCAAAACAATGGAAGTCACTCAACACACTTATAATAATGTCTGTTACACACAAAGCATTTTTTTCACTTGTCTTTTATTCAGTAGTTTTTATCCTTTTTTGGCTTTTTTATTTTTTAAGTCCTCCCCCCCCCCCCTTTTCAGCGCCAGACAAGGCAAGAAGTGAATACAGTCAGGTCGTCACTATAAATGAGAGACCAGGACACAACTCTCAGTAATAGCCTTGTCCCCCCATGCCGCCAACCCTGCCGTGGTTAACCCATCTCCCTGTGTGCTTTCTAGCAGTCGGATTTGCACCAGCGCAGGGCAGGATGAGGAAGAGCAGGAGTTGGGAGAGGAAGTAGGGAGGGATGGATACCAGGAAAGAGAGCAAAGTGTAAAGAAAATGTAGGGGGCTAGAAAAAAAAAAAAAGGAAAATAAGCCATGAAGAGGGAAAAAAAATGGAGTGAATAAAAAATTAACAAATATGACTGACTTTGGAAGGGGAAAAAATGATTACACCATGAACCCAGCCTGATCACTCTCCACCAGAAAGGGTCCCATGGGGTATAGGCTGGCAATGCCATTGACATCACAAAATAAAATAGACAAAAGTTAATCTACATATTAGGCAAGATGGTTAAAAAAGAAAGACAAAAAAAAAAGTACAGTAAACCCTGTCGTTAGAAAACGGCAGGAGCAGGGCCCAACCCTGCGCAGCTATAAAAAGGACATTTGATGGCACCTTAAACACTGGAAAAGTCAGACGGGGAGGGACTGGCAAAGTTCCCGCACTGTCAGAAGTTTTTCTTCGGTTTTGGAACAGGGAATTTACGAATTCTAGGCTTGACTATTGGAACTAGGTGGACTAAGGACTGTCCCACTCAAAGGCCAGTACTAATTCACTCGGTCCTGGAATATATACAGGTTATTGGTTGTGGCCACAGCAATGATGTTCTCCTTAGGATGCCAGGCTGTGTGCAGGATCTTCTTGTTGAAGTCCAGACTGTCTACCGTAATTTCATCCTTCTTTCGCTTGCCGCTGGCGCACACTTTCCGTGGCTTCAGCACCATGCGTGGCTTGCTGTTTTCCCGCGATGCTTCCAGAGTAATGTCGCGCTTGGTATTGCGGTCAAACATTCGGAAAAAGTTGTTGTAGGACCCGGTCATAACAACACTGCAGATATAAAAAAAATAATAGTTTAAAAAACAAAACACTTATACACCACTCCAGGTCAGTCCACCCAACTTAAAGGTGTTGTAAAGGTTCGTTTTTTTATTTTCTAAATAGGTTCCTTTAAGCTAATGCATTGTTGGTTCACTTATCCTTTCCTTCCATTTCCCTTCTAAATGTTTTTTTTCTTCTTTGTCCTAATTTCTCACTTCCTGTTCCTTCTCAGTAAGCTTGCCCCCATCATCCAGGCCATTCTGGCTGGAAGTTAGTCAGCGTGCTCGCCACCTCCCTTGGGACTACATCCCTGCGTCTCCTCGCAGGAATGTAGTCCCAAGGGAGGGTCGAGCACACTGACTAACCCCCAGCCAGAACGGCTCGGATGATGGGGGGAAGCTTACTAAGGGGGAACAAGATATGAGAAATTCGGACAAAGAAAAAAAATATTTAGAAGGGAAATCGAAGGAAAAAAGTTAAGTGAAGCAACAATGCACTAGCTTAACCACTTAAGGACCCCTTCACGCCGATAAACGTCAGCAGAATGGCAAAGCTGGGCACATCCACGTACCTGTATGCGGCCCTTTAAGCCCAGTCGCAGGGACGTGGGCACGCGACTCGGTCCGAAGTTCTGTCACCACGGGACTCGCGAACCCGATCGCCACTGGAGTCCTGCGATCGATCCCCGGAGCTGAAGAACGGGGAGAGCCGTGTAAACACAGCTTCCCCGTTCTTCACTGTGGCGCCCGCAAAGATTGTGTGTTCCCCTACATAGGGAATCAATGATGTCACACCTACAGCCACACCCTCTTACAGTTAGTAACACAAATGAGGTCACACAACCCCTTTAGCGCCCCCTTGAAGTTAACTCCCAACCTGCAATTGTTATTTTCACAGTAAACAATGCATCTTAAATGTCCGCCATAATGTCGCAGTAAAAAAAAAAAAAAATAGAAAAAAAAAAAAAGCTGATCGCCGCCATTAGTAGTAAAAAAAAAAACAAAAAAAAACAATAAAACGCAAACCAACCAATAAACGCTTATTGCGATTTTATTTTAGCCAGTCCAGACTGACTATAAATGTCAGGATCCATCCAGATCACATGCCTGATCAACAGCTGGCACAGCCTCTCAGCGCGCTGCCGAGAGCCTGAGCCAGCCACTCTCGCCCCTCCACAGTCTGGCATTCCAGTGAGCGATAGAGGAGCAGCATAGAGAGGCGGTGCCCGGCAGTTACTGAAAACTGTGCGATCAGCGGTCTTTGAATCGCTCATGTCTCACGCTTCAAGCTGGCAGGGAACAGATGCAATATCCTCCAAGCGAGTACGATTTTTTTTTCTTTTTTGAATTTCACACTTTTAAATACTTCTAAATTCAATAACTGCATTGGGCAATGAGCATCCCATGGCTTCCCAATTGACAGTGCTTGGGCCTGGAGACTGGTTCAAACAACGATCAGTGCATTGCCCTTGGGGACTATGTAGGTATGCCCCATGTCAATCTATTGGTTAGAAGTCATTCAAAACTTACTTGTCAGGTCCATTCCAGCAGCACTCAAACTTGTCGAAGATGCAGTCATTTTCATATAAGGAGCACAATTTACTCCTGAGGTATTCATGTACCTGTGGAGGAGACACAGCCACATTACTAATCGCGATATATACATATTTATTCTAGATTACAGATCATTCTCAATAACAAATATCCAAGATAGAGCTCATATTTTGATACCCGATTTCCAAATCTAGAACAGAGGTTCCATTACTTAGCACATCTTAAAGAGGTGGTTCACCCTAAATATAAGCTCTCCCATGTGATCCAGCATACTGGCTTCAACGCCAGTATGCTGTTTTTTTTTTAAAATCCCCCACTTACTGTATTGTGTTAAATTTTAATTTCTTACCCCCGTGGTGGAACGGCGCCAGTATAGCGCGTCGCATCTTACGAAAATACCCGATAAGGACTCGGGTAATCTCGTCGAAAATGCGGCGCCTGCGCACAGACCTAGGAGCCGACTGCGCAGGCGCCGTATTTCTCCGAGACCTACGGCTATGGCGTGTCACGCCCTCCGAAAAACGCCGGAATAGGCCTCGGAGAAATACGGCGCCTGCGCAGTCAGCTCCTAGGTCTGTGCGCAGGCGCCGCATTTTCGCCGAGATTACCCGAGTCCTTATCGGGTATTTTCGTAAGATGTGACGCGCTATACTAGAGCCGTCCACCACGGGAGAAAGAAATTAAAATTCAACATAATACAGTAAGTGGGGGATTTAAAAAAAAAAAAAAAAAAAACAGCATACTGGCGCTGACGCCAGTATGCTGGATCACATGAGAGAGACTTTATTTAGGGTGAACCTCCGCTTTAATGACTGATCCAAAAAAAAAAAAAGCTGGATCCCAAAACACGTAAAAAATAAACAAAACGTGAGAAAAGCAGAAACCGTGTTGAAAAACAGCAACCAACATTTTACACTCTCACTGCTCCACCATGCACCAGATAAATGGCTACCAACTGCTGGCAGTGGACACAACCCACATTTTCTTTCAACTGAGTCAATCTGGGCAGTTCTGTAGCCCAGGGTCACAGCCAAACTACCTGATATGTTTCCACAGGACGGCTTTCCATGTTTAGGTCCCAGATTTTGACGGACAAGTAATCCCTGGTCATCATATATCGGCCATTGTGGCTGAACTTCACATCTGATATGGAAGAGATGATCTCTGAGAAGAATGACCTATTGCTGGGATCTTCTGGTTCCTCAAACACTAAAAGGGATAGAAAAAAAAAAAAAAAAAAAGGGTAAAATGAAATAGTTCAAACAGTACAATGCAAATGAAACTTTAGTAAAAAAAACATTAAAAATAAGTGCTTAAAATCCAGTAACACGCAGTATCGCCCTGCACATGCTCAGTTGCACTTTTTTTTGGCACTGTGCTGAATTTGTAGAAGCTGAACTGCTGACAGCCTAAAAAGATTAAAGCAGAACTAAACCCATCAATTTTATGGTTTCAATATAGTTACATATTCCTGGCATGCCAGGATTTTCAACTGTCACATTGATTGAGAACACAACCAAATTGAGAAACCATTAAATGGCTGGTGTCAGAACTGATCACATGTGCAGCACCATGACAGTTGCAGATCATACAGAAGCAGCTTCCTTTGCTGAGAGGGATAGGCGGGTTTAGTTGTGCTTTAAATGTTTCTCAGGACTTTGGGCTTCAACAAAAAGGCAGCCTCCAGCAAGAAAAAAACAGGGGCTATGCTGGAGGAAGTTTACAACACACACTAATTTTGGTAGCATAATTATTCATGTGGAATGTATGTTCTTTGCTAAAAAAATATTCTGTCAACTATTATGAGTAAAGTTACGCTTTAACAGCCAAGTCAAAACATAAAAATGTCAGTTATAGGTCTGATAAGATAAAACTATTAAATTAATATCTTAAATCAGGGTTGCACCGATACTGTTATTGGTGCGTTTGCCAAGCATTTGCACAAGTATCAGTACTCATGCAAATGCTCCCAAACCTGAAATCGATACTTTCAGGCTCGGTTTTTAGCTGTCAGCGGGATTCCCCCACAGACAAAATGTTTAAGAAAAGAAAGCCGACAATCGGTTAAGGAGCAGGGCCGCAGAAGTCCTTAAAGTGGTAGTATACTCTATACTACCACTTACAGGTAAGCCTATAATAAGGCTTACCTGTAAGTAAAAAATAATATCTCCTAAACCTGTAAGGTTTAGGAGATATTCCCCTCGCAATGTGCCGCTGATTGCAGCGGCGCATGCGCAAGGGGGGATCCACGGCAAAAGGATCGGCAGCCGCCGGACCTTGCCGAATTGAAATCTCCCTCGCACATGCGCGGGAGTGACGTCATCGACGCTCCAGCAATTACAGCGCTGGAGCGGCAATACCCGGAAGACACGCCGGAGCAAGATAACATCTTGCTCGGCGTGAACCAAGTAAGTTCTCTTCACCTCGTTCCTTAGATAAGTATTTCATAATGAGCTAGTATGCGGTGCATACTAGCTCATTATGGCTTTTCCCTTGCAGGTGTAAAAAAAAAAAAGAAAAAAAAATATGTATGCGGGTATACAACCGCTTTAACCGATTCAGCTGCCAGTTGGAGCCGTCAAAAAAAAAAGCCGGGCAATGTTTATCAACAACATTGCTCAGCCCCTGAAAGCAAAAAAGATAAAAAAGAAACATTGCTTATTTTCGTATCTTTCAGTTTATTCATCTACAGATGAAAGGGATGAACTTTGATCTGCAGGTGAAGTCAGTCTGTAGAGATGGCCGTGTGAAGAGGTTAAATGTTCCTCTGGTTAACCCCTTATTAATCCTTTGTGTAATCAGCCTTAAAGTGGAAGTAAAATGTCCTCCTGTTTAAGTGTACCTACAGGCAAGCCTACAATGAGACTTGCCTGTAGGTACTGTAAATATCTCCTAAAACTGGAACAGTTTGGGAGATATTCACTATATAGCCCGCCATCAGCACATGCGCACTGAAGGAATGACGTCATTGCGGCTCTGGAGCCCACGAACCTGAAAGAAAGTCGGGGGAAAATGCAATCAAGCTCAGCGGTGTGCTGGCGCCACCGCAACAGCTTTGTTCTAAGGCAAGCATTCCATAATGAGCTAGGGTTTACAACCTCTTTAACAGACATGCCAGCTGGTTGCTCGGGCCTCCCGGTCCCCTTTTGATGCTTGTAATAACAGCCGAGTGGCTGCCAAAACCGTCCATCCGCTCTAAAGAACGGTATCGGGGCGATGCCTGCAGCTGCACGCATCACCCCGGTAAAACCCCCTCAAAGCAATATCAGTAATATCGGGTACGTTTGTGCCTGATACGGATATTTCATAAAAAGGTGAATATCGGACGCCGATAATCGGTTGATCCATACTATGTACTATTGCTGACCGCTGAAGTGTAAACAAAACAGTTGCGGTAGGTATAAGTTCTATATAAAAAATAAAAAAAAGTATCGGTTTATACTTATTTTAAATATTTCCAAAAATGTGAAGTACGATACATTTCTAAAGGCTTGCTCACACCATATGTGCATGAAAACTGATGGGAAAACGGCAGATTTCACATCAACTTTCATGCGTGTCAGTTATGCTCCCTTTACACACTGCAATGTTGTCACGTCAGATTTTATTTACCATGCAGATAAGCATACATATTGCAGATTCCTGTGCAGAAACAAAATCTGCACGCGATACCAGTGCTGCGGTGTTACAGGGGACGTGGAGGACAATTTATGCCCATGCAGAAAAATTGACCCATCTGCACATTGTGTGGAAGAGGCCTAAAAGCTTTGAAGACAATACCCAGGGAATTGGATTCTTTTTTGTAGACAGGTGTTAAGGCACTCTTAGTAGACTGTCCAATCAATATTTGATTACATGGACGGGGCAGGATGGAGATATTTAGGTTATTGATATGTATTTTAAAGCGGCATTAAACCCCCCTCCTAAAAAATAAATAAATAGTATAATAATATATTGCAGCTCACCAATCAGATGTGGTGGCTGCATTCAGTTTTTGCCCCGCTGCATCTCCACCTGGTGATCTGGCCAGTAACACACCACCTGTATTAGAGCACCTCCACTCTGGATGAAGTAGAACAGGGGGGACCTTTGGACAGCAGCATTGTCAGTTGGGGGGGGGGGGGGGGGGGGGGGGGGGAGTGTTAGCAGATTTAGAGACACTAAAATTATAGCCACATTGTGGTAAATGGGTTGCCTCATCTTTAACTGTTACATCTGCAGGAGAGCTTGTTCTCAGACTTGTGACTTACTGGCCAGATCACCAGATAAAAATAGAAGGAAGTCTAAAAAACAAATGTAGCCATCACATCTAACAATTGATAATCTGCAATATAAGGAATGTTTACTTTTGGGTTTAAGGCCCCTGTCACACAAAGCAGACAGATCGGGTCCATCTCAGTTTTTAAGGAGGACCCGACTGGACCAGCTATTGCCCATTATGGAGCTGCGGGTGTAAACCGACATGTCCAGAGACACCTGCCGACGTCCGCTCTGCCAAAAACAGACGGATGGATCCGTTCCCATCTGACTGGCAGATCAGATGGCATTCGGGTCTGTTCACATTAGGGCTGTGCAAATTAACTTTTAATTGATCGATTAATCTTTAATTTTTTTGATCGATCAAAATCTTTTAGATCAATTAAAATTCTTTTGATTGGTACTCACCTCTCCGCCGGCTTCTGGGCCTTCAGGGAGTTCGGTGGGAGATCCGGTAATGTCACGGACACCAGCGGGGCTTGCCGTGTCCATCTGATGGGCTCCTTTGCTGTGCCTTCATATCTGCATGCCGGCGGGACCTTACTATCTACCACACGCAAGGGCTGTTACACTTCCCTCTATCACTTCCCTCTATCAACCTGGGATTCTACAGCCAACCACTGGGAGTTGTGATAGTTCCCTTCACGGGACATCTACATGCCCGACTGACTGATGTTACCCCCTCACCTGGATTCAGCAGTGTTATCGTTGTACACATTTTTATACCAGTATCATACTTGGCTACATGTTTTTATGACTGCTTTTGCTACCGTTTGGTATTACTCACACCATTTTTACAGTTTATGTAGCTACATCGATTTTATCTCCAGTGCAATATTTATTTGGTTACCTACTTGAAGACTATAAAAGTTTTAATGCTATTTCCATCGAGCGCTGCCTTTGTGTGTTTTTTGTATCCTGCTATCCATTTTTCCAGTTGTTGGAGCTGCACTGGGAATCAGCCTGCAAGGAGATCAGCTAAAAGGAGTTGGATCTGTATGTGCGTTATAATTAATCGAAATTAGTCGATTAAATCGATAAAAATAAAAAAAACGAACACAAAAATTTTGATCAGTAACAGCCCTAGTTCACATATGACCCCCCCCTGTAGAGGACAGCGAGCTGTGCGTCTCTGCTCTACATAAGTGGAACGGACAAGCCACCTGCTTATGCAGATGCCCCACTAAGCAGGCGGAGTCTGCCCCATGTGAAAACACACTATTTACCAACCAAACAAGGAAGATTCAACCACATCAAGGAACTAAAGCTGTTCTCCCAGTTCACTAATGACATGAAAAGGGGTTAGGGTTTCCCATTGAAGAATATGGCTAGGACTCAGGTATTAGAACAGGGACCTCCCCCAAAGGTCAGGAGGGGGGTTCCCAGAGGTCACAGGGCGTGGCTGACCCACCCCCACCAAAGTGTACCGCCTACCCCAACTAAGTCCAGGAAAAGGGGTGAAGTGATCTCCCATGTTCTTGAAGCACACACTTTGGCCTCAGTCACAACCATAATTTATATCAAAACTTTGCATTTTTATGCAGGTCAGCTGGTCTTTTTCCTGTGTCATTTCATTACTTTCCACTTGTGTTTATTATGTACTTTTCAGTGTGGAAAATTTTCTCACAACTCTGCACCACAAATGACAACGGAATTTTTTGGTGTGAACAGGGCACATAGAAAACAATTGTTGCCTAGGTGTCCTTGCAGATTTCTACTGTTAAAAGACATTGTTTTAACATCCCCTAGAACATGATGGTATAGGACTTACATTTAGAATGGCGATCACACAGTGCAGACTCTCGCATGTCACACAGACGGATGGTGCCTTTGCTGCTGCTGTATACAAAAGTATTGCAATGATGTGGGTGGAATTCTGCTGCTGTGATCACCTCTGTCAGCTCTTCCATGTTGGCAGGTTTAATATCTACGATGTCTGGTAGTAGGTAGGTGAAGGAAACATTATAATTTTCACTTCCCAGAACAGAGATAAAAACAAATAAAACCAACCACAGGGATTACACAAGTGCAGGAAGGAAATCATAATTTCTCAGCACCGCAGACATGGAATTAAAATAGAAGTATTGTATTTCTCAATCCTGGGTACATGTCAGCTGAATGTATGCAAATCAATTCCAATGTGAGAAACAGATACATATGTACGAAAAGGCATCCTGAGATTACAAGTGAAAAATCAAAGAATCCAGCATTACTGAATCAATCGTGCATTAACCAATAAGTCTTTCATAGTTTTTTTATTTTTTTTTATAGCCTTTTTCTACTTCACTGCACAACACACACACACACACACACACACACACACACACACACACACACACTTTAGGTTTTACCCCCTTCATGACCAGGCCATTTTTTGCCATTCAGCACTGTGCTTCTTTAATTAGTAACTGCTCGGGCATACAACACTGTACCCAAACTAAATTTATATATTTTTTCACACAAATCAAGCTCTCTTTTAGTGGGTATTTGATCACCACTGTTTTTTTTTTGCCAAACAGAAAATCAGAACACACACAAAATAAATAATACACACACACACACACACACACACACACACACACACACACACACACACACACACACTTCATTAGGAAGCATGTACAATAAAATCTCTTAATAAATTTCGGCCAGAATTTTGCTTGATGTGCAAAAAAAATAAAAATCCCAATAAGTGTATATTAAATTGGTTTGTGTGAAACAAACTAGTGTCTACAAACTATGGCATATATATTTGAAAAGCCATCAATCCTGATGTACTGACAGTCTATCTAATTTCTTGAGGCCCGAAAATGCCAGGAGAGTACAACTACCCCTCAAAATGACCCCTAATTGGAAAGTAGACAGTATAAGGTATTTACTAAGGGGCCTAGTGAGTTTTTTCAAGGTGGAATTGTTTGTCACAAGTTTTTGGAAAACAATTCACAATTGTTTTTATCCACATTGTCACCAGTGCAGCACAGTTTCATCATATCACTAGTGTGTGGCAGAGATCAGGCATACCGACTGGTGACAGTACGATTTTTTTTTTTTTTTTTTTTTTTAACATTTTTTACATCTCCTTATATTTTGTAGAGTAGTTCAGTGCGACCGTAATTACACTGTACTACACTGGAGGGGAGAACAGAATATTTTTTTATTTCACACTTTTATTGCTTTTATATAGCGATAATTACTTTAACAGCAATGTTTTGAACTGTCATGAATGGGTTTCATTCTAAACAGCTGTAATTGGCCCACAGCTATCAAATGGTACAGGGTGCTGTGATCAGCCCAGGTACCATGCACAGGTGTAATGAATGAATCCCATTCATAACAGTTGCATTTACATTGTAATCGCACAGCGATTCATCTAGTGCCTAGATGAAATGAAACCTGAAACAGGTATAATAGCAATCAGATAATCACTAAATAGACAAATCACAAAATAAATCCCTGGATGGAGCCGCGTCTTTATTCAACCTTATATCCTTTTAGGACAACACAATATCAGTTTCTGCTTCTTAACATCTAAATAAACGTAATGCTGCATCCACTAGACATAGAAATCGGGTGGATTCCAAGAGAGGATCATTTCATGTTTTGGAAAAAATATGTTACGTTTGAAAATCCAGTTATCTGGCATTTTTTTACGAGAAGTTTACACTAAACCTAAGAAAAACAATTGAGTTAAAAGGATACTAAAGCTCCTGTCTGTGATTTCCAAGTGCCAAAGGTTGACCCGAAGGTCGTCTGCTGACAAGTACGTCTCATAGTCGCTGTTGACTGAGATGGAATTGATGTGATATGTGTGAGCATTGGCGAAAATCCTACGAGGACTTGCTTCAACCATCAGGTCCATGGGGCGGAATACTGGCACCTACAGTGGAACGGAACATATGGTGAGCATTTGCAACAAGAGTCATTCATCTATTTGTGGAACACTGGGTCAGCCTCATCACCTCTAGGAGACACAGAGAATTGTTATCTGCTGATAGAAACCTAGAATACAGTAGTGCAGGAACACTTACCCTGAGTGTGGTCACAGTGGTTGGATCCCTATACCTTCCATTCTCTTCCTTCAGGTTGTAACCCTCAGGTCTTTTGTCACGTTCACTGATTTTCCACAGCTTGATAGTTTTATCTATGAGAAAAATATATCCATATTGAGGAGTTGGATATAATGGTGTGCGAGAATTGTCACAGAAAATATCAAATGCATTACAGGAGTTTGACGACCCCCCTATTCATTGCCCGCAGCCTTCTAGGACACGTCACAGGTGCCAGAAAGCTGTGGAATCACTGCACATGTGAAGCCGGCTGTGAAGCCACAAGCAGTCACAGCCAGCTGCCCAGTTTGTATGCTGGCGCTGAAGACCAAAGCCCAGAAAAAGAAAAAAAGGGATTTTTAAATACAGCTTACCTGTAAAATCCTTTTCTTGGAGTACATCACGGGACACAGAGCGGCATATTCATTACTATGTGGGTTATATGGAGTACCTTCAGGTGTGGACACTGGCAATCTTCAAACAGGAAGTCCCCTCCCTATATAACCCCCTCCCCTAGAGGGAGTCCCTCAGTTTTGTAGCAAGCAGTATGCCTCCCAAAATGGTCACCCAAAAGAGGGGTGGGAGCTCTGTGTCCCGTGATGTACTCCAAGAAAAGGATTTTACAGGTAAGCTGTATTTAAAAATCCCTTTTTCTTTCTCGTACATCACGGGACACAGAGCGGCATATTCATTACTATGTGGGATGTCCGAAAGCAATGCTTTAATGAGGGGAGGGAGACATCTTCCAAAGAAGGATTCAATTTTAGAGCTAAACTCAAATCATAATAATATTTCCAAATTAGTCAAGAAAGAAGAACCTTTTTTTTTTTTTTTTTTTTTTATATATAACCAAGGGTGTTTCTGATCCCGAGGATTTCAAACTGCAGCCTGTAGTACTGCCTGACCAAAGGCAGTATCCGCATTTCTTCTCACGTCTAGTTGATAAAACCTTGTAAACGTGTGGATTGATGACCACGTTGCCGCCTTGCATATCTGAGCCATAGAGATCTGATGGTGTGCTGCCCAAGAGGCGCCCATGGCCCTGGTAGAATGGGCCTTTACCGACAACGGAGGGGGCAACCTCTTCAATCCGTAGGCTTGAATGATTAATTGTCTAATCCATCTCGAGATGGTGGATTTTGCAGCTGCCTGCCCCTTCTTGGGGCCATCTGGTAGAACGAACAACACCTCTGTTTTCCGGATCTTTTCCGTAGCTTTAAGATAGGCCTTCATGGCCCGGACAATATCCAAGGTATGCAGCAACCCCTCCTTTCTAGATGTAGGTTTTGGAAAGAAGGATGGAAGTACCAAATCCTGGTTTAAGTGAAATTTGGATATAACCTTTGGTAGAAAGGAAGGATGGGGCCGGAGAACTGCCCTGTCCTTATGCAGAACAAGATATGGTTCCTTACACGATAAGGCTGCTAATTCTGACACTCTCCTGGCCGAAACTATGGCGACCAAGAAAACCAATTTTCTTGTCAGTAAGAGTAAAGGAATCTCAGCCAAAGGCTCAAAAGGCTGTTTCTGTAGAGTGGACAGGACAAGATTTAGGTCCCAAGGACAAACTGGTGACTTGACAGGAGGATTAATACGCAAGACCCCCTGTAAGAAGGTCTTTACCAGCGAGTGGGTGGCCAGCGGCCTCTGAAACCACACTGACAGAGCTGAGATCTGTCCTTTGATTGTGCTTAGTGCCAGGCCTTTATCCACTCCTAGCTGGAGAAAACTTAACACCCTATCAATAGTATATTTGCGGCAATTCCATCTTTTGGATTCACACCAGCCTATATAGTTCCTCCACACCCTGTAATAAATTACCCTGGAGACCGGCTTTCTAGCCTTAATCAGGGTAGGGATTACCTGCTTAGACAGACCCCTACCCCTGAGAATCAGGGATTCAGCCTCCAGGCCGTCAAATTTAGACGCTGTAATGTAGGATGGAGGATCGGGCCTTGTGAGAGTAGGTCTGGTTGTAGAGGAAGAGTCCAAGGGTCTCCCACTGCCATATTCAGGACTAGTGAGTACCAAGCCCTCCGGGGCCAAGCTGGAGCTATTAGAATGACTGGCTTGTGCTCCACTCTGATCTTGCGCAACAGGCGGGGGAGTAACTGTAGTGGAGGGAATGCATATAGAAGTTTGAATTGATGCCAAGGGCAAACCAACGCATCGGTTCCGCAGGCCATAGGATCCCTCGCTCGCGACACGAACCTGTCTAGTTTCTTGTTGAACCTGGATGCCATTATATCTACGTCTGGCGTTCCCCACCTCTGGCAGATTGTCTGAAAGACCTGGGGATGCAGAGACCACTCCCCTGGCAACAGACTCTGGCGACTTAAGAAGTCTGCCTGCAGGTTGTCCACTCCGGGAATGAATATCGCTGAAATGCAGGGTACATGAACCTCTGCCCATTGAAAAATCAAGTTCACTTCCCTTTGAGCGGCCTGGCTCCTGGTTCCCCCTTGGTGGTTTATGTATGCCACCGCCGTGGCATTGTCTGACTGGATTCTCACCGGGAACCCCTTTAATCTGGAGGTCCACGCCAACAGGGCTAGGCGAGCAGCTCTGATTTCCAAGATATTGATGGGGAGCTGCCTCTCTGCTTTCACCCAAGTTCCCTGGCGGGAGAACCCTTCGAAGACCGCCCCCCAGCCTGCCAGGCTGGCGTCTGTGGTAACTACCTTCCAGACAACAGGGCTGAAGGATCTTCCCTTTAGAAGATTCTGAGGGTTCAACCACCAGGCCAGGCTCTGTCGGACCCTTGATGATAGCGTCAAAGGGGACTCTAAGGCATGTGCCCTCTTGCCCCAGGCTGCTAGAATGGCTGCCTGTAGGACGCGAGTGTGGATCTGAGCGTATGGTACTGCCTCGAATGTGGCCACTAGCTTGCCTAGTAATCGCATACACAGGCGAATAGTTGGTCTTTTCTTGTTTATAACCAACTGAACCAACCCCTTGATCGCCTTGATCTTTACAAGGGGCAGGAACACCTTTTGATGTTCTGTGTCTAACCTCATGCCGAGGTATTCCAACTGCTTTGTAGGCTGGAATGCTGACTTTCCCTGGTTTAGGACCCAGCCGAATTCTTCGAGGTACCGAACCGTGAGGTTTACTGCCTTTTGCAGACCCGTCCGTGAGTGATCTATGATTAAAAGGTCGTCCAAGTATGCTAGGACTGTGACTCCTTGGATCCTTAAATTGGCCAGAACTGGGGCTAGGATCTTCGTGAATACCCGGGGGGCCGTGGCCAGCCCGAAAGGGAGCGCCCTGAATTGGAAGTGTCGCTGCCCCACCGCGAAGCGTAAAAACCTTTGATGCGACTGAAAGATTGGTACATGAAGGTAAGCATCTTTTATGTCTATGGAGGCCAGAAAATCGTCTTTCTGAAGCGCGGCGGCTGCTGACCGGATGGATTCCATCCGGAAGGACCGCACCCTTAGATAAGCGTTTAACCTCTTTAGGTCCAAGATTGGCCTGACATCGCCGTTGGGCTTTGGTATGACAAAGAGATTGGAATAGAAACCTAGGCCTTGCTCTTGGGCTGGCACTTCTATAATTACGTCCTGGCAAAGCAGGTGATCCAAAGCTGCCAGCATTGAGGCCTTCCTTGCTGGATCCCTTGGTAGCCTTGATTCTTGAAAATGAGGCGGAGGATATCTTAGAAACTCCAATCTGTAACCTGTGGTTACAGATGCCCGGGCCCAATTGTCGGGGATCTTGGCTTCCCAAACTTCTGAGAAGAGACGAAGCCTTCCCCCCCACCCGTGAGAGTGGGGGCGCCCCTTCATAAGGCAGACTTAGGGGCTGTCTTTGACGGCTTGCGATACCACGGCTTCTTACCCCCAGGGGTCTGTCCCTGCGATCTACTGTTAACGTTGGATCGTGCAGGCGGCCGTCGATACTGCCTGGAATTAGAGGGCCCCGAGACAGGAAAAAGCTGCCTTTTAAATGTAGGAGCCCGGAATGTCTTTTTGACCGGTAAAAGGGTACTCTTGCCATTTGAAATAGTCTGAATATATTTATCCAGATCTTCTCCGAAGAGTCGTCCTCCATGGAAGGGAAATCCTGCCAGAAGCTTTTTGCATGGGGGTTCTGCCGCCCAGTTCTTCAACCATAAGAGCCTTCTCATGTGTACCAAACATAGTGATAAACGAGAAGCCTGCTGGATGGAATCTTTTATAGCATCTACCGCGAAACACAGAGCTCTGGGAATGTCAGCAAACTCTTCTGCTTGTTGGGTAGGCATGTCCTTTAACATCTCTTTTGTCTGGTCTTTTAATGCCTGACAAACTCCAATTGCAGCTACCGCTGGCTGCACCACTGCTCCTGCCGTAGCAAAGGATGCTTTTAAAAGTGTCTCTAATCTTTTATCAACCGGATCTTTAAACATATGTATGTTTTCCACCGGGCAAGTTAGTGATTTATTCACACATGAGATGGCTGCATCCACTACTGGGAGCCTCCACTTCTTGGAGAATTTTTCCTCCATGGGATAAATGACCGCAAATCTTTTCGGTGGCAGAAAAACCCTGTCCGGCCGTACCCAATCCCGAAAGATCAATTCCTCCAAGAGAGGATGGACCGGAAAAACTGCGTTGCTTAACGGGGCTTTCAAAGAGCCCAGAGGAACCTGAAGTTCTGGCAATGGCAAACTAAATGCCGAGCGGACCATGTCCGTCAAAGACTGTACCCACAGTCTCTCTGTCTGGGAGTCTGAAAATGGTTCCTCAGAGGTAGACCCCTCCATCCCTGAACCCTCTTGGTTCAGGTCCAGTTGATCCTCCTGTGATTCTAATTCCTCCGGAGAGAGAATCTCAGCATCTGAGGATACACCCCCTGGTGATGGGGATCTAACCCGTTTCTTACCAGGAATAGCTCTGGCGATCAATGCCGCTATTCTCTCTTCTAGCCCCCCTAGGGATACGGCTAGCATCTCCTCTGTGATAAACACAGGGCTGGGATGATCTGGGCCAGCCTCCGCACCAGATCCCCCTAATGGCTCATCCAAGGCGCTTCTTAAATTAATAAGCTGTGGGGAAAGTATCGGCATATCAGAATCAGAAAGGGACCCCTTTTGTTTTTTGGTCTTTTTTGTCCCCTTTGACCCCGAACCCTTGGAAGCCATAATACAAAATCGAGGGACTCCGCCCACACAACAGACTGTAGTGGCCAGGAGTACAATTTTCAGAGTTTAGGGGAGAATAGATCACTAGTGTCCCCAAAAACTGATGGGCCCGTATGTTGGTCTTTTCTTTTTTTTTTTTTTTTTTTTTTTTTTAAATAATTATATATTATATATTATATATTTGACAACATACAATGACCCTAATTTAAGTTTGCCAGCCTCCAACCTGCTGCAAAATAAGGGGGATTTCTTGGCTTAACAATAAAGGCATTGGAACAAAGTCCACATGTACTACCCCTCTTCCGCCACCGGGAGTCAC
The DNA here is from genome assembly GCA_029574335.1 of Rana kukunoris. Classification (NCBI taxonomy): domain Eukaryota; kingdom Metazoa; phylum Chordata; class Amphibia; order Anura; family Ranidae; genus Rana; species Rana kukunoris. The sequence continues at coordinate 473,394,367 of CM056051.1, read as the reverse complement.
TGTTCTGCCGCTCTGCGTCCTCTCCTTGAAAAAATCAGCCTCAGACTGAGCCCTGACAAGGCCTGCTGTCTATAACAGCACAAAGGCGCGCCCCTGTATGACGCCGCAGGCCCGCCCCCCCCCGCCCTCCTGTCTGGACGGCGCGAAAAACGTCAATAAGACGTGCGCGCGCGCGCGTATGCCGGATACAGGAGGAACATGGAGGAGCCGCGCTGCTGGAGATCCAGGCACGCAGAAACAGGCGGCAGATTTAAACCCCCGGCCAGGTAGGACTCTCTCAAGGCCCCTAGGGATCCTTACTAGCCCTAGGAAGAAACAGCAGGTTAGCTAGCAACACATATTTAGACAGGGGGGCCTAGTGATGGGGGGAGAAAGGGTGTCATCCTGTCTCTTTTAGACATAGTGATCACGGTTGCCCATGCAGAGCATACTTAGGCTATCCCCCCTTTTAGGTTACCCCGGGGAGCCTGCTGTCGAACCAAGTCCCGCAGGCTCCCCCTTACCTGCTCCATGCTGCAGGATGTTTGACCAGCAAACTGATCCAATCTTCTCCCATCTCCGTGGGTAGCGTAGTAGACCTTCAGGCCCTGGGGTCCTATGAAGGTACCCACTGTCCTGGACCTATATAGCACCCTGGCAAAACAGGAACTTTATGGTTTTTGCAAACTCCAAGTCCTGGGCCCAGGGTCCAGCCCTCCAAAGAGGAGCATTATAGGCAAAACCCCACGGTTTGGGGCCCGGGTACTGTCCACTTTGGCACTGAGGCTCCTTGGACAGATCCGGTAGCCCGCCCTTAATCCCAAGGATGTGGAGCAAAGCTATTCCGTGACCAACACCTAAGACACTGGCGAAAAAACTGAGGGACTCCCTCTAGGGGAGGGGGTTATATAGGGAGGGGACTTCCTGTTTGAAGATTGCCAGTGTCCACACCTGAAGGTACTCCATATAACCCACATAGTAATGAATATGCCGCTCTGTGTCCCGTGATGTACGAGAAAGAAAGGGAGGCAGTGTAAGAACAGCGCTGGGACAGACGAGTGTCTAATAAAATAAAATAAACTCAGCAGCTACAGTTTCTGAAGCTGATGGCTTTTGCACTTTTAAAAAGATAAGCAAAGAACTGCTTTACCCACTTGTCTACCAGCCGCCGTCAATTGACGGCGGCAAGGTAGCTAAGTTGTTCTGACAGGACGTCATATGACGTCCTGTCTTTTAAACCCGCTAGGGGGCGCGCGCCGCCAGCACCCGCCGCTTTGCTGGGATCACGATGCGCGTGCCCGGCAGCAACGATCGCCGTCGGGCACCCCGCGATTGCCCAGTATCTGAGCAGGGACGTAGAGCTCTGTGTGTAAACACAGAGCTCTATGTCCTGTCAGGGAGAGAGGAGACTGATCTGTGTCTCTTGTACATAGGGACACAATCGTTCACCTCCCCCAGTCACCCCCCTCCCCCTACAGTTAGAACACAAAACTAGGCTACACATTTAACCCCTTCCCCGCCCTAGTGGTTAACCCCTTCCCTGCCAGTCACATTTATACAGTTAACAGTGCATATTTATAGCACTGTTCACTGTATGAATGTGATTGTGTCCGCTATAATGTCGCAGTCCCAATAAAAATAAATCGCAGATCGCCGCCATTACTAGTAAAAAAAAAAAAAAAGAAAGAAAATGCCATAAAACTATCGCCTATTTTGTAAACGCTATAAATTTTGTGCAAATCAATCGATAAACGCTTATTGCAATTTTTTTACCAAAAATAGGTAGAAGAATACGTTTTGGCCTAAACTGAGGAAAAATTTAATTTTTTTATACAATTTGGGGGATATTTATTACAGCAAAAAGTAAAAAATATTCAAAATTGTCGCTCTATTTTTGTTTATAGCGCAAAAAATAAAAACCGCAGAGGTGATCAAATACCACCAAAAGAAAGCTCTATTTGTGGGGAAAAAGACGCCAAATTTGTTTGGGAGCCACGCCGCATGACCGCGGAATTGTCAGTTAAAGCAAAGCAGCGCCGGAAGCTGAAATTTCGCCTGGGTAGGAAGGGGGTAAAACCTTCTGGGGCTGAAGTGGTTAAAGGCAATTTTAAAGGTTGCATACGTTTGTGCTCATGTGCAAAAAAAGTCAACACACATCTCTAGAACACACAAACTCAACATTGTAGTGTAAACATGCCACATTGAAAACAATGGTTTTGTATGCGTCACTGAAGTTACCAGTGGTCATCCAGGTATTAGCACATAGTGAGAGTCCTTAGCCACTATGTGCAATGGCTTCTACTGAACAGTGGAGGGGAGGAATAAAATGGGTTGGTTTATGCAAGAGAGTAACATTGTTGCAACAGTTTACACTACTTTCTCTAGTTTTAGTCAAATGTGCGCTTTTGCGCACGTACTGTATGTCCACATGGCTGAAATGGGTTGTTGCAAGGCATTGCAATGTTCATTTTTTCCCCCAGTCTTGTTAATCCTATGTCATTTTATAAAAAAAGCTGCATACTGCAATGCATTACAGCGGGTCTAAACATGCTGCTCAAAAAAAAATCATGCCCAATTTCTTTCTCCAGCACACACCACTGCGTGGCAACCCCCTATTTATTCAGGGTCTGGCGTGATCGAGCCCTAAAGTCAGATCAACTCTTTAGGAGCCAGTAAGGCTGGGGACTCCGATCCAGAGATCTCCCCCATCAGAGCCTTCAGAAGACAAGACAGTAGGCGATTCAACCCAACATCCACCGATAGTGACATTTTACATCTGGCTGGACTGGCCCCTTACAACACCAAAAAGATCATTTTATGTGTGATATTATGTACCTGAACTAAAGACGACTCACCATTTGTAGACAACAGGAACTGTGCTGCATTTTTCTGTGGTAACCATCGGATCTTGTTGATTTTCTCTTCAATTTCTAAACTCTTCAAGTAGTCAAACTCTGGTTCATGACTTTGGAAAGTGCTATACACACTGTATTCCCCTCTATGATACGGGCTCTTACTCTGCAATAAAATTGACTTTGCTTTACAGGAAATTCAGACATCAAATGAAATGCTGAGTTATAATATGCGGGGTACACTTAAAAAGAGCAGTTCTGTGGGCAGAAAAAATACTTCAATAGGGCATTTTTGTACAGGCGTTAGTTGGGGGGGGGGGGTTTAAACTTCCTAATGTGCATGGACACTTTGAATATTAGCCGTTTCTACACGAAAAAATAAAATAAAATCGCACAACTACTGTGGAAGCAGCAATTTTTTAAGCCCAGTGTGCATAGACCCTCAACTATGTTTCCACAAAAGATTCTCCAGAGCAAGAAGGGGAATCAAGATCTTTTATAGGAGAAAGTGTACAGAAATTAGTGAGGAAATCTCATCGTTCAATACTTCAAAAGAGGCGATACCGATTTGTTATTCTAGAAAAGCATTTACGATCTCAAACCGGCGCCACCACTAGATGGCACTAGCTGATTTTGACACAACAGTACATGCTTTTTAGAAAGAATAAAAAGGGAAAACGACCAGCAGCGAGACTAAGAAAGCCTCCTGACTGTCACAGCTCTTTGCAGAAGAAAATTGCAGAAGAAATCCTAAAGATACAAGGGCTGATCAAGTAATCACAGTGACTGCTGATCAGAAAGGGAGCCAGTCATAAATGCCAATCTTTAATCAGTATGGCCTCTCCTGAATCGAGTATCCTTACCTCTTAGGCCCCTTTCACATTGGGGCCGGAGCCGCGATGGGGGTATATCGGCGCTATACCGTCGGAGTTGCCGCAAGTTGCGGCCGCTAGCGGTGCGGTATTAACCCCCGCTAGCGGCCGTCAGAGGCTTAATACCGCCCCCAATGCGCCTCTATAGAGGCGCATTGGGGGCGGTATTGCCGCGGTTTGCCATTGTTTTCAATGGGAAGGCGCGGTGGAGGAGCAGTATTACACGCCGCTCCTCTCACTGCTCCAAAGATGCTACTGACAGGAGATTTTTTCTCCCGCCAGTGCATCGCCTCAGTGTGAAAGCCCGTGGGCTTTCACATTGAGACTGCTTGGCAGGAGTTTTTCAGGCGGTAAAGCAGCGCTATTTTTAGCACTGTAACGCCTGAAAAACTCCTCAATGTGAAAGGGGCCTTAGAGTTACCTGATATTTAAATATTTGGATGCATGCATGAATGAATGTATACATAGTTAGGTGGAAAAAAAGACACAAGTCCATCAAGTTCAACCATAAGAAATAAAATATCGTACAATCACATATACCCAATTCTATACCCACAGTTGATCCAGAGGAAGGCAAAAAACCCCAGCAAAGCATGAGCTAATTTGCTATTGCAGGGGAAAAAAATCCTTCCTGATCCCCCGAGAGGCAATCGGATGCAACCCATATCAACTTTACCTATAAAGGTTAGTACTCAGTTATATTACGTACATTTAGGAAAGTATCCAGGCCTTTCTTAAAACAATCTACTGAGCTGGCCAGAACCACCTCTGCAGGGAATCTATTCCACATTTTCACAGCTCTTACTGTGAAGAAACCTTTCAGTATTTGGAAATTAAATCTCCTTTCCTCTAGGTGCAAAGAGTGTCCCTGTGTCCTCTGTTTTGACCGTAAAGTGCATAACTCAACACCAAGTTTACTATATGGACCCCTTATATATTTGTACATGTTGATCATATCCCCCCTTATTCTCCTCTTCTCAAGAGTGAAAAAAATAAAATTTCCTCTAATCTTTCCTCATAGCCAAGCTCCTCCATGCCTTTATCAGTTTGGCTGCCCTTCTCTGCACTTTCTCCAGTTCTCCGATATCCTTTTTAAGAACTGGTGCCCAAAACTGAACTGCATATTCCAGATGAGGTCTTAGTAATGATTTGTACAGGGGCAAAATTATGCCATTATTGAGCTTATGATCAACTAAAACCCCCAGATCCTTCACTATGGATCCCCCCAGTTGTACTCCTCCTAGTATGTATGAGGCATGCATATTCTTAGCCCCCAAGTGCCTAACTTTTTTCAACATTAAACCTCATCTGTCACTTAGTCGCCCAATTAAACAAAGCATTGAGGTTGGCTTGTAAATTGGCGACATCCTGTATGTATGCATGCAGTTAGAGGAGATGCGTTTACTTTAGCTAGCTAGTCACGGATTGAAATTCGGGCGGTTTAGCAAGAACTGGCTTATATTTCAATCCATGTTTTGGCAGGCTGGTTGCACTTAAGTAGATCCATCGATCAACTTCAGTACAGCCAGCGTGTCAGATTTTTTTTATTTTAAGTGTTTACTTCAGACGACCAAAGCCACAAGCAGTGATCATTGTATTCAGACGGCTGGGAAACCTCCCGCTGTCAGAATACAATAGCTCCATGGTGCAGAGAAGTAGTGGGAGGGAATCCCCCATAAGCATTGAATGAGTTTATGGGGAAATTGATTGTAAGAAAATTGGTAAAATACACGGCATGCCTTAGGCCCCTTTCACACTGGGGCGTTTGAGCGTTTTGAGCATTTTTCGAGCGAAGCCTCATCTGCAATCTCAATGTGCTGGTAAAGCACCGCTAAGACCCTAACGTTTTAGGGCGTTTTTGCAGTGCCTCAGTGTGTAAGGGTAAGGCGCCTTTACAGCGCTTTTAATTCATTTCAATGGAGAGGAGCATTTTTGGAGAGTTTTTTTCAGCGCCCAAAAGCTGCTCCAAAGATGCTGCTTGCAGGACTCGGTGTGAAAGGGTCTTTTGAGATGCATGAGAGCATTTTAATAGCACTATTTTTAACGCTAAAAAACGCCTCAGTGTGAAAGGGGTCTTAGTGTAAGGCCATCTTTTCCATGCCTGAGCTCAGGGCTGATATCATACTGTTCTAAGGTGGTGTTTAGAATCCATGAAAAATTAAAAGCCTTTGTTAATTGACAGTTTGAGCTTCAGCCTCCATGTTGATCTTTCAAACCTGAAATTTCTGCTCTGGCAGGGAGAACATCTGAACAGTCGGCTACCTTTGAAGCTAAACTCTAGGAATTCTGCCACTTTATAAATGGTGCAGGCATACTATGAGTTAAGTTCAACAAGGTGCATGTCACTTCCCAGACTTCTCTTATTTATATCTGGACAGTTCTATGGAGTGCCTTCTTATACTCCAGGGCTCTGAGAGGAGAAAAGTCATCTCAGAAGTTCTGCTGGCCTCGCTCATTTGCCACCCATTCTCAGAAGCCTTTTTGTGAATGAGTCCAGGGTCAGGGGCAGCTGCAAGCATTGCTGTTCCAGAAACGTAGCAATAGCTATACTTTCAGAACTCCATAAACTCTCAGATGGAAATTAAAAGAGATAAGTCAAGTCCAATGAGGTGCATATCACCTAGTGGACTTATAGTATGCCTGCACGTTTTACAAAGTGGCTGAATTCTTGGGAGTTAAGCTTTTAAGCGTAGGTGCTCCAGGTTAGTAATCAAAAATGTTGAAATTCGGGGATTGCACGTCTAGTAGCATGCTCCAATAGTGATCAGCAGTATTATCTCTAATTTAGTAATGTAGTAGTACTAACCTCCTGCTGGAAAATTACCACACGTCCTCCCTTATCTCCTGTGGCCAATAACTCTCCAGAATGGTTAAATTCTACTGTAGATATAATATCAGCTGTAATGAAAAGAAAGCACAGGTTACAATCACATACATTGCCCAGCACCACAACAGCAGTATTTACAGTAATAGACAAGCCATCTCCATCACTGTACAGTATTAACAATGACCAATACATTCCAAGGTCTTCAGGACTGCATGAAAAAAACACAAACGATGCTTTGACTGTTGAGGATTCCTGCAGCCTGTGGAGGTCACATTATTTTCCGGCAAAGCTTTGAATCAGACAGAACCGCTGTGGTGAATTTTTATCCCATCGTAAGAGAATCAATTCTCTGGTACATAATGGCTGGATTGAAAATCTGCTTTGGTTTCTCACAGTGTGAACGAGAGCTGAAGGTTGAATATCCCCTTCAGAGCAACCAATAGCAAAGTCCTCTACTCGGAAGGATATGGAGGATTAAAACTGATCATATATACGGTAAGTTCATCGGGCTGTAAAGAGAAAAGAAAAGGGGGAACACCACTCCATCCACAAAAACAAAAAAAATACACCGATTGTTGCCTACAGCTGCTGATCAACAGGAGTTTTCCAGCATGACACTTGACAGCAGGGACGGTCACACACACTGATCATAATTTGGCCAGTCCCTGCAGAACTGGCTGAATCCTAGATTGTAAGCTCTAACGAGCGGGGCCCTCCAATTCACCCTGTACTGAAATGTATGACCCCTTTCACATTGAGGCAGTTTCAGCGCTAAAAATGTCGCCTGTAAAACACCTGAAAACTGCCATTCAAGCCACCCAGTGTGAAATCCCAAGTGCTTTCACACTGGGCAGTGCACTTGCATGACGGGGGGGGGGAGCAGGGTATACATCGCTCCTAAACCACCCCGCCATTAGAATGAATGGGCACTTCTTCCGAAGCGACAGAAAAGCGCCGCATTATGGGCGCTTTTAACACCTTCTTGGGTGTTAATGACCCGCAACCGCACGAAAAGCGGCGCCAAAGCCCAATATTAAAAAAGAAAAAACAAATGCAATAGGTTTGCTGCAGTCAAAAGGTCAAAACATTGCAACCATAAGCAAATTGTATCAAGTTGATAGATATCAAAATGTGTCAAGACTAAAAACTGCACATGCATGAAAAGGTCAAGAACTATGGTACTCAAAACTGTCCATAGAGACGGCGCCTTAAAAACATTTACAGCTCACTTTAGAGTGAATTGTGAATGGTCGCTCTAGAATTACTTATTGCACAATGTTCATTGTGATATCTCCTGTATGGTGCAATAGCCATTTTTTTTACACAAAGGTGCACACCCTACACACAAGTTTGCATTCACACTTGTGCACAGAAAGATGAGGCTACTTTTTTTATACAATAATTTATAGGCAGGTCACAGGCTCTATGAAGGCACCTAATGTTTCTCCTGCCCTCCGCTGCAGCTAATGAAGCACAGATTGTGTTTGATTAGCTGCTTCCCTGAACTCTGCAGCTAGAGGTTGGCTGCTCTGAACTCAAGTGATAAAATGCCTATTTTCAGACTTCATTAGAAAAGGAGATAATGGTAATGGATGCTCAAAGCTCCTCCCACATGGTATCCTGACACCACTTACAGTGGTTCCAGTCTCTATGAAGGAATGGGAGAGACTGGAAAACATGGCAGGTAGAAGGTGGTACTTTAAAGCATAGTAAAAGAAAAATTGGGCAGCTCTACAGCTACCTAGATCACTTTTACTGAAAAGTCAGCAGCTGGTAATAAATATTTTATGGACAGCAAATGGTTAATATATACACTGCTGCATACTGTACAACACACAGCCCAACCTGCCTTAAATGAAGGGGAGCATCTAAACTTGTGGAGGCAGGTCTGGGAAAACTGGTCTGGGAGTTCCCAGGTGGGTGGAAACTAGTAGCTTTGCAGAAAAGTTTTAAAGTAATAGCCAGCTGAGATGATAAAAATCGCACACATCAAATGTTATTTACACAGCCAAACAAATGCATGATCCACTAAATGTAATGTCCTGGGTGATGCCAATGGCTGCTGGATAAAGTGGTAGCATCCAGTGCCCTTGTACAATCCCAGTATTGTCAGGAAGGGACTGTGGGCACAGTTCAAAAGAATGGATTATCTGTGTTTTGACACAGCCAATCTACACCAAAACACAGGGCAGCAGAGACTTTGCTGGGTACTGCCCTGTACAGTATACTACTATTCTGCCACCGTTACCACTTCATGGATGCCAGTGGTAGGACTAGAGATTCATGTTTAATCAGTAGTCTGTCTACTTGGTTAAATAAAGTGCCCACCTTTATAACAGATTACTACTTTATGTAATCAGTAAACTCCTTTTGCTTTACATTAAACTTGGGCAATGCTAAAGTTGGAAACGTCACTGAATTTCCTGAACCCAGACCCTCCACAGACGTTTAATAAAAGGGCTGCATATGGGCAGTATGACAACTCGAGGGCAGAAGTGATTCTTGGCCCATCAGTAGGCTGCAACGTCTGAATCTTGTCAGCGTGTCACCCGAGATCACCGATGGCACGTTGCTCTCTTGAATACCAGCCAACATTCTATTTCCCAGAATACTACTTAAAAATGCAGCAATCCAAGTTTGGTGTAATCTCCTGCAGACAATTCAAGTACCACTGGGTACAGTGCCCGGCCCTGTCCAGCTGCAGCATATTACAGCCTGCCTTAAAATGTAGGGTCCTAAAAACAAGTTCCACAAGGTACAGCGGTCAGCCCTGTACAGTTGCAGCATATTTCAGCAAGTGACAGGCTGCTGTACCTGTGAACCCTGGGAGAAGCCCAACAAAGGAACTGGACGCACATGCTCTAAACATCTAGTGTGTATGTGGCCTTAGGGTCCTTTCACACAAGTGTCAAAAGTCTGATCCAAAAATGGGGGGGCACATGAAAGCCAAATACCTTTAGATCATTTTACACCAACGTATACATCTGTCTTTAGTTCAGTTAAAGTGTTACTAGACCCACAACAATAAAATCAGTGTATATATGCAGTAAAGCATGCTTGTTATATTCACTGTGGAACCTAAGGGGTTAATCCTCTGCATTGTGTAAAAAGGCATTTGTCTTCTCCGATCCTGCCCCTTCTTCCATTGTCCCCAATCCATCTCCTGATAGTACAGAGGCTTGGGGGCACTCTGCACATGCTCAGTTTGAGGTGCATTGTTAGAGTTTTGGGGGGGGGGGGGTGCATGTTATTGGCAAAGGGCCAATCAGCACTGTCCAGACAGAGGATCAGGGGTCCTGCAGCCTCATGGGACAGTCAGAGGGGAATGGAAATTCCTCCTACAAGCTTTACCCAGACACTGTTAGAAGTCACCAGATTTCTAGATCCTGCAGATGAAAAGGTATTTAGCAGTAAACATTTCCTAAAAAAAAATTGCAGTTCCATGTCCTGTGGGAGACCAGATATAGTGAACGCAGGCTCCTGGGTTTAGTAACACTACGTTTACAACAGTAAACCCATTTTTCAATTGCTAAAGAAAAGTCATTGGTGGACAAAAGTATAGCCAACATTTTTATTTTGACAAAAACTCCCATTGCAGGAGACGCCCGAAATATAATCTACACCTGTAGTGCAGACATCTGAGAAAAGCAGTGAGCCACCCACATTAGCATTGTCCAGGGACATTCTGGACACCAATGGAACACAACAAGCCACTGGGTTGCCGCTAGGGCTGCTGAAATTAATCGTTTAATCGATGCATCACGATTATTCCTCCGGCGATTCTGCGCCGATGCTGTCCCTTTAAATAATCGATGCATACTGATGACGTCATTGCCGCCCGCCGAGCAGCCACGCAGCGCCGAGTGGAGCCGACTGAGCCGCCCGAGTGGAGCCGAAGTTTTGGCGCCATTTTTCCCGCCTCCCGCCGACGTCATCCCCAGCCGCCCTGAGAGTGTGTCGCAGGTCCGACTCGAGTGAGACAGAGGAGAAGACATGTGTTCTCTGACTCTGGTCCCAAGAGCTCACGCTCAGCTTTCCTCATCGGCTGCACAGACGTCTGCATCACTGTGTGCAGCCGCGTTAACTGCACTGCACACAGGCCAGGGGAGACCATCCGCCCTTCACCCGACTCAGTCACATGCAGCAGCTGCAAGAGCAGGACTGGGAAGGAGACCCGAGTGAGCCAGGCCGTGGTTGTCTCATCACACAGGCAGCAGGAGAGGAGACATTTCATCCTCATCATCAGACAGGTACAAAACATCATTACACAAGAGAAGAGACACTGGCTGTCACACACACAGACATAGTACTGACTGTAAGCTGAGGATCTGTATATTTTCTCCAGTTATGAAGCCCAGAAACACATCAGGGGTTAAAGATTTATGAAAGCAAAGCAGCAGTGGAACAGTGGCAAAGAGGAACTACAGGCTTTTAATTTGTTTCCTATGCACCTACTATTCGGGATATTATATTATATAGATAATATCTCGAATAGTAGGTGAATAGGAAACAAGTTGACTCACTGCTGCTTTGCTTTCCTCAAATGCCTTGTACATTTTTATGAGCACAAAATATGAGATGGTATTATATAGGATGGGGATCGGGGGATGGTGAGCAGGCAGATCGCCCATCTCATTACCGCCTGCAATGACACAAGTAATGTGTAATTCAGCTTAGTTATCTCATCTAAATTACACATTACTTGTGTCATTGCAGGCTAGCCCTATTTTTACAACCTCTAAGATGACTGTACTCTACAAGCCCTATTTTTTGTGGTGTGGCACCATCTATATGATATTAAATAGCAGAGCGGTCACTTAATGTAGGATTCTCTAATAAGTGCTATTGCTTCTACTCGTGTGCATTTTGTCGATAACAGAGAAAGAAGGGGGTGCTGTGATCCAGGGACACAGGGGGGGGGTACGTGCATGTTGTGGAATCTGATGTGTCACCTGTGAAGTCATTGTCACTGCAGGCAGGGACTGGGCTCTAGGGAGGAGAAATATAGACCATCTCCTGTAGCATGTCCGCAGCCTCTGACCATCCCCTGTAGCATGTCCGCAGCCTCTGACCATCCCCTGTAGCATGTCCGCAGCCTCTGACCATCCCCTGTAGCATGTCCGCAGCCTCTGACCATCCCCTGTAGCATGTCCGCAGCCTCTGACCATCCCCTGTAGCATGTCCGCAGCCTCTGACCATCCCCTGTAGCATGTCCGCAGCCTCTGACCATCCCCTGTAGCATGTCCGCAGCCTCTGACCATCCCCTGTAGCATGTCCGCAGTCTCTGACCATCCCCTGTAGCATGTCCGCAGTCTCTGACCATCCCCTGTAGCATGTCCGCAGTCTCTGACCATCCCCTGTAGCATGTCCGCAGTCTCTGACCATCCCCTGTAGCATGTCCGCAGTCTCTGACCATCCCCTGTAGCATGTCCGCAGTCTCTGACCATCCCCTGTAGCATGTCCGCAGTCTCTGACCATCCCCTGTAGCATGTCCGCAGTCTCTGACCATCTCCTGTACTATGCCCGCAGTCTCTGATTATCTCCTCTACCACATCTGCAGTCTCTGATCACCCTGTTTAGTATTTTGGGGAGAGAGCCATGCGCACGTGAGCTGCAATCGTGATGCATCGCGGAATCGAATCGTGGACTTGATAATCGTAATCGCATCGAATCGTGAGACCGGTGAAGATGCGCAGCCCTAGTTGCCGCGTTGCAAGTAAGCAATGGATTCTTTTTTTTACAATACAATAAAAACTTTAAATTGGCTTGTGTAGCAGTTATATAGATTTTTCATTTTACCAAAGGAGAGTTTTTCTTTGAACTTCCATGGCAGGTTTTATTCTGATGGCTAGGAGAGGCTGACTCGGAAATGACACATAGGCATTTATGCTCTCCGGCATAGTAAGGAGTCCGACGTTAAAATTGGTCACTGACAAAAAAATAAAAAAGTGAAGTGAACTAGCACACTATATCAAATATTGGATGAAAACCTGAAACATTGGGAATGCAGTCTGTACTATCTCCATGCATTTCAAAGGTTGATTTTCAAATCCTTCAGTGGTTGTAAGCGTGCCATGTGCGAGCAAGGTGTTTCCATCCATTAAAATTACAGAACCTAGGCCGATTGAAATTAAAATGTTAAATAAAAAAAAATAAAAAAATAAACACACTGGGTTCTTCCAACAGGAATTGCGTTGTTTTATTTATTTTTATAAATCTGGAAACAAAATGAAAATAGGTGGATTTGGAATCACATGCAAAGGGCTTTGCTATGATTAATCTCTATGCCACTCTGTACTCGGCACAAACTGAAAATGACATCACTTGCAACCTTGCTTGTTCCAGAAGAAGAAATTACCAGAAGAGACTCTGGTCACCTCCATCACTTCCTCTCTGTGCCTACATCTTTTCAAGCCGCTATCCCAGTGGATATTCTAGTTTAACACTCTATAGGGCATTACATTTGTACAGTAAGCCACAAGAGATCAATGCTTCATTCACACTCTTAATGCCGCGTACACACGGTCGTTTTTTGCGATGAAAAAAAACAACGTTTTTTAAAACGTCATTTAAATTGATCGTGTGTGCACAAAACGTCGTTTTTTGTCTTCAAAAAAACGACCAAAAAAAAATTCCAACATGTTTGAATTTTTTGTGTCGTTTTTCAAAACGTTGTTTTTTGTTTCACAAAAAGTCACCGTGTGTAGCAAAAACGTCGTCCAAAACGACGTTTTTCAACCCGCGCACGCCCAGAAGCTAGTTATGAAGCGAGCTTCAATGGAAAAGAGTGGTGAACGTAACCTCGCTTTTTGTGAAAAAACGATGGTGTGTATGCAAAATTGTCTTTGAAAAGTGACGTTTCAAAAACGTCGTTTTTTACTTCACAGAATACGTCTTTTTTTTCCATCGCAAAAAACGACCGTGTGTACGCGGCATAAGCCTCATGCACACAGGATGTTTTTTTAAACATCTTGGAAGCAAGCAGCGTTTTTGCAGAAAAATGCCTGATGCTTGTAAAAGTTTCCAAAGCTTTTACAGGCATCAAGAGCGTAGGCGTAACTTCATTGGCCAGAATAAATACTGTATTAAACAGCGTATAGCAGGCACCTTAAATTTTAGGAGTGAAAAAAAAAAAAAAAAAAAAAAAGGAACTTCCAAGCTAAATAAGGGTCAGTGCCCATCAATGCAGCCTCACCATTGACCCATCAATGCAGCCTGATCAGTGCCCATCTGCAGCCTCACCATTGCAAGGAGAATAGACATCAGATTACACAGAGTGGGGGATCTTGTTTACTCGGCAGACTCTGTAAATACGAAGTCCCGCCTTCTATAATAGAGGGAACCCTGGTCCAATGCCAGAACATCTTATGTTCATCATAGGAGCCAGTCCAGGACAGGGGAGTTCATATTACAGTGGCCGCCGAGAAAACGAGAGATCTCCGCTCTGTTATCTGGTGGCTCTCGCTCCCGCCCCCCCTCCGAGGCAGCCCAAAGAAAATATCAGCATATAACCCACACACATTTTCATCCCATTTTAAGGGCGGCAAAAAAGTGGGTGTTATACACCAATACGATAGTTTATTCCAGCCATTGAAATGATTGAATGCTCAAGCACTATTTTTTTGGGGGGAAAATTAAGAAGCATGGAGAATTTTTTTTCTGCCCTGTTGCTTCTAGATGCAGTTTTTTTTCTGCTAAAAGCTCCTGCCGCTATGCGCTGTTTAAAGCCTATATGTGCATGGACACAGAGGGGCATTTAGAGGGGGGGGGGGGGAAGACACCCCTAGAAGCATTTCTAAAAACATCCAGTGTGCATGAGGCCTTATGGATGTGCCTCGCAGCTCAACTGCAGCACACGGCTTGAGAAACGTCACCTCAGCTAGTAAATTCTATTATATTAAGCAGAGATAGTACAATACCAGTTTTAATAGTCTATAGTCAAGCATATAAAAAAAAATTAACTGGATAAAAGTCGTAGACACACTTTGCTTTAAACGCTTTGACACTTGGTAGTTAAAAAGAAAACTGTTGTGAGGGGGCGGAAACTGCTGCAGGTATACAGTGCACCGAGAGATGCCGACAGGTACCCGCAGCAGCCTACCAACCCCTATCATGGCTAAATCTAAGTCCACTGACACACAAACTCCAACACTTCCTGGCAGGGTCTGGGCTTGCTGCTAAGCCTGCTCCCCCCTCCCTTCAGAGGACAAATGGAATGCATAAGAAACGTTTCCTGTCGCCACTACATGAGATTCAGCCCTAATGCTTCCTCCTCTACTGGGACAGCGATTATTTTGCTATTGGTACCTTGCCAGCAACATGACTGCTGAAACACGGCTCACCTGCAAATATGGCTTCACCTCCTTTCTAGCTAAACCGCTGCAGAATTTCACTTGTCAGCTAGGAAGCAGTGAAAGTGACAACTCACTAGCTGAATCAGGTGTTTTCTTAAACGTTCAAAAACCTAAAAATGACAACACAATGCGAAATGTCTATAACCAATTAGAAGACAGGTCCTAGCAAGCTAGCTAGCTACCAGAGTCCATGACTGGACATTTCTCACCGCACCACATTCCTTGTACATTTGCTGCCACAGGTTGCAAAGCCGTCAACCCAAAACAACACGCTAAATCTATGCACAAGCCAAGCAAAACAGCCCTAAGGAGGTTACTGTACATACAGGACCCAGAAGCAGAGGCAATGGTGGGGACCAGAGTGACTGAACCCGTCATCGCACGAAGAGGGCATTGTGTGAGGCAAGTGTGCATTAAATGTGCTGTACACTAGTTTGCTGGATTACTTTCAGGATCATCTGGTAATTTTCTACAGAGATGTACTGCATTTCTTGCTTTGACTTTTTTTGTGCCTAGACATTGTCTACGGAAAAGATGCACCTTCTCCTCAAAGCATTGATAGCCGTGCGGTTACAGTCAGACACTAAAAAAAAAAAAAGATGGCAGATCTGGAAGGTCTGGTAGGGTCCAGAGTGCACCTGCTACAAATCGTACTAGGCCAGCAGATGCCTGCACCTGGATACAATCCTGTCCAGTTTGATGATGATCTTGGAGATACACAAATCGGCATAAGCCACCTGTACCACAGGCCCTGGAAACCCTAATGGCCCATACACACGATCCGAATATCGGACGAAAACGATCGTCCGATGATGGATCGTACGATTTTCGGATCGTGTGTACACTACTTTCGACAGCCGATCACGACCGTTCATCCGATTAAATTCGATCGGACAAGCGCGAAAATTTTTCTCGTCCGATTTTCGTTTAGTCAGTACAGCCGTCGTCCGACAATACAATACAAATACATTACAACACGTGATATCACTTCCGATCGTTTTTTTTCTATCGTACGAGAATTTTCGTAAGTTTAAAACCTATTTTATTTTACTCGCGATTATTAAGCGAAAAAAGTCGTACGATCCGTCGGCCGATATTCGGATCGTGTGTATGGGCCATTAGTGTAAAAAGACCAACTTTCCGGGGTCCAAATGTTGATGGCAGATCAGCCTGCCAATTGTTTACACCTGAAACATATACGATTTACAAGGCAGCAACATACAATTCTCCCCAGGACAGGATCCAGTCTACCTCTTTTAAGCCTCATACACACGATTGGATTTTGCGACGGGAATTGTGTGTTGACAGTCTATTGGCCGAAAATTGTGTGCCGTATGTATGCAAGACAAGTTCCTGGCCAACACCCTTCGGTCCGATGAAAATCTGATCGTGTGTACAAGGCTTTACTGCAGTGAGACTTCTGAAAATCAGGCTAACTAGCAGGGCCACACATTTGTAGCACTGAGGCCCTACAGCAAACTTGAGTAAACACTTGTATATGTAAGCAATAATATGTCCACAGCAGGTAGAAAGTCACCATGGTAAGTGAAGATGACAGATCTGGTTGATTCCATTTCAAATTTGTTGACCCGCATGTACACTGGAGCTCAAAATTAGAGAGCAATTTATGAACACTTGATTTTTTTCAGAAATTATATAATGTTCATTGCCCAACATTTGATGACATTTTTGCTGTGGCTATACCATGCTAATAGAACAGATTCTCCTCATTATCCTGTCCTCTCTTGCATTTGTCTTTCCTGGACGACCAGCCTTCTTTGGGGACTTAAACGAGTTTGTGACTCATAAAATATGCTTACAGCGTTTGTTAAGCCAAAAAATAAATATTGATCCTTGATTCTTTAAAGCATTTTATGGAGCACAGTACTTGTGCGTGTAATTTGGTCCCCTGTAATAGCTGGTTGATCCTGTCACCTCCCCCTGTAAACCGACCATGGTTTATCATGGCTGCTGAGCCCCAACACTGGTTAGTTTACACGCTTCTGTCATCCACAGCGCTATCCTGCAGCTCTCTGCTCCCGTGTCCGCCTCCCCCTCCCATTTCTGAGGGTCAGCTCTGTATGCGAGCCTTTCTTCCCCTTCTATCACCATTCCAAGCAGCTTGTACATTACTGCTCCTAATCACTGCCAGCCCCTTCAATAGGTATACATGATGTATATAACTATATGCCATTTTTCTAAAATTCTTATAAATACCGTTTTTCTTATCCCCAATCAGCGGTCATCTGACCGCCTGCCGCTGTCTTCCTCGGATGCTTGTATTAGAGGGAGGTGACATGACTGCCTGGCAGATGTCAGAGAGAGAGCTCAGCCCCTCCCTCTGGAATACATACGGTGAAGAAAGACAGTGCCGAGCGGTGGCGTGACCGATAACCGGGGATAAGAAAAACTGTATTTATAAGAAGAATCGTAAAAAAAATGGCATATAGTATATACATCTTGTAATCCTAGCGAACAGACTGGTAGTAATTGGAAGCAGTAATGTGCGCGCTGCCTTACCAACCGACTAAACAGGAGTTAAAAAGCAGTTTTAAGAGAATTTCAAATACAACCTTGAAATTTAGGACATTGTAGGTTCTCCAAATTTGATCTCCAGTGTAGATTTATGGTTTTAGGCTTCATTTCCACTGGCGTTTTTACAGCCACGTTTTTTACAGCTTAAAAACGCCTGTCCATGTTTATTTTAGAAAAAAAATAAAAAAAAATATTTTTTGGAGCTGGAGCTTTAAAAACGCCGCGGCCACGTTTTTGAGCGTTTGTGCGCGTTTTTTTTTATGTCTGGCGGTTTTACAGCTCTATTGCTGGAGCTTCAGAACGCACTGGCCCCGCGTTTTTTTTGCAACTTAGCTATCTACAGCTCAAAAACGTCATGGTGGGCATGATGCCATAGACTAACATGGACAGGCGTTTTTAAGCTGCAAAAAACGCTCAGAAAAGTGGCTGTAAAAACGCCAGTGGAAATGAGGCCTTAAAGTCCAGGATGAGGTGAATATCCCCTTTGGGTTCTGGGTCAGTGGACAGATTGCATCAAAGCCCCTGGAACAGTTTTGCAGAAGAGACCATAGCTACACCTTGTGAACTAGGGTTGTCCCGATACCACTTTTTTTAGGACCGAGTACAAGTAACGATACTTTTTTTCATGTACTCGCCGATATCGAATACCGATACTTTTTTTAAATGTCATGTGACAGTTTTCAAACCACAATACAGACTAAGGATATTTTCTTTAGAATTATGAAGAACTCTAACTCAAGACATTATAAAAGAGTAAAAATGAATAAAAAAAAATTATTTTCTTGTCACACAGTAGTAAAAAACGCAAAGAATTTTCACAGAACATGTTGATAAATACAAAAAAGTATTCTTTTTAGGCATCGGGAGCATTTGTGCGAGTACAAGTACTCCCGCAAATACTCGGTATCGGTCCCGATGCCGATACTAGTATCGGTATCTGGACAACCCTATTGTGAACCCGATAAGAGATCTGCTAGTTTGTGGGGAGACTAGTTCAAATGGGAAATGCTTTGCTGCTTCAGAGACATTATATGACCCAAATCTGGAAATGGCACTGGCAGAAGCAACAAATTAATTAGGGCTAAAACAATCGCTTAACTTGGGAGTGATAGAAGTACTCCTCATTGTAAGCTCACCAGACAAGGACTTGAGGGACTCAATCACAAAGTCTATGTGGTGGATACCTCAGTAGCTACCAGGACTGCAGTTAAATCAGGTACAGAACTGCATAGGGGGCATGCAAATGGCTGTGTGATCAGAGTCAAATAATTTGAGGGCTGAGGACGGGAAAGATTTCAACAGTAGAGGACAACATGATTCCAGGCTGCATACATGGGCACCATTTGTAGAGGCACTGCAAGCAGTGTAAATTTTGGCAGAAAATTTTGGTTCAGTCTTAGGACTAAAATGGCATTTTAGTTTTAGTCCAAATTTGGTCTTCTGCAAGTGTTTTAGTCAGTCTTTGACTAAAATGCCATTTTAGTTGACTAAAATCTCCAGTACAAATAAAATAATTTTACAGCCCCCCACCCTCTGCACAATATACTCCTAGGAGTACAGCAAGCGCACGCTAAAGTTAATAAATCACTGCCAGTTCTTTTCTCATATACATCTACTCCTGTATCACTCTCATTTGTAAATCAAAGTTTCTAAATGCCTCAAAAGCTCTGTTCTTTCACTAACTCGGTCACATGACTGCTCTCCTCTGACGTTTTAATCCCCGCCCCCGTTGGTAAAAACAAATATTGTTGTATAACACACATGCACTGTGTTACACGCAGATAAAAACGGTAGTTTATGAGGGTAAACGTCCCTCCTTGTCATTTTCTTCCCGTTTAGGAATGAAACGGATTTGATTTTCGTCATAGTTTTCGTCAGGATGAAAATGTGCTGTACTTTTAGTTTAGTGTGTCACTGTAAAAATGCCACGACAACATTTTTGAAGAAAACTTTTGTTGACAAAATTAACGCTGACTGCGAGCAACAATAAATTCGAAAATAAGCTGGGGGGCCCCGATCTAGTGAGCTACCAGAAAGATTTTTGAAATTATTGCGCCCATTTTTGTAAAAACACACATAATACAGTAATTAAACATAAAACGCCTCAAAGCATACATTTAGGGTAATTTAGTCTAAAATCCTAAAGAAGTCCCTGTAATGCAACAAGTTCTAATATGATTATACTATAAATCTTGTTTTGCAATTCCCAAACAGAACTAAAAGCAAATATTTTTTCTGTAGGCAAATTCAGCGTGTAACGCACAACCCCCACCCATAGATTGCCCTGGGAAGCGGGCATGAAGAAACATTCCCAATATAAATAGGCTTTCACAATGTATGACAGGAAATGTCACCCAACAAGTTTAAATAAACACCATAATTCACTTTATAGTTACACCCATGGGCAACCTGTCAGGATAAAATTATAGGAACTGCTGACTATTTTGAAGGTGCAAACTCCAGGCTGTCATCCTGAACCCTTTTTTCCCCCTTAATAACAAACATTTACTGACCTCAAACAAATGTGTGCTTACCATACCAAGTGTCCTAACATTTGATAATCGCATTCTTTTTACAGGCCAATAACCTACCAAGTAGAGAAGGAGGATGGCAGTCTTGGAGCTTCCACCAGCAACAATAAGTCTGTATACAGTCTAGTGCTAACATTTTTAGAGATCACCAATGTAGGTGTATGTCTGGATTTAAGCATAGGAGCAGCCTTGGTTTAAAAAAAAAAAAAAAAAAAGAAGATCAATAGTCCAACCCTTTTATCATTGATTACCGGAGGCCATTGATCTCAATTTAACCACTTCCCGCCCGGCCAATAGCCGATTTACGTCCGGGAAGTGGTTATGAAATCGTGACAGGCCGTTCTCAAACATCCTGCACGATTTCATGCCGCACGCGCCCGTGCGGGCGCGCAGCGCGGCGATCGGTGATGCGGGGTGTCAGTCTGACACCCTGCACCTCCGATCTCGGTAACGAGTCTCCGGCGGAGCCTCGTTACCACGTGATCAGCCGTGTCCAATCACGGCTGATCACGATGTAAACAGGAAGAGCCGCCGACGGCTCTTCCTCACTCGCGTCTGACAGACGCGAGTAGAGGAGAGCCGATCAGCGGCTCTCCTGACAGGGGGGGTTCGCGCTGATTGTTTATCAGCACAGCCCCCCCTCGGATCGCCACACTAGACCACCAGGGAAATAAAAAAATACCAAAAAAAAAAAGGACAAAAAAAAAAAAAAAAGTCAGCAAAAAAAAAAAAAAGGGGGCAGTAAAAAAAAAAAAATGATGCCAATCAGTGCCCACACATGGGCACTGATTGGCAACATTGATCCATCAGTGCCACCCCTCAGTGATCATCAGTGCCACCCCAGTGTCTGTCAGTGCCACCCCACAGTGCCAATCCATGCCCAGTGCCCGCCCATGAGTGCCCACCTGTGCCGCCCATGAGTGCCCACCTGTGCCGCCCATGAGTGCCGCCCATGAGTGCCCACCTGTGCCGCCCATGAGTGCCCACCTGTGCCGCCCATGAGTGCCCACCTGTGCCGCCCATGAGTGCCCACCTGTGCCGCCCATGAGTGCCCACCTGTGCCGCCCATGAGTGCCCACCTGTGCCGCCCATGAGTGCCGCCCATGAGTGCCCCATACCAGCGCCGCCTATCAGTGCCCATCAGAACTACCTCATCGGTGCCCATCGGTGCCCATCAGTGCCACCATATCAGTGCCCGTAATTGAAAGAGAAAACATACTCATTTACACAAAAATTAACAGAAAAAAATAAAAACTTTTTTTTTTTTCAAAATCTTCGCTCTATTTTTAGTTGTTGCGCAAAAAAAAAAAAAAAAAAAACGCAGAGGTGATCAAATACCACCAAAAGAAAGCTCTATTTGTGGGGAAAAAAGGACGCCAATTTTGTTTGGGTGCAGTGTAGCATGACCGCGCAATTGTCATTCAAATTGCGACAGTGCTGAAAGCTGAAAATTGGCTTGGGCGGGAAGGTGCGTAAGTGCCTGGTATGGAAGTGGTTAAGCATACGGCCAGCAAATTATTGGGGATACACTTGCCTACTCTAGATTAGGGACTGGCATGGTAATGATGAAGGAATAAGGATAAAGCAGTAGAAAACGTACTTTTTTTTTTTAAGCCTGCAAGGCAATGTCGTGCATCACATACTAGCCCATTATTTGAAACTTTCCCTAGAACAAAGACCTCCAGCGGTGCGTGGTCATTGCTGAAGGCACTTCCATCATCACCCGGTCTTCCTTTCGAGTTTGCAGACTCTGGCTGTGCCAGTGACATGAGCCACGATGATGTCACTCCCACGCATGCGGGCGGGAGCCACCTTTAGTGGAACAGGGTATGCCGTTCCCTTAGAGCATGTGCCTGTGACGTCACTGCCTGCATCTAAAGTAAATCTCTCCTAAACAGCGCACGTTTAGGAGATATATACAGTACCTTATAGGCAAGTCTTCGTATAGGTTTACCTATAGGAAAAAATCATACATGAGATACTTGAACAAAAATGGTTGAGTTACCAGAAGAAAAAAAAAAAACTTTACTATGCCAATAAAAAGACCGGTTACAATATGCCAGACAACTAGACACGCTTAACGGCTTCTGGCACATTGTAATCTGGAGTAAAGGCTTCTGGTAACTCGACCATGCAGCTAATTTTTGTTCCAAGTATTGTCGTATTGTGCTCCCCGAAACAACCAATGCCGTCTTTTTCCAGCGCAGCCTATATTTCTCCTCAGGTTACCTGCGGGTTTTTCTTTGTATCCCAAATAATTCTTCTGGCAGTTATGGCTGCAATTTTTCTTGGTCTATCTGACCTTAGTTTGGTATCAACCCCCACATTTTTCACTTCTTACGTTATTGAACTGGCATATGCAAGGGTTTGGATAGTTCTAATATCCTTTCCTATCTTTAATATAAAGTAAAAGTTCCATTACCTTGTTTCACAGGTCTTTTGACAGTTCTTTTCTGCTCCCCGTGGCTCAGTGCGAGCCAACAATCTCATTGACTATTTACACTTATTGCAATTTAAAAAGCCACAAATGTGGGAAATTAACCTTTAACCACTTATAGCCCCGCCCACTAAGGATATATGTCGCTACTTTAACGTTAAATACCATTATGGCAGATAGCTGCCATAACCCTGGTATTTTTCTCCACAGTGAGCAGTCCGCTTTCACATAGTCTCAGCGGCAGATTTGCCATGAAATCACTTTTATAGGCCACAAGAGAGGCTCTAGGCTAAAACTAACTATCCTTAAAACAGCTCCCACCCCCCTTGCAACACCTATACTAGGTGCCCTGTAGAGAAAAAAAAAGTAATGAAACAAACAATTTGTACATTCTGTTGACAAGGACACAAACTGAATTTAGATGGGATATAGTCATTTTGCAATTAACCTTTTTTATTTCTCAGAAATCTAAGCGATTGCACTTCATAAAGTAATTGGAAAAAGAGGAGAAGAACCTACCTTCTGAAACATCATCCTCTACGGCTCCTTTCACCTGAGAAAAACACCACTGAATATCATTGCCTCCACCAGCTCCTGGAGAAAAAAAATATATATATAAAAAAGGTTAAATACAAAAAAAAAAAAAAAAAAATAATAATAATAATAATA
This sequence comes from Rana kukunoris, assembly GCA_029574335.1. Classification (NCBI taxonomy): domain Eukaryota; kingdom Metazoa; phylum Chordata; class Amphibia; order Anura; family Ranidae; genus Rana; species Rana kukunoris. Next base: position 473,371,311 of record CM056051.1, on the reverse strand, counting down.
AATAATAATAATTTAGGCTAGGTTCACACTGAACTGAATGTGAATAGCACATTCATCTTACCACATTCCTGTTCAATTCACATGCGGCAATTTTGGAACCCTATTGCAACCAAATCGCATGGTTTTTGTTTACCATGCGATCCAGTGCTGGCAAATGTACTGCATTTGCGGTATCGTTAAGATTGCCCCAACACCCACTGCTGATAGTAAGGGCAGTGCAATGTCAATATGGTGCGGGAAATGCACACAGATCACATAGTTTCCCGTAGTGCATTAGTCTGAACCTAGCCTTACAGCGTTTGAATGCATTTTTTTTTTATTATTGAAAGGGCTCTAAAGCTGCACAAAACTCATCAGTGTGAAAGGGCCCCAATTGCTTCGTTGGCGTTAGAAGGCGTTAATTACAGCTTTTTCCATCAAGGACAGACCTAAACATCTGCACCGAGACAAAGTGGCAGTAATACACAACCACTGTGCAGTACTACTAAATAGGAAGCCACATCGTTGTGTGCAATGACCAAATATAGTTGCCATCATGCACATATATGTTCACAAGCTATACATACAAGGTTTTCAGCGAGACCAATTACATGGACGGTCACACACAGTAAAAGGACTATTGTATACCTTCAAAATACATTTTTGCCTATAAGCAAGGGCATCAGCAGGTACTGCATTGATAGAATAAGATTATAGAGGAGAACGAAAGCAAGAAAACTCCTTTAAATCGAGTAGTTCCAAAAAATTTAACCTTGGGTCATTGTAGAATATGCTACAGGCAGAGTTGAACTTTTGTTGAGGGGGGAAAAAAGGATTTTAACCACTTGCCACCGGGCCTATTTTGGCACTTCTCCATGTAAAAATCGCAATTTTTTTGCTAGAAAATTTATCAAAACGCCCAAACATTTATTTGTGTGTGTGTGTGTGTGATTTGGTAGGTATAGCTATGCAACATTAACAATAAAACGCACATCTTGTTTAAAATCCAGTGATGAACAGTCTGACACTGCTTTGCACATGCTCAGTTGCACTGTACCAAAAATATCGAGGCCAATCTGCCGACAGGCTAAAGATTCACTGCTCCTCAGGGGCTCTGGGCTTCAGCAAAATGTCAGCCTCCAGCAAGAAGTAACAAGAGCAATGTTGGAGGCAATTTACAGCACACATCAATAAGGCCGCGTACACACGATCAAATTTATCTGCTGGAAACGGTCCAACGGACTGTTTCAGCAGACAAATTCGACCGTGTGTACAGGCGGACAGACAGGTTTTTCCAGCAGACAAATTTTAAAGCACGCTTTAAAATCTGTCTGCTTGGAACACGTCTGTCCGACATGTGTGCTGGTTAGTACACTAACCAGCGGACATATCTGCCCGCACATGCGTCGAATGGATTTGACGCATGCGTGGAAGTTTTTTACTTCCTGGTGCGGTGACGTGGCGGTGTCAACGTCACCGCGCTGTCTGCCGGCAGGGATTTTGGTTTGATCGTGTGTACACGATCAAACCAATATATCCCAGCAGACAAATCCAATCAAAACGGTCTGTCAGACCGATTTGATCCGATTAATTCAGTGGTGTGTACGCGGCCTTAGGGTGGCACAATGAAAATAATTGTTTCTTGCTAAAAAAAAAAAAGTTTTCCCCCCTATCAAGTTGTTATGGGTAAACTGCTTAAAGCAGACGCACAACAATTGGTATCACATGGCAAAACATTTTTAAACACCGGGCACAACGCAACACACAGCATGTGGCGTGCTGCCCAGTTTTAGCATATTAAAGTGATAGTAAACTCTAGAAGCAATTTCAATTAGTGTAATCTAACTTACTAGTAGGGTCTTCAAGATGCCCTGTTTTTTAAAGGTCATTAAGTCACTCGGACACGTGGAATGTAATTCCACTATGGCGCCATCAGCATATCACGTGCCGTGTTAATGTCAATTGTATTTCCTCAGCACAGTGTAAATCCACAAAGTGCCAAGAATAATTGACATGACTCTCTAGCCTATCCCTTTGTGTTTATAGATGCATTATACTGTGGCATTACTCTTACTGTAGACTTCTTGTATTGAGTTTACTACCGCTTTTAGGTGGCATTAAAAATTGCAATGCCCCACATTACTACAATGCATACGTGTCCTAAAGTGGTTAAAAAGGTTACATTTAGTTTTTTATTAAACACATTATATCTACCCGTTCTGTGCAATGGTATTGCACAGAACAATCCTGAACCTTCTTTTCTGGAATCCCCCACCCGTGCTCTCAGCAGCGCCTTCTCTGTGTGCCCCCATAGCAAGCCGCTTGCTATGGGGGCACACGTGAGGGCTTGCTCCAGGGCCACTCAGGATTGGATTGACAGCAGCAGGAACAAAGTAAGGAGAGGAACATAGAGCAATGCTGCTGCAGACAGGCACAGTGCTGGATCGAGATGGGACTCAGGAAATCTATTAAAAGGTGTTGTAAAGTAATTATTTTATTTTTTTAAATCACATACATGTTATACCTGCCTCCACTGTGCAGCTCGTTTTGCACAGAGTGGCCCTGAACCTGGTCTTCTGGGGTTTCTCAGCGGCTGTCTCGACTCCCCTGCCCCCCCCCCCCCCCGCACAAGGGCTCAACACCTTAATGCGAGCTCGCATGGTGTCGAGTTCCTGCGGGCACGCTCCTGTCGTGCGGCCTGCAGCTATTGCCACTCACTGCATCACTCAGTCCGACCCCCGGCGTGCCACGTCATTGGATGTGACAGCAGCACAAGCCTATGGCTGCGCTGCTTTCAATCCATCCAGTGTAGCCAATTAACGGCCAGGATAAGCGGCGAAGAGGATGTCAGGGACGAGCGCGAGACTTTCAAGGGGTCAGGTAAGTATAATGGGGGCACGGGGGGGAACGACGGTACCGTCTGATGTTTTTTTTTACCTTACTGCCTAGGATGCATTAAGGTGAAAAAACATTTACCTTTACAACCCCTTTAAAAAGGTGGAAAATGTTCTGCCTTTGGAACCACCAACTGCCCACCATCCAAACATCAATATTAGCCAAATATCAATGTTGGGCCAGTTAAGCCTCTAAGAAAGTCAGCCTTTAAATTAATGCAATCCTTTCCCAATTCTTGCAAGAAAAGATAAATAAATCACACACAAACATGCACTCTGTACAGCAGGTCAATATTTGATAAGCTTCCAAAAATTTCCAAAGCTTCTGAACTTTGGGATGCACCAATGAAGTGCTGCTGCAAGTTATTATGGGACAGAAAGTTTTACTTTAAATCACAATTGACACTACCATCCACTGTTCTCATTCATACCCAAACTGTACAAGATATGGTTGGTATTTGAATAACCATTTCCCCCAATGTAGTATTGCTCATGACAGAGCTGTATTGGGGGACGGCAGGGAAAGTTTCAATTGTCCCCTATATTCATAGGGGTCAGGATGTTAACCATTTCCCTGACATTGCGTGCATCAGAAGCAGCACCAATCTGTAAATGGATTCCAGACAGTTAGTAATCAGCCTTTTGTTTCCATTTTCTCAGTGGACCATCTACTTTCTTGTGCTGCTGCTCCTCCTGGGTACCCAGACTCATCATGCCAGAGCATCAGAAGACCAGCTATGAGGGATGACACCAGAAGCAATCAGCCCTGATCACATCCAGGTTCAGTCACCAGGGAAGGGAAGCCAGGAAGGAAGCCAATTAAGCACAATCTGTGCTTAATTACCTTCAAAAGAGTGCAGAGGGGACAGAAGGAGTCTAATGGCCCATACACACGATCCGAATATCGGCCGACGGATCGTACGACTTTTTTCGCTTAATAATCGCGAGTAAAATAAAATAGGTTTTTAAACTCACGAAAATTCTCTTACGATAGAAAAAAACAATCGGAAGTGATGTCACGTGTTGTAATGTATTTGTATTGTATTGTCGGACGACGGCTGTGCTGACTAAATGAAAATCGGACGATCGGACATCGGACGAGAAAAATTTTCGCGCTTGTCCGATCAAATTTAATCGGATGAACGGTCGTGATCGGCTGTCGAAAGTAGTGTACACACGATCCGAAAATCGTACGATCCATCATCGGACGATCGTTTTCGTCCGATATTCGGATCGTGTGTATGGGCCATTATGCCATGTACACCAGATCAGAAAATTGGATGAAAAATACAGCTTTACGAAAAATCGTACAATAATCCAATTGTTCGTACTAGGGCCGAAACTACTAATCGATTATGAAATTAATCGAATACCATTTTCATAATCGATTAATCGGCCAGTAACAATGGGGTTAAAAAAGTTTAAAAAAAAAAATTAACGCATCAGGCTTGGACCTCTGTGCTTTTTGCAGAAACACACTTCATTTTTTCAGCTGCTGTGTATTTGGAAAGGGCAAGGACTTTTCTTCTTTTTTTTTTTAACGCAAAACGGTGCCATTTCGTTTTTTTTGGTTCAATATACTTTAATGGAGAAGCCGCAGAAATTTTTTTTTGTGCCAATTTGTGTTTTCTAATCTGCGCAACAAAAATTGGCCAAAAAAAATAAAATTACAAATGCAAATCGCAGCAAGGTTAGTAACCGAAACAAATGGGCCAACTAATCGATTATGAAAATAATCGTTACTTGCAGCCCTATTTCGTACACAGCTTTTAAGAACCAATCACAGCAGTTTTACAAAAACGATCCAAAAGGGACAAACACAATTTTTTTTCTCTCATACGATACCAGAGTGTACTTTTTTTTTAATCAGTACAGTATTCTTCTGAAAAAAGTAAAAATCTGAAAACCCAAGACCACACATGCTCGGAAACGACCAAATGCAATACATTACATCAATTCCGAGGTTGTATTTTGTCGTATGAAAATTGCATGCAACAACTGTGCCACGCATAATAGGTATTGCTGCGCATGCTGGAGTAAGCGTAATAGATTTAGGGCCACTCTGGCACCATTAACTAAATTTACTCAAACAACTTCATTTTTTTTTGTAATGTATACAGTAAAAACTTGGTTTGAGAGCGTTTTGCAAGACAAGCAACATTTATTTTTATAAATGTCGACTTGATATACAAGTGATGTCTTGATATACAAGTAGTGTCATGTCACAACCGAGTATAAAATAGAAGAGAGGCACCGCTAAGTGTAGCAATATGGTTACATTTAATGAAGATACAACATTTAGCAGCATATTACTACACTTTTTTACTACACTTTTTTCATACTCCGTAGCTCCTGATGGATTTTGCTTCTAATCCCCTTGTGGATGGACATTTTATGGTTACACAACCTGGTCACATTGCTATAATCTTTTTTTTTATTTGGACTATAAACTGAAGGATTTATGAATAAATGGCTGAACGAATAATTTGAGTTTCCATTATTTATGGGGAAATTTGCTTTGATATACAAGCGCTTTTGGATTACAAGCATGCAGTTCTGGATTGAATTATGCTCGCAATCCAAGGTTTTACTGTAAAAATTATTACATTGCCTTTGCAAGCACTAAAAATATTTCAGTGTATTTTTATTTATTTTTTACCAATACTATGGGTTTGATAAACAATTACACCAATCTAATAAAACAAAATTTTACAACTGCCACCATTTTATGCTACAAGGTCTCTGCTTTCAGAAAATAAATATTTTGGCCTAAAATGTGCATTTTACTGTGTGCAGAAATAATTAAAACGTCAAAAGGGTAAACACAACAGTCTGAATTTGGCCAGTAAGCAGCTGTGCTAAGGGTCATTTAAGGTACTGGAGGGAATGGAGTTTTTTCCCCCCTTTCTCGTCAAATGACAGGTTTGCTTTAACTTGTGTTTTTGTTTTTAGAGCTACACACAAATAGCAGAAGTTCTCTGCCTCTGGAAAGTAGTAACAATAAAAAACTAACAAAAAAGCTCCCACAACTCATAAAAGGCACTACATGTAAAAAAAAAAAAAATGTTTTCCAGACAAAAACGTAAGAACATTTTACAGATCAATGTAGACTCTTGAGAATGCCACTTGGTACATACAAAAAAATATCCTTTGTCTACACTAAACAATGAACACTTTCACCCTGCGCCTCGCTGGCCTTATTAGCCATGAAAAGCAGAACATCAGCCCTTTCATTGCTTATTCCCTACAAACCGGACATCTGTGTTGATGGAAGATTTTCAGGCATCTTCTATAAAGAAAAGAAAAATAGCAAAAAAAAAAAAAAAAAATAGTGCCCAAAATCGCTGCAACCAGATTGAAGTTGTACGCCTGACCAGTGAAAGATGGCAACAGAAAAATGCATAAGAACACTTAAAGCCATGAAGATCATGTGATCTTTGTGATTGTCCCAAAATGTCACAGAGTACACTGCAGCAGAGACAGAAAAAGAAGTCATAACCATTTTCTTCCAATACAACACATCCTAAAGACAAGCCTGGGTGACCAAAGGCCAAGAACAATGAGTTGACCCAAGCCACCATAACTCTACAACTATGAAGCTAGACGTCTTCCTAAGAAAAAACAGATGCTTGTGAAAAGATAGAGATATGGAAAGGTTCACTGAAGGAAAACATTAGGAGTGAAATACATCATATCAAGCACCTGACTTCATGTGAGAAAAGCTACTCAGAAAAACAGCTCTCGGAGAAAACTTCAGGAACATCGACTGCGTGCGTCAAAACAGCTGCCATTCACCGAAATCCTGCACCGCCCTCCCAGAGTTCCTAGTTCCGCTGAAACAGGAAGGAGCCGTGTCTCAATCTCCTCACCCCTGGGCACGATCCGAAATCAACCATGTAACAACATGCCCGGGACAACTTCTTCATCTCTCAGATGATCAGACAACAATTTGAAGGATCGACAAGGGCGCTGCATTTACTGCACAGCACATCGGGCAGGCACCATCTGGTCCATGAAAGGGTTAAGCCTTGGTGACCGATGTGCTTTGTCAGATCCTTCACAAGGAGAGGATGTGCCGAAAGGATGCAGTGATGCTACGGGAGGGGGGTGGGGTAGAGGGGTAAAGATTCAAGCACAATGTACATGCTAATAAAAGGAGGACCTCCCCACAGGAAGAAATTGCTGGGGGTGGTGGAAGCACGCATCGCATCCGCTCCACAGACGGCTCTCTGCTTTTTCTCATACTTGGATGGGATAGAAATCCCTGGATTTGTCTTGATGGGAGAGGTCACAGAGGATGTGACAATCACCGACTAGTCACACAGATGGGGAAAGGACTGTGTGTATTAATAGAAGGCACGTCACATACTGGAGACGGCCTCCCTCTTTCACTACAACACAAAGGAGTAGAAGGGTATATCATGTACCAGGCCTCATGTACACAGACCTTTATTACCTGAATATTCCTCAAATGTTAAATCTCCGTGCCCATGGACCCGCAGGTGCAGTGTCCAGCCGTCATGTATGCGCAGAACATTTCTGCATCAGTTTACCCGCATATATGTGTACGGCATATTTCCCCAAATACATCATTTGTACTGATGGCTGTACGCAGCATCCTGGGCATGGGAAAGTGCCAGGGGATTTTATGATTGAGGAGATTTTAGCAAACATCTATGTGCACAAGTCCTTACACCTGTCTAAGAGAGGGAAAAAAAACACACACAACTCTAATGTTACAATAAGTATGCACATATGGTGTTGGCATTATAGTGGTCAGAATATTTATTTTATTTCTTCCCAGACCATAGGATACGTTAAGGCTGGGTTCACACTATTGCGAATTCCAATTCACAATAGCGAGAGATTTTGACCCGCTCTCTAGGGAGCCGGTTCACATATCTCCGCTGGTGCCCCGTACGTCTTTTGGTCCGTTTCAGGTCCCAAAATTCAGCCAAAAATTTCAGGCTGAATCAGACTGGAAACAGTGAAGCAAGAAGCACAGGACCCCTGCTGGGAGCTGCATCAGTATAAGGTGTGAACCGAGCCTTACATGCAGGTTTGGACTCATTTATGCACATACGTGTGTTTTTTCTGTTCAAAAGCTGCTCCCAGAACACGCCTTTGGTGCTTTATTTTCCCCTGCCTGTAAACGCTCCTCGAATATGGCTGTAAGTGTCTGAAAATGTGCATGGCCACATAGGCCAACAAAAGAGCTTTGGGTGCCAATTCACACAGGGCGGCTTCAAATTCACTCGACTCCGAAGACACCCCGCATTGTGTGGCTTGCAAATGACTTCTTTAATAGAAGTCAATGCAAGCCACTACAAAGTAGTGCAGGAACCTTTCTCCAAGTCGGAGCAATTTGAGTAACTCCTATTAGAACGGCTCCATTGCACTGCATGAGTGCGACTGGTCAGACGGCCCCTGTGTGAACCGGGACTTACAGGAATAAAAAACGCTGAACACCTGTATAATTGGCGTTTTTCAAGCTCCAAGTGTATGAAGTCTAAAACAGAACATAGCTGCACAGACCACCAATTCTATGAAACCTCATGCACAAAGCTGAGTGACTGAAGGCCAAGGCTGTGAAAGTGCAACCTCAAAGAGATGTAAACATCAATAGTGTGTAAACAGCAGCGTGCTGACTACATAGTGTTAATATGTGGACCATGAGGAGCGGCAGTGCATGAAAACATTAGTACAAAGGGTAACATGTGCACAGTCTAAAATATGATCTAAATACAGACTGAGCCAAGCACTTTTTTTTATTGCTGCTCAATGTAGCTGAGTGAATGGGCTCATAGCCTTCTATACTGCTGCATACAAAGCCATACACATCTGCAGGTCTTCGTAAATGAGCCCTTTTTGTAATATGTTTTTTAACTACTGTAAAGACTTTGTATACCTCACACCATTTACAAATCTTTAGCATATACATATAGATTTACTACAGTTAGGGGTTTATACCTTTCAAAGAGGCCTTCCCTATATTTGGCTGATTCTGAGCAAGCACTGGGCTAGTTTACACAGGATGCTTCACTATACCCTATACCAAAGTTTGAGGGAGAACCCGGTATGAACATGACATGCAACCAACCAACCTCATGTACAGGTAACAAAAAGTAAACAAAGATAACATTACACTATTATTCAAACAACAGTAAAAACCTCATCACATGCCATAAAATTAATCCCAAAACTAGGATCAGCAGCCTGGAAAATTGCATTGCAAAAGAAAAAAGAAAGGCCAAGGCACATTATTGCTGTGGTAAAGTGGCACTATGAACCCAACAACTGTACCTTCTTACACAGGATCCAATGTGGTATTTTTTTCCAGTTGTGTTATTAAAGCGGGGGTTCATCCAAAAATAAACTTTCTGACATTAACTACATCCCTCCAGCATACTGCTAACATCTGCAGTATGCTGTTTTGTTTTTTTTTGTACTTATCGTCATACGAGCCCTTGTTATCCGGCTCCGAGTGGGGATTACTTCCGGGTATAGGTGTTCCTAAGCGAAGAGGAGTTGATTGACGCTCTGCTTAAGTGCGTCACGCCTTCCGGAAATACCCGAAGTGACACTCGGGTGTTTACGGCGCCTGCGCAGTCAGCTCTACACGGCAAGCGCAGGCGCCCTAAACGCCCGAGTGTCACTTCGGGTATTTTCGAAAGGCATGACGCGCCTTAGCAGCCGTCAATCAACTCCTCTTCGCTTAGAAACACCTACTCCCCGCAGGATTCCCCGCTCGGAGCTGGATAACAAGGGCTCGTATAACGATAAGTACAAAAAAAACACAGCATACTGCAGATGTTAGCAGTATGCTAGAGCTAATGTCAAAGTGGATTTTTGTGTGAAACAAATACAGATATAAACAAATACACGTTTGGAGAGAAGGGGTGAACGCTGTGAGCCAGGAAAGCATTAATGCTGCATTTGCTATAAAAATCTTGATAGATGTGTGGACCTGTGTGAAATCATGCAATAACCCAAAGTCTTTTTTTTGTCTATTTACTTGGACTGCCATACTGAATGCCCACTACTGTAGAGAGATGTATCAACTACACAGAACTCAGGAGGAGGAGGGGAAGTAAGATCCATTGTGATTAATACACCTCCACTCAGAAGTGAAAATGAAGAGATAGCTCTACATAGTGACGTACACATGACCCATTCCACACAGGTAGTATTGGGCCTCACGGACGATTTGCTGGCAGCCAGATACTGTGTAAAGTTATCTGTACTGCATCTGAACTCACCCACTTATGTCTGATGTGAGAATAGCTGAAGGTCGAGGTCGTTTTGCACCTGCACTGCTGCCTTCATATTGATATTTATATGTTGATTCTGAATTCACTAGGCCATAGTACAAAGTCTGTGCATGCAAGCATTAGCACAAACGTTTACAAGCATTTAAACAGAGAACAGACTGAATGTACATTTTTGAACTTTCATTTTACACAGCTAAACAGTATGAAAAAGACAAATACTGCAGCTTTTCAGGTCTGTATAAAATGAACTGAATGCAGGTTGTTGTGTGGCAGTGTGCATGAGCCATTCACCTGTCCTAGACTAAAATGATCATAATTTTAAAGATCAATTTCATCTTACATTTTACTTGAAATGGATTCTTTGGATCAAGTCAGAGCAAATGAACCATTTCCATTACACAGCTATGGGCACGGTGTGGGCAGCAGAGTACTATTATAGCAACATGCAGTGCAGGCAACTTCCCTTCTGCTGATGGTATTAAAGGGAAACAGCTGAGTGCATTTCCCCCCCATTCAGAAGAAGCCTTGTATTTTTATCTGCGAATACATGGAGAAGGGAAGAGACAAACGGGTGACGTCACAGTTTTCATCTCAGCCAACCAGAGAAAGCCTTGTCTTTATTGATAAAAATACAAGTCTTCTCCGCAGGCCAACTCTCATACCTAGCGTTCCCCCACCCTGCCCTGTTGCTGGGATGCTTCAGCTAGCGCTCCTGCCGTTAATGCTCGTCTCCACCTATCACAAGAGCGCCCAAATTCAAAACCCCACGAATGCCCTTACTCTGTCATGGTAGCTTTGAGCCTAGTGTTGCAGCAAAGGGGCAGATTGCATATTTAACAGCATTTGAATCAATTTGCTTTTTATGTGCCCTCTATACACCTTATCAATGAGATGAGGTGTGTTGCAACAAGCTACAGTCAATAAAAAAATGACAAGCAGAACAGACTTTTAGTGCCAAGCTTCATTATGTTCTATTTCAGCAAGTCCATGCAGACTTTAGTAATTATAAATTAGTATCATTCTAGGGGCTAGGAGGCCTCTGCTTCCATTGAAAGCAATAGAAAACAGCTCAGAAACATTAGATCAAAACACCCAAAAGCGGAACTAACGCTTATGTGTCCCCCCCCCCCCCAGTGTCACATTTGGCACCTTTCAGGGGGAACCCATGTTTGACAGGTACCCTGCCCCCACTCTAGTCGGACTTTGCCACGACGAGGTCGACCCTCCTTTTCCTGCTCCAGGCCAGAAAGAGAACACAGAGGAGCTTTGCAGTAGGGACCTGGCCATGAAGACACAAGGCTACACTGCCAGATTCCCTTACCAGCAATGGCAGCAGCAGCACCCAACAGCTGAAGAAAACATCATCTGCAGTGCCGACATCGCAGGATTCCAGGACAGGTAAGCTTCCTAATATTAAAAGCCAGCAGCTACAGTATGTGCAGCTGCTGACTTCTGATTTTGAGGGTGAGGACAGAACATTGCTTTGTGTAGTATTATGAAATGAAGCAATGATGGTGGAACTACACGTCAAAGCACAGTCTTCCTGCAAAAAAAAGAGGCCCGTGAGAGAAATGCAATTTTACAACTGCATCTCGGTATTATATAGTTGGCCTCATTTCAGCAATGCACGTCATCTGACAGAACCAGAAGTACACGTTGTACTATATGCACTTAAATATGTCACGTCATTAAAATGGAACTCAGAGACTAGTAGGTATAGCACTGTGATGGTAGCAAAACTTCCTTTTCAATTTTAATAAACTACTCCAGTGCATCCAGAAGTCCTCCTAATTGGCCCCCACATCTGACACCATCGACTGCATACACTGCAATGCTCAAAGCCAGAACTACCTATCAGAGAGCCTGGGAGAGGCCATGTGACGGGTGGGAGTGCTCTGGATATGCAAATACAGACTTGAGAAGGTCAGTATTAATGTAGACGATACAAAAGAGCCCTGGGATGTGTTGGACTGACATCTAAAGCTAGGCACACCATCAGGTTTTTTTTTTTTTTTTTTTTCCACTCAACCCAGTGGGCTAAACAAAAAATAAAAACACTTAGGAGCTCGCTGTACTAACGATTACATTTTAGTACAACAGATCTCCCCACTGAGCTTTTGTGTTCTGACATGGGGACTCCTCACCTACCAGAACACACTGGTCAGCCATTGGCTGAGAGCGCTGATCAGAGGCCGATCGACAGATGTTTTTAAGTCAGGCTGCTGTACAGAGGGGTTGAATGTCAGACGGTTTCTGTTAAACTGGCCAATATTTGGCCCATGTGCACAGGGCTTAAACATGACAATTTAGTCAAATCACACAAACGATACTGCATAAAATTGGATTGCTTAACTAAACTACAAATCACTGGAATTGCTATGACACAACTCTTCCACTGAATGCAATTGCTCCAATCCTAACAATTGTTTGTAAGAGAAATGTTGCAACTATTTAATAATGTGGTCTTCGGGGTGGCAATAGACTGCACATTACTAAGAAAAATCAGCAGCAAGGGGCAAAATGCACCAACACCCATTATGATTATCTTCCTAATTTGGATATTTATTTAGCATTGGCTGCCAACTCACAGCAATAAAATGATGAACCAGCTAACAGCCCATTACAAAGCACGGTATATGCCTGTTGTGGTGCACTTCATTGCTGGTCCACTGACACCTACTATGCTTTGGGGTGCTATTCTACATAAAACAAAAACCCTTTACAGTTTGTTGATCACAACAGCCTCATTTCTCCCAAAGCTCCAATGACACCCCTCCATTGTGAGTACAGTGGGTGCCAGTTACTTGAGCCTGTTCCTGTTCTGTGCAAACAATCCAAAAGCAAGGTGCTGCACCATGATGATGCCCCCCAAACAAGCATTCAGTACACGCTACAAAGTCCCAGTATCAAGTATCTTACAGGCTTAGTTGTAGATACACAGTGTTACGGTAATGCCAGCCTGTCACAACCAATGCAATCTGTTGCATCCTTTGCTTTCTTCATACCACATAAAGCAGAGCATTAGGCTACAGCAACAAGGAGAATTTATTGGAAGCTCAACTATGCCATCATAAAATCTGGCAATTCATCACTAAGCAGAACATATGTATCCCTATAGTAAGCTTCACAATGTAGCAGTAATCACACAACAGTATGTGCAACTTAAAGCAGTGCTCCACCCAAAAGGGGAAGATGCGATTGATCGCCGCCCCCCCCCCCCCCCCAATGTCACATTTGGCTCTTTTTGGGGGGGAGGGGGTACCTGGTTTTGACAGGTAACTGCTCCCACTTTCTGGTAAGATTGTCGCACAGCAATCTGCATCACGTCCAGCCCCTCCTCCTCCCCACTGCCTTCTGGGACCTGTGTGTGTCCCAGAAGACGACAGGACCATTCAGAAAGCCCAGCACGACTTGTGCAGGAGGAAACCAGCAGTGGAGCTGGAGCTTGAAGGTTTCACTGCCAGTTTCCCTTACTTGCAATGGCGGCACCTGCACCCAACCTTGATGGATTCACAAGATCCCTGGACAGGCAAGTGTCCTATTAAAATTTAGCAGCTACAGTATTTGTAGCTGCTGACCTTTATTTTTATTTTATTTTTTTAAGGTCTGAACGCTTTAAGTATTTTACACAGGGAGCAATATTTTCCATCAAACTAAAATGCGCCCCCCCCCAATTTTTCTGTGCAGTGATGTGATCACAAAGCTCCAGCTCCTCTGTGGCCGATGGGAGTGAATGTTCTTCCTCTCCGACTATGCCTAGAGCCATGGACACCAATGGATGAGGTCACTGCTCTATGCAATTCAGCCCTCCACATTTAAAGAGGTGATTAAGCTTTGAGGTCATGTAAATGGGGATGAAAGGGGGGGGGGATTTCTTAAAGTAGTTTAGCCTTAACTTCTACTTTAAGCCAAAGTCACACCAGTGATTCTGTCACAGGAATATCAAAAGAGCACTCATCTGTTTGTATTTCTCCCCCAATTGCTGAAATGCTGCAGGGAGGAAGCAACATGGCAGGAACAGGAGAGCGATTTTGTTGTCCTCTCTGGCAATGTCGTTGCCAGCCTTAGGGCCATGGTCCCAAGTAGTAATTTGCAGCAATAATTTCTCGCTAAGAAAATCAGTTAATCTTTATGGAATCTCTAATTTTCAAGCGGTTTGTAGCTCAGTGATTAAGATGTGCATCGTTTCACGTCAGCAATAGACTTGCCAACAATCACTCTGCATTCACCTCTATGGCTTAGCTACAGTCATTGAATCAACGATTTGTAGCAGCAAATGTCAACATAACTATGTAGCAGGAGGACAACCTGGGAACAGTCACTAGAATTCATTTCTAGTAGCGACTAATCACGGCAAAAAAAAAAAAAAACGCCCGTCTGACACAGCCATCAGCACAGACGCAGAGTGGCAATTTGACCAAAGCACAGATGTCCTTTAGAATGATTCTGCTATGAGCCCATTCAAACGAGAGAGAGTGTGGGGGGGGGGGGGCACACTTATGCACTCTGCAGGCATCCTCATCTTGAAGAAAATATTTACTAAAACAATCAAATATGCTGGCCATACACTATACGAAAATTCGGCCGAAAATCGGTCGTAAAGAAAGATCTTTCGTTTTTCGGCCAGTTAATGGGCACAAAATCGAAAATCTTTTGGACGTTTTTGAGCCGAAAAAACTAAGGACAAGTTTGGAAATTTTCTGCCGAACGAACGATAAATCGGAAGGTTAATGTGTTTCCCGTCCGAACTTTCTGCACTAGGTATATGTAAAAAAAACGAACCATTTTTTTTTTTCCATGTCCTCTAAACGATTTATCGCCCATTACATGATGGCACTATCGTTTGCACCCACGAAAGAACTTTCGTTTTTCGAAAGTTCGTTCGGACGATTTTTCGTGGAGTGTATGGCCAGCATTACTGATGGTGTTTACAAAGAAGAAAAAAAGTTTTCAACTGCCAAGCCTCAGGTGTACAGGAAGCCTTTAAAAGTGGTTGTAAACCCTCTCTGATCACCTACATTAAGGCTTACCTGTAGGTGCAAGAAATATCTCCTATTTGCAGAGAAAAATGCACCGATTTCTACGGCGCAGGCGCACTGAGAATGCCGTTTTTTAGAATGGATAATGCCGGCTTTGACGGCTCCCGCGTGGAGTGACATCGTCGCTCTGGCCAATCACAGCGCCGGAGCGGCGATACCCAGAACAGAGATGTCTGCGGCTAGAGGGGGACATGAGGAAGGTTTCGATCTAAGGCAAGTAATTCATAATGAGCTAGTATGCTAGTCATACTAGCTCATTATGCCTGTCTTATTGACTAAGCTAGTCATACATATTAAAGGGGAGGTTCCCCTAAAAAGAAACTTTTAACATTGCCTGTGTCTTGTTAATAACATTTAGAATCGGCTGGTAGTTTAAAAAAAAAAAACACCCGTACATACCATTTTCGGCATGTACTCTCACCACCGCTTCCGGGTCTGGCGGCCGGGGATGGGAGGGCCTGCTTCATTGACAGGCATCCGATCGACGCATACAGCGCGTCACGAGATGCCGAAAGAAGCCGAACGTTGGTGCGCATGCGCCGTATAGAGCCGCACCAACGTTCGGCTTCTTTCGGCATCTCGTGACGCGCTGTATGCGTCGATCGGATGCCTGTCCCCGGCTGCCAGACCCGGAAGCGGCGGTGAGAGTACATGCCGAAAATGGTATGTACGGGTGTTTTTTTTTAAAACTACCAGCCGATTCTAAATGTTATTAACAAGACACAGGCAATGTTAAAAGTTTCTTTTTAGGGGAACCACCCCTTTAAAGATTTCCGCTTGTGCTGAACAAGAACACATTCCCCCATCCAACAGCATGGATGGAGCAATCTGTTTCTGGGTACTGTATTAGCCAAACTCTGATATCTGACTGGCTCCAGTCACTGCTTGGCCAATAATTTTCCACCCAGCTCCTTTGATTTTTGTGGAGCCAAGTGGCGTCATAAGGGCCAAACAAGGATGTACGGACTTACCCATTTTTAATCCACTCTGGTCACATGATCCCACAGCTCCGGGTTCCCTGTGTCAGCGAGCAGCTGCAGAAAAGAGGAGGAAGTGCCGACAACAGATAAGCCATAAAAGCCTATGGGTGATGTTACAGCTGCAAAATTCCCAGCCGTTGTCAGGCATTCCCTGAGCTGGATATGCAGGACCCTGGGCGGATTAAAATAGGTAAGTATACCCATGTTAGGAAAGAAGGTAAACGATTTGGCAAGTAAAGTGCATTTATTTATTTACACTGCAGCCTGTAAAGCATTCCACCCATGATCTGTGGATGCTGGGTGCAATGCCAGGCTCCCATACAGGCAGACACCGAATCGCAGAAAGAAACAATGAACTACAAGAGCGTTTACCAGTGTCCTCAAAGTTCATTGATAACTACAAGCCATCTGCTGTAGTAGAAGATGGGAATTGTAGCTCATTCCATTCACAGATAGCTGTGCTGGGACTGGAGCACAGTAACATTTTACACTCTACATATGGGTGCAACATGTTACAAAAATGTAACTTTATTCTTTAAGTTGTGTGGATAAAAATATCAGTCCTAATAGATAAAGTCACAAAGCACTCCAAATAAAAATGTGTTTTTCTGGCGATTTGGCGTTAAAAAAAGGCCTAGTTAGACTTACCGGTGACGGTATTTCTAAGAGCCTTTCAGGACAACCTTGGAGAGCGCAGCTCCGCCCATTTCTCAGGAAACACACGTGATCCTTTAAGATCCCTCCTCTTCCACCATGGCCTCAGTTATTGTGGTCTCCGCCCACTGGAAAATAAAGCACAGAACAACCACAACAAAACCATGATAGACATTTCAAACAATCTTTTTATTCAAAATACCTAGGGAGGGAAATTAGCGGTTGTCCTGAAAGGCTCTTAGAAATACCGTCACCGGTAAGTCTAACTAGGCCTTTCTCCAATCGCCTTTCAGGACAACCTTGGAGAGGATAACCGAGTAACTTACCCTAGGGTGGGACCACTGCTTGCAGCACCTTTCTGCCGAAGGCCTGATCTGCAGCGGACAGTAAGTCTAGCCTGTAGTGCCTTAGAAAAGTTGAATAGCTGGACCATGTAGCTGCCTTGCAGATCTGGTCAGGCGTGGCACCGGCTCTTTCGGCCCAGGAAACTGCCGTAGATCTTGTTGAATGGGCCGTCACTCCTGAAGGAGGCACCTCTCCTTTGGCTTGGTAACCGTCGGCAATGGCTTGTTTGAGCCATCTGGCCAGTGTACTTTTGGAGGCCTTCTCCCCTTTCCGGGATCCTGATAATATCACGAACAAGGCGTTGGTTTTCCTGAAATCCTTGGTGACCGCGAGGTATTGAAGCACACACCTTCTTACATCCAAAGTATGAAAATTCTCTTCCCCTGCATTAGAGGGAGTTGAGGAGAAGGTAGGAAGGACTATTTCCTGAGACCTGTGAAAGGTTGATGAGACCTTAGGGAGAAAAGCTGGATCAGTTTGGAGAACTATTCTGTCCGGCAAAATTCTTAAGAAAGGCTCTGTAACCGCCAAAGCCTGGATTTCGCTGACCCTTCTTGCGGTCGTTATGGCCACCAAAAAAATTGTTTTTAGAAATAAATTCTTCAAAGAAATCTCCCTTATGGGTTCAAACGGGGCCCCCGTGAGACCCTGCAACACAATTGACAAATCCCAATTGGGAAAGGTTCTAAAGGCTATCGGTCTACTCCGACCTAGTGCCTTGAAAAATCTTGAAATTAAATGTTCTTTAGATAAAGTCCTTTCTAGATAAACCGACAGGGCCGCCACTTGAGTTTTTAGGGTGCTAATTGCTAACCCTTTCTCCATTCCTGCATGAAGAAACTCTACAACGGAAATTATACTGTTAATCTGGAAATTTTTGGAGGTACACCAGGAGTTGAATTTTCGCCAAACTTTGAGATAAATTGCTCTGGTCACCGGCTTCCTGCTGTCTAGCAAAGTTCTTATCACTTTATTAGAGAGCCCCTTAGCTCTTAAGAGGTCCTCTTCAGAAACCAGGCCGTCAACTGCAAGCGTTCTACCTCTGGATGGTTCACAGAGCCCTGACACAGTAGGTCCTTCCTGAGTGGAAGTTTCCACGGTGGTTTCGTGGCTAAACTCTGAAGAGATGCAAACCACGGTCTTTTTGGCCAATACGGAGTGATTAAGATCAGATTGGATTTCTCTTCCCTGAATTTCCTTAGGACTAGAGGTATCAGAGTGAAGGGGGGGAAGGCGTAAGACAGCTGGTAGTGCCACTGTTGAGCTAGTGCGTCTATGGCTACCGCCTGGTCCTCTCTGTGGAGAGAGAAGAACCTTTGCACTTTCGCATTCTGCTGGTTGGCAAACAGGTCTATCTGTGGCTGGCCCCACTCCTGAGCGATTGCCCTGAAGACCTCCGGGTTTAAGCTCCATTCTGCCTCTAGTATGCTTCTCCTGCTTAGCAGGTCTGCTATTAGGTTTTGAGACCCTTTTAGGTGCACCGCTGATAGGGATGCTACGTTCCGCTCTGCCCATGAGAGGAGATGGTTGGCCAGTTGCATAAGGCCTCTGCTTCTGGTACCCCCCTGCTTTAGGACATACGCTACTGCCGTGGTGTTGTCCGACAGGACCTGCACATGTTGACCCTTCACCAACTGATGGAAAGCTTGAAGCCCTAGAAATATTGCTTTTAACTCCCTCCAGTTTGAGGATCTTCTGGACTCTGTTCTGGACCAGACGCCCTGGGCAGTCTGTCCCTCTAGATGGGCCCCCCAACCCCAGGAACTCGCATCTGTTGTTAAACGCTTTCCTACTGGGAATACCCATGGAAGACCCTTGTTCAAATTTACCGGGTTTCTCCACCACCAGAGTGCTCGTTTTACGTTTGAAGTTAACCTGAAACGTTTCTCTAGTGACTCTTGGTGTGACCAAGACTGAAGGATATTCATTTGGAGAGGACGAGAGTGTAACCTCGCCCATGGGACCGCCGGAATTGAGGCTGTAAGCAGCCCCAGGACGGCCATTGCTGTCCTGACTGACACCCCTTGGTTTGTCTGTACTTGAGCCACCGCCACCATGACCTTCTCCATCTTTTCCTGAGGTAAAAAGACCTTCTGAAGGATCGAATCTATGTTGTACCCCAGAAACCTTGTTTCTTGAGAAGGTATCAAGTTCGATTTCTCGCGGTTTAGTAACCAGCCGAGACTTCCAAGATGAACCTGCGACGACTGTAGATTCGTCGCAAGTTGATCCCGGGAGTCCCCTTGAGAGAGACAGCTCCCTGGTTCCTGTGATGCTTCCACCATGGCGGAGGAAACACAATAACTGAGGCCATGGTGGAAGAGGAGGGATCTTAAAGGATCACGTGTGTTTCCTGAGAAATGGGCGGAGCTGCGCTCTCCAAGGTTGTCCTGAAAGGCGATTGGAGAAAAAAAGCCCGTAAAGCGCCTAAAAGAAGCCTCATCTGCAATCCCAATGTAAAAGCCTGAGTGCTTTCAGAGCCCTTTCACACTGCCAGTGCCCGAAAAACACTGGTAAAGCGCCAAGACCCCTTTCACACTGGGGCGTTTTTCAGGCGCTTTGGCATTAAAAAAAGCTCCCTCAATGGGAAGGGGGCTTTAGGAGCGGTGTGTATTAATGCTTCTAAAGCGCTGCAAAGAAGCTGCTTGCAGGACTTTTTTTTTTTTTTTTACATTTTTTTCCTTTCATGCGCTTTTTTTTACCGCTAAAGCGCCTGAAAAACACCCCAGTGTGAAAGGGGTCTTAAAGCTAAGTTCACACATCACAGGTCAAGAGCTGGTCCATAATCACACTGGTTCCTGACCCACAGACAAAATACGCTGCTCTTTAGCAGACATGCAGCGGTACCATTAACTCATAACAGCCCCCCCCCCAATCTATTAGAAGGCGCATGGTGTCTGGGGTTCTGTTTGGCTGCATGTTGGAAAAAGGGGTTGGGGACTTTTTCCCCACTGGTATAGCAGTCCAGTCAAATAAATGGGCCGATATTCCCATGCAAAACACACCCACACTGAAGTGTAAACCCAGGCTAATGGCACCCCCACACTTCCCGTTTTTTTGTACGTGCTGAACCACGTGGTGCTCCAACACCATGTGACAATTTTAGACAAAAGGATCCAGGCTTATTTACCCGTTTTTCTGTGACTAGCCCATTAAAATGCCCCGGCTGCAGAACGCGGGATGCACAAGTGTGCGCCTAGGCCAAGGCAACCTTCACACTACTGTGGGAACCCACGTGGCTATATGGAGTGCATTCTAGTTGGATATAAATCAATGATTTTTTTTATTATAATAAAAAGTAAACTTTTTTTTTTAATATAGAGCAATGTTTTTGATTATCATTTTTTTATTATTAATATCTAAAAGATAGTTTTCTACTTAAGATGCAATAATTTGGTCTATTCAGCATGAGATGGAGCTTAGTCGTGTAGCATGAGGCTGTATATTCTGCAATATTTTCATTTTTGGTAAACTCATTCAATGAATCCAAGCTCTGCAAGCTAAGATAACATGCACTGCATTGATGCATTCACACAATTTCACAGTAACCATGAGATAAAACAAAGTTCAGGAATATTCCTTCATCCCATTGTACCACCCCCCCGCCACATTTGGCATGTAATTTTTTTTCTGGGGGGGGGGGGGGGCTTCAGGAGGAGTGGGACTTCCTGTCCCACTTCTGCCGAGGGGCTGGTTAGGCGATTAAGCTTAATCGCCTAACCAGCCCCCCGCCCTGTAGGCGATCGCATGGGACACATGACAGGTCCCATGCGATCGCCTGTCCAATAGCGCAGTGGGTGCCCAGCCGTGAAGCCGAAGGCTGTCACGGTCAGGTGCCCACACTTGAAGACGCCGGCCGGAGAGGGGGGGGGGGGAGGAGCGGAGCCCCGGCCGGCGCGTCGCTGGATCGTGGAGCAGGTGAGTGTGTGTTTATTAAAAGCCAGCAGCTACACTTTTTGACTTTTAATAAACATTAAATTTGGCTGGAACACCCCTTTAAAGTGAAACTAAACCCTCTGAACCTTTTCAGTCAAGCAAACTGCCATCTTGGCCTCTGATCTGCAACTGTCATGGTGCTGCACATGTGGTCAGTTGTGACACCAGCAATCTGATGTTTGACAGTTTGGCCGAGAGAACCAATGTGACAGTTAAAAGTAAAAATAAAAATTCAAACGGTTAAGGCCCCTTTCACACTTGTGTGACTTGTACTGCGACTTAGGACTGTAAAGTCACATGACAAGTTGTACCCCATGATTTCCATTCATGTCTGTGCGACTTCAAACTATTCACTGTACTACTTTGGTCCGACTTTGATGCGATTTGAGGTCCATAGACCTTAAAGTGGAAGTTCACCCAAAAATAAAATTTCTAAAATTACCATGAGCCGACCGGTTAGACCGCGAGTATGCTGTTTTTTTTTTTTCATACATACCGTGTTAGCGGTGTTTCATCCCTCGGCTTTCGGGTCCGATTCTTGCGTGGCTGGGCGTTCCTAGTTGATTGACGTTCCTCCGACCTGCGCATACTGCACGTCACGACTTTCCAAAAGAAGCCGAACGTCATTGCGCAGGCGCCGTATAGAGTCGGCTCTATACGCCGCCTGCGCAGCGATGTTCGGCTTCTTTCGAAAAGTCATGACGCGCAGTATACGCTGGTCGGAGGAACGTCAATCAACTAGGAACGCCCAGCCACGCAAGAATCGGACCCGAAAGCCGAGGGATGAAACACCGCTAACACGGTATGTATGAAAAAAAAAAAAAAAACAGCATCCTCGCGGTCTAACCGGTCGGCTCATGGTATTTTTAGAAATTTATTTTTGGGTGAACTTCCACTTTAAGTTTACACAGGCAGTCACATCAAAATCGCGCGACTTTCAAGACACGTAGTGTGAAAGGGGCCTAAATCGATAGGTTAGGTTTAGTTTAGTTCCGCTTTACCTTTCAAAAGGCACAGCTCATTTTCCCGGGCGTGGTGCAGCTGCAGTATAGGTCGGGGACCTTTTCTGCGCATTTCCCGGAGGTGCAGCCCACTGTGCCCATCAAAGTGCTCCTAGAAGCACAAAGGTGAACCGAGATAAACCCTCCACTCTTCCCGAGTTAGGTACGGTGAGGAGGGTGGTGGCTGCTGCAGAAGGTCACCCGTTTACGAGGGAGGGACATGACAATGGCCCGGGGGTGATAAGGAGTGACCGCTGGGCACCCTTCAAGTGATGGGGAGTCACCAAGCGCCCGCCTGCTCATGGAGAGTGACTGCTGGGCACCCGCCTGATGATCACGGAGATGGGGAGTGACGCAGCGCCCTCCTGGTGATGAGAAGTGACGCGGCGCCCGCCAGATGATCCGGATGACGGGAAGTGACTGCTGAGACCCCCTCCAAGTGATGGGGAGTGACATGGTGCCCGCCTGGTGATCCCAGTGATGCAGCACCCGCCTGGTGATGGGAGTGACTGCTGAGAACCCTACAGGTGATGGGGAGTGACGCAGCTCCCACCTGGTGATGGGGAGTGACGCAGCTCCCACCTGGTGATGGGGAGTGACGCAGCTCCCACCTGGTGATGGGGAGTGACGCAGCTCCCACCTGGTGATGGGGAGTGACGCAGCTCCCACCTGGTGATGGGGAGTGACGCAGCTCCCACCTGGTGAGCACCCTCCAAGTGATGGGGAGTGACATGGTGCCCGCCTGGTGATCCCGGTGATGGGGAGTGACTGCTGAGCACCCTCCAAGGATTGGGAGTGACTGCTGGTCGCCCGCCTGGTGATGGGGAGTGGCATGGTGCCCGCCTGGTAATGCCGGTGATGGGGAGTGACTGCTGGTCGCCCGCCTGGTGATGGGGAGTGGCATGGTGCCCGCCTGGTGATCCCGGTGATGGGGAGTGACTGCTGAGCACACTCCAAGTGATGGGGAGTGACTGCTGGTCGCCCGCCTGGTGATGGGGAGTGGCATGGTGCCCGCCTGGTAATGCCGGTGATGGGGAGTGACTGCTGAGCACCCTCCAAGTGATGGGGAGTGACTGCTGGTCGCCCGCCTGGTGATGGGGAGTGACGCGGCACCCGCCTGGTGATGGGGAGTGACTGCTGAGCACCCTGCAAGTAACGGAGAGTGACATGGTGCCCACCTAATGATAAGGAAAGGAGTGTCCAATGAGTGCTCTCCAAGTGATGGGCACTGTGCTGAGTATAAGGGATCCATGAATGTGAACTCCCTCCCTTACCAGGACTCCTCTTTCCATAGATACAGTATATAGATACGATCCCAGTATCTAGCTATACACTCCCAGTATCTAGCTATACACTCCCAGTATATAGATACAATTCCAGTATATAGATACGATCCCAGTATCTAGCTATACACTCCCAGTATCTAGCTATACACTCCCAGTATCTAGCTATACACTCCCAGTATATAGCTACACACTCCCAGTATATAGCTACACACTCCCAGTATATAGCTACACACTCCCAGTATATAGCTACACACTCCCAGTATATAGCTACACACTCCCAGTATATAGCTACACACTCCCAGTATATAGCTACACACTCCCAGTATATAGCTACACACTCCCAGTATATAGATACACACTCCCCAGTATCTAGCTATACACTCCCAGTATCTAGCTATACACTCCCAGTATATAGAAGTCCCCTGGTATACAATGCACACAGTCCAGGTGGTCAGACCTCATCACACACATCCCAGCACACCCTCCGCCGGTACTACCCCCCCATCCTCCACACACATCCATTCATTCAATCCCCCTCCCCGGTCACCTCTCTCTTACACACACAGGCGGTCAGCGTTGCCCGGTGTAGAGGCGGAGCGCCTTGCCCACACACAAATATTATCTTCCCCCCATTCCTCCGCCATGTTCCCCGCCCTACCCCATTCTCTCACCCGCCATGCTGCCCTGGCCAGTGCAGGTCCCGGGCTCCGGATGGAGGCGGATACCGGGGAGGCCGCTGCCCGGGGCGGGAGGACCGGACTCTGACGCCGCGGCTTCAAGATGGAGGCCGTTAGCACGGTTGCGTCACTGGGCAAGGACCGGAGGGAGGAGTTCGGTGGGGGGGGCGGGAGCCGGGCAGTGACGTCAGCGCGGCTGGGAGAAGGATACGAGTTTTCGTTTTCGGTGTGTGAGAGTGAGTGAGAGAGAGAGAGGGGAGAGGAGAGCTGAGCTGAGCTGAGCAGGGTGTGTGATATGGGGAGGAGAGCGGAGCTGGGTGTGTAAGTATGAAGGGGAGGAGAGTTGAGTGTGGGAGCAGCAAGGAGAGCGGGGTGGGTGTGATAAGGAGAGGAGGGATTGATAATATGTGGAATATAGAAGGAAGAGGAGTTTTGAATGTGTGTGATATGTAGGGGAGAGGAGCCTATTTATCTGATATAATGGAAAGGAGAGCTGGATGTGTGGGAGCATCAAGGTGAAAGGAGTGCTGGATGTATGGAGACAGAAGAGACTCTCTGGATTGTGTGGGAATATGGAGAGGAGCGGTGGGCGTATGGAGGAGAGAGGAGCCTGGATGTGTAGGAGTCTAGTAGGGAGCGGGGCTGTGGATGTGGGAATATAGTAGGGAGCGGGGCTGTGTGGGAGTCTAGTAGGGAGCGGGGCTGTGGATGTGTGGGAGTATAGTAGGGAGCGGGGCTGTGGATGTGGGAATATAGTAGGGAGCGGGGCTGTGTGGGAGTCTAGTAGGGAGCGGGGCTGTGGATGTGTGGGAGTATAGTAGGGAGCGGGGCTGTGGATGTGGGAATATAGTAGGGAGCGGGGCTGTGTGGGAGTCTAGTAGGGAGCGGGGCTGTGGATGTGTGGGAGTATAGTAGGGAGCGGGGCTGTGGATGTGTGGGAGTATAGTAGGGAGCGGGGCTGTGGATGTGGGAATTTAGTAGGGAGCGGGGCTGTGGATGTGGGAATATAGTAGGGAGCGGGGCTGTGGATGTGTGGGAGTATAGTAGGGAGCGGGGCTGTGGATGTGTGGGAGTATAGTAGGGAGCAGAGCTTTGGATTTGTGGGAGTATAGTAGGGAGCGGGGCTGTGGATATGGGAATATAGTAAGGAGTAGGGAGCGGTGCTGTGGATGTGTGGGAGTATAGTAGGGAGCGGGGCTGTGGATGTGTGGGAGTATAGTAGGGAGCGGGGCTGTGGATGTGTGGGAGTATAGTAGGGAGCGGGGCTGTGGATGTGTGGGAGTATAGTAGGGAGCGGGGCTGTGGATGTGTGGGAACATAGTAGGGAGCGGGGCTGTGTGGGAATATAGTAGGGAGCGGGGCTGTGGATGTGTGGGAACATAGTAGGGAGTGGGGCTGTGTGGGAATATAGTACAGAGCGGGGCTGTGGATGTGTGGAAGTATAGTAGGGAGCGGGGCTGTGGATGTGTGGGGACATAGGGAGCGGGGCTGTGGCTGTGGGAGTATAGTAGGGAGCGGGGCTGTGGATGTGTGGGAACTTAGTAGGGAGCGGGGCTGTGTGGGAATATAGTAGGGAGCGGGGCTGTGTGTGTGTGGGAATATAGTAGGGAGTGGGGCTGTGGATGTGTGGGAACATAGTAGGGAGCGGGGCTGTGGATGTGTGGGAGTATAGTAGGGAGCGGGGCTGTGGATGTGTGGGAGTATAGTAGGGAGCGGGGCTGTGGATGTGTGGGAGTATAGTAGGGAGCAGGGCTGTGGATGTGTGGGAGTATAGTAGGGGGCGGGGCTGTGGATGTGTGGGAGTATAGTAGGGAGCGGGGCTGTGGATGTGTGGGAACATAGTAGGGAGCGGGGCTGTGTGGGAATATAGTAGGGAGCGGGGCTGTGGATGTGTGGGAACATAGTAGGGAACGGGGCTGTGGATGTGTGGGAGTATAGTAGGGAGCGGGGCTGTGGATGTGTCGGAACATAATAGGGAACGGGGCTGTGGATGTGTGGGAATATAGTAGGGAGTGGGGCTGTGGATGTGTGGGAACATAGTAGGGAGCGGGGCTGTGGATGTGTGGGAGTATAGTAGGGAGCGGGGCTGTGAATGTGTGGGAGTATAGTAGGGAGCGGGGCTGTGGATGTGTGGGAGTATAGTAGGGAGCGGGGCTGTGGCTGTGGGAGTATAGTAGGGAGTGGGGCTGTGGCTGTGGGAGTATAGTAGGAAGCGGGGCTGTGGATGTGTGGGAGTATAGTAGGGAGCGGGGCTGTGGATGTGGGAATATAGTAGGGAGCGGGGCTGTGGATGTGTGGGAGTATAGTAGGGAGCGGGGCTGTGGATGTGTGGGAGTATAGTAGGGAGCGGGCTGTGGATGTGTGGGAGTATAGTAGGGAGCGGGGCTCTGGATGTGTGGGAGTATAGTAGGAAGCGGGGCTGTGGATGTGTGGGAGTATAGTAGGAAGCGGGGCTGTGGATGTGTGGGAGTATAGTAGGGAGCAGGGCTGTGGATGTGTGGGAGTATAGTAGGGAGCGGGGCTGTGGCTGTGTGGGAATTTAGTACGGAGCGGGTCTGTGGATGTGCTAGAGTATAGTAGGGAGCGGGCTGTGGATGTGTGGGAGTATAGTAGGGAGCAGGGCTGTGGATGTGTGGGAGTATAGTAGGGAGCGGGCTGTGGATGTGTGGGAGTATAGTAGGGAGCGGGCTGTGGATGTGTGGGAATTTAGTATGGAACGGGTCTGTGGATGTGCTAGAGTATAGTAGGAAGCGGGGCTGTGGATGTGTGGGAGTATAGTAGGGAGCAGGGCTGTGGATGTGTGGGAGTATAGTAGGGAGCAGGGCTGTGGATGTGTGGGAGTATAGTAGGGAGCAGGGCTGTGGATGTGTGGGAGTATAGTAGGGAGCGGGGCTGTGGCTGTGTGGGAATTTAGTACGGAGCGGGTCTGTGGATGTGCTAGAGTATAGTAGGGAGCGGGCTGTGGATGTGTGGGAGTATAGTAGGGAGCGGGCTGTGGATGTGCGGGAATATAGTACGGAGCGGGCTGTGGATGTGTGGGAGTATAGTAGGGAGCTGGGCTGTGGATGTATCAAGGCCTATTGGGAACAGAAAAAGAGGGTGTTCCCGGTCCATGAAGTTCTGGTGGAAGCCATCAAACAATGGCAAGACCCTGAGAGGAAAGCCTTGCTTTTCAAGGGCCCTGAAGCATAGGTTTCCTTTTGTGGAGGAAGGTCCGTCTGTAAGACCCCCAGACTAGACACAGCCTTCTATTAGGTTTCCAGGCATACAGACCTTACCTTGGAGAGATCCCATGGATAAGAGGATGGATTGGCTCTTGAAGGATACCTGGGACTCTACCCTGGGGTGCATGGATGCCTCGCTGTCTCAGCAAAGCTAGAATCGGTGCAAGCACCTTGGTGAAAACTCTCGGTGCCGACACTAGGCCGAAGGCAAGAGCCACAAACTGATGGTGGTCTTCTCTGATTGCAAAGCACGGAAACCTCTGGTGTCCTGGGAAAATTAGGACATGCGAGTATGCGTCCTTGATGTCCAAGGATGCCAGAAAGTCCTCCGGATGGAGCGCAGCCACCACCGCGCGAATGGATTCCATGCAGAACCTCCGTACTCTCACAAAGGCATTTGGGCTTTGAGGTCCAAGATTGGATAGATCACGTCCTTCTTCGGGACCACAAACAGATTCAAATAAAATCCCTGAAACCTCTCGTCCTGTGTAGTGTTGAGCAGAATATGCATATTCGATTTCGCGATATAAATATATAGTCGAATATTCGAGAAATATTCGCTGAATATTCGTGAACAATTTTCGCTATTGCGATTTTTCGCTAGCGATCGCTATTGCGATTTTTCGAGAAATGCCACTCTGATTGGCAAATATTCGTGATATATTACAATACAAAATAATTGCAATATTCGAAATGCGGAAGGAGCACTCTGATTGGCTCAGAATATTCGTGAGCGAATATTCGAGAAATGCGGAAGGAGCACTCTGATTGGCTCAGAATATTCGTGATATATTACAATACACAATAATTGAATATTCGAGAAATGCTCTGATTGGCTCAGAATATTCGTGATATATTACAATATAAAATAATTGGAATATTCGAGAAATGCGGAATGGAGCACTCTGATTGGCTCAGAATATTCGTGATATATTACAATATCGAAATTTCGAGAAATGCGGAATCACTCTGATTGGCTCAGAATATTTGTGATATATTACAATATAAAATAATCGCGCGATATCGCTATTGCCGAATAATCGCATTGCGACGGCAATATAAAATGAGCGCTGCAGCTACTCGGTCTCTAATCATACCAGCAATGCTTTTAGACGTCGATGGGGATCTCTAGGATCTGTTCAAAAAAAAAAATGAAAAAATTCGAATATTCGAGCGAATATTCGCCGCGATATTCGTGTTATTCGCGAATACTCGAATATGCAATATTCGTAGCGAATATTCGCAATGCGAATATTCGTGAGCAACACTAGTCCTGTGGAACAGGTAAAATTACCCTGCAACATAGCAAGTCTTGCAATGCCTCCAATAGGGCAGACCGATGAGCAGAAAGGAGAGGGAGATTTGAGGGAAAGAATCTGTTTGGCGGACAGGAAAGAAACTCTATCTTGTATCCCGAAGAGACCACCTCGCAGACCCCTCCGGTCAGAGAACAGGGAGGTCCACCGAGCTGTGAACCTGCAAAGCCGTCCCCCCACCCATGAGTCGTGCGGGGGCGAAACTTCATACGGTAGCTGGTTTGGTTGCCGATTTGTCTGGCTTACGCACCCAGGGACGTTTCTGTCCCCCAGCTGAGCCTTTGTAAGCCTGGGAGGGTCTACCCGCAGGCCCTGACTGACGAAAATACCACTTCTGTGAGGGAAAAGAAGGACCCGGCTTACGGTGCGGCTCCTTCCCCTTGGTGGACTGAGGGAGGAGAGTGCTCTTACCTCCAGTGACACCCTAAATAATGTCGTCCAGCGTGGTACCAAAAAGTCTCCCACCCTTGAAGGGTAAATCTGCCAGGGTTTTTTTGGATGCTTGGTCAGCAGACCAGCTTTTCAGCCAAATTAGGCGACTCAACACCACTGCAGAAACTGAGGCTCTGGATATCAAGGGGGCTGCATCCAGGGTAGCATCATAGACAAGGCCCTGGACCAACTGGTTGGCCAGTCTAATATACTCAGGAGGGAGCTGATGTTTCTCCATGGTCTAGTGTAAAACCTTTGCCCATTCAGTGAGTGCTCAAAAGGGTAACGGACTGCCAGGCGCTGAGGGACCACAAAGAAAAAACCTTTACAGAGCGGTCCGACTTTTGCGACCCAAAAAAGACTGAGCCCTCAGTGGATGCCTCAGCTGCACCATCCAGCTTAAGTCCCCTTTCACACTTATACGACTTGTCCCACGATTTTGGACTGCAAAATCGTATGACAAGTCATTCTCCATTATTTTCAATGACTACCATTCATACTGGCACGACTTTAAGTAGTGCCGACTTCAAAGTAGTCCTTGCACAACATTGGTCCGATTTTGATGCCACTTACACAGGCATTAATTGAAATCGCGGCCGCGAATTTGCGGTAAAATCGCGCGACTTTGAAGTCGTACAAGTGTGAAAGGTGTCTTAGGGAGTCCCTCACAGCACTGATAAGCGCACTAACAAGTGCCCTGTCCTGCACTGACCCAGGCAAGAGGTCTTACTCACAAGGAAGGTCCTAGTCCACATCCTCTGATAACCCAGAACTGGGGTCCTGCACCGCAGTCAGGCGCCGGGTCTCCGTCAGAGCATTCCCCTGGAGATGGCTTTCACCCTGGCAACAAATGATTCCAGGACTGCCGACAAAGTGTCCATGGGAACTGCAGGTGCAGGGGCACCAGCTGCAATCTCTGACCTGTTAGGGTAGGAAGGACCAGATACTGACTCCATAACACAGACAGCTCTCAGGGACCTATTCAAGACCTGAAAGTCCGCCCTCCTTGCTGCACTGATCGGGGGGTTGCCCAGGGGAATCCCAGCAAGAGACTGCTCAGTGCCGCTGCCCCGCCCTCTGTACACAGCGTGTGTTGTAAGGAAAAAGCTGTAAGAAATTGTGAGACTGTGAGAATTGTGCTGCGCGCCGTTCAGGAAGACAGCACTAGAGGCCAAACCCCACACAAAATGGCCGCCAGACGCCTCAGAGCTAACCGGGAGCGGCCACAAGAAAATGTCCACCCACAATAACAAGCTGCGCCATAGCGCGGCCACGACAAAATGGCCGCCAATGGGAAATCCCATTGTTATCCACAGGCATGCAAAAAATGGCCCGGCGCCGCCAAAATGGCAGGCGAAACGCAGCGATGTGGATGAGAAGGCCGAATGGGGCTTCCCTGAGGCAGAGCACACCCCTACATACAAAAACGGGGCCCAGACCCCCAGTGGGAAATGCAGCCCCCCCCCACAGGTCCACCCAAGTAGCAGCGAGTGCAGAGCAGCAGAGAGGGAAATGTGACAGAGAGCAGGGAAAAGGAGAGTAGGAGAACCCCCTAACCCCAGGAATGCCCAGCCGTTCCGACACGCCGATACAGGAGGGACTGTATTTACCCGTCCATGCGAGGACCCGCTGGCGCATTCAACTGCGTTGGAGTAGCTGTCGGCCAGTCCAATATGAGACAACACAACAGACCAGTCATGTGTGGACCCTGGAGCAAAAAGCCCACCAGCCACCCCAGGAGTCATGGGGTATGTCATGGCAGACCCAGCGCTCACGTTCGCTGGCCACACTGGGGAGAATACAAGGATCTATATATCCAGCCTGTCACCCAGCCATCAGTTGATAGAAGAATCTTAAATAAAATAAAAAATACAAATTTCTTCAGGACGCTGGGCCCAAAGGGAGCCACGTCCTTCTCCTCTACTAGGCAGAAAAAAACTGAGGCTGCAGGGAGGAGGGAATCCCCTCCTCCGGTGTCACATTTGGCACCTTTAAGGGGGAGGAGGAAGCAGATACCTGTGTGATCCAGGTATTTGCTCCCACTTCCGGGCATAGATCACCGTGGTGACCTACGCCACATCCGGCGCCTACTCCATCCCTCCGCTGTTTTCTGGGAGACACACAGGTCCCAGAAGACAGCAGGGACCAGTGGGATCACCCAGCGCGACTCACACATGCACAGTAGGGAACCAGGAAGTGAAGCCGCAAGGCTTCACTTCCTTGATTCCCCTACCGAAGATGGCGGCATCACCCAAGGGACAGATCGGCTTTGCGTGCCGACATCACAGGCGCCCAGTACAGGTCCATATATTAAAAGTCAGCAGCTGCAGTATTTGTAGCTCAAGTGAAAAAATGCAGCACTTATTATATGTATACAAGTGAATGAGTAAACCTGTATATGAATTATACACAATGAATGAATATTGTGATTATAAGTAACAACTGAATAAAACAAAGCAAAATGGCTAATAAAGCCACAAAAACGTGAACTGTGAGCAAACTAATAAGTCCAAACAAACGCATATAGCATTCAAAGAGATTTATAGTGTAAAACTAGATATTTTCCTCGATGTGTGCTTACAAGTGAAGGACCACCACCGATTGGCTTACCGGAAATCACAGACTTAAAGGGGCATACATCTCTTAAGTCGTAAAAAGCTTGTTGGTAATAACTAATAACCAAAAGGGGATAAAGCTGGTTCCAAATCCAGGTCGATCACCAAAGCTCAGCAAAGCAAAACATTAATGGATAGCAGTATTTGTAGCTGCTGACTTTTATTTGTATTTTTTTTTCAGCGAAACTCCGCTTTAACCACTTGACCACCACTGGGCACTTAAACACCCTTAATAACCAGACCAATTTTCAGCTTTCGGAGCTCTCACAGTTTGAATGACAATAACTCGGTCATACAACACTGTAACCAAATGAAATTTTTGTCCTTTTTTTCCCACAAATAGAGCTTTATTTTGGTGGTATTTGATCACCTCTGCGTTTTTTTTTTTTTTTGCTATAAATGAAAAAAGAACTAAAATTTTGCAAAAAATAATAATTTTTCTTCATTTCTATTATAAAATTTTGCAAAAAAGTAATTTTTCTTCATAAATTTGGCCTAAAATGTATACTGCTACATATCTTTGGTAAAAAAAAATGAAAAATGTTGGATATTATTTAGTCTGGGTGAAAGTTATGGGGTCTACAAACTATGGTACCAATTACTGAAAATTGATGAATTTCATCACACCTAATGTACTGACAGCCTCTCTCATTTCTTGAGACCCCAACATGCCAGAAAAGTACAAATACCCCCAAATTACCCCTATTTGGAAAGAAGACATTCCAAGGTATTTTGAAAGAGGCCTGGTGAGTTTTTTAAAGTTGTCATTTTTTCCCACAATTCTTTGCAAAATCAAGATTTTTTTTTTTCCATAAAATTTTCATATTATTAGGTTATTTCTCACACACAGCATATGCATACCACAAATTACACCCCAAAACACATTCTGCTATTCCTCCCGAGTATGGCGATACCACATGTGTGAGACTTTTACACAGTAAGGCCACATACAGAGGCCCAACATGCAGGGAGCACCCAGGCCAATTCTGACATTTCTCTCCTACATGTAAAAATCATCATTTATTTGCTAGAAAATTACATAAAACCCCAAAACATTATATAAAGATACCTCACATGTGTGGTTTGAACACCGTTTTTATATGTGGGCGGGACTTGCGTATGCGTTCGCTTCTGCATGCGAGCTCACGGGGACAGGGGCGCTGTATGCCCAGAGTATTGCGGAGTATGCCCAGAGTATTGCGGAGTATGCCCAGAGTATTGCGGAGTATGCCCAGAGTATTGCCCAGAGTATTGCAGAGTATGCCCAGAGTATTGCAGAGTATGCCCAGAGTATTGCGGAGTATTGCCAGAGTATTGCGAAGTATTGCCAGAGTATGCCCAGAGTATTGCAGAGTATGCCCAGAGTATTGCAGAGTATGCCCAGAGTATTGCAGAGTATGCCCAGAGTGTTGCAGAGTATGCCCAGAGTATTGCCAGAGTATTGCGGAGTATGCCCAGAGTATTGCGGAGTATGCCCAGAGTATTGCGGAGTATGCCCAGAGTATTGCAGAGTATGCCCAGAGTATTGCAGAGTATGCCCAGAGTATTGCAGAGTATGCCCAGAGTATTGCAGAGTATGCCCAGAGTGTTGCGGAGTATGCCCAGAGTATTGCGGAGTATGCCCAGAGTATTGCGGAGTATGCCCAGAGTATTGCGGAGTATGCCCAGAGTATTGCGGAGTATGCCCAGAGTATTGCAGAGTATGCCCAGAGTATTGCAGAGTATGCCCAGAGTATTGCAGAGTATGCCCAGAGTATGCCCAGAGTATTGCAGAGTATGCCCAGAGTATTGCAGAGTATTGCAGGGTATGCCCAGAGTATTGCAGAGTATGCCCAGAGTATTGCCAGAGTATTGCGGAGTATGCCCAGAGTATTGCGGAGTATGCCCAGAGTATTGCGGAGTATGCCCAGAGTATTGCAGAGTATGCCCAGAGTATTGCAGAGTATGCCCAGAGTATTGCCCGAGTATTGCAGAGTATGCCCAGCTGAGGTATTGCCGAGTATTGCAGCAGGGATGGCTGAGCAGGGAGGGATGGATGGATGGATCTGTGACTACATTTGTCACAGATCCAGCCCGCAGCACTGCCGCTGCCATCCGCTCCCTCCCCTCTCCTCTCACACTGTACCGATCGGTACAGAGAGAGGAGGGAGGAACCGGCGTCAGCACATGACGCCGCTTTGTTGACAAGTGATCGCGCCGTCATTGGACGGCGCGATCACGTGGTAAACCGCCGCTATCAGCGGCGATTTACCGTGACCCGTGATACGCCGGGTCCTTCCGACCCGGCGGTCACGGATGTTCCCGTGTGCGCGCCTCAGGGGGCGCACGGGAGCGCGATTCTAAAAGGCTGTTAATTAACGGCCACTTAGAATCAAGCAACCGCCCTGTAGCCGTACTTTCGGTATAAGGCGGTTGCAAAGTGGTTAAGATACAATCAAACATATTTTGGATGGTTACAATGTGTAGTAAACAAAGGAGCAAAAAAACAAAACGTGACGCAGTGTTTACTGGCGCAGCCACGTTTTTACTGGCATTTCACAAAAGTTACTAAATTTTAATTTTTAGGTGCACATTTTAGTATTTAGGCTACAAACAAGTACGCTAGACAAATTGCAATGTGATTTAAGGTAGATATTAAGGTAAAAAAACATATGTTCAATATAATAAGGGCAAATTATTTAGTCACATCACCCCCTGCATCCATCCCCCTCTGCCTCCAACACCCCCTGCCTTCACCCCCCTCTGCAGTGCCACAATCTCCCCCTGCCTCCAATCGCCCCCCAGCCTGCAATAACCCCCTGCCTCCATCGTCCCCTGCCTCCGCCCCCCTCTGCAGTGCCACAAACAACCCCTGTCTCCATCCCCCACCACCCTCTGCGGTGCCACCATCATCCCCTGCCTCCAATCTCCCCCTGCCTCCATTGCCCCCTGCCTCCATCCCCCTCTGCGGTGCCACCATCACCCCTTGCCTCCAATCTCCATGTGCAGTTCCAAGCCAAACCGTTCTCGGCTATTTTTACTGCCACATTCCCGCAACTACGAACATTTACGAACGGGGGAAAAAACTTGCCCGTTTTTACGAACTGTCTGTAAAAATACAGGCGGTTGGCAACACTGACGTGACGTTACACCGATTTCCAGCATAATGGTCCAGGTAATATAAAAGGGAAGTCCTAAAATAGTTTTCCAAAGCATCATGGGGGTCATATGATGCCTACAAACAGAGTCCACTTATAGAACCTTTCTCATCTAAACAAAAGCATTCGTAGTAAAGAGTCTCCCTATTGGGGAAGATACATCATGGAAACAATAAATAAATAAAAAAAGAATAACATTTATATAGAAAACCTAATATGATCAAAATAACCATCTTGGCCAAGGCAATACCTGGCCGCCTGATAAACATATACATTTGATGCATAAAGCATACTGAACAGAAGAGAAAAAGGAAAAAGAATAAGAGAAAACCGGGTAGGGAGAGAAAAAATACTAAGAAGAAAGAGAAGAGTCTGTCCATGGGGAGAACGCCGGAGGAACTTTTTTTTTTTTTTTTTTTAACAAAACAGGTTGGTCTTTATTGAGACATCGAAGGTACAAGGCACATTATAAGTCGTAAACAAAGAAGCAGGGTTACAGCGTGTATGGTGCACATAGAAAAAAAGAAAAAAAAAGGGGACAGCAACGGAAGACATTGTGTTTGATAGGGGGGAGAAAATAAACCCTAGGACAATTTGCAAGAGGTACACACAGCCATATTGAACTGCAGTTCATAAACAGCTAGTCAATGATGTATGACGAGAAGACTAGTGGGAGGGGGGGAGAGGGAAAGGAGGGCAGGGGGATAGGATATGGCAGGGGGGAGAGGGAAAGGAGGGCAGGGGGATAGGATATGGCAGGGGAGAGGGAGGGGGGGGGGAGGCCCACACCAACGACCAGCAACCTGAAAAAGCCCACCGCAGTATATGTTACAGGGGATTGATCCAGGCACGTTCATATTTCAGCGGGCATCCCCTATTGATGTATGTCAATTTGTATAGAAGTAAAGCAGCATTAACTAAGTCCATCCACGCTTCCAACGTGGGCGGAGTCCTAGAGGTCCACCTAAGGAGGATAACTTTTTTTGCATAAAAGAGCAACATGGACAATAGAAGTTTAGTGTGCCTAGGCCTTTAGTCGTCATCCTGAATCCCCAAGAGACCCAAGGTAGGAGTAATCGGGAGAGTCAACTGCAGACGAATATTAAGGAAGTCAAAAACATCGGAACAGTAGCCCGAAAGCTTAGGGCAGGTCCAGAACATGTGGACATAATCGGCTGCTGGTGAGTGGCATCGAGGGCAATTAGAAGAGCGGTGTGGATAAATACCATGCAGCCTCTGGGGCGTATAGTACACCCTATGCAGGAACTTCATCTGAATCAATTTATCTCTGGAGGATATCACCAGTTTATAGTTATTTTCAAAGCACTCGTCCCAAGACTCCCTATCTAGAGAAGGAATATCGCCTGTCCACTTACTCCATAGTAACTCTATCTTCAAAGAGTCCCTGGACAACAGGGTCCCATACAGCGCTGAGAGTGGTTTAACCAGGGAATTCTGGATCAGGAGGTCCTCCACCGCGTCAAGTCCCAGGCGAGGAAAGGCCCTGAACTGGGCCCGATAGGCATGCCGCAGCTGGAGGTAGGGGAAATACATCCAGCCAGGAAGGTCAAATATTTCGGCC
Organism: Rana kukunoris; assembly: GCA_029574335.1. NCBI lineage: Eukaryota > Metazoa > Chordata > Amphibia > Anura > Ranidae > Rana > Rana kukunoris. The sequence goes on along the minus strand of CM056051.1, from coordinate 473,334,943 downwards.
AGTTCCCGAAAGGGGAGCAAAGACCCCTGGGGGGCAATGTCCCCCAGGTGCCGAACTCCATACCTGGCCCATAGATGTGGATCCGGGATAGATTTAAAGTGTCCAAGGGAGGGGTTCCCCCACAGGGGAGTGAAGGGAGACCACAGGCACGAAGACAAGAAGAGGCGCCTAGCCTTCCCCCACACTCGCAACGTAGTCCTCGAGGGGGCCGGCAGAGCAGGGTACGCTAGGACCCCACGGTGCACCAAATCGCTGAGCTCCGCCAGGGACCCCACGATCGCCGCCTCCATGCAAATAGCTGCATTGGCCCTGGACTGCTGAAACCACCAGCGTTACTAGGATAGCCGCCCAGTAGTACACCAGGAAGCATGGCAGGCCCAAACCCCCAAAGGCAATAGCAAGTTGGAGGGTTGTTTTAGCTAACCTGGGGGCCGATCCCTTCCACAAAAAGGAGCCAATGCAACTGTCCAACGTCTTAAAAAAGGAGGGGCAGATCCAAACAGGGCAATTCCTAAATACGTATGTAAATTTTGGTCGATATATCATTTTCAACACGGCAATACTCCCTAAGAGGTTAAGCGGGAGGGTGGCCCACTGAGAGCAATGATCTTTAAGGTGCTCAAAGATTGGTGTCAAATTAAGGCGATGGAAGGAGTGTAGATCTCTAGAGATCCTAATCCCAAGGTACGTGAACTCCTCAACCAATAGCAACTGGATCCGAGGAGCAAGGTCCCCCGCTCCAGCGTCCAGGGGAAACAGGGAGGATTTCGTCCAGTTTGTGCGTATCCCCCAAAACCGACCGAAAACATCAAAAATTTCCAGGGCCACCGTCAACGAGTCCTCCGCATGACGCAAATACAGGAGGGTATCATCCGCGTATAGAGAAATTTTCTCCTCCAGAGGGCCGACACGGAGTCCCACAATACGACTCGAGTCCCGGACCAAAACTGCCAGGGGCTCCAGGGCTAGGGCAAATAGACTAGGGGATAACGGACAATCCTGCCTGGTCCCCCTCTGGAGGAGAAAATAATCTGATAGAAAGTTATTAACCCGAATCCGAGCTCTGGGAGCTTTATAAAGCATACCCAACCATTTAAGGAATCGAGGACCAACTCCGAACCGTTGTAAGACCTCCCATAAATACCCCCATTCAACCGAGTCGAAAGCCTTCTCGGCATCGAGTAAGGCAATGACGCTAGTGCACCCATTGTCATGGGAGGTACCTAAATTAAGGAAAATACGTCGGATATTGATGTCTGTGCCCTTACCCGGCGGAGGAACTTTAAATCGAGAGATGCTTACTGTCAAATCGGGAGGGCTGAGAAAAAGTAATCCGTGGTTGCCAAATTCGAATAAATTTATTATGTGAATCCAAGAGATTGTCCATCAGCTTCTCAATCACCATGACATCATTCATATGATTTTTTTCACAGCCTTAAAACTAAGCGCTCTGGGTCTTCCAAGCCCTCACAATGGTTAATTTAGTTGCAGTAAAGAGATGTAGGGCCTGTTCTGTCCACCAGACTTATATTCAGATTCAGCCCTGATGCCATCCTGGAATTAGCCACAGCCATGCATGATGACATCACCAGCAAGACACACCGCTCACAAGCAGTGCAGCCACTGGTCAAGTTACTGACAACACTCCATTTCCTTGCCAGTGCATCTTTTCTTACGTACAAGGGGAGTCGTGGCTGGGATGTCACAATCCACCATGAGCACCAGGCTGTCCCACGCAATCCTCAGACGCATGTCCCACCACATCATCAAACCCACCCATGTGCATCTGTGGCAGAAGGCAATGCAGGATTTCTACAGAATTGCCGGATCCCCACGCACCATCGGGGCCATTGATTGCACACATGTGGCAATCCGCCCCCCCCCCCCTGCCACAGAGCACAAATACCGCAATCGTATGCATTGGCATTCAATCAACGTACAGGTGATAGCCGATGCCCAATACCTCATATGGCACGTCCGTGCCAAACACCCCGGGTCCAGCCACAACAGCTACATATACCGTCAAAGCAACATCCCAACAGAATTCGAGCAGAACGTGTACAGGGACAGCTGGCTGGTTGGTAAATGACATGGGAGTCAGGCATGACTGTCCGACCCCATGATGCAGACATCATGAGGGGCATATGCACGGCTAACATCCTCCTGTCTTTTCCCTTCCAGGTGACTCGACATATGCACTTAGGCCACATCTCCTGACTCCATTCCGGGATCCCCAAACCAGAGGAGAGGGAAAATACAATGAAGCACACATACGCACCCGTGCAGTGGTGGAGCGCACATTTGGCCTCCTGAAGTCGCGTTTCCGATGCCTGGATACATCCGGGGGGCCCTGTTGTATTCCCCAAACTTTGTGTGTCAGATCATCGGTGCATGTTGTGTGCTGCACAACTACGCCATGAGAAAGGGCCTGGATATTGACATATGTGATGACCTGACCCCCGAGCCACACAGTCCCCCCCTGAATGAGGAGACCCCGTCTGCTGAGGGAAGAGCAGTCAGGAGGGTCCTCGTGGTAGGCATCTTTGCACGTTAAACACACACATTCATCATGGCACACGGACAATGCACGCATGCATACCACTGTGGTCCCTAGCTCACACACACCACATCCACCTCACATTGGATTAGCCCGAGTCCACCATGCAGGACTTGGGAGCAGCAACACCGCGCCAAGGCCCCAATGGTGGAGCAGCAACGCCGCGCCAAGGCCCCAATGGTTGCCTCAATATTACCAGTTGTCACCAAAAAAGCTCTAAGGAATGAGCAACTGTTAAGACGCGATCGACGATCAACAGTCAAAAATGATATGTATTCACCCCAGCCTAAGCACATATCATGTGCTTTGGTCAACACAAGATTGGTAGTAAAACACTGACAAGAAATCTATGATTTCATCCTACAATACGATTTAGACTGCCTCTTTATCACAGAAAGCTGGCTCACAGCGGACTGTAACACCATTCTAGGAGAACTGGTGCCAGAGAATTATCGTATTTTAACTGAAAACAGAGTGGGGCAAAGAGGAGGCGGCCTGGCGGTGATCCATAAGGCTCACCTCTCAATCACTAAACCAGACCGTCAGAACTTGCTTCCTTTCATGGAAACCCTCACTCTGCAACTGCAATCAAATCCCCAGGACACCGTTCACATTCTACTCTGTTACAGACCACCGGGTCCACCGGTTTCCCACAGATTTGCAGAGTCTTAGCCAAAGGATCAAGACAGCGACCCTACTAAGTTCTGCCCTCTGCATAAGATACCACATCCTCTTCTTCTGAAATGCAGAGCTTTCAGGATAAAGACCATCCAACATCGCAAAGCTTTCCTCAAAAAGAACAACATCTGTTACAAGTGCTGCTCTTTCTTCCACACACTTCGCCAAGGACTGTAAGGTCCGTGTTAAATGCACAGAGTGTGAAAGCATAGAGCACAACATAGCTCTACACCCAAGGTCTACTCCAAGAACCTTCCCATTTGTCCATGGTAACAAGGCAGGGAGACCAAAGACTCTAGTACAGACGCCACAGCAAGTGGCAACCCTCTAGTGAGGGTTTACCCAAAAGGACGCAGAGACAAAGCAGTCACTAGCCAGATCTGTGGTTTTTGACATTCTAAACATTAAAGGCCCCAGCAGCCCTTACTCCCTTAGGAGTTGTGCAGGTACAGTGGAAAGGGCGGGGAGAAGAGCTGACGGCCTACAAATTGAATCTATGAATGGTAAGACATGCCTACCCTTACCGACCATAATGGAGTGCAACCAGATGCCAGACAACATATCAGAGATTCCCACACCAGACGCAGCAACTCACCAGACTCGCTTGATTCACATAGCACATCTCATACCAGAACTATATGATCTTACTCCTAGGAAAAGATATCTTGCAATTCCACAAAGTAAAAAAAAATGATCAACGGTCCTCAAAACACCCCATATGCCCAAAAACTGGCTCTCCGGTGGGTTATTATAGGTGATGTTTGCCTGGGAGGTGCACACAAACCGGCATCTAACCTGCTCACTAGTACCCTCGAAAATGGTCGTCCTTCTCTTTTCCAACCCTGTCAAAATCGCATCCTCTTAAAGGAGCTACCACACAACAACCCTGTACCTCTTCCCTACCTAAGTCCCCCCTGTGACAGCAATACCTATGATGAAGAGCAAAGCAACTTAGGAAGCACAGTGTTCAAGAGAAAAAAGGAAGATTACCAGGTAGCAATGTCCATTGAGGATCTTCCTAGAAGTTATGGAAAGGAGTATAGAGAAAGACGTGACTAATAACTGGGTTGCACCTCTTCCCTTTAAGCCACAAAGATTACGTTTTTCTAACAACAGAGAAATATCATAAAAACGCCTCACTTCTCTTTGACACAATCTTTAAAAGAAAACCAGAGATGAGAGAACATTTATTTCCTTCATGGAGAAAATATTCCAGAATGATCATGCTGAGATAGCCGCAAACCTCAAAGACTCAAGTGTCTTTTCTGTACTCTTTATTACCCAGCCAGATAAAAACAATGAACTGGTGATGAAAGGGATAGAGTTTGCAAAAAGAAGGAGAACAGCAGATTCAGGCGTAGTATTTGGAACAGTCCTGCTCCCATGTATAACACTTTCTGCACCACACTTTCTGCACCACTCCTGCCTGAGTGGGTTTAGTGTACCTGGACAGGCCTCTCTCACTGACCTGGCAGCCGGAGTATCGCTCGAACCTTTGTAGAATAAAGTCTCTGCCACAGACCCTCCTGAATAAACTTGGATTTGAGGAAAAGTCTCTGCCACAGACCCTCCTTGAAATTAACGTCAGGGAGACACCAATGCCACAGGCCCTCTCTGATTACAGTTATGGAGGCAATCCTCCTTAGGTGAATTACACCTGGATCGCCTTCTTAACGTCGCCCAGGTACCGACTGACAGGTTATCAATCCTTCAGTGTCCGGCTACGTTGATCCCCAGTGGTTTGTCAAAACCTTTTTGGACCGCCAGCCTCTCAGTGGCGCTCCTCAGACGGACTCCCCAACGTACAGCTGTACCGCTTGGGATCCTCAAAGGTGGGAACTAGGGTTGTCCCGATACCACTTTTTTAGGACCGAGTACAAGTACCGATACTTTTTTTCATGTACTCGCCGATACCGATACTTTTTATTAAATGCAGCCTTGTGTCCACAAATGCAGCCTTGTGTCCCCAAATGCAGCCATGTCCCTAAATACAGCCTTGTCCCTAAATGCAGCCATGTCCCTAAATGCAGCCTTGTCCCTAAATGCAACCATGTCCCTAAATGCAGCCATGTGTCCCCAAAGAGAAAGCCAAGCCCCCCCGCCGCTGCCGTCTAGTTGATTAGCGCTCAGGGAACATAACCGCTTTCATTTGAATAACTGTGTGTTCCCCGCCACTCCTAGTAAAATATAGACACTCCCCCTTGCTCAGGCACTTTGATAGACAGATCACCTGTCCAATACTGCTATCTGAACTAATTGCAGTCAGAGGCCCAGTGAAACTCATTTATTCTGACAGAGGGTGTAACTTTGTAGGAGCAGTAGAAGAACTTCAAATTCCTTCTAACTTGGATACTTGAATAAACAAGACTGCACATGGATCTTCAACCCACCTCACTCTTCTCACATGGGAGGTGTTTGGGAGTGAATGATAGGCATAGAGCCTGCAGAATTCTTGACTCTGTCTTCCTGCAAGTAGGAACTGCAAGGATTACTCACAAATGTTTAGTGACATTTATGGCAGAGGTTATAGCTATGATTAACGCCAGACCTCTGACATCAATTTCAAGTGACTGAAGATCCAGTGGTTCTCACATCTGCCATATTATTCACGCAAAAAGGCTGGTTTTGCCGGTGCTCCAGCTGGAGAGTTTTGAGAGAAGGACCTTTACAAACTTCAATGGAGACAAGTACAAAACCTTGCCAATACCTTCTGTGGAGGGAACAATATATATCTAATCTACAAGTAAGGAGAAAGTGGCACACAGAAAAACCTAATCTTAAACCTGGTGATGTGCTCATGAAAGGTTGCCAGACACAAAGGATAATGTGGCCTTTAGGTCTGGTCACCAAAGTACTCCCAAGCAAGGACAATCGTGTCCGTAAGGTCGAGGTCAAGATCGTTCAACCTTGTTCTGTTGCTTTCTATGGAGGACTCTGATTACCTGTATCTGAGTTGTTGAAATAACATTTACGATTTGTAATTTACATAATACATTCATATGTGGAGTGCAGGCTTCATCTAGTGTTCTTCATCACGTAGAGAGCGTCCTGCCACACAGATGTAGTTCCCAGGAGGGGGCGAGCACGTCGCTGGCTACCGCAGTAAAGTCTCCCTTCATGGTGGTCAGTAAAATCAGACAAGCAGGAAGTGAACAGAAGAGAGAAGAAATAGAGCAACTTCTGAGCAAAAACGACCAATGAGGAAGTGAAATAAGGAATGTCTGCAGGTAAAGGATGCTTATTATGAAAAAAAAAATTTCCCTATAGAACATGTCTTGCTCAATCTATCACCATCACCCCTTAATAAAAACATACTTTTTAAGTTCTCTATCTCATCTTGTATATCATTGTTCCTGCTATGTATGCTGTATTGTATGCAATAGTGTACTGTGACAGGAAGTCAGGTAAATCTGTGGGTGTTGTCACAGATGGGAGATACATTTCTGCCTTGTTTAGACAATACACCAATTACTACCAGGTGTCGGCTGCAGAAGTAGCCAGAAAGGTTTAGGGCGTTGGAAAACTTAAGCTGTTCAGAATGAGGCAATTAAGGCCTCTATAAGTCATCCAGAGGATGACTACTGATTGCTGCATCCTGAGGCTTTTTGAGTTAAGGAGAGCAGTGAGAAAGACTTCTGAAGAGGTGACGTGGTTGTTGATTTTTCTGTGTGATAAAAAATCTAAAAGACTATTGTTTCTCTGCTGTATGACCAGCAGTGTCTGCCCAGCAGTAGGCTGTGCCAGACTCCATAGATAGGTTCCTGTGTGGTGAAGGTAGACGCCCCAATTGGCCAGGGTTTATTTTATATTTTGTTTTGTTTAATCTGTTTGGATGCTTGCACTTGTTTCCAGCAATATGGAAGAATAAACCAAACTCTTTGTTTTCAACCGTCTTCAGCTGCCTCTCTGTATAGTTCAGTGTGTAGTGAACCCATCCAGGGGGTCACACCCCCCCGCTACCGAGCTAACCCCTTACACATGGTTGAGTGCCGCGGGCAGTTAAAGTAAACCCAAAATGGAGAAGATACTAAAACAGCTGGCTATAGCAAATGCAAATCAACAGCAGACAAATGCAGGTTTGCAGTGGAGCCTTTCAGCTCAACAACAGGCTCACGCAGCTCAACAACAGGCTCACCAAGAGAGCCTTGCCGCTCACCAAGAGAGCATGGCAGCTCAACAACAGGTTTACCAAGAGAGCATTGCAGCTCAACAGGCTCACCAAGAGAGCCTTGCAGCTCCCCGAGAGAGCATTGCAGGCTTGGAACAGAGACACCAGCAGCAAATGGAGGCCATCGTGAAACAGCTTCAGAGACAGCAGACCGAGGCTGGGAGTCAGGCCAATAACATACCAACTTTCCGGGTAAGACACTTATTGCCAAAGATGACTGCAGATGATGACCCTGAGATGTTTCTGACCACGTTTGAGAGAACAGCGGAAAAAGAGAGTTGGCCTAAAGAACAGTGGGCTGGACTAGTGGCCCCCCTATTATCTGGAGAAGCCCAAAAGGCATATTTTGATTTGGAGCTTGCAGACGCAAAAAACTATGATCGGTTAAAAGAGGAAATATTGGCACGTTTTGGTGTAACCCTGGATGTCCTTGCTCAGCGGGTCCACAATTGGAGTTATCAGCTGAGGAAGCCACCTCGGTCGCAGATGTATGACCTCATCCATTTGGCTAAGAAATGGCTGCAGCCAGAAACTCTGTCCGGACCAAAAATTTTGGAGCGAGTAGTCACGGACAAATTTCTTAGGTCTCTTCCTAACACCCTGCAGAAATGGGTGAATCATGGTGGTCCGGAAACCACAGCTAAACTTGTAGACCTGGTCGAAAGCTACCAACAGAGAATTTGTCCTCTTCCACCAGAGACGCACACAGACTTTCCACCCCAAGCCCAGACCCTCCCCACCTATAGGTAAGACTGCATCAAAGGATGGGGGTGGAGAGAGGGACCAAAGAGCAACTAGAGGTATTATCGGGACTACTGCTAATGTTTGGCGAGAGCGGCCTGGAAGACCCATCACACAGGAGAGGATGAGTAAGATTGATTTGTTACTGTTGCCAGGAAGAGGGACATGTAGCAGCGGTTTGCCCAGCAGGTGATGAACCCATGCAGTGTGACTTTCTGACAGAGAGACGACAGTCCTCAGCAACAAGCATTGCTGAGGCTCAGCAACGCTTGTGTGCAGAGGTGGAAGTCGGCTCTTTTCCTTCTTCAAATCCCATCCCTGCCGCAGGCATCTGAATGACATCTACTGACGGCTCCCTCAGCATCTATCCTGGTTTCTGGACTTCTCTATAGATCGTACACCAGCACCCCAGACTACATCAATGTTCTTTCTAGATGTAAGTGTTGGATATTTATTGTTATTTTAATTAAATGCAGTTCACTCAGCGGCGCTTTCTGTTCTTGTTTTTTTCTCTGAATAGGAGAATAAATAGGTGCTTCCTGGCCCTCCAGGAATTTAGTTTTGTGGTAACGCATCGCCGCGGTGTTAAAATGGGGAATGCAGATGGGTTGTCCCGAGTGCATGTGTGCCTGGCAACCTGTGTCCCAACCCTAGGGTTGAAACAAGAGGGGGGGGGGTATGTGACAGGAAGTCAGGTAAATTTGTGGGTGTTGTCACAGACATTTCTGCCTTGTTTAGACAATACACCAATTACTACCAGGTGTCGGCTGCAGAAGTAGCCAGAAAGGTTTAGGGCATTGGAAAACTTCAGCTGTTCAGAATGAGGCAAGTAAGGCCTCTATAAGTCATCCAGAGGATGACTACTGATTGCTGCATCCTGAGGCTTTTTGAGTTAAGGAGAGCAGTGAGAAAGACTTCTGAAGAGGTGAGGTGGTTGTTGATTTTTCTGTGTGATAAAAAATCTAAAAGACTATTGTTTCTCTGCTGTATGACCAGCAGTGTCTGCCCAGCAGTAGGCTGTGCCAGACTCCATAGATAGGTTCCTGTGTGGTAAAGGTAGACGCCCCAAGTGGCCAGGGTTTATTTTATGTTTTGTTTTGTTTATGCTGTTTGGATGCTTGCACTTGTTTCCAGCAATATGGAAGAATAAACCAAACTTTGTTTTCAACCCTCTTCGGCTGCCTCTCTGTATAGTTCAGTGTGTAGTGAACCCATCCAGGGGGTCACACCCCCTGCTACCGAGCTAACCCCTTGCAGTACTTATTGAGGTCTATTTCTGTTATTTTGTAGTTTCGCCTAGCTTGTTCTAATAAAACGTAGATCAAAGAAAGATGGTATCTGAAGTTTATGGGACAAGTAGGTTTAGCTGAATGTCCTTGAGACAGAACAGGGCCAGATGCTGTTCCAGGCGTAGCAATCCAACAATTGGTTTGCCAAGAAGGGCTTCATAGGGGTCCGTTTAAGGTTAATATTAAATAAGTTACTGAGGAGTGTATAAACTCTGACCCATAACCTGCACGCCTTCAGGCATGACCACCAAATGTGGAGCCTTCCTGTAAACAGCCCTGAAAACATAGAGGAGAGTAAGTTGGGATAAACAGGCCAATCTAGCCGGGGTATAATGCCACCTATATAATACCTTTTATAGGTGTTCTCCAGTATGATGAAAATTTTTGAACACTAATGTCCCATACACACGGTCGGATTTTCCGACAAGAAAAGTCCGATGTGAACTTCTGGTCGCAAATTCCGACTGTGTGTAGGCTTCTTCAGACTTTTTCCATAAATTTCCGCCAACAAAAATTTGAGAGCTGGTTCTCAAATTTTTCGACGGAAAAAATTCCAATCGGAAATTTCAATTGTCTGTAGCAATTCCGACGTGCAAAATTCCGACACATGCTCGGAAACAATTCAACGCATGCTCGGAAGCATTGAACTTCATTTTCTCAGCTCGTCATAGTGTTGTACGTCACTGCGTTCTTGGCGGTCAAAAGTTCAGAGAATTTTTGTGTGACTGTGTGTATGCAAGCCAAGCTTGAGTGGAATTCCGTCAGAAAAACCTTCCAAGGTTTTTCTGATGGAAAATCCAATCGTGTGTACATGGCATTAGGGCTATAGTCATTACCTGCCAATCCTCCTGATCTGACTGCCTCCAAAGTTATTTTTCCCAATGGAGATGATAGGATCTTAATAGAGGGTTTTTTGCAGAAATTATAGATGAATATACCAACGATTTAAGGCTCGAGGAGTTGGGTCTAGCTCTACATGGGTTCTCAAAAGGGGTCAGAGTGTATGGAGTAGGTCAAAATTGAATACGTTCTAAAAGAAAATGCCTAAGGCCCCGTACACACGACCGGTTTCCTCGACAGAATTCAGCAAGAAACTCGATGGGAGACGTATTCTGCCGAGGAAACCGGTCGTGTGTACACTTTTCGCCGAGAAAACTGCCGAGGAACTCGTTGAGCCAAAAAGAGAGCAGGTTATCTATTTTCTCGACGGGAGTCGAATTTGGCTCGTCGAGTTTCTCGTCGGGCTGGTTTCCGACGAGAAACTCGAGCGTGTGTATGCAAAGAAACCCACGCATTCTCAGATAAAAGTAGGAGACTGGAGAACACCCTTGGTAAAAGTAGCATTTGTAATGGAGATAGCACATTCATCACGCTGCCAACATTATTGCATCGTTTAATTGCAGCGCTTTACAAAAAATATTAGAATGGCGCAAAACTGCACCAGTCTTTTTTTATTTTGCTGCTGATATTCACACAGAGTTCTGACAAAGTTTGTGAAACATTTTTCATGCTGATCTCATTATTATTTTAATTTGTTTCGCCCCTTTTTTTGGTCCTGTATTTTAAATCGTGATCTTCATTTTTAAATTTCTTTTTGTTTTTAAAAATTTCTAATCATCTCGTTGTTTTTGGGTGTCAAGTTACCCCCATTGAAACATTATTGTTTGGTCTTATCTCATCTGTCCCTTTCTAATTACACCTTTCTAATTTTTTTTAAAGATAACCTGCCTTCTCACAAGCTACATTATTTTTTGGAGTAAAAACACATAGACAAGTATGAACTGTAAACTAAAAAAAATACCATTTATTTTGGTTATAAATAAAATAACAAGGCAGCACTGGATAGCTTGCTGCCAATTGTGCACTTCACGTCAGTGTGGAGACAAAAATTGGGAATTGAGAGGATCATCCAGGAAGGAACGCAGCCTGGTCTTGGACTCCCAGAGGTCAGAAACTGGAGCAGGGCAGGCAGATGTCACAAGGTTGTGGTAGTACAGCAGGCTGCCCTCTGGTACACCACATGGAAGCAAGAGAGTCACTTTTTTGTTTTCCTTGGTGCCTTCCCTGCAGCCTGCTCTTTAACCTTCTCTGCAGCCTTCTTTGCAGCCTTCCTCTTCTGCCTGGCTGGAGGCGGTGCCACGGCAGTAGTACTAGTGCCAGGAGGAGTGGTAGAAGAAGGTGGTGGAGGAGGAGGAGGAAAAGAAGAAGAATGAAGAGGAGGAGGAGAACAAGAAGGAGGAGGAGGAGAAGGAAAAGGAGAAGAAGTAGGAGCAGGAGAAGAACGAGTAGGAGAAGCAGTAGGAGCAGAAGAAGAAGGAGGAGGTTGTGAGGTAGCTGGTGGTGGAGGATGTGAGCAAATGACTGTCTCCTCAGTGAGAAGGCCCCTCACCCCCTTATTTGCCAAAGTTACGAGGAGTCCTTCAAAGAGGGGGCGCTGGTCCTCAGTCATTCTGGCCATTTTTGCCAACACCACCGTGACAAAGCCCTCATCAGGGGTGGCAGGCTGTTGGAGGTTGGCCTGTGCCTCGCGAATGAGGGCCAGTGATGCCTCACGTACCCTCGAATCCCTCATGGTCCTTCTGGGTTGAAGGTGTATTGGAGGCACCTGGCACCTAGTGCTGCTACTGGGCCCAGCCACCTCCTCCAAGCCACTTGGGCCTGCCACCTTCTCCAAGGCACTTGGGCCTGCAACCTCCTCCAAGAAAATAGGCCCTGCCACCTCCCCTGTGCCACTCACCCTGCCCTCCTCCTGCCTGGCACTTTCCTGTACTTCCTGCTGGCTGATGTCCTCCTGTGTAGAAAAAAAAAGGGACAGTTTTACTTTTGTGTTCAAAAATCACACACAATTTTCAGCTCATGACGGTTGCAAACAGTTTTTCAAGAAATTGATAAGCCAATCATTCTGACCCGTGCAGTTTGTATTATTTTCTCATAAACATTAGTGGCTACTACTGACTAATGATATGTAAAACACATTTAGCTAGACATTTTTTTTTCCTTTAACATCTTAACATCTATTTAGCAGCATTTAAACCCCACACATTTGCACATTTAAAGTACTATACCTGGCTCCAGACAGCCAAATCCAGGATGGAAGGCTGCTGAGAGGGCTCATCTACAGAAGGAGGATCAGGTTGGCTGGAGGGAAGGCTGGAGGGAAGGTTGGACCTTCCTCTTACACTCTGTCTTCTGGGGGGAAGGCTGAAAAGTGACTCCCTTACTTCCAGGTGGTCATCCAGAAAGGACAGTCTGCTGTAGTACCACAACTTTGGTACATATACCTGCCCTGCTCCAGCTCCAGACCTCATAGAATTCAAGACCTTGACGCGTTCCTTCCTGTAGGAACCTCTCAATGTCCCAATTTTTGTCTCCAACTGCTCAGCAGTCACATCAGGCCCCACCTGTCTGCGCACAAGTGGGAGCAGGCTATCCAGTGTTGCTTTACGTAGGTCTTTGTTACGGGACTTAGGGTCTTTTGTGGGTCTATGAAGACTTCCAGGAATTCACGTTTATTAAACCGGTTAATTTCTGCCAGACAAAAACAAAGGAAAGAACAATAATGTCAATCCACAGTCTAGAAACTCGAGTACTCTTTATCACCATCTAGCCCTTAAATGTCTGTCTTTCCTGAATAGGCCACTGCTGTCCCAAGTTCAAAGCATACCTACACGCTTGTCGGTCAAACGTCTTCCTCCGCACCCCGGTCGGACGTACGACACGTGTGTTCGAGTCTTATATACACTCCGCACACGTCGTGCGCCCATGATTAAGAATTCGATGTTTCCCCGCCCCTTCTCTTTCGTCACGCAAACGATAAGGAGGAATTAGCAGATCATGTGTTGGTCAGTTCATATGAAAAAGGTTGTGTGTAATGATGCCTAGATCCTCATTTGTGGATGAAACATTCTAAAAGCACTACGATCTAGTTTGGTCCAGACTTAAAACCACCATTTTCATCATGTTAAAAACAAAGTGTTTTCCAAATGCATCCTGAGAAACGTCATTGCCCACACACCATAGTTTGAGCAAAATGCTGAAGCAAAGCGCAGTTACGTACGACGGCACTATAGAGGGCTATTTCCTTAAATGTTTATTGTAGCTTTCTCCTAGGTTATCACCATATGTAGCCCACAAACTCATCCGATCACAAATAACCTTTAAAATGTAGTTACGTACCGTCATCTGACCCGATCGTGTTCTCCGCCGTCTTCCACAAACTGTGAACGCCCCTTTCACTTACATGGTATCCCTTTATCCATGCGCATGTGTGACGCTCCGCACGTTTCCCCACCCCTGACGTTCGGTGTAGTCCTTTCCCCGCCCCTTTTCATTTTTTTTTATCTGGGAGCACATGAGAAAAAATATGGCAGCACAAAAAGAGCCAGGCCAAGCGGAAGGAGAGATCTCCAGGAGAAGGAGATATAAGGCCACCAACATGAGCTTTGAAGAGATGGTGGAGATGGTCATCATCTTAAAAGCGGATGACTACAATGGGAAGCATGGCCCATACAGGTTCCCCAACAAGGTCAGGGCAAAAATAATGGAGAAGGTAGTGAGGGGTCTCCATCGCAAATTTTGGGTCAGAAGAACGAAAGAGCAGATAAGGAAAAGGTGTTCGGACCTAAAACTGCGTGAGCCAGACCAAATGAGCAGGATCAGGAGAGTTATTAGAAGAAGTAAGTAATGTTCATGTGTAATTTTTTTGGTCTTTTGTTTTTGCGCCATGTGCTTTTTCTTTCAGGTTGTACTGTATGTATTTCATGCTTTTGGGCCCAATAATTTGTCGTAAAAGTCGTCGTTCATTAGGAAAGATGACTCTTACGACCAAATATTGTGCCAACAACCATGAAACTTGTGACATTTTTTTAATTTTAAAGTGAAATCAATTGTGGAATTAATGTTGATGTGATCTTATCTAAATTCTATTACTGTAAAAAAAAGACAATATACAGTAAAAGGAGAGTCTGCTTAGCAGTTGGTGACACATGTGGACTCATTTGCCGAATTGTTGGCCACAAGAATAACCCATTTAGGGGTTCACACAGAGGTGAGGTGAACCAGTGTATACTTGGTTTGCTTACATGTTTAAAACTATACCAAAGGTACAAGAAATGTCATGATCTTTGGGAATGCCTACAATCCTGTGTTCTGCTTAGAGGGGTGGTTAAAAACATCAATATTCCTACAAATTGTCTAAAGTGAATCATATTCCTCTTTCAGGCCTCTAAGCTTTTAAAATCATGTTTCCGTTTTCTTCATTCTCGTAGTGCGTCATGAAGCTTCAACACGGGAGCAGCAAGTCAGCACCCAAGCCACACCCCCACGGGATGGTAATGATGAGCAGCCTGCCACCACATCCGGTAAAGTAACATATAACACAGCTTAAGCTAATCTAGATGTAGGCCTGCATAATTGTAATACATGGTTTGGTTCCACATTTCAGGAGCTGGTGGCGTCTTTGATAGCTTCAGCGCACAGCTGATGATTTCGGATATCCTGGCCTGCAGGGAGGAGATTGAGGACATTCAACAGGCGAGCAGGGAGATTAATCAGAGGACCAGAAGGGTTGAAATGAAGTTAAAAAATATAATTATATGTTGTGGGGAGGGTTTGATTTTGTGGGTTCTAAATAAAAAAAAAATAAAAAAATATTTTTTTTAATCAAAAAAACAAAAAAAAAATGATATTTTTGTAATCAAAAAGACCAATTTTTTAAAAAAAATATATATTTTTGTAATCAAAAAGACCAAAAAAAATATTACAAAAATTATATTTTTGTAATCAAAAACACCAAAAAAAATAAAAATAAAGATGTGAAAATGTTTGTACAAAAACCTGATTGTCTAAAAAAATAAAGAAATTTGTATATTGAAAAAAGTGTGTGGGGTTTTGCTTAAAATACCAATGACTTTACATGTGTTTAGTTTTGGGAAATGTTTGATAGTTGATAAGGAAAATACACTTGACACTACATGTAGAACACTAGCAAAAATTAGGAGACAGCTAAAATAAACACAAGCGAGACATAACAAGTTTTTCAGAAAGAATTTTAGTTGGTTTTATTTCAAACAAATTATGGCAAATTGCCTTGTGATGGTATGGCCCCCCTACCCATGAAATACTGCATGTAGCGATCCCGGACTTCACGGGCACTCTGGGGGGGGGGGGGGCAATCCAGTATGGCCAGATTCAAGGCCCGGCAAAGTCTCTTCTGTATTGAAAAGTACAGCCTCGGGCCCAACCGGGGCCAGATAGTTTGGAGATTGTCTCCTTAAGTAATTGTGAAGCACACAGCAAGCACAAATTATGAAGTTACATTTATACTCCGCCATGTGGAGAGAGGTCAAGAAAAGGCGTAACCGGCTGGCCATTATCCCAAAGGCGTTCTCCACCACTCTTCTGGGGTCTGGCCAGCCGGTAATTGAACACCCTCCTCTCTGGGGTGAGGGTGTGCTGAGGGAATGGCCTCAGAAGATGGGGTCCCAGGGCAAACGCTTCATCAGCCAAAAAAGACGAATGGCAGGCCTTCAACATTCTGGTCATCCGATGGTGGCAATGACAGAGCCTCATCTTGAAGGCGAAGCGCGAACTTCGTCTGCCTGAAGGCTCCCCCATCCGAAATCCGTCCGTTCATCCCGACATCCACAAAAAGGAATTCGTACTGTGCTGACACCACCGCCATCAGCACAATACTGTTGAACCCCTTGTAATTGAATAACTGGGAACCAGAACGGAGTGGAGGCACGATGCGGACGTGCTTCCCATCAATGGCTCCCCCGCAGTTGGGGAAGTTCCACCGTGTCTGGAAGTCCAATGCCACAGACTGCCACTCCTGTGGCGTGGACGGAAGCTGTGTAAGAAAAAAAAAATTAATTATCCACATAAACCTGCAAGCAGATTATACAAAGACATAATAGGCATTCTAACATTTCTTTGAACTAGCATATTATACCTAAATAGATTTAGACAATTAGCAGATTAAACACCCCCTCTGATGGGCCAGTGCCCAATTTTTGGGTGGGGCTAGATGAGTTTGGGAGTACCAAAAATATATATATATATATATATATATATATATATATATATATATATATATATATTGGTGAACATAGACTTTACAACACATTTTGGAGGGGAGGGCTAGATAAGTTTGGGAGTACCAAAAAAAACTATATATATATATTGGTGAACATAGACTTTACAACACATTTTGGAGGGGAGGGCTAGATGAGATTGGCAGTACCAATATATATATATATATATATTGGTGAACATAGACTTTACAACACATTTTGGAGGGGGGATGGGGACATTACAATGGATATAACACAATACATTGGGAAGTGACTAGGCTAGGTAGGTTGGGGCCCAGGATAGCATGCTGGGGAGGTAAGTGAAGGGAAATAGGCACGTAGGCCAAAAAAGGGACATCAATAAGAGGTTACAGCATGCATGCGGGCAAAGGGGACATTCACAGCATATTCCAAACATGGTAATTAAGGAAGGAGGACATAACTACAATACATTAGCATACATTATATACATAAAATGTGATATTAAAGGAGAAAACTTACCCTCATATATTCCTCCTGCAGAACCTGGATGATGGCAGAGCAGGTGTCAGGAATAAAAAGGCCCAGAGCCTGGGGGGAGATGCCCGTCAAGAACTTTAAGTCCTGAAGGCTTCTCCCAGTTGCCAGATAACGTAACGTGGCAACTAGCCTCTACTCAGCACCGATAGCCTCCCGCATAACGGTGTCCTGCCTGGTAATATAGGGGGACACCAAAGCCAACAGGTGCTGAAAGACGGGATCTGACATCCTCAGGAAATTCCTGTAATCATCAGGATTATTTTCCTGAAGCTCCCGCAGCAAAGGCATATGAGAGAATTGGTTCCTACGGAGCAACCAATTCTTGGTCCATGAACGCCTCCTCACCCTGTTCATGGACTCGTCTAGGTCTAAAACAAACAGACCTACATGCATAGCTTGCACAGCACGAACTCGCCGACGACGAGGTGCCTGCAACATGGCTACAAGGCTAGAAACGAACGTCTAATCAGAATGCACTAAACAGACCGCACTGAAAAACAGCAAGACCTATGAAGAACGACCTGAAAATCAAAAACGCGCGGACAGGAACACAATGTAAAACAATACGACCTGACCGCACGTCCCGATAGACAAGATACGAACCCACAAGCACAAACTGAACGGCAGAGATCCATCTGAAAGCACGAAGACTGAAAAGCGCGAATCGTCACTCACCAAACTTTTACTAACACGCGTAAAAACGAGATTAGCAAAAGGAGCCCCAAGGGTGGCGCCAAAGGAATCGTACTTCCCCTTTAGCAAAAGGGGAAGTAAACATGTAGAGGCATATGGGCAGTATCCCTTTACACAACGAATCTATCACTAGTCTCCTCCATTGTCAACATTGCTACTTCCGCCCGTTGAACCGCATCCATAACGAGGCTTGGAACGCACGCCGCACGTCGCGCAAACAGTAAGGCTGGACTAGCTAATGCTGGCTGGGCATTGCAAAATGTGAGTGAGTTTTTTACTTTCTTAAAGCGGAGCTCCACCCAGGAAAACAACATTTTCCCATGTTGTTTAAAAAAAATTAAATAAAAAAAACCTGAAAAAAAAAAAATACTCACCCGAAATACCTGTTGCTATGCGGAAGTCCATAATCTGCCTCTTCCACTCCGCGGTGCCTTTTCTTCTTGTCCTTCTCCTTGTGAATGGGGCGCGCTGCTTTCTGGGAACTGTGTGTGTTCTCAGAGAGCAGCGCGCCCATTCACAAGCCAGCGTGAGACTCACGCAGGCGCAGTAGGAAATGGGCAGTGAAGCCGTACGGGTTCACTGCCTGTTTCCCATAGTGTGAATGGCGGCGCGGGACCCGGAGCGATCGTGGGACCGGCATCGGGGGGCCCATCAGCGCGGGCAAGTAGGACAAGGTAAGTGTCCTTATTTAAAGTCAGCAGCTACACTGTTAGTAGCTGCTGACTTTAAAAAAAAAAAATCGCGGCTGGAGCTCCGCTTTAAATAAAATATTGGTTTATAACTATACTACACCATAAGAGTCTTTTTTCTTTTTGGGGGAGCCTCAAGAGGTGGAGAGCAATTCGGGTCTGATACACAAGATAAATGATCGTGCAGAACCGCTGCTTAAAGGATATTATATGCTGTTTCCCTTATGTGATCTGGTGAGCGCAATCTTTACTAGAGGTGGTGGTGACACTAATTAAGGGTGCTAATTCACGGAGAATCTACAGCATAGAGCACGTTTTTCACTTTGGAACAAGACAATTAAAGGATTAAGGACTGTTTTTAGGTGCAACAGCAAGCAGCAACAGGATTTGAACTTTGTACAATATTTATATGGTTTAAATTAACACTGGTGTTCATGGACATTTGTTTATATATTTGTTATATGGTTTTTAGATAATCAGCGCAGGAGTATATGCCACATATACACAATCCACATTTTCATGGCTCTATTGTTCTTGGGTGGTAGATAGGAGGGAGCCAGGGTACAGAAGAAACAGTTATGGGGTCAGAGTCAACAAGGTCAATTGTGGCCCAAAGTGGTAGTTTATATGTTTCATGAAGGTGCAATAACAGAGCTATATTTGCTGCAGTGTAATAAGCCTGTAGGTTAGGGACCGAAAGGCCACCACTGATCCTTCGAGCGTACAAAATTTGTTGATTTGGGGATGAGTAGACCCCCATATAAATTGTAAAAGCTTGCGGTGGTGTATATGAAAAATATGTGAAGGGACTAAAATGGGTAATGCTCGAAAAAAAAAAAAGTAGCTTTGGGAGGTAAGACATACGAATTGTGGTTATCCTACTGAACCAAAACAACCATAAGTGAGACCAAGAGGCTAACATATCAGACAGGCCTTTAAACAAGGGTGGAAAATTGGACTGAGGTGAGGTGAATTCCTAGGTAGGGCAAAGTGGAGAACCAGTGAAATGGAAAGTCATATTTCAAATCCGTCAATACTAGAACAGAGAGGTTAACTGATAGAGCTTTAGATTATAAAGGATTAACACAAAGTCCAGAGAGGAATGCAAAAGTGTCCAAAAGAGATAGTAGGTTCGTAGAGATATTCTGGGAGGGGTCAAAATTGGCAGAATTTTGTCAGCGAATAAAGATATTTTATGAGAAGTGCCTGCAAAATCAATACTCCGTATATCTGGATGGGAACGGACCGCCTCCGCCAATGGCTTCAGAGCCAAAACATAAAAAGAGGTGAGAGTGGGCAACCTTGACGGATACCCCTTCTCAATATTAAAGATAGATGACTTTGACCTGTAATATTAAAGTGGAGGTTCCATTCCAAAAAAAAAATTAAAAGTCAGCAGCTACTAACACTGTAGCTGCTGACTTTTAATAAGGACACTTACCTGTCCTAGCCGCCAGAAGACACCGCGTGTAGGAGGAAGAGAATCCACCGCGGAGGATGAAAAGGCAGATTCGGCACTTCCGCATAGCAACAGCTATTTAGGGTAAGTAAACCCTTTTTTTTAGATTTTTGGTGGACATATTCTTTTCTTTTCAGGTGGGAACTCCACTTAAAATGTTATAAATGAGGCTCTGAAGCCATAATGGTGAAGTACTGACAAAAGATAGGGCCATGACAAAGTATCAAATGCCTTGTTCACATCCAGAGACAAGGCATTGATTTAGTGTAAGAGATATGACTGATTGAATTTTCAGAAAGTCAGCTTTGTAATTAAAAAAATACATCATCTTTTCTGGCAGGGAGGATCTCTTAGAATAGTTATTCAAGCAAAGATTACCCTAACGAGGTAAAGATTGCTATAAATCAGAGATGCCCTGAACATTAAACCCCGGGTCTACCGGGTCTCAATGTTTTGGTAAAATGTCACATCCTGTCATCAAATTAGGTTTAGTCAACTCCGTCATCTAGTGGACACATCCTGAAACCATTGTGCTTGAAGACAGCAGAGTGCGTGAGAGCCATGTTGAGACGGCTGAGAGGAGCAGATGAGGACGGTGCCTCCTTTTGGTCAAATTGGAGTTCTTGTAAATGCTTCTGCAGGTCAGATGGAGAAGAAGGGTGATACTGGCAGCTTTGGTGGCAGAATGAGAGCTTAAAGGGGAACCCCCACCTGTACCTGATCCCTTGTGTTTGTAGGACCTGTAGGTAAGGTTTCAGGTTCCTCCGCTTGGCAATGGTAACCGGAGAGAGATCTGCAAAAAGTTGAAGAGGGTTGCCCTGAAAGGAGAGGTCTTGACGGTCCCTCGCTGCCTGCAGGAGTCTCTTTGGTACGATAATAGTGGAACTTGATAATAACATCTCTTGGAGGGCCCTTGGTTGGTTTAGGGGCAAGAGGTCTGTGAATGCGGTCAAATTTCAAGCCTTCATGGGGAATCTCTGGTGCAAGTTCCTGAAAAAAAAGCAATGGCAGTAACTCTCAAGTCAGTAATGACCTCAAGGATTCCACAGATGTGGAGGTTATCTCTGCTGGTCCTGTTTTTGCACTCCCTAGCTTATCCTGCAAACTTCCTAGTTCAGTATTAAACTTATCAACTTCTTCTTCATGCCCCTCGAGCACTATTGTTGCTAAGTCCATACGTCGCTCCAACTGATTAGTGCGGTGGCCTAGCTCTTTAAGACCTTTTACTAGATCAGCAGAGAGCTTGCGAGAGGCCATAGTGGAAAGGGAGGGCCCGTGGAACCCAGAAGCTCCTGAAAGTATGAGATACCCTTGTTTCAGCTTCCCCGGACCCTCTTATGTCTAAAATCATCCTATGTCCACTAGGGGCATAGGATGACTGAGAAATTATATCTTGGACTACCTGAGATGGCATTATTATGTAATTATTATCCACAATATATTCCAGGATATCTGTAAAGAACTATTTACTGTTTGTTGATTCTAAACTCAACGGGTTAATTGAAAGAGTGACTCATTCATAATGTTGGGACACATACTGTTAGATGCTAATGTGACCAAGTCCAGCCCACCTGTCTGTCTGTTGTGATGTAACTGAATCTAGGATGGCTTCTGAGGATCTTTCATTGTGCTTATGCTAATTGACCCTGTATTGTGTGAAGGAGTCCTGTGATAATGTATATTGTAAGTTAACGTAAATGTCATGTATATGAGTTATCAGCTGTAGTTAATTAGCTCATGTAAATGGGGTCATTGTTCATTTATGTATTGCGGTATTCTTTTGGTGTATATAAGAACCTGCTTTCTCAATAAAGATTGTCAGAAATGCTTGAACCTCATACAGACCGTTTGTCTCGTTATTGAGAGAGAATTATTCTTATGGGTCTTGTTCGCCTGACTGTGGGGTGTCGGTAGCTGCCTTGTGTTTGGAAAGGGAATATCCTAAACGACTTTAACCCCTTTTGTATTTGGGGTGCCGTTACACATAGTAATTTAATCTAGCACTATGGAGCATCATTTATTGAGCAGAGTATCTGAGTCAATGACCATAGGGCTTACCAGATTAGTTGGGAACTGGTACAGGCTGCCCACTGGAGATGCAGGGTCTGCTGCAGAGAGCCGCATGGAGTTGTCTGGCTCCGGAGGTTCGGGCGATATCTTGACCTTGCCTTTACTTGTAGCAGGGGAAGCCTTTGAGCGTGGTATTTCTGGCAGGTCCAGGGTGTACGGTATATGCCTGCCAGCAGCCTAGGGAGCATGTCCGTTCGTGCGAGGGCAAAGAATGTGCCTTGTCAGCTGAGGTGGAGTGCTCTGACGGCGCAGAGCGAGGAGGTTAGGCAGCCAGCTTCCTCAATCACACATATGCAGCCCCTGATAAATGGTTTTCAAACGTTTTTACAAATCAATATCTGACAAGTGTGGAATGCGAGTTCTATCAGATTGGATGGAGAGCGTCTGTGAAAAGTCTTGCCACAGATTCTCAATTGGATTAAGGTCTGGACTTTGACTGGGCCATTCTAAATGTGATGTAATCTAAAACATTCCATTGTAGCTCTGGTTTTATGTTTAGGGTTGTTGTCCTGCTGAAAGGTGAACCTCCACCCCATTCTCAAGTCTTTTGCAGACTCTAAAGCTCTGTACACACGATCGGTTTGTCCCTTGAAAACAGACCGATGGACTGTTTTCATTGGACAAACCGATCGTGTATGGGCCCCATAGTTTTTTTTTCAATCGGTGAAAAAAATAGAACATGTTTTAAATTTTTCCTATGGAGAAAAAAACGATGGTCTGTTTCGAAGTCTATCGGACAAAAATCCATGCATGCTCAGAATCAAGTCGACACATGCTCGGAAGTATTGAACTCAATTTTTCTCAGCACGTCGTAGTGTTTTACGTCACCGCGTTTTGGCATGGTCGGATTTTTGACTGATGGTGTGTAGGCAAGACTGATGAAAGTCAGCTTCATTTGTTATCCATCGATAAAATCCATCGGATTAGATTCCATCAGATATTCGATCGTGTGTACGTGGCTTAACAGGTTTCCCTCTAAGATTGCCCATGTATTTAGCTTCATCCATCTTCCTATCAACTCTGACCAGCTTTCCTGTCCCTGC
This sequence comes from Rana kukunoris, assembly GCA_029574335.1. Classification (NCBI taxonomy): domain Eukaryota; kingdom Metazoa; phylum Chordata; class Amphibia; order Anura; family Ranidae; genus Rana; species Rana kukunoris. The sequence goes on along the minus strand of CM056051.1, from coordinate 473,311,964 downwards.
TGAATTAAAGCATGTAACTTTTTGGCCCAAAAGCAAAACACTGTCTGTCGCAGAAAACTAACACTGCACTGTACAACATGATGTTGCCACCACCATGTTTCACGGTGGGAGTGGTGTGTTCAGGGTGATGTGCAATGTTAGTTTTCTGCGGCAGATAGTGTTTTGCTTTTAGGCAAAAAAGTTACATTTTGGTCTCATCAAACCAGAGCATTTTCTTCCACATGTTTACTGTGTCCTCCACATGGCTTCTGACAAATTGCAAACAGGACTTCTTATGGCTTTCTTTCAACAATGGCTTCCTTCTTGCCACTCTTTCATAAAGGCCAGATTTGTGGAGTGCACGACTAATAGTTGTCCTGTGGACAGGTTCTCCCACCTGAGCTGTGGATCTCTGCAGCTCCTCCAGAATTACCATGGACGGCCATGTCTTGGTAGGTTTGTAGTTGTGCCATACTCCTTTCCATTTTCAAATGAATGATTGAACAGTGCTCTGTGAGATGTTCAAAGCTTGGGATATTTTTTTATAACCTAACCCAGCTTTAAACTTCTCCACAACTTTATCCCTGACCTGTCTGGTGTGTTCCTTGGTCTTTATGATGCTGTTTGTTCACTAAGGTTCTCTAACATACCTCTGAGGGCTTCACAGAACAGCTGTATTTATACTGAGATTCAAATACACACTGGTGGACTATTTACTAATTAGGTGACTTCTAAAGGCAATTGGTTCCACTCGATTTTGGTTAGGGAGTATCGGAGTAAAATTGGATACACATGATACAACTTTTGTTGTTTGATTTCCTTCAGATTTACCTTCAACTTTGTAGTACAAGGGCCTGCCCCATTGCATACAAATTGAAAGTGTTTAGGTTAGAACTCATATTTAGGGTTGAGCGAACCCGAACTGTAAATTTCGGGTTCGGTACGGACTTTGTTTTTTTTTGTACCCAAACCCGAATAATTGGAAAAAGTTCGGGTTCGGAGTTCAGCTATGTTGCGGCACGCTGCACGGCAGCCAATTGCCATTTGTTTTACTAGTGTGACTAGGAAGCCATCACAGCCATGCCTACTAATGGCATGGCTGTGATTGGCCAGTGTAGCATGTGACCCAGCATGTGACCAGCCTCTTTATCAGATAGAGGCACACAGCACAGCTCGTCACTCTGCTTTAGCTAGGGTAGGGACAGGCTGCTGCTGATTGAGGGACAGAGTTAGATAGGATTATCCTGCTTCAGAAATCTACACCAGCACTGTTTATTTCTGTGAGATCTGCATCTTATCGTTTAGGGACTGTGCATTACATCGTTTAGGGCTCGTCAGTCTGCTTTAGCTAGGGTAGGGACGGGTTTGCTGCTGATTGAGGGAGATTGTTAGATAGGATTATACTGCTTGAGAAATCTACACCAGCACTGTTTATTTCTGTGAGATCTGCATCTAAGGCCCCATACACACGAGCAGACAGATTTGTTCAAATCGGTCGGACAGACCGATTTGAACAAATCTGTCTGCTGGGGACGTATTGGTTTGATCGTGTACACACGGACCAAAATCCCCGCCGGCAGACGGTGCGCTGACGTGGAGGTGACGTTGACGCCGCCACGTCACCGCACCAGGAAGTAAAACACTTCCGCGCATGCGTCGAAACCATTCGACGCGTGTGCGAGAAGACATGTCTGCTGGTTAGCGTACTAACCAGCAGACATGTCGGGCGGACGGGTTCCCAGCCGACAGATTTAAAAAGCATGCTTTCAAATCTGTCGGCTGGCCAAATCCGTCGGCTCGCCCGTACACACGATCGAATATGTCTGCTGGGACAGTCTGGCAGACTGTTTCCAGCAGACAGATTTGATCGTGTGTACGCGGCCTTATAGTTTAGGGACAGGTTCCTGCTATTTGCTATAGGGACAGCAATATATAGGTGACTCTCTGCATATTTCACCAGCACTGCACCTGTCATCTGTGATATACTGTGTGTGTCCAGTACATTGTTTAGGGCTAGGTTCCTGCTATTTGCTATAGGGACAGCAATATATAGGTGACTCTCTGCATATTTCACCAGCACTGCACCTGTCATCTGTGATATACTGTGTGTGTCCAGTACATTGTTTAGGGCTAGGTTCCTGCTATTTGCTATAGGGACAGAAATATATAGGTGACTCTCTGTATATTTCACCAGCACTGCACCTGTCACCTGTGATATACTGTGTGGGTCCAGTACATTGTTTAGGGACAGGTTCCTGCTATTTGCTATAGGGACAGAAATATATAGGTGCCTGTCCAGAGCCAATGTGGACAAGCTCACGTTCATTAAAATGAACCAGGCATGGATCCCAGAGGACTTGTCCGTACCTTGTGCAGGATAGACACCGGGCTGGCCTTACCCAGCCATTGTTTTTTTTCTGACCTTTCTAGGGTTGCCATCTCATCCCTTTAAAAGCAAAAACATATTAATTACACAGGTTCTCTGGCTGATTAAGGTGCTGCTAATTAAACTCACTTGGTGCCTTATCGACAGTAAATTAGCCCCAGAACCTGTGTTATTACTCTGTGTTCAGGTTTAAAGGGATGAGGTAGCAACCCTAGATCTTTCTCACTCTTTTGGGGTTTACCCTAATTTAAAAAATAAATCAATTAAAAACCAAAACCTGCTGTGTTGGCTACCTCGTCCTCCTCCACCGCCGCTTCCACCTACACCGCCACATCTACCTCCTACTCCATATGGACATCGTCCTCCTCGGTCAAAATGTTTTTTTTTTTATTTAAATTTTTTTAATGTTATTTTAAGTTATTTCCCTATCCACATTTATTTTCAGAGTACTTGCCATGCTCTTCCCGACATTTTGCTGCCATTTGCAGCCATCCAGCCGTTTCCCTTAGTTTTTTAGAGACATTTTAGTTCGGGTCAAGTTCAGGTCCCGAACCCAAACTTTTTTTTTCAAAGTTTGGGTTTGGTTTCGAACCCGAACATCCAGGTGTCTGCTCAACTCTACTCATATTATATGGTTTTGGTAAATCTAAAGGAAAAAAATCTAAAGAAAATTGCATAGTGTGTGTTCATCTTTAAGGGGGCTGAATACAAATACACGCCACACTTTTCAGAAATGTATTTGTAAAAAATTCCAAAAACCATTTATCATTTTCCTTACACTTCACTTCAATTATATGCCACTTTGTGTTGGTCTACCACATAAAATCCCCCAAAAAACATTTACGTTTTTAGTTGTAACATGACAAAAAGTGGAAAATTTGTCAAGGGGTATGATAACTTTTTTAATGCACTGTAACAAGGCAAAACTTCTTTCGTTTTGGATAGAGTGGCGAGGGATTAGAACACCTATCAGTTTTTATTGTTGTCTGTGCCCCCTCCCCCCAGTATGAAGATTATTCCTCTCTCTTTGTCCTGTTTACTATTATCATTGAAAGTGAAAGAAGAAGAAAATCTCATATTTTGGGTTGTCCCCAGAAAAGTAATAGAGGGGAAATCTTCCAATGGGGATGCTAGCTCTGGTGGTTGGGGATCCCCAAAGGATTCCTGTAATTTTTAGGAATTTACTCTCACTTCCTGTTCTTGCTATGGGACAGGAATTGAAGGTAAATCTCTCCAATAGGGCACAGATGGCAAAAAAATAAATCAACGGGTGTATAACCCTCACTTACTCCATCCAGAGATCAGACAAAATAGGGAATAGAGTACTGCCCTTTATATGGTAATAACAGCAATGTCCAAGATGCAGGCCTGATAGTCTTCGCGGGCAGTTGGAGTTTATTAGATTGTATCCAATAAGGCACAGTGGTGTGGTAATAGCCAAAGGGATAAAACAGGCTAGTGATACTCCTTGAAGTGGTTATAAGTAAAGGTGTCTATGTACAGTGTTCCAAACAGTAATGCAATAAAGTTTCCCCATGGTAAAGGTGTCTTTACACAGTGTTCAGATAAAGTAGCAAGGAAGGGTTGCAAAGGATGACCAATTGCCCTCTCACCCAATGACCAGACTGGCTTACACCTTGCAGACAGCGATCCTGGAAGAGACACCCTTCATCGAAACGATCAGCGATGACCCACGGCTGATGGATGCAGACGACCATAGTGTAGATCTGCTGGGTGGGTGCCATGTGGATGTCCGACGAACAGCAGGCAGGCTTAAACCCTTCATGGCCAGGTTGGAATCACTCGATTACCACGTGGTAGGCCACAGCCTCTTTCCCTGCACAGGGAGATGTGCACACTATTTGGATACCCACTAGGGTTTTTCATGTGATTGATTTTAAATAATTTTTTATATTGTCCATGTGGAACTAGGGAGGATGCATTGTTTTAAATTGCAACTATCATGTTGAAATATATACAGCTATGCAAACTTTATGGTCTGTTATATATCTATGATGATTTTTTCTTATGAATTTATAAGTACACGTCAATCAATATTATTAATTATTTCATCTGTTTGTAGCCCATGCCTCATTCAAAGTCCTGACTTTTTCCTTTCAAACTATTTATAGGGATGGAGGTACATGACGATACCAAGTCATAGCCTTATTTAAAGTCCCGCCCCTCCTCCTTTTTAATTGATGTGAACACAGCAAGGCCCAGGAAGAAGAGATTGCAGCGTGGATCTCCGGGCCCTTTTATACTTCCTCCCAGGAGTCTCTTCGGTTTGTAGAAAAGATCCCTGGGACCTGTTGTCCAGGTGTCATATCACACAAAGGAAAGACTACAAATCCCACAATCCTGTCTGGTCGGGCTCACAGATGTGATGACAGTGGCACCTAAAGGAATATGTCTATAGGTGAAGAATGATGGGGAATTGCAACATATTATGACTGTAGTCCACATTGCTACACAAGTTTGTGCATTTGAATCTATTTTGACAATTACTCCGATGCTAATTTTGTTATTAATTATTTCGGACACTTCAATATTTTTGCTTTATTTCTTTCTTTGTCACTGAAAATGTTCATTTATATTTTTAGTGAGTGACTTCCCTGTTATTACAGTATATGTGGTAGATATATAAAAAATTGAATACCTCTAGGGATTTTCTGGGCAACAATAATTGGGGGTGACAACTAGGTCATAAAAAATACTAATTTATTACAAGAAAAAAAACAATTATAATTTTTCTTGTAATAAATTAGTATTTTTTATGACCTAGTTGTCACCCCCAATTATTGTTGCCCAGAAAATCCCACCCACCTAGAGGTATTCAATTTTTTATTGATTAAGGGATGATGGCAACATCATACCATCACACATGAGTGAAATTATTTCATGTGGTAGATATATAGTCTGTCACAACTCTTTACGTTTCTGAATGAAAATAAATGCACTTTGCTCTGTACTATGACTGCTATTTCTGTCTGTTACTTCATCCTCCTTTATCACAGCTCCAGCCTTGCAAACCCACGAAAATCAATGAGCTTCTAAGACCAGCTGCATTGCACTAAAACAAGCTGAGCTATATCTTTTCATCTGGCTGACTCAGAGTTGCTGTGTTGTGGCCTCCAAACAATTGCTGGGAGAGGAGCATTCCTTGCCTTGCATTTGCCTGATAAAAATGGAGCACAGAGCAATACTAGAAAGGCGTCTCCTTTTATTAAAATTGGCCATATATGGGTGGAATTTTAACAGAAAATTTATAGAAAAACAAGGTTCTAAGAAAGTTTATTTTTCTAATCATTAGTGGGTCAAATCGATGATCATTTTGCCCGCAGTGGTGGGAAAATTCGAAGGAGCGGTAGGGAGAATCTTATCGAAGAAACAAACTTCTAACAGTGTATGTGGTATTCATTCTTCCTAAAATCGAATTTTGAACTACAAATTCATTTTCGTACAATTTTCTTAAAACTTTTCCTAAAACTTTTCAGTAAAAAAATCTTTGATTGTTGATCGTTGATCAGATTTAGAGTACAACTGGATGGATTCTAATTGCATTCTAACTAAAATGGGTTCCTACAAAGAAGAGCACAGTGCTTCACTAACCAGATATCATGTTCCCTTTGAATTTGTCAATGCTCACCTGTCCCAGGTAGGGTTGCCACCTTTTCATTAAGCCAAATCAGAAAACTTTAGTGATGCACAGCAACTATTTTTCGCAGTTTACGCCCCAATAAGGGCCCTTTCACACGTGGCATATCAGTATTGATCCACTTCCGTGTTTTCGTCTGCTCAGCGGGGATTCCTCCGTAAATCCCCGCGGTCCCCGCACACTGTGCAGGGACCGCCCTGTTTTTTCTCTGCTCTCCCCTATGGGGGATCGGATGAACACGGACCGTGTGTCCGTGTTCATCCGATCCACTCTGCAGACGGAAGAAAAATAGGGTTTTCTTCCATCCGCAAAAGCGGATCATTGCGGAGGCAGACAATTACGGGTGTCAGCGTATGTATGTCCCGTTTTCATCCGCAAACGGATGGATGAAAATGCGGACATACGGTCCGCACATGTGAAAGGGGCCAAAGAGTAGTATTGCAGCGTCCGTGATGAACAGTGGGTGTGGCCAAATTGTGTTATTAATGGGAGAAGCTTAATGCAGAGTTCCAAGTAAAAGTGGAATTTCCGCTTTAAGCAATCCTCGCCCCCTTACATGCCACATTTGGCATGCCATTTGGGGGGGTGATGGCTTTGTTTTGAGTGGGACTTCCTGTGCCACTTCCTCATTCCGCCTACGGGCCGTCTGGCGACTCCACCTCTTCACCTAGGCAGACCCTCCACCTCGCCGATCTCCTGGGATATGTGACAGGTCCCAAAAGATTGCCTGTCCACTGGGAGAGCGCAGTGCGTGCCCGGCCGTGAAGCCGAAAGCTGTCATGGCCAGGTGCCCACAGTGTCAATGGAGGCGCCGGCGGAGAGGAGGGGGAGAGAAGCGACACTCCGGGTGGCCGCATCGCTAGACCATGGGACAGGTAAGTGTCTGTTTATTAAAAGTCAGAAGCTACACTTTTTGTAGCTGCTGACTTTTAATAAACATAAAAAGTTTGGAACTCCACTTTAAGAAGTGCAGTTAAATCAAACAAGGTCAGTTTTATCCCCTGTCCTCCCCCCCCCCCAAGTCAGTCTGCTCCCCAGTACATCTCCCCCAGGTCAGTCTGTCTTCCAGTATAATCCCTCCTTGGTCAGTTGTCCCCCAGTACATCCCCCCAGGTCTATCTGTCCCCCAGTATAACCCCCCCCAGGCCAGTCTGTACCCAAGTTAAAGCGCCCCCCACCAATATAATTAAAAGCACTGAAAGCTGATAGGAGGACTGGTGCTGCAGGGCTGCCACTGCCACTGATGTGTCTGGGTTTCAGATGAACTGAATTGTTATATTCCTACACCACAAGTGCAATTTTAATTTGCATTTACAAAATAAAGTTTAAAAAGAAAAAGAATTTGGGCATAGTACACTAGTTTGGTTTTAGTAATAGTCATGTGACAGCAGTGAGGAAGTAGTGTACTAGGATGCCCAGTAAAATCTGCATAATGCAATGTTGTATTAAAAAGAAAGCCTATGGATGAGTGGGGTAGAAGTTAGCTATTCTTTATGAGACACAAACAAGAGAAGCAGCAGAGCAATGGCCGGTACACACGATCCGAATATCGGACAAAAACGATAGATCCAGAGATTTTTACAAGAGCCTCGGCTCCCTGGGGACTCTCCCCTCTCATTGGCTGAGACATTAGCTGAGACAATCACAGCCAGTGAGGCGAGAGAGCGGGCAGGGCCGAGCTGCAGCTTGTGTGTGAATAGACTTGTAGAGCAGTGGCTCGGAAGCAAACCTGCTTGGGTACCCCCATTTTAAGCTGTTTGCCCAGGGGGGAGGGACCCGAGAAGGGAAGGAGCCGGGCTGCTCTGTGCAAAACCACTACACAGAGCAGGTAAGAATAACTGTTGTACAGCCACCCTGCCCATACATGGAATGGATTGAAATTCAGCCACTCCCTGCTAAAGCGGCCAAATCTCAATCTATGTATAACCAGCTTTAGAACCTTTAGAACTAAATAAGTTGCCTCAGGGATGGCGAAAAAGAATGCTCTGAGGAACGATCTGAGGAACAATCTTTCAGAATTCTGGTTCTGATGTTCAAACATAATTCTACTTGTGTATGGCCAGCTTTAGCTTAGCAGTGTAGATTTATTGCCCTCAGAACTTCTGTTAAGTCCCAGCTACTCTAACATTAACCCTTCATGCATAAAACAGTCTTCCTGTGGCTGTAAAAAAATAAATAAAAAATCCCAGAATGTCTTCTCAGTTAAAACCTAATAGGACAGCTGAGGTTTGTAGTTCTGCAAAAAAGCAGACTTCAAAAATGGTTTGTTTTGGGATATTAAAGTAGGTGTGTGCAGGAGAACTAGCAATTATGTAATCAAATGAAATATCTTAAAGCAGAACTTCAGTCATTTTTTCAACTTCCCCTCTATTAAATCTTCTGCCCTTGTTGTTTTAACTTTGGATAGCAAACCCTTTTTTTCTGCCAGTAAATACCTTATACAGCCCACTTCCCGTTTTTTGTTTTGTAAAAAGGCCTAGGCTTGTGACATCATGCAGAGCTTTCTCTCCCACTCTCATGAGAGTTTGCCAGGAAGGGAGGGGGTGAGCCATAAGAGAGACAATGAGAGCGGCAGAGTTGGAGGTGGGTCTGTGTAAATCCAGGAAGTGAACAGGCAGCAGCTTCAGCTGCCCACAGTTAAAATGGATACAGCCAGACTCAGTGGAGGGAGATTTCTGCAGCATATTTGGCAAGTACAGAATCACAGTATATATAAAATAATATGCAGTGGTTAGAGGGAAGCTTCAGAATGGTAAAGATGTTTTTATTACAAATGATGTGAGCAGACTGCAGTTCCTCTTTATTGGTTATTTTTGCTACTATTAGAGAAAAGTTCATACCTGCACTGCTGCTCTTTTCTAACAAATTCCATTCGCAGCACAACTCCCTAGTAGTGTACTGACTATGCTGATAGCTCTCCTGCGATCTCTCCCTGATTTCGTTATAAATAATTGTGGGATCAGTAATGGTTTTGTAACGGGTGACACTGGCAAGTGCCACACAGAGGTAACTCTGGGTTCCATCAAAATTTTGCTATGGAGTCCCATGATCTGTAGTTGTGCTTCTGCAGAGAATGTACTGGAATTATAAAGTAATCTCCTTATTTTACAAATACCATAGTGGACCCGGTGTGCTCTATTACGCAAATTGTGATGACAAATCTGAAGCTTACTGGTTGAAAGAGAGCGAAGGGGTGGGTCATTGCCCAAACCTTGGAGCTCTTATAATTTGTATAACAGATTTTGATTTTTCCATTGTGCCTTGGAAATAAATAAAGCTGTATACAGATGGTTTCTGTAGCGTCTGTGACCAGTTTAAAGCAGAACTTCACTCAAACAACATTGGCTATTAATTCTAATGCTGCTAGCATTAGTAAATACATAGGAAAGTATAACATATTTACTCGTTTTTAAAGTGACAATAAAGGTTCAGTTTTTTTTTAAAATAACAAACATGTCATATTTACCTCCACTGTGCAGTTTGTTTTGCACAGAGTGGCCCCGATCCACCTGTTCTGGGGTCCCATGGTGACTGACATGGCTCCTCCCCTTATTAGATAACCCCCCTTTGGGAAGCTCTCTCCCGAGGGGGTTACCTTGCGAGCGTGCTCCTGAGTCATACCCTCACCATCCATACACGTCAAGTATATGGCTCGGCCCTGCCCCCGGCGCCCGCATCATTGGATTTGATTGACAGCAGCGGGAGCCATTGGAGCCAATGGCTGCGCTGCTATAAATCTATCCAATCAAAGGCAGTACTCCGTGCAGAGAAGGATGGCGGGGACACACCCATGGAAATTCTGGGCTCAGGTTAGTAAAACGGGTGGCCGGGGGGCCAAGCACTACAACCCCTTTACAACCCCTTTAAACTTTTTTTATTTTTTCAGTTACTTTTACTTTCTGTTTTTCAGGCCTTAAAAAATGCACTGATTACTGTGTAAATGTCACTGGCAGGGAAGGGGTTAACCCTAAGGGGTTAACTGTGTGTTCCCTATGGTTGTTTCTAACTGTGAGGTGATGGAACTGACTAGAGGAGGAGACAGATCGTTGATCCTACTTAGTAGGAACAGACGATCTGTTTCTCCTCCCATGTCAGATGGGATTTGTGTGTTTACGGCTCTGAGTGTCACCGGCAACCCCCGCACCTCTGGCCAAATGCACACTGCAGAGGCTTGAATCCTGCAACACTCAAAAAATACTTGTATTGCGAAACACTTGGTAACCGGGATACTTGCAATCTGAGGTTCCACTGTATAGGAAATAAAGCCATTTATTAAGTTTTCAGAAACATGTTTCTTACTGTTAAAATACTAACTTTCAACATCGCCATGTACAATGCCCTTTGCCCCTTGCACCGCGATCATAGCGCATATCTGAATTTCGTGTTTTTTTTTCTCTTAGAAAGGCTTTTGAAACTAGAAAATATTTTTTTCTTAGATTTCTTCTACAGTTATCTAGTTTTACATTAGACTGAATGACTGCAATAAATGGTGATTGGCAGGGGAACTATTGTGAGACTGCGACAGGCTGCTAGCATAATGGATGAGACAAGGATGTGACTATTAGGAGTTGACTTGGAAATGACACCTTGGAAGACTCCTGTTTCTTTTGTCAAATGGAATAGTGTTGAGAATAGGGTCTGCCATAACTGGAAATAATGACGGTAATACACATTCTGGGAAGTTTTGTTTGAGATACAGAATGTTCTGGGTAGAATGTTCTGGGCAGAATCCAGTTAAGAAATTAAACTAGAAGTCATTGTTAGGATTTTGGAGCAGAGTTTGGAAGCTCACAATTCACCACCTGTAAAAAGTTTATATTTTAGTGAAAGATATATTCCCAGTGGGCTTTCTTCTCTTCCGAAGTCAAAAAGTTAGCCATATGTGTGTTTAGTTATTACTAGGGTCATTTAAACACTCATAGAAAATTTATTAAGGCCCTTTTCACATGGGCGGACCACCCGAAGGACTCTGCTTTGCTCAGCGCGGGATTGATCTGCTGATCCCCGCTGAGCATGTGGGTTCACTGTGCTGAGACGGACGTGTCAGAGCCCAGCACCCATCTATGGTCCGCCTGTCTGTTTTTATTCAAACTGATCCGCCAGACGGATGTAAAATAGGGTCTCCATCTGTCTGGATTTCACGGACATGATCGGATCAGATATCGGCAGATGTCACCGCTGACATCCGCCGTTCTATACAGCTGAATTTAGTTCTGCCTGAAAAATTGACAGGCAGACCTGATCGAAAGGTCTGTGTGAAAGGGGCCTAAAGGATTATTCCACTGAACAATATATATATATATAGATTTTTATATCCACACTGTTATTAATTTACCGTATTTATCGGGGTATACCGCATGCCGGAGTAAAGCGCGCACCCCAAGTTTAGACAGGTAGTTTGAGAAAAAGGTAGTTTAAGGAAAATACCTTTTGGATGCACGTCCGGCGTCCAGCTGCGGTCTTGCGCGGGGGCCGTCCAGCCTTGTGGGTGTCCAGGTGTCCATCTGCACCTTGTCTGGGGTCGCAGCAGTGTTTTGGATTTGGCGCCTCGCTGTGCAGAGCCGGATTTCCTGTTTGTTCGGCTCCTCTCTTCCTGTTTGTTCGGCTCCTCTCGGCCACGCTCGGCCTCTCTCACGTGGCTGCGGATGAAGCAAAACGTGGCCTAGCGTAGCCGAGCGTGGCCGAGCCTAGCCGAGTGCGCAGTACACTCGGCTCGGCTCAGTCTTTGTCGGGCTTTGTCGGCGGCGCTCAGAAAAAGCGAGGATCGGCGTATATCGCGCACCCACGATTTTCCCCTGATTTTAAAAGTGCGCGGTATACGCCGATAAATACGGTAGTTACCTGCCTTTGAAACACGTTCTTTAAATTGTTGTGCTTTTTACAATGTGTTGGCCACAACTGGACTCTGTATTTTAGAAGCAACCTTAAAAATAATCTATGCAGATTAAATAGAACATGTTTTGTCACCCTGAGGCATAACTAGAACCTTCAGGGCCCTGTGCTTGAAATCATGAAGGGCCCCCCTGACCCCTGGCCAAGGCCCTTCCCTCCGAGCCCAGAGGCAGATTGCCCAGATCAAGGTCACAAGTGTGAAACACATAATAAGAACTTGACAGGGCTACTAATCCTTTTCTACTCTATTATAAACTCGTTTCCAAAGGTTCGTTGTTTATTTTCATTGACGGCATGTGACGTCACAAGGGGTTGGTTCTCTGGGTGACATCACTGGATGGCCATGCCCCAGGGCTAGATAAGAAAGTGGAAGACAGCAGAGCAGACACAACACAGGCAGCCAGCATCGGAGGAAGAACATTTTGTTTTATTTTTAGCTGGTCACCGGCAGCGGAGGAAGAAGAAATGACTGGATGGAGAAAAAACCACTGGAGGGAAAGGACAGCAGAGGGAGAAGAGAGCGGAGAGGGAAGAAACCACTGGAGGGAGTAGACCGGAGGAAGAAGACACTGGGAAAGATTATTGATTTGAGTATAAGCATAGGGTGGGAATGCAACAGCTACTGTAAGTGGAAAAGAGGGTCAACAATGCCCATTTGCAGCCTCACGGTGTCTATCTGCATGCCTCAGCCTCCCTCACTGTGTCCATCTGCATGCCTCGGCCTCCCTTACTGTGTGCATCTACATGCCTCAGCCTCACCCTCAAATACCTGATCAGCATCTGCCATTGTGCCGGTGTTGTCCCCATCTGCGGCCTTATCTGCCCCCGTTGTCCCCATCTGTGGCCTTATCTGCTGGCGTTATGCCCATCTGCGGCCTTATCTGCTGGCGTTGTCCCCATTTGCGGCCTTATCATCTCCAGCGCTGTGATATACTCAGTCTACTCGTCTACTAAACCACCAATGGTGAAACGGCTGAATTGATGCACAATGATAATAATAGTATAAAATTTGAATACAAGAAAACACGAGTCATGTCTGACTGATACAGTCCAAAGACAAAATAAATAATTTCATTGGTGCAATGATGCAAGGTGAAAAATATTTTCTAGAAGAACCACCACCAACTGGAAAGAGGCTTACTGGAAATCACAGACTTAAAGGGGCTTATACCTCTTAACCACTTTAGCCCCGGACCATATTGCTGTCCAAAGACCAGAGCACTTTTTGTGATTCGCTTTAACTGACAATTGCGCGGTCGCGCGATGTCGCTCCTAAAACAAAATTGGCGTCCTTTTTTTCCCACAAATAGAGCTTTCTTTTGGTGGTATTTGATCACCTCTGCGGTTTTTATTTTTTGCGCTATAAACAAAAATAGAGCGACAATTTTGAAAGAAATTCAATATTTTTTACATTTTGCTATTATAAATATCCCCAAAAAAAGATATAAAAAAACATTTTTTTTCCTCAGTTTAGGCTGCTACGTATTCTTCTACATATTTTTCGTAAAAAAAAAATCGCAATTAGCGTTTATTAATTGGTTTGCGCAAAATTTATAGCGTTTACAAAAAAGAGGGTTGTTTTATGGCATTTTTATTATTATTTTTTTTTACTAGTAATGGCGGCAATCAGCGTTTTTTTTCGGTACTGCGATATTATGGCGGACACATCGGACACTTTTGACACATTTTTGGGACCATTGGCATTTTTATAGCGATCAATGCTATAAAAATGCATTGTATTACTATAAAAATGCCATTGGCAGTGAAGGGGTTAACACGAGGGGGCGGGGAAGGGGTTAAGTGTGTTCCTGGTGTGTTCTAACTGATTGGGGGGGGGGGGTGACAGGAACGAGAGGTATGTGTTTACACACATACCTCCCATTCCCCGCTCTGTAACGAGCAATCGCGGGTGCCCGGCGGCAATCATACCCGCCGGGCGCGCGCGCGGGACTCGGGGGCGCGCGTGGGCGCATGCGCGCGCCCTACAAGCTGCTAAAGGGAGGACGTAGAGCTACGTGCTCCCACGTAGCAGTACCACCGTCCCGCAGTAATTTGACGGCGGGCGGTCGGCAAGTAGTGAAGTCACGAGAGCTTATTGGTAATAACAACCAAATGGAATACGGCTGGTCACTGATCCAGATTGATCACCAAAATTTCACAGGACTAATCATCAGCAGGGTCTCAAACAATATGTAGTGTGGTTCTTATGGAGGACGACCAACGAATATTCACATATTCATGCGATATAACGATAAATTGAATGAAAACACTGCATAGTGTAATAACATTTGAGGATTTTAAAATAAAAAATATGTAAACAGGAACATCACTCTTCAGTAGTATATATAAAGTTTGTCAAGGCATTGGAAATGGCGCAATATTGTAGGTATGATTTACCCAACGGGTTTCGTCTCCTTAGATGACATCTGGGGTATCTTTGGACTTTTCATCTCCACTCTGTAATTGAAGTTTACTTTAAAGGCTTTAAAAAAACGTCTTGAAATATGCTGAAGAGGCTGTTCACACTTTGTGCAATGAATGCCATTTTCTGCACCTGATCAATGCCAGTCCCCGATTCACACCACACTGCCAGTGTGATGTGGGGTGCTGAAAAATGCAAACTCGCAACATTTTCTGATGGCACAACAGGTCACCTCATCCTATGCATGAAGGTAAAAAAACATCTAGCAGCACCGGGCCCCCCCCGAGCCCCCGTTGTACTTACCTGACCGTTCGAATCTCCCGGGAGCGTCCACGTCGTCCTCTTCGGTTCCCAGCCTGGCCGTTGATTGGCTAGGCTGGGCGGATTGATAGCAGCGCAGCCATGGGCTAGCGCTGCTGTCAATCAGAGCGGATGACGCGGCGCGCCGGGGGGCGGAGCCGAGTGATACAGTCGGCGGCTATGGCTATGGCTATGGCGGCTATGGCCCTCGCATGAAGAGGGAAAGCTTTTGCGAGGAGGAGCCCAGACAGCCGCCGAGGGACCCCAGAAGACAGCTTTCCAGGCCACTCTGTGCAAAACGAACTGCACAGTGGAGGTAAGTATAACATGTTTGTTATTTTTTTTTTTTAAAAAGCCCTGACTTTAGTGTCCCTTTAACCTCCTGGCAAAACGTACCTGCACACTAAATGCAGAGCATTTTTAGCTTGAGTGAACAGCCCGAAATCTTTGCAAATAAAAGTTTGCTATGCACTCTTTCACATATTCACCACCTTATATATAAAACCTTACACTTCCGTCTTGGTCGCTTCCTGTGTTTGGGTTAGGCGTTTCTGTACTGTATATATCCTGCTTGGACCTGTTTTGGTTTCAGCTTCTGATCCTGTTTCTCTGTTTGCCTCCTATTTCTTCTTTTCTCTCTGTTGTATTATTTTCCTGTCTATATGTTTGCAATTGTCCAGCTTGGCAATCATAAGGTCTCATGCATATAGGATGTTTTTTTCCTCCCCTGCACTGCTTTGCACCAGGGAAGAAAAACACAACTTGAAAAATGCACCCAAAGCCGGGTTTTGAATGCGCGTTCATGAGTATTTGGCAATAATGCATTCTATTGGCCAGAAAATAGCTCATTAATGTATTAACACACAAATACACCTAAACACATCTAGTGTTAATGCATAGTTTCTGTTTTTTTTGGCCAAAACACTCCTCTTCTGAATGCGCAAGTGTTGTTATTTTTTTTGTTCTGCCTCTAAATGTTCCTCCCTCCAAACGCCCTTTCTGTGAATGGTCCCATAGAATAACATAGAGATGTGTTAAGAGTCAGAAAAAAAATAATATCAAACATATGTAAAAGTGGTGTTTTTGGAAGCCCTGTGTGCATAAGGCCTAATGCCGCGTACACACCATCACTTTATGTGATGAAAAAAAAAAAAAAATTTTTGTGAAGTAAAAAACGACGTTTTTGAAACTTACATTTTCAAAAACGACGTTGCCTACACACCATCGTTTTTTCACAATGCTCTAGCAAAGCGAGGTTACGTTCACCACTCTTTTCCATTGAAGCTCGCTTCATAACTAGCTTCTGGGCATGCGCGGGTTGAAAAACGTCATTTTAAACGTCGTTTTTTGCTACACGCTGTGATTTTTTGTGAAACAAAAAAACGACGTTTTGAAAAACGACACGAAAAATTGAAGCATGCTTTTTGTCGTTTTTCACAAGACATAAAACAACGTTTTCCCCCACACAAGGTCATTTAAATTGATGTTTTTAAAAACGTTGTTTTTTTCCATCACATAAAGTGATGGTGTGTACGCGGCATAAGGGTAGCAAACTGAAAGTTGTCCTATTACACTTCTAAATTCCGGGGGGGGAAGATTTTTTTCAACTTAAAAAAAAAAATTAATCATGTGGCAACATCGTAAACCCCTTTTTTCTGTTCAGACCTATATCTATGCGTATGTCTCCACTGGTAAACATTTCTAGTCTTGCTCTGCCATAGATTTTTTATTTCCTTAGCCCATGAGTTCTCAAAACCATACATCTGGCCAGCAGATCCATGCTACCTGTGACACAAAAAATGTTCTTTTGTTGTTGTACTAATCTGGCATAAGATGTTTTTAATAGACAATGTAGGACATAACTTTTAACTGTCCCTCATTTGGAATGAAATGTCCCTTATTTTGGTCTGTTGTAAAATAAGGTGACCAGATTTCCTAAATGAAATGCTGGTTTGCTGGATAGATATTCACATTTCTGCATGTCCTACTAGGGCTAGGCTGTCAGCAGTGGGTATAGGTGCTGCCTCTGAATCGGGGGGCAGAACTTGGGACAGATTTTGTCCAGGGACTGTCCCCGGAAACCGGAGTTGTCTGGTCACCCTAATAAAATTGTCTCTATAAATGTTTGCTATTTCAGTACCTAAAAGTATTATACTATACTAAAAGTTTCATCCAACCTCTTAGGCCGCGTACACACGAGGAGACATGCCCGATGAAAATGGTCTGACGGACCGTTTTCATCGGACATGTCTCCTGGGATGTTTTGGTCTGATGTGTGTACACACGATCAAACCAAAATCCCCGCGGACAGACAGCGCGGTGACGTGGCGGTGACGTTGACGCTGCTACGTCCGCAAACCAGGAAGTAAAATGCTTCCACGCATCCGTCAAATCCATTCGACGCATGCGGGAGATTCCGTTCCGCTGGTTAGGCGTACTAACCAGCGGACATGTCCGACGGACAGTTTTCCAGCAGATAAGTTTTTTTTTTTTTTTTAAATTTTTTATTTATATCAGGAAACCGGTCCCAACCGACCAACAACAGAGTAATGGAACATCACAGTGTGGCGCCACGCAGGGCACTGACATTCAATATACAGGATATTATAGACTATTCACATGAGTGAGGAAAAAAAAAGAAAAAAACGTTCCATCTGTGCATAGTCATGAGCATGTGGCTGGTAAATATAGTGTAAGTTATGTTCCATCTACTGGGCCCAAAAGGGTTCCACATATATCTACCCTGCTGGCATGACCCTGGACATCTTGTCCTCTGGTCCAGGGCGGAGGGGCCCGGCCCCCAGTGTTTTACTTTTATATTGGAAAGGGAATAGAGCAGGGCCTAGATTAGGCTAAAGGAGAGTGAGGAGGAGAGGAAAGGGGGGTGGGGCAGGGGGGAGGAAGACTCGCGTGCATGTCCCCTCCATCAGGCTTAGGGATCTCCCCTAAGGGCCTGGCCTTCTGTCGAGTATTTAAAAAGATTCCAAAGCTGCCACGTCTCTTTGTAGGTCTCATTTCTGTCGTGGCTGGAGAGGACAAGATCCTCCATTAGGTTGATCTCATCCACCCTCTTTAGCCACATGGCTATGGTCGGGGGTCGTTGTGATTTCCACAAAAGTGGAATGCAGGACTTCGCTGCGTCTAGTAGGTGTCTTATCACTGATTTTTTATAGGCGCGGGTCGGGATGTCGGTGGAGTGTAAGAGAAAGTACTCCGGCCTGTCCGGGACATGGCGGTCTGTGAATTTCTGTACTATTCTGCGGACCTCTCTCCAGTACGTCTGTATCTCTGTACAGGACCAGAAAATGTGAAGTAGCGTGCCTTCCTCTTTTTGGCATCGCCAGCAAACCTCCGTAGTGTCGGGGAAGAATTTATGTAGAAGGTCTGGAGTCCTATACCAGCGCATAAGGATTTTGTAATTAGTCTCCTGTACTTTAGAGCACAGGGAGGACTTGTGTGTGAATTCAAGGATACTTTGACGTTGACTGGCAGAGAGGTGGCAGTCCAGGTCCCCTTCCCATTTAGCTAGGCTTGGGAGTTGAAAGTCCCCGGTTGGTGTCACTAGCATGTTATACACCTGCGAGAGTGCGTGTGGTAGCACCCCAGTGTCTGTGCACATTGCCTCCAGCGGAGTAACGGGGTGTGTGGTCGGGGGTGTCTGGAGATTGAGGTAGTGTCTGAGTTGTAGTGTCCTCATAAAGTCTAATCTATATTGCCCGTCGGGGTCTAGTAATTCATCAGTTGTTCTCCACCGACCACTGCAACTAAAGTGGACTGCCTGGCTGATTCCCGCCTCCCTGAGTGTTTGGAATCGTTTATCGCTGATGCCCGGGTCAAATTGGGGATTCCCTAATACGGGGCGTAGTGGTGAGTGTCGGGAGAAAAGGGAGTGGTTGGATGTCAGTTGTGAGCAAATCCTAGCCGTGGTGCCTATCAAAGGGTGCCGCTTAAGGTCAGGATGGAGGTTTGTGTAACACCATGGAGTCCCCTGCAGTGCTACCGCCGTCTGAGCCTGTTCCAGATTTGGCCAAAGTTTGGTTTCTCTGTGTCTGCACCAGTCTAGGAGTCTGTTAAGATGTACTGAGTAGTAGTAGGAACGGATGTCTGGCATTGCCAGGCCACCGTATCGTTTGGGGTATGTTAGAATTTTTTTTTGTATGCGTGGTCTCTTCCCTGCCCAGATGAATTTTATGAAGGTGGAATCTATTTGCCTGAAATATTCTGCCGGTATCCGGATTGGGAGGGCTTGGAGCAAGTAGAGAAATTTTGGTAGGACGGACATTTTAAGTATATTACAGCGGCCAAACCATGAGTGGAGGCCTCTGCCCCACCTATCTAGGAGTTTTTGCACCTCTTTCAGGAGGGGTGGGAAGTTAAGTTGGAAAAGTTGGTTGATTCTGGGTGGGATCTGTGTACCCAAGTATTTCAAGGCCGTGTCAGTCCATTTTAGGTGGAAACTATCCCGGAGGTGCATGAGCCGCGGTTGTGGGACATTCACCCCCATCGCCGCGGATTTGGTAAAATTTATCTTGAGGTTGGACAGCTTCCCGTATCGTTCAAACTCTCGCATCAGGTTAGGGAGCGATACCGTAGGGTTGGTGAGGGAGAATAAAAGGTCGTCCGCATATGCGGACACCTTATGTTGCAAGCCGTCGACCAACACGCCGGTGATGTCGGGGCTTCGTCTGATGTGGCACAGAAAGGGTTCAAGGGATAGGGCAAAGAGTAGTGGTGACAGCGGGCAGCCCTGTCTGGTGCCATTAGTTATCTGAAACGGGTCGGACAGTACACCGTTCGCTCTGACCCTCGCCGAGGGAGCATGGTATGCCGCCGAGACCCAGCTCAGCATGTTGCGACCCACCCCTATATGGTTCAGAGTGGCGAACATAAAGTCCCAACTGACGCGATCGAATGCTTTCTCCGCGTCTGTCCCAAGGAAGATGCAGGGTGTTTTCTCGCTATTAACTACATGGAGGAGATTCAACACCTTAATGGTGTTGTCCCTGGCCTCTCTGGACGGAACAAATCCCACCTGATCCCAGTGGACTAAGTGTGTCAGGTGTGTTTGCAGTCTAGTGGCGATAATCTTGGTGAATAGTTTAAGGTCGACATTCAAGAGGGAAATCGGGCGGTAGTTTCCGCATTGGGAGGGGTCTTTATCTTCTTTAGGTATTACCGTGATATGGGCCTGGGTTGTGGAGGGGTGAAAAGCATTTCCTGAACTAAAGCTGTTGAAAAGTTTGGCCATATGGCTGCCCAGATTTGGCAGCAAGGCCTTGTAGTAGGAGATGGTAAAACCATCTGGTCCCGGGGCCTTCCCCGGTTTTGTGTTCCGGAGGGCTGACTGGATCTCCGGTACCGTGATGGGTTCGTCCAGTACCTTTCTGGCACTGGGGGGGAGGGAAGGCATGGTGGATGAGGCAATATATTCCGATGCGGCGTCGCGGTCAAGTTGTCTCACTGGTAGGTTATAGAGGGAGTCATAGAATGTCTTAAATTCTTGGGCGATTTGTTGGGGTAGGGATATCTGCTGCCCTGTGCGAGAAGTAATGTGCGGAATGTACGACGCGAGTCTCTGTTCTCTCAGCGTGTGGGCCAGCCACCTCCCGCACTTGTTCCCCGACTCATATACTAACCTGCGGCCTATCTGCATTGCTGCCTTGGCTTTAAATTGCAGCAGTTCCGTCACCTGAGCCCGTGCCGTGTCTAGTTCCACCCCCAACTGCCTGGTAGGTGTCAATTTGTGGGCTGTCTCTAGTGTCTGCAGTTTCAACAGACACCGATTCAGCTGTTCGGTTCGAATTTTCTTCAGTCGAGAGCCATGTTTAATCAGGACCCCCCGGACCACCGCCTTATGGGCCTCCCACACCACGCCAGGGTCACTGTCCGGGGTTCTGTTGGCGGTGAAATAATGTCCCAGCTCTCCCGTCACATCCGCCAGCACCTCCGGATCGCCAAGCAGACCCGCATTTAGTCTCCAAGGCGGCCGCGGCCCCGAGCGGGTGTCCGAGAGAGCGTAGCGTAGGGTGATCGGGGCATGATCCGACCAAGTTATGGACCCGACGGAAGTATTTCTAACCGCCTGTAGGCATCTATGGGGTATGAGGAAATAGTCTATGCGCGAATAGGACTGGTGTGGTCTGGAGAAAAACGTGTAGTCTCTTTCGCCTGAGTGTAGGAGTCGCCATATATCTATCATCTGTGTCGCGTGGAGCGTCGAGCTTATCCGTTTACGCATGTCGCGTGAGGTCGAGGACAGCCCCGTGGAGGTGTCCTCGTGCGGTGCTAGGGGGATATTAAGGTCTCCGCCTACTATCAGTTGACCCTCCGAATACTGTGAAATTCTGGTAAGGTGTCTCTGCAGGAAAGTGTCTTGGTGCTCGTTAGGTGCATAGAGATTGGCGAAAGTCACCTTTTCCCCCCCTATTCGGCCCTTCAATAGGAGGTATCTCCCCCCTGTATCCGTTCGGGAGTCTATGTGTGTCCAGGGAACCCTAGCTGAGATGAGGATGGAGACTCCTCTAGATTTTGCCTCCGTATACATGGAATGGTATGCTAGTGGGTAAAATCTGTTTTTTAACAGTGGGAGGGTGTTCTTTCGAAAGTGAGTTTCCTGCAGGAACACTATGTCTGCCTTCATGCGACGCATGTCGTGGAGTAGCATCTTCCTTTTTTCTGGGGTGTTAAGGCCCTTTGCATTCAAGGAGACTACGGTAAGTGCGTCCATGCTCGCGAGTCTAGTTCGGGGAGGGGGGGGTCTCGGGAAGGTGGGGGGTGATCTCGGGTGGGTGGGGAGGGTGGGAGGGTGGTCAAATGGTGGGAGGAGGAGTGGTACAGACAGGAGGAAAAAGAGTGAGAGAGGAGAGGGCCGTCACTAGGGCGTGCGGTCCTAAGGAAGTCTAAAAGAGGCCAAATTGGCTAAGGCGCTCGCCAGAATAAACCTGGGAATTGAGCGCAGTCCTAAGTGGGTAATGAGTTGAGCAGAGCCAGGAAGCGAGCTCCCGACTCCCTCCAACCACGCCCGCAGTCAGTTAGTGGTGCAATCAATACGGTAGCAAATCACAGTAACATTTAAAGAAATAAAAAATAAAAAAAAACACAATTATAAAAACACAACATAGGATAGATGTGCCATCCGACCGCCAGGGAGCAGATGGCACACCCACAGCAGCAACTAATAATGAACGGTGCAAACAGCGCAAGTATCAATTAAGGTAGTGAGGGATGCATAGTGCAACGTGTGGTAACCTGGGGTGTCCTATCAGAACTTTCTACCTGGCTGTGGGGCATACAACTCCCAGGGTTTCTACCTGTTTAGAAACGGATGGTGTCCAAACCGAGCCCCACATTTATATCTATTCATGCAGCCCTGAAGTGCATGATCCCCCCCATATGGGGTCCCTAAAATCCCCTCGTGCCTCCCCGTGTGGTGTTCCCCTCCCTCCCATGGGTGAAAGTAGTGTCTAGCTCCCTCTTTCAGATGGGACATGTCTCCCCCATCCCTCCCGGACCGTTTTTAACCATACGGGTGATCTACTTCTTGATCCTATTAGTCAGGAGTATCATCCCACCCCACCGGGTCTGCTAGTAAGGACTGCATATCGCCCGCGGGTACTAACCGATGAAAGCCCCCTCGAGTGGGTAAAGCATGAAACATGGGGGGGAAAAGCCGAAGCATACGTCCACCCAGGCTCCCGCCACCCCCCCAATCTCCCCCAACCCCGGAACCCCCTGCGAATATGGACAAACATCAGATGGGGGATATCCAGCGTTCCCGGGAAGAGTATCTGGAGTCCTCTGTGGATCCCCCCCACAACAGTCAGCAGGGGACGTACCTCCTGGGGACCTCTCACAGGATGGGGCCCGGTATCGGGGTGGGGGGGGCGGTCGCAGGGTGTGCAGGTAGTTCCGAGTCCTTCACGTTGTCTCCCATGGCCGGGCATTTAGCAAGGGGGTGGGGGAGAGCTGCATATGCTGGGAACAAGTCAATGAACGTATGCTCCAGTCCAGGTGGGCCCTCCGGAGCGCCGGTACATCGGGTCTATAGGCGGGACTCTCCTCTAGGCTCCTCCGGGAATAGGTGGTACTTCTCAGGGGAGACTGTGGTAGGGTTATGTTCTGGGGGGGGGGGTAGCGTGTATGAGTTTCTGGCAGACTATGGGGGACGGCACTAACAGGGACATATGGCCTAAGAGGCCTACTCACGGCGTTCTCCTCCCGACCTGGTTCTGCGCCTCCGTCTGCCTCTCTGCTGGCGCGGTTGCGGCGGTCCCCGGGGTGCCGACAGGCCCGACCGGCCTACCTGGCGTGGCAGGAGCTGCAGCCAGTCCGGGACCGGGACTGGGTCCGTCTCCATGAATCGGAAAAGGGCCGGGAGGTCTGCGGTGGATTGCAACGTGAAAGCCTCGTTGTCCTTGCGGATGGTGACAGCAAGAGGGTATCCCCAGCGGTATGTCATTCCTCGCTGGCGTGCGAGATCCAGCACTGGGCGCAACATGGCCCTGCGCTTCAGCGTAGCTCTCGACAAGTCCGGGAGGATTCTCACGTTCGCCTCGTTTAGCGACACATCTCCATGTTCCCAGGCCCGGCGTAGGACATTCTCCTTCTGCAGGTAGCGGTGAAACCGGATCACTACGTCTCTTGGTCTGTCCGGGTCCGTCGGTCTCGGGCCTAGCGCTCTGTGGACTCTGTCCAGCTGTATTTCTGCATCCTGGTCTTCCAATACTGTGCGGAGGATCCCGAGGACCGTGTCTCCCAGCGTTGCCGCCTCATCATCCTCCGGTATACCCCGCAGGCGAAGGTTCTGTCTGCGGCTCCTGTCCTCCACATCTTCCAGGTGAAGCTGCAGGGCGATCGCCGCGTCTCTGTGCTGGTCGCGGGATCTCTCAAGCGCCGACACCCGCCTCTCGAGGGTGGCGACCGATTCCTCTCCCGACGTGATCCTGTCAGCTAGGGTGGACACCTCGCCCCTCACCTCCTGGATGTCGCGTCTGTGTGTTTCTTCCAGCCGGAGGATTAGCGCCTCGATATCCGTCTTGGTAGGTAAGGCCTGCAGGAGCGCCCGTATGTCCTGGTCCACCCCGCCGTTGTCCGGGGACTGTGGGGGCGACATCTCGGTCTGTTGCTGGTGGTCCTCCGGATCCCCCGGTGGACTCCGTTGGTTGGGGTGGTCCGTCGGGCTCGGAGTATCCGTTACCGTGGTTGGGGCCTTCTGTGCTGGTGCACGTGGGGTGCCTCGTGGTGCCGATACTATGGCGCCAGGTGAGGCCTCCTGTAATTGCCTGAAATATCGCTGGATGTCCCCCCTGTTTTGTTTGAGGGGGGTGCTGCGGGTTACTGCTCTCGTCCTGTGTCTTTTGGTAGATTGCATACCGAGTGGGTAAGTTAATTAGCGGGTCAGTGGAGGCTGAGGCCGGGAGCTCTAAGAAAACGCTGCTTCACTCGGCCATGTCCAAGCCACGCCCCAGCAGATAAGTTTTAAAGCATGTTTTAAAACTTTTGTCTGCTGGAAACCTGTCTGCTAGGCCGTACACACGATCGGATATGTCCGCTGAAACTGGTCTGCGGACCAGTTTCTGCAGATATGTTCGATCATGTGTACGCGGCCTAAGACTTAGTTAGGCAATAAAGATAGGTGGATGAGTCACAATTTTACCACCCACAACTGTCCTCTCTTAAGCGGCAAAGGTAGTTGTATGAGATTATACACATGTCGTGACTGTGATGCTTTGCTTTTCAGCGTGGCAAAAATTATTCCTGCTGTCACTTTCGGCAGGCAGTGCCAATAATTAATGTGACTTATTTAGGTGAATAGGGTCATTTGGCAATCTCTGGCCAGATGCTAGGCTTGCTGTTGCAGCTTGGTATTTCTATTTAAAACCCCAGTTCAGCTGTAAAAACATAAAAAAAAGCGCAAAAGAACAGGCATTCAGGAGATGGCAGTATCGTCCCATAAATACCTGCTCTTAATCTCCCAGTAAAAAGGAAAAAGTATTGGTAAAAAAGCACTATTGTTTTAACAATCATTTTCCTGCAAATTAATTGTTTGGTTGCTTTTAACTCGGTCCATGGCAGGAGTGTGTTTGTTGCCTACATACTTCATTTATTTCTGGTACTTGTACCTGTATATAGTGCCGTCAATTTACGCAGCACTTTACATATACCGTACATTGTACATTCACATCAGCATAGCTCCCAACCATCCCTGATTTTGAGGGACTGTCCCTGATTTGGAGCAATGTCCCTCTGTCCCTCGTTCCTCCTCATTTGTCCCTCATTTTGGTCTGATCTGTACAGCTGTATATAAATTGCACTTTTTTATCTTTTAAAAAGTGTTTACCAGTGCTAAACCTTTTTTCCGAATTCTAAATTGCTGCATTTGTACGTTTTAGAAGCCAATATAAAGGAATAGTTGTGGTAAAAAAAAAAGTCATTGTGGATTTAATATACCCTTTTTGGGCTTAATTCTTCTTTAAGGGGGTGTGGCAGGAGGCGTGTCCTATGCCTACATACGTTTGCACGTGTCCCTCATTCCCATCTCAAAATATTGGGAGGTATGTATCATTCTCTGCCCTCAAGGAGCTTACAATTTAAGGTCCCTAACTCACATTCATACATACTAGGGCCAATTTTAGACAAGATCTGGTATACCTATCAGTATGTCTTTAGAGTGTGGGAGGAAACCGGAGCAAACCCACACAGGCACAGGGAGAACATGCAAACTCCAGGCAGATAGTGTCATGGTTGGGATTTGAACCAACTGACTTTTTTTGCTGCTAGGTGAAAGTGCTAACCACTACACCACTGTGCTTTAGAGTTTAAAGTTGTTCCATTTTCCCATTCCAGAGAGTTGGGACATGTGCTTTAGGATGTAAAGAGTTTGGGTGTATACAGTTTGCCTAGGACAGAATTCATAACAGTGTACAAAATCTATGGTTCTGCGTTTTATTTTCCCCCATAGGAAATGTATGTCTTCTCAAAAGTTGCCTATCACTTGATATGATTATTCCCAGAACAAAATTTACACAGAGAGTTTTTTTTTTTTAATTTTCCTTGCGTGAGATTGGGTATTGTTTGCGAAATTAAACTTTACATCATTTGCTAAGCTCTGCAGCAACTGCACTTGCAGAGCGCAAATTCTCTTTGGAAAGTGCACAGTCTATTTGGATTTAGCAAATCAACCCCAGAGTGTCATGTAGGAAGGTCAGCAATGGGCTTTGCTTTGTGTGCTCGTAGGACCATTTAAGGGATGGTGTCGTCCCGGTTGTCCCCATGGGTGTGCTGTTGTCAGTTAGCATTCCCGCATTGTATATAAGAAACGGTGTGAAGAGCCTAGTGGTGGTTAGGCAGTTGAGAATCCTGTTAAAAAGATGAGTTAGTGTTTTTTTTTTTTTCTAGCATCGAGCAGATTGATATAGAAAAAAGACTGGAGGGACACCCATTTTAGTTGATGAATCACCAATGAACTGGTGGAGAGAAATTTGCAAAGTAAAACATTTAAATTCAGTAAGTGAGTGTGAGTGTGACTCTTCCTTCTTAGATGGGGTGAGGATGGGATCAGAACATCAGAATAGTCTCACAAGGCATGGTTCAGGTAGAGACTTGAAAGGTTAGCCTCTGGTACTTCCCACAGCTTCTGGTTGTTGGGGGTACACACTCACTGGAAGGCTGTGTGTGACTTGGGACAGTTGGTTCCTGTGTTTGAGGATATGACCTGGGAGGATATGACCCCTGGGTAAGTCTCTAAGAACTGGGATTGGGAAATTAAGGTGTCCCCTGCACCAAAGAAAAATGGGCAAAAATGTATGTGGGATAGCCTAGGCTTGTTGAATCTGAGCATGCTTCTGGCCCTGTGTACAATGGTAAGTTTCTAACTCCATGGTGCTTAAATAGGAGGAGACGTGCTGCCAAATCCAGTGCAGAGCGGGGATAAAGGGCCCTGTTACGGCAGTTTAGTAAGCCCCTGTAACATGCAGGTTGAACATTCTGTTTAGAAAGGATTACAAGTGTTAACGGGAATCTTTTTAGCCTTATTATGAGTTGAAAACTGGGATAGCAGATAAAAGAGGAATATGGCTATCCAGAAAACGTAGTATTGCTGAACTTTCAGTTTCTGTGTACAGACAGTTGATGGCAAAAGAAATGCAACAAGACCACTCTATCTTACACTTGCTTTGAACTATAGCGACTAAAATCTTGCAAATCCCTTAAACTGTAAAGACAGAGGAAATATTTTGTGACAATCTCATGCTCCTGTGAATCAAGGTGAATTACTGCGCTGTCTATGTATACAAAACCTAAATATCGTGATATAAAAATATTAAATATGCCGCTGCAACAAGAATGCTAGATACACAAACTGAGAACAATTAAATAAATGTAACTGTGCTGCAAAATAAGGAATAAATATGTGACATATAAACATGTGTTAAGTGACACATAAAACATGAGCAAAATACAATTTACAAGTCCTGGAGTCCAATTTTTTTTTGAAACAAAAACAATAACAATAACAATAGTGGACCCTGATGATGGAAAGGAATCCCGTACAACCAGGATAAGTTACTTTTCCAGTGCTCAAACCACTGTTGGTATCAAAAACCCAAGAGTTGTTGCTCCCCCACCACAAGGTTCCAGGACACAGTTCTAAAATACACACATCTTCGGTGAAGAGATCCGTGGAGACT
This sequence comes from Rana kukunoris, assembly GCA_029574335.1. NCBI lineage: Eukaryota > Metazoa > Chordata > Amphibia > Anura > Ranidae > Rana > Rana kukunoris. Next base: position 473,284,641 of record CM056051.1, on the reverse strand, counting down.
TCAATTAATCAATAAACACCAAAGGAAGAGTGATGAATTAAGATAAGAAAAAGTCCTCCACCTGTAACATCAATGCCGCTTACCAGATAGAATGATCTCTTTTTAGGGAGATCATAACTGCTTGTGGCTAATTACCCCAGCCCTGGGTCTCTATAGTGGACAGCAAAACACTCCTGAGTCCGCACTACCAAGAATCCTCGGAATGGTCCGTGATTAGTAGTTCCCCATGTGGGTGAGAAAAACTCTCACCCACATGTACACTTACAATTAGGTAGAAAGTTAAAAGCATGTCATAAAAATTTTGAGCGGCCCGGCTCTCGATGTCTGCTCGTTCCTGCCGGGACTTAGCGTTTGTTTACGGTGACGTCAGCACGCCGCTCCTCCCAGTCTCATGCTCCTGTCAGATGCTGGTCACCCCTCAATCAAGCAGAATGGATTTACTAGCCCATCAACTGTTTTTTTTGTTTGTTTTTTTACTATTTTATTAGCATTTTCAACAAAAGAAATACATCAGGTACAGTCTACATGTAATCCAAAGTACACAATTGGACAATCAACAAGCAGACATGTATAAATCCCGGATCAAAATGAGGCATCAGTATTAGTAAAATTCCCAAAAAGGGCATACAATAAAACTAATGGAAAACCAGAACCAGACATAGTACCTGCATTTCGCAGTCAATATTTTAATTCCCAAGATCTAGTAGAGACTAATGCCGCGTACACACGATCCTTTTTTGTGATGAAAAAAAAACGACGTTTTCAAAAACGTCATTTAAAATCACCGTGTGTGGGCAAAATGTTGTTTTATGTCTTCAAAAAAACGACCAAAAAAAAATTCGAACATGCTTGAATTTTTTGTGTCGTTTTTCAAAACGTTGTTTTTTGTGTCATAAAAAGTGATGGTGTGTGGGCAAAACAATGTTGAAAACAACGTTTTTAAAGCCTCGCATGCTCAGAAGCAAGTTATGAGACGGAGCAATCAATGGAACAGAGTGCCGTCGAACGTGGTGTACGTCACCACGCTTTGCTAGAGCATTTTGGAAAAACGATGGTGTGTATGCAACGTCGTTTTGGAAAATGAAGTTTGAAAAATGTCGTTTTGTTTCATCACTTAAAACATCGTTTTTTTCATCACAAAAAGTGATCGTGTGTACGCGGCATAAGGCACAAAAAATAATTACATATATATTCCATTGATAAAAAAAAAAACTTTTCTATACATATGCCAGAGCTCGGTATTAAGATGCAAGCAATTCACAGGTATAAAAGAGCTCTATCCAAGGGCCCCACATGTTATGAAATTCATGAGAGCATCCCTTGCCTCATAGGTTAGCGTATAAATTGGCAACACTTGATTGATCAGATTCTTCCACTGATTAATGGGAACAGCTTCGGAATGTATCCATTGCAATACAACAGTTTTCCTGGCATAAAACAGTAGAAAGCGTAGGAATTGTTTTTGATAGGAACCTAAATCTACCTCCTCCAACACACCCAATAGGGTCCACTATGGATTACATACATTAGGAATGCCAAAATGTGTGGCTATAAATTGGGTTACATTAGACCAGTGGCGTCCGGTCCACACGGAGCACAGGGGCGCCGCCCCCTAATCCATCCGCCCGGCCCCTAATCTACATGCAGGGCGCCGGACGCATGGTTTTCTGTGGGGTCTTTTATTTTTTTGAAGCACACGATTAGAGCTTTGAGGCTCTAATTGGATTAAAATGTTGGGCTTGGGGCACAGAGCACTGTGCCCTGAGCCCACCTAGTTGTGTGACAATAGCGAATTATTATTCTCTATTGTCTTCCTGATTCTCCAACCAGCCAATCAGGAGGCGGGTCATGAGACCCGATTGGCCAGAGAGTCTTAGGCCCCGTACACACGACTGAGCTTCTCGGCAGAATCCAGCGAGAAGCTCGCTGGGATCCATATTCTGCCGAGAAGCTCGATCGTGTGTACGTTTTCGCTGAGCAAACTGACGAGCGAGGCGTCGAGCCAAAATAGAGAGCAGGTTCTCTATTTCCTCGACGGGCCATCGGGACTAATAGCTCAACGCCTTTTTCGACAGCCTGGTCGACGAACTCGTTTAGCCCGACGAGGTTCTCGTACGTGTGTACGGGGCCTTAGGACTTCCAGCCATTTGGGTCTTAGGACCCACTTCCTGTTTGACCCCCGAAGCAAGACCTAGCAGCGAGAAGCAGCAGCCCCACCCTAGATCCTTGTCATCTGCCTCCTTTTTTTTTTTTTATCCTCCCCCGCCCTATTTATACCCCCCCCCCCGCTTCTTCCATGTTTACCCTATTGGATCGGGTGGACTTGCCTCTTCTTTTTTTTTTTTAAGGTTTTACCTGTCTGTTTCTGATACTACTTGGATACGTTTTTCCGTTGTTTTAAAGTTTCTCCACTGGTCCCAGATCCTCCCGCCTCTTCCTCCCTCTTCCTCTCCCAGGTCGGCCCTTCTCAGATACTCCATCTCTGCGATGTGGTCGACCCTGTGTATGAATTCTTTTAGGGGTGGTTTCTGCGGGTGAAACCAAAATTTCGGGATCAAACCCTTTGCTGCGTTTAACAGCACCGGGACCAATGTCGAAGCATACTTTTTTTCCCCTTTTACTAAACCTTGTCTATGAAAAAGACAGGTCAAGGGATCTAGAGGGATCTTTTCTCCAGTGATTTCTTCAATTAATTTGAGAACCTCTTTCCAATATTCCCGAACTCTCGGGCAGTCCCATATGTGCAATGTAGTCCCTAATTGGTTACACTTCCTCCAGCCAGGGCCAGATTAAGAACATCATGGGCCTGGTGCTGAGGATTTTGGTGGGGCCTTTTATAAATAATAAATAAATGCGTGAGAATCACAGCGCAGCAATGGAGGGCCCAGTCTGAAAATTTAAGTGTACCCTAATGTGCTAATATGCTGTGCATACTTGTACATTGTGGCATAACCTACCCCAGGGCCTCTAAAAAGTAGTAATGTCAGGAAAGTTTACTACCGCTTTATTATCCCAGGATCCCAGAAACCTCTCATGGGGCCCCCTACTGACCCAGTGGCCCTTGGGCAGTGCATAAGTGCATAGTTGCCAACATTTAACAAATATTTTCAGGGACACTTTTTTTCACAAGTGCTATATTTAGAGTAGCTGAGATCCCCTATGTTCCTCTGTACATCACAGTAGTAATCACAAAATTAAATACGTTCTAGTAACAGAACAAATATGAGAACTGAGATTTCCTTTAGTTGAACTAACAAAAGTGTGTCCATTCTAGAGCTGGTAACATTGAGGGTATTCAGTATCATTTTAAAGAACTGTTTTTGTGGGTAAGCGACATAGGGGAGGAGTATGGACCGTATATAAGTGGGAAGTATGTGCAGGTGAGTGAGAGGAATGTGGAGGGTCTAACATTGGGCACTATGTACAGGAGAAGAGTGCAAAGGGTACAGCAAAAGGCACAATGTACAGGAGAGAAGTGTGGAGGGGATGACAGTGGGCATCATGTACAGGAGAGAATCATGGAGGGTACAACAGTGGGCAGTATGTACAGGAGAGAAGTGTATGACAGCAGGCACCATGTACAGGAGAGGAGTGTGGAGGGTATGACAGTGGGCACTATGTATAGGAGAGGAGTGTGGAGGGTATGACAATGGGCAGTATGTACAGGAGAGGAATGTGGAGGGTATGACAGTGGGCAGTATGTACAGGAGAGAAGTGTATGACAGCAGGTACTAATGTACAGGAGAGGAGTGTGGAGGGTATGACAATGGGCAGTATGTACAGGAGAGGAGTGTGGACGGTATGATAGTGGGCACTATGTATAGGAGAGGAGTGTGGAGGGTATAACAGTGGGCAGTATGTACAGGAGAGGAGTGTGAAGGGTATGACAGTGGGCAGTTTGTACAGGAGAGGAGTGTGAAGAGTATGACAGTGGGCAGTATGTACAGGAGGAGTGTGGGGGTATGACAGAGGGTAGTATGTACCAGAGAGAAGTGTGGAGGGTATGATGGGGCAGTATGTACAGGAGAGAAGTGTGGAGGGTATGACAGTGGGCAGTATGTACAAGAGAGGAATAGGGATGGTATGATAGTGGGCACTATGTATAGGAGAGGAGTGTGGAGGTTGCAACAGTAGGAAGTATGTACAGAAGAGGAGTCTATGACAGCAGGCACTATATATAGGAGAGGAGTGTGGAGGGTATGACAGTGGGCACTATGTACAGGAGAGGAGTGTGGAGGGTATGACAGTGGGCACTAGACATGTGCACAACAAAAAATTTCGTATTTTTTTGTTCCGTTTTGTCTCGTTCCGTAGATTCATAAAGATTCGTAATTTCGTAAGATTCAAGTTTTCCTATTCGGACCCGTTCGTATTTTGTAAGACGCAAGTTTTCCTATTCGGATCCATTCGTATTTTCGTAACAGTTTTATTTTCGTTTATACTGAATGATTCGTAATTCTGTCTACTTTATGTTCGTTGATTCGAAATTCGTAATTTTGTTAGATAATAATTTTCGTTTAATGGATTCGTAATTTTGTACTTTCGTGAATACATAGCAACACGCGGCTAATCCATATTAAGATATGCTTTCTCTTAAGCCCCGTACACACGGTCGGACTTTTTGCCAACAAGGTGACTCAGCACAAAAGAGATAAGCTGATTGGCTAAGATATTTAGTAAGATACATCACTTACTAACTACACTGCCCATTCGAAAGAACGTTACAACTTACAAGTACACAAATTTACGAACAGACAAAGAAACAGATTTACAAAACACACAAATGAAAATACGAACATACGAATGAAAATACTAACAGACAAAGGATTTAAAATGCGGAATGCAAATCGTTCGTTATAGATGTAATTTTCGTTCTTTTGCTTTTTCGGTGTTTCGTATTTTAGTAAGATTGTCCATTTGTACATTCGTATTTTCGTTTGTTCGTTATTTTGCTTATTCGTAATTCCGTAATTTTCGTATTTTGGGTCTTTCAGCTATTCGGATGTTCGAATTGATACGAATGTACGAATACTAACAAATTCGTATGAAAATCCATTCGTTACGAACGGGAACGCACATATCTAGTGGGCACAATGTATAGGAGTGGAAGGATGTTTAGGGACTGCGTAGTGGTTAAGCGGGTCATACATGAATTGAAATTACACCAATTATGCAGAGACCAGCCATAGTCAATCTACAGGACAAAAGAGTAAGATCCGCGCCAATATAATAGTGATCTTCACTTGAGTGAAGATATGGAGTTAAAAGATGTGCTGCTCCTCAGTGGTATAGTGAGTGACTATAAAAGGTGATAGATATAATAAAGGAATGGAGGGCGCCACTGAAATTATATATGAAAATAAATTTTTTTCACTCTTAGTGACTAAAACATACCATATATACTACAAGTATTAGATAAGTGGAATAAATCAACAATAATGGGAAATAGATTCTATGTGTCTATCAATACATGTTAAGAATAAATTAATACATGGACTATAGTACAACCACCTAAAATATCAGAAAATAAATAATAAATAGCAATAAATGTTATAGAATGTCCAAAGTGGTGTCCAAAAGAAAAATCTTCTTGTGATACAATATTTATATAACAAGTCCGTGCAAGATTGAAACAGGATTGGGATGTGCTGATTCTGGGATGTGAGAGAACCTTCACCAATTGAATAATTCGTGCTCCACCTCAGGTGCTGGGGAAGTGCTAAATGCCCCCCTGAAGACGCACAACGTGCGAAACATATGTCGGCGGCTGTGCTCTGGCATCCTGCACGGCTTACAAGCCCTCCGTCTGAGCCTACCTGCACCTACCTAACCCGGACCTGTCTGCTAACCACCCATCCTCGGTGGGAAATTGGAGTTAAGAGCTGTGACACGCTGTACTCCCAGTGCCAGGCAGGCACTAGCTGGGGTAGGAGGCCAATCGGCTGTATGTGCATTTTATATTTGATTTTAATAAAACGTATTGCACCATGATATTTTTCATTCATTTTTCCATGATCATATGAGCATATCTGCTAGCACTGTAGAACCATGTGATCCAGCATGCCCTCAGTGTTCAGGCACTTATCCTGATCTGCCCATCAGACCTACTTTTAAAAGAGAGGTCTAATCATCTGGTAAGCATTTAGCACTTCCCCAGCACCTGAGGTGGAGCACGAATTATTCAATTGGTGAAGGTTCTCTCACATCCCAGAATCAGCACATCCCAATCCTGTTTCAATCTTGCACGGACTTGTTATATAAATATTGTATCACAAGAAGATTTTTCTTTTGGACATCACTTTGGACATTCTATAACATTTATTGCTATTTATTATTTATTTTCTGATATTTTAGGTGGTTGTACTATAGTCCATGTATTAATTTATTCTTAACATGTATTGATAGACACATAGAATCTATTTCCCATTATTGTTGATTTATTCCACTTATCTAATACTTGTAGTATATATGGTATGTTTTAGTCACTAAGAGTGAAAAAAATTTATTTTCATATATAATTTCAGTGGCGCCCTCCATTCCTTTATTATATCTATCATAGTCAATCTATGTATGGGCTAGCTGGTTTTACACAAGTCAATCTATTAATCGACTTGAGTACAACCAGCCTGTTTTTCCAAAAACAATCAGTGCTGCCAGCTATAGATAGCAACACTGATCATTGTACTCACAGGCAGAACACAATAACACTACAGGAGTGATTCCCCCATCTACAGGTCAGCAGGTGAGAAGGTGTGTGGAGACAGGCTGGGGAGAGATACCAGTCAGTGGCTGGGTAGGCACTGGCTAGTATCAGAGCCAGATACTCAAAGGTAACATACGTCGCGATCGTTAGAGCGAGAGCAATAATTCTAGCACTAGACCTCCTCTGTAACTCTAAACATGTAACCTAAAAAATGTTTAAAGCATCGCTTAGGATACCAAAAAAAAAAACAATCGTGCTAACTTTAATGTTTTTTTTAATGTATGAAACAGTTTATTTCCAAAAAAAACATGTTTGAAAAATTACTGCGCAAATACAGTACCGTGCTAGAGCTGCACAATTAATCGTTAAAATTGTGATCTTGATTCAACCCCCCTGACATCTCCAATGCAGAGTTTGCTGATTCTTTCATATAACAAGTGGAGAGACTTTCAGCTGTCAAAAGAAAATATCTGGACAGTCTGCCAAGTTCTTAGCAGGAAACATTGTAACTAACGCTTTCTTCTTATATCAAAGGGATAAACTTCTGTGTGTAAAGAAAATATCCGACTGTCTGCCAAGTTTGTAAACAACATGAAACATTGTAACCAACTTCCTTCTTAGATCAAACTTCTGTGTGTAAATGCAAGAAATGTAACCACTTAAAGTCCAACACTTGCTTAACCACTTGCCTACTGTGCACCTACACCCCCTTCCTGCCCAGACAAAATATAAGCTTCCGGCACTGCGTCGCTTTAACTGACAATTGCGCGGTCGTGCGACGTGGCTCCCAAACAAAATTGGCGTCCTTTTTTTCCCACAAATAGAGCTTTCTTTTGGTGGTATTTGATCACCTCTGCAGTTTTTATTTTTTGCGCTATAAACAAAAATAGAGCGTCAATTTTTAAAAAAATGCAATATTTTTTCCTTTTTGCTATAATAAATAACCCAAAAAATATATAAAAAAAAATTTTTTTCCCTCAGTTTAGGCCGATACGTATTCTTCTACATATTTTTGGTAAAAAAAAAATGCAATAAGCGTTTATCGATTGGTTTGCGCAAAATTTATAGCGTTTACAAAATAGGGGATAGTTTATGGCATTTTTTTTTTTTTTTTTTACTATTAATGGCGGCGATCTGCGATTTTTTTATTGGGACTGCGACGTTATGGCGGACATTTCGGACACTTTTCTGACATTTTTGGGACCATTTACATTTATACAGTGAAAAATGCTATAAATATGCATTGATTACTGTATAAATGTGACTGGCAGTGAAGGGGTTAACCACTAGGGGGCGGGGAAGGGGTTAAATGTGTGTCCTATGAGTGTTCTAACTGTGGGGGGAGGGGAGGGTGACTGGGGGAGGTGACCGATTGTGTCTCTATGTACAAGGGACACAACCGCTCTCCTCTCTCCCTGACAGGGACGTGCAGCTCTGTGTTTACACACAGAGCCGCACGTCCCAGCTCAGTTACTGAGCAATCGCGTGTGCCCGGCGGCGATCGTTGCCGCCGGGCACTCGCACGGGATCCCCGCAGAGCGGCGGGTGCGCGCGTGCGCGCCCGCCCGCGGCTTTAAAGGGACATCACGTCATATGACGTGATGTCAGAACAATGGAGTCGTATAATAATAATAATTTTCTAGCAAAAAATATTGGTTTTTAACTTAACCACTTGTCATCTGCCCACCGTCAAATGACGGCGGGCAGATGACAAGTGGTTAAGTTAAAAACCAATATTTTTTGCTAGAAAATTACTTGGAACCGCCAAACATTATATATATTTTAGCAGAGACAAAGATGGCAATTGCTGCAATATTTTATGTCACACTGCATTTGCCCACTTCATTGAATAATAAAAACCATAAAAACAAAACAGTAAAGTTAGCCCATTTTTTTTTCATTTTAATGTGAAAGATGATGTTATGCCGTACGAATCGTGAGAGAATCGTGATCTATCTTGTAAGCAAAAAAATTGCAGTTGTCGTTTTAGCCAGAATCGTGCAGCTCTATACCGTGCAACATAAAAAGTTGCAAAGACTACCATAGAGTCATTTTCTAGCAAAAAACAAATGATGATTTTTTTTCTCAGTCTGCTGCAGTGTGTCAGCTTGTATTTATAATGGCTGCTCTGTATGTAGCTTCTGACAGGCTGTGCAAGCAGGCCCGTATCTCCGGAACCATAAATGATAGCCATCCCATATTTTGACCGGTTGTGGGGTAGGTCTTCAACTGACTACCCCCCAAATGTGAGGTTTCTGTGACCTCTGGTCATCGAGCTACAACCCCCGAAGTCGATCTAAAAAAAAAAAAAAAAACTTTCTGTCATATTAATCGATTAATTTGTCTTTGACATATTCCAGTGTCAGTTACTGCTCAGGTCTGGTTTCTAAAGCATTAATAAGAGCAGTATACGTCTCTTGAAGGCTGCAGAGGAGCAGGGCAACAATATGGTTATCTATGATGTCCTCTTCAGCGGTGCACAGCTGCTTTTTGATCTCTAGCATACAAATACAGAAATTTTTGCCCTTGGGACTTTAAATGAGGTATGGCACTGGTATTAATGAAATAAAAAACAACAGATTTATTGCTTTACACGAGATCTATAGTAGCCACAAACCAATGTCAAGTATATAAACAGAAGGCCAAACAGGGAGAACGTGGGCCTAAACCAACATAATGGCCTCCATGATGATGACTGTGAAAGACATATCAGAAAATAAACTTTGCCACCACAGTGTATACCTATAGTGACTGACTAAAACAATGAATATAATGCTAAACAAAAAGTGCAAGTGTATGTCAATATCACTGAAGGTGACTAAAGTGAATGTAGTATGTTATATGCTCCGAGACAAAGCAGAAAGTGAATAATGAATATGTGACAAGGGTATGAACAGAGTAAGAAAAAAAAAAAACAACCAAGGGTTAGAATAGAATAGAAGTGAAAAGGAAACAAGCAAAAAAAGCTAAATAAAACAGACACTCCTGAATAATAAACCTCAATGGGAGGGGTGGTGTAAAATAACATTGTGTAACAGAAAAATGCTGTGTTGACTAATAAGTGATCTAAGTGAGGTGAGCAAAACTGCTTGGGTGTGTCAAGGTTTGAAAGTAATAGAGTGAAAGAGGAATATTGATGGGCTGCAACACAAGAAAGAAAGAAAACAGATAAAACAAAAGAAAAATGTGAATGAAAATGCCTACATGGTGTAACGTGAATATGATCTCTAGCATAGCTTATACTTGTTCACGCATTTGAAGGCCTTCTTCTAGTCTCATCTTATACAATTTTCTTAGTAGAAATGGCTTACTGTTGAGGCTTGAACGCTCATGCCACAGGCGTTCACCTGACAGCAAACAACCTTGTATTCTGTGGCTGGTGGTACATTAGGCATTGTAACAGCACTGGTGAACGGAGTGAACCACAACTGCGGTTAGAAAGGAATTCAATGAGATTCTCTATGGCAGTGTTTTTCAACTTCAGTCCTCAAGGCACACCAACAGGTCAATTTTTTAGGATTTTCCTCAGATGAAATGGCTGTGGTGATTACTAAGGCAGTGAAACTGATCAAATCACCTGTGCAAAATAATGGAAAGCCTGAAAACATGACCTGTTGGTGTGCCTTGAGGACTGGAGTTGAAAAACACTGCTCTATGGGACAACTCAGTATTAGGCCCCAGGGGTGACTCCTCACAACAGGAGTTTGGGGGATCTATGCATCATCTCTGTGTCACATAAAGAAAGGCGTTGAGCTACTAAGCATGGACGCATTACAACATGCCACCAAGGCTTAGCGTTTAAAATTAGTTCAAAATCAATATCCCAATACACACAGGTTATTATCAGTAAGGGACCCCAGGCGTCACTCGTAGCAACAGAAGTTTGGGGGTTCTCTACATCATATCAACCTTAGCATGTAGAGATGTATTTAGGCCAGTAAGGGAGATGCTATGAAATAGCATCAACCCCTAGCATAGAAAGTTAGAGCAAACATGTTCAACAATTAGGACAAAGCCTATAAGTATTTTATACTTCTGTCAAGCACGCAATGGTGCTGCATTACTGGTAATGATGCTGCATTCTTGGCAATAGTGCTGCATTCCTGGCAATGGTGAGTGCATTCCTGGCAATGGTGAGTACGTTTCTGGCAATGGTGCTGAATTTCTGGCAATGGTGAGTGCATTCCTCGCAATAGCGCGGCATTCCTGGCAATGGTGCAGCATTCCTGGCAATGGTGAGTGCACTCCTGGCAATGGTGAGTGCACTCCTGGCACTGGTGAGTGCATTCCTGGCAATGGTAAATATATTTCTGGCAATGGTGTGGCATTCCTGGCAATGGTGGGTGCTGCATTCAGGCAATGGTGAGTCTGCAGATGGGCACCTGTGAGGCTGCAGATGGGCACTGATCCTTATTTTGCTTCACAGTTCTTTATTAAAAATTAAAAAAAAAATCCTGAAACTTTGCTTTTAAAGTGAAGGTGTGTGTTATAGCCAATAAATATGGTATATCAAAATAATACGCCCAAGCTCATCTCTTTACTCACACACAGCCACCAAGGCAAGAGAATTCTTGTTGGGCAGTGTATTAGTGCTCGGACAAACACACTTAGACCAAATTTTTATAGTTCAAAGAATGTCAGGCAAAATGGTCGACAATTACGCATGTTCACCTCATCAAATCTGGCCCTCTTTGAAAAAAGTTTGGACACCCCTGGTCTAGGCGTTCCCTATGCTGGATCCGGAGGACAGCTGTCGATGGGTCGGCTGAAAGAATGATCTCATATCATTAGTGACCAAGGCATCTTCCAACCGCCCTCTTCTTGCAGGCGCTCTTGGATTGGTACCCGAAACTAAGCAAGGCCTGGAAGTGCTGCATTCTGATAGCCCTCTGTGATGGTGGTAACATTTCCACCATGTTTTGTTTGTACCGGGGGTCTAAGTACGTTGCTACCCAGTACTGGTCCTTGCCCTTTATGCTTTTTATAGGGGTTCCCTCTTAAAACACTGGAACATGAAGGCCCCCATTTGCACTAAACTGGAAGTGCTGTACTGGCCTGGCTCCTGCTCATCATCCAGGATAATGTCATCCTCATTCTCCTCCCCCCATCCACGGACAACACCAGGAATCCCATAAAGGTTTAAAGCATGCTCTTCTTGCTCCTCCTCCTCCGCCCCGGCACCATCCTCCTCTAAATCCTCTTCAGACTCCCGTTGTTGACTTGTCTCAGGTGGAGTAGCCTCCCCTGGGAATTCATCCAGCATTGCGACTTCCTCGTCTTTCTGCTCCTGCTCCTCGACGGCTTGATCAATGACACAACGCAATGCACGCTCCAGAAAGAAGGCGTAAGGTACGATGTCACTGATGGCGCCCTGGCTGCCACTGACCAGTTTGGTGATTTCATCAAATGGCCGCAGGCGTTGCTCCCACTGGGCTCGGTGATGGGAGGCCAGGTGCCTTCTTAAGGCGGTCGTCCCTAGGTGAGCGTTGGGCTTACCACGATTTATGCATTGACTGCAAAGGCTGCAGATGGCAACACTATTGTCTGCAGCAGACACGTTAAAAAAAGCCCACACTGCGGAGCCATGGGCCAGCATCCAGGGAGCTCTAGATGTGACCATACATGGTTGATGGCTCGCTCCTGATATATTAGGAGTCTGGTTTGTCCCTCCTGTGCAATGTAAGTTCGGCCTGATTCTTCTCCCTATCTGCTGGTCCATCTCTCCCTCTGAACTCCCCTCCTCTTCCTCTCTTGTGAGCACCCACGTGACGTCTGTAGACACGTCATCATCGACGTCACCTTCCCCATCACTAACAATAGAGATCTCGGAGTAGGCAGCAACAGCGGGCACCAACCTCCTTGGGCTGATCTGAGTACTGTCGCCAGACTGCTGAGTGCCGGCTGTTGCTACCTCCTCTTTCTGATCCAATGCCAAGAATAGCTGCGCATCCGAAATGTCTTCTAATGGATCATAAAATAATTCCTGTGACTCAAGCGGAGGGTATATGGTGGTGGTGGTGTTGGTGGCGAGCCACTCAATCAAGTCTCGTGTGTCCTTTGACGTAATCGAACAAACATTGTGCCACTTCCCACTTTGGCTCTGGCCTAGTGCTCCTGCCCTACCCCTACCACCTCTGCGGAAGGGCCTGCCTCTTCCTCTGCCTGTCATTTTTTAAATGACCCTGTGACAAAAGTCTCTAGAGAAGTGCAGTACATGTGGAAGTGTCACGTACCTTACCAGAGGCCGAAGATCCAAGAGGGCTTCCCCTGCGACTCGAGTGCAGAACGCCCCCTGGAGGTGAGACAGGGGACGCTATGCCCAGGGGTGCAGGAGTTGCCGGCTGAGACTTGCTGGAGCGATGCCAGGGAACAGATGTGCACCAGGATATGTAGTCCGGCAGGAGTACCACGGAAGTACCAGTAGATTGGCAGGAAACCCAGGGGCAGAGTCAGGAGCTGACCCGAGGTCATACACAGGAAGCAGAAAGTAACTGGAACAGGTCAGGAGGCAAGCCGAGGTCATACACAGGAAGCAGGAAGTAACTGGAACAGGTCAGGAGGCAAGCCGAGGTTATACACAGGAAGCAGGAAGTAACTGGAACAGGTCAGAGGGCAAGCCGAGGTCATACACAGGAAGCAGGAACAAGGAATCAGCATCAGGTCAAGGACTGAAGATCATGCAGCAGTTTGGTGACTGCTGCAACAAGGTTTAAATAGGCACTGACGCCTGGAGTCCCGCCCGTATTGCGTGTGTAATGGTGCGCGCGCGTGCACGGTAAAGAACAACGTATTCATTGTGTTGTTGCCCGTATGCGCGCGCATGCGCCTTGTGCTCGTACTCGCGGGCATTGTGCTTGTATGTGCGCGCATGCGCACTGTGCTCGTAGGTCCGTGCACGACAGGTCTGCCAGTTCTTTCACGGTCAATTCTCTGACAGGAAGAAGGTATATAACAAAATCTGTCATTTTGGGGGGCCACTGGTTTATCGCACCAGTTGTGAAACTTTTTTTTCAGGACATTTTGTTAATGTGTGTAGCAGATGTAACGCAGCGAAAGAGACAAAATTCAGCAGTAACCAAATACACCGCCAGTCACAATGCTGCACAATACAAATCCACTATAATATGCTTTCTATATTAGAAAGTATATTATAAGTGTATATTACACCTATATACTGCAGAGTAGTGTTGCTCGCGAATATTCGAATCGCGAATATTCGCTACGAATATTGCATATTCGAGTATTCGCGATATAACTCGAATATAGCGGCGAATATTCGCTATTTCGAATATTGTTATTTTTTTCAAATTTATTTTTAAAACAGATCACATCCTAGTGATCAATGATCGCCTTCAAGGTCTAAAAGCATGCTGGTATGATTACAGAGAGACCCTGGGCCGAGTAGCTGATGCAATTCTTTTATTTTCCGAAAAATCGCATTGCGTTTTTTCGGCCGAAAAAACGCATTGCGCTTTTTCGGCAACATAAAATAATTGCATCAGCTACTCGGCCCTTCTTTTGCATCAGAGCCAATCAGAAATCTCGAATATCGCGCAATATTGCTATTGCCGAATATTCGAGATTTTCTGATTGGCTCTGATGCGCCAATCAGAAATCTCGAATATCGCGCAATATTGCTATTGCCGAATATTCGAGATTTTCTGATTGGCGCATCAGAAGCCAATCAGAAAATCTCGAATATTCGGCAATAGCAATATTGCGCGATATTCGAGATTTCTGATTGGCGCATCAGAGCCAATCAGAAATCTCGAATATCGCGCAATATTGCTATTGCCGAATATTCGAGATTTTCTGATTGGCTCTGATGCGCCAATCAGAAATCTCGAATATCGCGCAATATTGCTATTGCCGAATATTCGAGATTTTCTGATTGGCGCATCAGAGCCAATCAGAAAATCTCGAATATTCGGCAATAGCAATATTGCGCGATATTCGAGATTTCTGATTGGCTCTGATGCAAAAGAAGGGCCGAGTAGCTGATGCAATTATTTTATGTTGCCGAAAAAGCGCAATGCGTTTTTTCGGCCGGAAAAACGCAATGCGATTTTAATCGCAATCAAAATATCGCAATTAGCGAAAAATCGCACTTATGATACTTCGCAAAAATACCGCGAATATTCGAAATTAGCGAATATTTCTCGAATATTCGGAAAAATATTCGTGATATATCGCGAAATCGAATATGGTGTATTCCGCTCAACACTACTGCAGAGCAAGTAGTACACCTATACCAGTGCTTGAAAGGACTTTTGTGGACCTGTTAGGTAACGATTTGTGTCACTATAGCCTGTCCCTGCTCGAAACAGCAAACTGTCCCTACACTGAGAAAAAGTATATGAATGTATTACACACCTATGTACTGCAGAGCAAGTAGTACACCTATACCAGTGCTTGAAAGGACTTTTGTGGATCTGTTAGGTAACGATTTGTGTCACTACAGTTTGTCCCTGCTCCAAACACCAACCTGTCCCTATACTGACAAAAAGTATATGAATGTATTACATACCTATGTACAGTGCCGATCCTGACCTCCCTGGGGCCTTAAGCAAAATGAAATCACACGTTAACGTTGGGAAGCGGGGGGGGCGCTGTCGACAGTGATGAGGGGGGTATTCTGCTGTCGGAAATGACATCTTACATTAAAGTGATAAGCGGGGGGTGCTGATTTCTTACCTCTTCTCCCATGCAGCCAGCGAGCTGAGAAGCGGGGTGAGGGGCCGAAAATGACTTCTTACCAGACGGGGCCTCTAGTAATTTGGGGGGCCCTCCGCAGCTTTGCTGGGCCCTAAGCGCTTGCATAGTGAGCCTATAGGGTGGATCGGCCCTGCCTATGTACTGCACAGCAAGTTGTACACCTATACCAGTGCTTGAAAGGACTTTTGTGGCCCTGTTAGGTAACGATTTGTGTCACTACAGTCTGTCCCTGTTGGAAAAAGCAACCTGTCCCTACACTGACAAAAAGTATATGAATATATTACACACCTATGTACTGCACAGCAAGTAGCACACCTATACCAGTGCTTGAAAGGACTTTTCTGGACCTGTTAGGTAACGATTTGTGTCACTACAGTCTGTCCCTGCTCCAAACAGCAACCTGTCCCTACACTGACAAAAAGTATATGAATGCATTACACACCTACAGCCAGAGGGATCACTGTTGCGGTTTCACCAGGTCTGGTAAGAGGGCCTGTTGGCCATTATCCATTTCTTATCCTAGGGACTGAGCCATTAGGAAGTGTCTAACCTGATATCCTCCCATCTATGCTGGGGGCATATATTGCAGAAAATGACACCAAATGCTGGGAGTTTTTAGTGCAGAAACTGACACCAGTGCTGAGGGTCAGTATTATGTACATGCTAAAGTTTTTATTCTAGAAATCTGAAACCCATGTGAGGGGTTATTGTTGTTGCTACTGACACCAATGCTGGCGATTTTTATTGCGGAAACTGGCACTGATCCTGGGGGTTGTTATTTAAAAAAAAATTTTTTTTTGGGGGGGCTCAATTTTTTAAGATATTGTTATTCAAAGTTGCTAGTTGCTTGATAGTTGCATCAGGTTTCTCAAACCTTTGCATGCCTGCGCTTTATGTGATAATGCCTAAGCCCCTCCCCTTTATGACATTGCACAGCAAGTAGCACACCTATACCAGTGCTTGAAAGGACTTTTGTGGACCTGTTAGGTAACGATTTGTGTCACTACAGTCTGTCCCTGCTGGAAACAGCAACCTGTCCCTACACTGACAAAAAGTATATGAATGTATTACACACCTATGTACTGCACAGCAAGTAGCACCCCTATACCAGTTCTTAAAAGGTATTTTTTAGGTCAAAGTCCTTACCAATGTAACATTGCAGACCGCCGCGAACATCACCAGGCAGGGCATCTCTAGTCATCTTCCACTAATAAGCTTATGGTCGCTTTTGCCTGTCTATCCTTCCTGTCCCAGTCCTCCGTCCCTCTATCTGTATTCAGCATTTGCCACAATTCGTCCTTGCTGCAAACTTCACATCTTATCCACTTGCCATCTTTCAGCAGCTTGTATACAGTACTCACTGATTTACTGTAGAATTCTTTCCAGTGGCTGTGTGCCTGGGTGCCTGCTGGGTGTGCTGGGCCCATGACCTGATGTGCAGAGTATTGAAATAATGCACTGGAAGCTTCTTGTTTGCAGCAATAGCTTTGCTTTTATGGAGAATATAAGATCATGTCTTACAGCATGAAACAGGAACAGGTTACAAACAGGTGCACATTTAGATACACACTGTCATCCTATCATTACTTTGTATCATAGAATACACGCTATAATACTGCAGTGACACCTGCTGGGTAGAATGCATACAGTATATATAGTTCAAAGTACTTTACATGCTGTTGTTCTTCCAACAGCAAACAGTCACCATTTTAGGATTTTTTGACAATGGCACTGAGTACTTACGCTTTCTAGAGGCAACCATGGAAAGCAGAGCACAGTGTAAGAGTGACGTCAACCTGTAGAAAACATGAAGGAACCAAATAGTCATAGAAATAAACATTCTGTGTAACTCAGGGGATCAACTCAGGCTGTCAAGCCAATCAGAGGCCTCAGAGGGAGACAGAAAGAATTGAGCTTTACCATCTCTGATGACTTGCGGCTTGGCAGGATATAGCATGCTGTAGCTAATGCTTATCTCAGAGGCAGCGCTTGACCGTGGTAAAAGCAGCTTTCTGTTTCTGAGTAGCAGCTGGAAAATCTAAAAAAATAGAAATCCGGTTACCATTAAACTTGGCTTCTAAACGGGGGGCTCAGTTCTCATAATATTGTCCTTATTCCTGAAGTGCAGCAGTTTCAACAGTAAAGGTCTCAGCCCCCCCCCCCCAGAGGGTAATGGGTGCATGGGGACTTTGTGCCTACCAGCGGTCTTTGACAATTTTCAAAGAAGATTTCTGTGTCTTTAACTTCTGCCCCATCTGGGAACCCTATAAACTGCAGATTGTTCCTTCGGAGGCGATCCTCTGAGTGTCCTAATTTGGCAGAATGTTCTTTTAGGTTAGCTTGCTTATATCGAAAGCCAGCAGAGAGAGGATGTATTGTATATTCAATGTTGCTGATCCTTTTTTCAGCAGTAGAGATTCTGGATTTTTTGCATGTCATGTTTTTACAATAGAGAGGTCCAGCCGGACTGTTTCGATTTGGGTTGTTAAAGCAGCCTGGCAAGATTGTATGGCTTCTAAAATGTGTTTTAAGGTGTGCTCAGCTCCCTCTGATTCATCTTCCCTGGCACCAGACACAGTCAAAGCTGCCTGTGAGGGGCCTACGGTCTATCTGTCCTCATCTCAGCCACCCTCGCCCTCCTAGGGCAGGGGTAGATAGCTGCAGAGCCGCTGAGTAATCACAGTTTTCCTTAATGGTGGCTGTATGCTTTGTAGCTGCTGTTTAGGGCAGGGATGTGGACCTCATCTGATGCAGGCAGCCTCAGCCTGTCCCTAGGTGGCAGAGGACCCGAGGCAGGAGAGCCAGTGGCATCTTTAGAGCTCACTGGAGGATTTAGAGCCTGTATGTCCAATTTTTACCATGGTTTTGGTCACCGGAGCAGTGCTAAAGGTATGTCAGAGCTGGGTGTTGTAAGCCCACAATGCCGGCTTCTTAAAGGGGACGTGTATATATGTCCTCCTGCCTCTCAGTGCCATGCTGTCGACGTAAATAGTCGTGCGCTGGTCGGCAAGCAGGTAAAGTGGTTGTAAACCCTTACATATACCCAATGAAGTGACTGGCTTTAGGAAATACCCAGAGATTAAACAAATCCTCCTACATAAATTGTACCTGTTTATCTGCAGCCAATCTCTTCTCTGCATCTATTCAAACTCCATAATTTATACAGCTTGTCTGAGCTTTCAGAAAACAGGGGGCGGGGATCTTTAGTTGTACTCTGCAGAACTCAATGAGAGCTGATTGGAGGGAAGAGACACACCCTTCTACACACAGGAACAGAGCTGAGGCTTTTAATCACAGCATGTGCACAGGAGCTCCCACTCCTGTCACCTTTTTACCTCTTGGTGTCAGGAAGATCTGTGAGAACTGACACTTAGTGCTCTGGATTTAGACAAGTATACACTATATAGGGATATACTTTGTTCATGTTTCATGTCTGCGGTTTACAACCCCTTTAATTCTTGTGGTTAAGTAAAGGTGCAAGAGCACCAAAATGCAAAGATCTGGAGATGAGCTACTTTAACGGCTTTTGTATCCCCCCCCCCCCCCCACTTTGGGGCTTATGTATTAAGCAACCTGCTAGACACTGCTAGATGAATGATCTACTGACGAGGGAGGTCAGAAGTAAAAGAGAGAAAAGACATGGACGAAGGGCTGGCATGACAGGCGTTAAAAGGGTTTTGGTCAAGGAGTGGTTTCAGCCTAGTCTGATAGGAAATGTAAGTGGTGGGACTTACTTGACTGGTGTCTAAGCCAGGAATGGGTGGAGCTACAGGGAGTGGTCTTGCTAGGGGTCTTAGGAGGTCTTCAGTCAGATGGAAGTTGCGTTGGGGAAAATTTCACATCCTCCCTCCCTTTTCTTATTTCTAGATCTTGGTTCTGGGGTTCCCTCTCTACTTTTAAAGAGGCTTTATTGTTTTTTATGTGGTAATTTCTCATGGTCCCAAGTGTGATATAAGGCCCTGGTAGGTTAGTATGGGGCAAACATATACTGTACTTGGTAGGGACCCGTCCAAGGTATGGCTCCCTGTAGTTGGTATGTTGATATCTGTGATTGGTTGTCTCACAGTCAGCGCTGTGGTAGCTGGAGGCCTAATAAGTTGGACACAGGTATTTTCTTCCTTGAGGCGCCAATAAAACTGTGTTTAACCGCTTGCTGACTGCCGCACACACACACATATACGTCGGCAGAATGGCTCGAACAGGCAAATGGGCGTACCTGTACGTACCTGTACGTCCATTTGAATTTATCGCCTATCACATGCACATCACGGGAGCGTGCCCGTGGATTCCACAAACTTGCATGCGTGTTCGCTTCTGCATGCGAGCGACCGGGACAGGGGCGTTTAAAAAAATAAAAAATAATAATAATAATAATTTTTTACTTAATTTTTTTATTTTAACACTTTAAAAAAAAAAAATTTGGGATCACTTTATGTAAACATCCCTTGTAATAGGAATCACTGTGACAGGTCCTCTTTATGGAGAGATGTGGGGTCAATAAGACCCCACATCTCTCATCCAGGCTTACAAGCGTGAAATCGGTGAAAAAAAAAATCACTGATTACATGCCGACAGCCGCGATTGCAGCTTTGTTTACTTCTGGGTGCCGGGTGTGACGTCATAACATCGCGCCCAGTCCTCCGACGGCCATAGAGATGACTGTGATCACCTGGTCACCAGTCATCTCTATGGTTCTTCAGTGAGCGTCGGCTGATTCGTTCTCCGGACTCCCGATGGCACGGGAGAGCCCGGAGAAGCACCGGATGGCGTCGGGAGGGGGGGCGTCCCCTCCTGCTGCCTATAAGAACGATCAAGCGGCAGAACCACCGCTTTGATCATTCTTATGGTGCACAGAATCGCCGGCTGAAGACGGCGATATCTGAATGATGCCTGTAGCTGCAGGCATCATTCAGATATCCCCGCACAAAGCCGAGGACGTCCATGGACGTCGTTGGTGATTAAGTGGTTAATACCCTAGTCATGTGACTTCATGATTGTAGATATGCAGGAACTGAAACAGCAGTCCCCTGGTTGGCTTGCTCAAAAATCTCTCATTTCTTGTGACACTGTTCTCCTGAAGTAATTTTTTATAACCATTGTTGTATTACACAGTGAAGATTGTCCATAGTATGCAGCAATCTCTATGCATGGCCTTCCTAAACTGTAAAGTCCAAAGTACAGGTGATAATACACAATGTAAAAGGTAATTGATGTGTGCTAATCTTCCTTGTGTCTGCTGACTTGTTAACAGTGCAAGCTATACAATTGTACCAGGGCCGGGGCTCCCACTAGGCAAACTAGGCATCCACCTAGGGTGCCCTGCTGCCTAGGGCACCCACCCACTGGTTCCTACTCTCTTCTGTCTGCAACAAACAACTAAGTCTCAGCATCAGCAGGCAGCCGCCGCTCAATTTGCATATAGTGACAGAGGCACAGTGATGGCAGCGGACTGTGTCTGTGTCCCGACTCCCGAATGAGTGGAAACAAGCAAACATTGATTGATGGGCACTGGTAGGCTGAATTTAATGGGCGCTGGAAAGGCTACGTTTGATGGATGCTGGTGTGGCTGCATTGATGAGCGCTGGTAGGCTGTATTGATGGGCACTGGTAGGCTGCACTGATGGTCGCTGGTGAGGCTACATTGATGGGCTCAGGTGAGGCTGCATTTGATGGGCGCTGGTGGGCTGCATTTGATGGGCACTTCATTAAAACGGTGGGGTTTACATGGACAGGGAAAGGGGGGTGGAGTCAGGGGTGGAGCCAAGGGGGGCGGCAAAATGAGGGTTCATCTAGGGTGTCAAAAATCCTTGCACCCGCCCTGATTGTAGTTTTTTTTTAGTTCTTTTTATTCTTTTAAATTGTTGTTTAACTTCTTATCCACCGCCGTCGTCAAATGACGGCGGGAGGCAGACCCTATTGTTCTGGATGGACGTCATATGCGTTGCACCCTTTTAATCCACTAGGGGGCACGTGCCCACTGCTTCACTGGGGAATGGGTGCATGTGCCCGGTGGCGCAATTGCTGCCGGGCACCCACGATTGCCCAGTAACTGAGCAGGAATGTGGATCTGTGTGTGTAAACACACAGATCCACGTCCTGTCAGGGAGAGGAGACTGATGGTGTGTCCCTTGTACATAGGGACACCGATTGGTCACCTCCCCCAGTCACGTCCCTCTCCCACAGTAAGAATCACTCCCTATGGAATACATTAACCCCTTGATCGCCCCCTAGTGTTAACGCCTTCCCTGCCAGTCACATTTATACAGTAATCAATGCATTTTTATAGCAGGGATCGCTGTATAAATGTAAATGGTCCCAGAAATGTGTCAAAAGTTTCCGATGTGTCTGCCGCAATATCTCAGTCACGATAAAAATCGCTGATCGCCGCCATTACTAGTAAATAATAATAATAATAATAATAATAAAAATTCTATAAATTATCCCCCATTTTGTAGACCCTATAACTTAACGCAAACCAATCAATATATACTTATTGCGTTTTTTTTTTTTTTTTACCAAAAATACTTAGAAGAATACGTATCAGCCTAAACTGAGAAAAAATTTGTTTAAAAAAATAATTAAAAAAAATGGATATTTATTATAGCAAAAAGTAGAAAATATTGGGCCAGATTCACGTACAGTGGCGCATATATTGACCGAAGTAGCGCACCTCCTTTACGTTAGACCGGCGCCATGTAGAGGCACAATTACCGTATCCTCGTAGTATTTGCGCATAAATTTGCGCTGGTGCAACGTAATTTCCGAGGCGTAAGGCGGTGTAATTCAAATTGTGAAGGCCGTGGGCGTGTTCCATTTAAATGAGCCGTGACCCCATGCAAATGAAGGGCCGGCCGGATTGTGCATGCACACATGAAGCAGACCATGGTCAGCACCTCTCTGCGCATGCTCACAACTCGGCACGGCGCAATCAGTGAAATTGGAACTAGGCTCGGTCAACTTAGTGAGCTACGCAGAGTGCTTAAATAGACAAAGACAAACGCACTTCCTTTACAAAAGTACATCCCTTTGTATCCCTCCCTATACAGCAAGGTGCTTTTGTTCTGTTGTTTCTTAGCGTTTGTTTGTGACATGTCTTTGAGATATTTGGAGACTGTTTTGGTTGGGGTTTTGAGAGTGTTTTTTGTCTTTTCTGTGTTTTCTTTGCTGTGTTTGTTTTTTATTTATATTTTTGCTGGGCATTTTTATTTTTTTTGCTGGGCATTTTTTTTTTCTGTTTGTGAATGATTTTGGAATGTGGGGGTGACATTCCTGCCGGAAAAGAGGTGTCACCCTCATTTGTGGTGGAGAAGGGTTCCCCAGGACCAGGGAGAAGTGATCCCCAGGTCCGTGTGAATGGTGTATGAATGTACAGTGACATAATTGGAGCCGTGGCATGGCGTTGCAGCTCACAAGTCCTGCATGGTGGGCTTGTGCCAATCCAATGTGATGAGGATGTGATGTGTCTGTGCTAGGGACCACAGTGGTGTGCATGCATGCATTCTCATTGTGCCATGATTAATGTGTGTGTTTAACGTGCAAAGATGCCTAATGTAAGCTGTCTCCTGGCTGCTCTTCCCTCAGAAGACGGGGTAGCCTCGGTTAGGGGGGGATTGTCTGGTTCGGGGGTCAGGTCATCAGGTATGTCAATCTCCAGGCCCTTTCTCACTGCGAAGTTGTGCAGCATGCAACATGCACCGATGATCTGACATACAAAGTTTGGGGAATACAACAGGGTACCATGGGGGGTTCCAGATAGGAGTCATGAGATGGGGTCCCAGTCATTATGCAGAGTCACCCTGAAGGAATAAGACAGAAGGATGTTAGTAGTGCATGTGCCCCTTGTGATTTCAGCATCATGGGGGGGACAGTCATGCCTGCCACCCATGTCACTCACCAACCAGCCAGCTGTCCCCATACATGTTCTGTTCGAATTCTGTTGGGATGGGGCTATGATTGTATATGTAGCTGTCATGGGTGTCATGGGTGGTGTCATGTGTTGGGCTGGTGATGTCCTCCTGCAGGGTTGTGGTTAATTCCATGATGGCATGAGGGGTGAATCTGAAGATGCGATTCACCTCAGAATCACTCATGCCAAAGAGGTCTATGCGTGTGCAGTATATCCTCTCCCGTGCCCTCCTCCGTGCCCTCCTCCTTCTGCGCTCATCTAAAGTCAGTAGTATAGCTAGGAGCATGGATGCCCCTGGCATGTTGGCATACAGATTGTTGTCCAGCAAGTGTGGCTGCTCAGCTCGTCCCTAACGATGTTGCTTTAGCTGACATGTAGACGGATTGTCTAATTTAAAGCAAGCTTTTACATTGCCTAGTTTTAGACAGGACGTGCAGCTGATGCGCACAGCGCGTAGCCTGCACTGCACAAACGTACTTTTGTGGATCGCCGTAAATCCCTCATTTGCATATATATATATATATGTATATTCCATTAGGTCAGAATTCTGCCTGCTCCTACTGAGTATATAAGCAAAATAAATAAAACTTCTGTTCCAGGTTGCCATGTTGCAGAAGAAAGTGTAATTCTTTTTTTTATTTATTTTTTACTGTTTAAAAAAAACAAAAAAAAAACAGCTCCTACAGACTAAAATTGTCTTTTTATTTATTTATTTTAACATTAAAACATAAAATGTCCTGTGTAGCAACTATATGTTTTTTTTCCACAATTTTTCCACAATTTTTTGCAAAAATTCCTGTAATTGTGGAAGACTTTTCTCTCTTGTGAGATTATAGAGCTTGGCCTCTAGATGGCGATGCAGTCCCTTCTATAATGTATACATGTTAGTGTATGTGCAGATTTTTTGCTTTATTTATATACAGTACTATATATATATATATATATATATATATATATATATATATATATATATATATATATATATATAGACTTTGAATCCATTCACATATGTTTATAATGCACATGCTTTATCGCGCTTTATGACACATGTGTGATATATTAAGGTGACCTAGACAGGCTTTTTACATACAAAACTTCCAAAAAATCTTATATGTCACAAAATGTTTATTGCAGCACAATGCAATTCAGTATGGTGTGTTGTCCTGTATTGCTTTAGTGTGTTGTGGTGATTTTCAAAATTAACGGTGACACAAGGTGTTTAATATGTGTAACCTGGGTTATTATTGTGGAGATGTGAAGGTAAACACATACATTCCCACAATGTATAGACATAAGCTTGCTCTAGTGCTTATTTCAATCTGATTGGTTTCTCTAACAGTGAGTCAGTTCCCCACCAGACACTTTGACAAATAAGACAATGCAGTGTTAGAGCCACATTCAGTAAATGTAGAACACTTGCCTTTTGCATCTTATGGGGACACCCTACTGACCACACCTTAATTTAAGGGACAGGGGTGGAGCTAATAGACACATGGGCCCAGATTCATAAAGCAATTACGCCTGTCTAACTGGTGTTAGACAGGAGTAATTTCAAATTTCGCGCGCCGTATCACTAGTTTGAATCCTCAAACCATGATACGGCAGCTTCGGGCTTCGATCCGAGAGGCTTACGTCTTCGTAAGCCTTCGGATCTATGCTGCGATATTTTTGCGGCCGCTGGGAGGAGTTCGCGTCGTTTTCATGCGTCGGGATATGCAAATGTGTTTTTACGGCGATCCACGAAGATACGAGCGGTCTTCGCAATCGCTTACGTCAGTTTTTTTTTACGTACTGTTAAACCAGCTTTTTGCTGGTCTAACGGTGCGTAGCCCATGTTAAGTATGGCCGTCGTTCCCGCGTCGAATTTAATTTTTTTTTTTTTTTTTTTGCGTAACTCGTTCGGGAATAGAAATGTCCGTAAACGACGCTACTCAAACAATGAATGACGTAACAACGTGATTTCGCGCAATGCACGGCGGGAAATTTGCGAACGGAGCATGCGCAGTTCGATCGCCGCGGGAACGCGCCTATTTTAAATCCTTCACGCCCCCTACTCGTCTATATGGATTGCGACGGGAGAAATACACTACGCCGCCGTCGTTTACTGGACAAAATCTACCTGGATTCCACGTAGAGCCAGGTAAGAAACGGCGGCGTAGTGTATTTCTGATACGCTACGAGAATCCAATTCTCTCTGAATCTGGGCCATGGTATATATGGCCAAATTGTGATAACAGTGGGAGGGACTTAAAGGGTTAAATCTAATTAACACCTGGGCCTACTCTTTTCTGGGACAAAAGTGCATAATGGACAGAGTTCAGGGGTTAGGCAGAAGTGGGTAACACACAGAGTTCAGGAGCAAGTAATGCACAAATTGCGGTGGTCAGGAGGGAATGATGCACACAGTGCAGAAGTCAATAGCAAGTAATGCACAAAGCGCTAAGGTCAGGAGTGAATACTGCACAAAAGTGCAGAGGTCAGGAGTGAATACTGCACAAAAGTGCAGAGGTCAGGAGTGAATAATGCACAAAGTGCAGAGGTCAGGAGTGAATAATGCACAAAGTGCAGAGGTCAGGAGTAAATAATGCAAAAAGTGCAGAGGTCAGGAGCAAGTAATGCACAAAGTGCTAAGGCCAGGAGTGAATAGTACACAACAGTGCAGAGGCCATAAGTTAATAATGCACAAAAGTGCAGAAGTCAGGAGTGAATAATGCGGTAAACGTTCAGAGGTCAGGAGTGAATAATGCACAAAGTGCAGAGGTCAGGAGCAAGTAATGCAGAAAGTACTGAGGTCAGGAATGAATAATGCACAAAAGTGCAGAGGTCAGGAGTCAAGAATGCACAGCGTGCATTGGTAAGGAGTAAGCAATGCACAAAATGCAGAGGTCAGGAGTAACTAATGCACAAAGTGCAGAGGTCAGGAGTAACTAATGCACAAAGTGCAGAGGTCAGGAGTAAGTAATGCACAAAGTGCAGAGGTCAGGAGTAAGTAATGCACAAAGTGCAGAAAGCAGGAGTGGATAATGCACAAGGTGCAGAGGTCAGGAGTAAATAATGCACAAAGTGCAGAGGACAGGAGTAAATAATGCACAAGGTGCAGAGGTCAAGAATAAGTAATGCACAAAATGTAGAAAGCAGGAGTAAATAATGCACAAAGTGCAGGAGCCAAGAGTATGTAATGCACAAAGTGCAGAGGACAGGAGTAAGTAATGCACAAAGTGCAGAAAGCAGGAGTGAATAATGCACAAAGTGCAGAGGTCAGGAGTAAATATTGCACGAAGTGCAGAGGCCAAGAATAAGTAATGCAGAAAGCAGGAGTGAATAATGCACAAAGTGCAGAGGTCAGGAGTAAATAATGCATGAAGTGCAGAAGTCAGCAATGAATAATGCAGTGTTCAGTAAGTAATGCACAAAGTACAAAGGTCTGGAGTAGGCAATGCACAAAGTGCAGAGGTCAGGAGTGAATAATGCACAAAAAGTGAAGAGGTCAAACATAAGTAAAGCACATAGTGCCTCCCAAGCATAATGTTGCCCGGCAGACAATATAACAGCCCATGAGTCAGGGATGCCATTGGAGAACTGGGAACAGGGAACCACTTTCCCCCCAGGGACAACTGCCTGAAATGGAGGACTGTCCTCCGAAACTGGGGACATCTTATCAGCCTGTATTATTTCTGTCTTGATCAGGCTCTTGTAGTTAGTCTTCTGTACTAACATCCAAATTTTCAGGACAGGCTTTTGGGGTGTACCCCTTTCTTCCAAGTCTAAGCAGTACTTCTTGGAGCTTAAGGAAGGGGGGGAAAACCCCAAACACTTGTCTGGAAAATTGAATGTTAATGCAAATAAAAAAGGTATCACAGACAGTGCTCACTTATTCTTCTGTGTTAAAGAGAAAGAACTGTGAGTATTGCCCATAGAAACCATGCAGATTCTCCTGTAATTAGCAAAACAAAAGATGAAAGCTGATAAGTTGCTATGGGGAAAAACAATAGTCCACATATTTCCACATGTGATAACATTGGGGGTTATTTACTAAAATCCCCTTTGCACTTCAAGTGCAAACTACAAGTGCAAAGTGCACTTGAAATTGCACTGAAAGCGCAGTCGCTGTAGATCCGAAGAGGACATGCAAGGAAAACAGAATTTTAGCTTACACATGATTGAATGATAAAATCAGCAGAGCTTCCCCTCGTTTCAGATCTACCCCTCAGATTTACAGCGACTGCACTTCCAAGTGCACTTTCAGTGGAATTTCAAATGCAATTTGCACTTGCCTCTCGTAAATAACCCCCATGTCTGTATTTAATACTGTTGGAAACAATATAATGTAATTCATTTTGATTTTTAAAGGCAATGTTGTATTCAAATAAAAAAGAGATGCAATAAACAGGTCAAGTAAACCGAGTGGTAGGTTTTCCGTAAGGGTTTGTATACATGAATGCCGGGTGTACTTTCTGTGTTTCAAATCTCCTGCCACACATACTGATCACCTAAACATACTCCGTACTCCTAAGGATTTTTCATTCTGCCCTCTCTTTGATCCAAACTCAATCAACGATTGGATGACAGAGAGCTCCCTTAAACTCAATGGATCCAAAACAGAACTTCTGCTCCACGCAAACGAAAGATAAAAGCTGAGACTTCATGGACACCACCCACCATCCTTGGACAGACCATTACCCCGAGCACCAAAGCCAAAAGTCTCGGAGTCATCTTTGACTCGGAGATGTCGATGGATGCACAAATAGGATCAGTAGTGAGCGGATCTCACCATCTTCTCCGCCTGTTGCGTAGACTCATCCCCTTCATCCCAGGAGTAGTAGTAGAAACAATCATCAATTCCCGACTTGACTACATAAACTCCCTCTACATAGGACTACCTAAATACCAGATTTCGCGCCTACAAGTCGTCCAAAATATGGCAGCGAGACTGGTAACGAGGATCGGGTCACATTTAAAGTGGAGGTTCACCCTAATTTCTCACTTAATATTAATAAAATTACCTTCCATTCAATCCGTGGTTTTTTTTTTTTTGCTTAAGGCTTACCTTTTTTTTTGTTTCATTGCGGCCTGTCAATCATTTTCCAACGCGGGGGAATGGGCGTGCCTATCGCTTTTCCCCCGACGGCGCTGTCTCCTGGGAATCAGTCCTGACGTTCCCAAGAGACGCTCTCTGATCAAATACCACGATATTTCGGCGGTCACGTGACTCGGCTCGCCGTCAGCACAGCACAGCCCAGCACATGCGCGGGATACAGCGGTGAATGCTGGGACGCCAGCATTCACCGTATCCCGGAAATGAATACTGCTGGGCTTCAACGTGCCCAGCGTGCCCTAATTAAAAATGACAACTGCCTGGACCACATTATATAAAATATCCTTTGGAGCTAAAAGATCATGCTGACGGCAAAAACAGTGGGACACACGGGCTGCGAGTTATGGAAGGTAAGAGGGGCACAATAATAAAAAATAAAAAAATCGATGGAACCCCCGCTTTAAGACCCTCTGTCTCACCCACAAGTGCACACAAGGAAACGCTCCTCAATACTTGTGCGAGAAAATAAAACATTACACCCCCCAATCGCATTCTCCGATCAACCAATCAAAACCTCCTACACATCCCCAAGTCCCGCTACAAATCAAAGGGAGAACAAAGATTTGCAGTCCAAGGACCACGGCTATGGAACGCTCTACCCACAAACATCCGCATGGAGGAAAACCATCGGGCCTTCAGGAAAAAACATAAGACCCACCTCTTCTGAAGGATCAGGATGACACTGGATGGAAATAAGCGCCTTGAGTCGATCTAGTTTGCATTTGTAGCGCTATACAAGTTATTCAATCACTCACTCACTGATGCCGCGTATACACGATCATTTTTCGGCATTTAAGGTTCTGAAAAACGAACAAAAAAAAATTCGAACATGCTGCATTTTTTAACCACTTAAGCCCCGGACCAATATGCTGCTAAATGCCCAGAGGGGTTTTTACAATTCGGCACTGCGTCGCTTTAACAGACAATTGCGCGGTCGTGCGACGCGGCTCCCAAACAAAATTTGCGTCCTTTTCGTCCCACAAATAGAGCTTTCTTTTGATGGTATTTGATTGTCTCTGCGATATTTATTTTTTGCGATATAAACGTAAAAAGACCCAAATTTTTGAAAAAAAATGATATTTTCTACTTTTTGTTATAAGAAAAATCAAATAAACTAAATATTAGTCAAACATTTAGGCCAAAATGTATTCAGCCACATGTCTTTAGTAAAAAAAAAAAATCACAATAAAAAAAAAAAATTAGCTACCTAGCGGCAACAGTGACACTAATACTGCGATCAGAAAACTTAGTGACACTGGCAATAGGGGGTGAAAGGGTTAACTAGGGCGGTGATCAAGGGGTTAAAATTTTATTAGGGGGCGGTAGGGGGCTACCCTGGACCTAATACTAACTGCCTGTCACACTAACTGTCACACTGACACGAAATGCAGTGATCAGTAAATATATGATCACTGCATTCAGTGACACTGTGACAGGGGACTGGGGGGGTTATCGGGGGGGGTTTTATGTGCCCATGTGTACTGTGTTAGTGTAGTGTTGGTGCAAACTCACTGTGTGATTTCTTCTCTCCTCAGTGGCGGTTGAAAAGACCGCCACAGGGAGAGATTACATCACTTCCCCCACAGACAGAGGGTGGGGGAGTGCGCGGATTGGCTGGGAGCGATCGCGAGGGGGTGGCTAAAAACAAATAGCTGCCCCCTTATCCCAGATCGCCCCTGCAGCCACAGGGACCGATGCAAGTACCAGGGGGGGGGGACCCCCGACCCACGTCTAGCCAGGGACGTACAGGTACGCCAATGTGCCTGTCCGTGCCATTCTGCCGACGTAAATGTACATGCAGCGGTCCTTAAGGTCCAATGTCATTTTTCAGGTTGTAAAAAATGATCGTGTGTGGGCTAAAACGACTTTTTAAACCCGCGCATGCTCAGAAGCAAGTTATGAGACGGGAGCGCTCGTTCTGGTAAAACTACCATTCATAATGGAGTAAGCACATTCATCACGCTGTAACAGACAGAAAAGGGCAAATCTTTTATTAACAAGGAATCAGCTAAAGCAGCCCAAAGGGTGGCGCCATCCGCATGGAACTTCCCCTTTAGAGTGCCGTTGTACATGTTGTACGTCACCGCGCTTTGTTCATCATTTTTTTAAAACAATGGTGTGTGGGCAACATCGTTTTTAATGATGAAGTTGGAAAAACTTACTTTTTTGGACATGCAGAAAAACTACGTTTTTTTTCATGCTGAAAAATGATTGTGTGTAGGCGGCATCACTCATTACATTTGGATCTCTAAACTCTGGTGATGTCCTCTCCGGGGGGATCTCCTTCTTTGTGGTGGGCTGGGGAATACAGGCCAATTGGACGCAAGTAATTACTTGGCCCAACATTTTGATAACAAGTGAAAATCCATGTCCAGCGCCCCTCTACCGCTCTTCCTAATATTGACAGGAATGTGGGTGCAGGTGGGTGGCCCCCGAGCGCAGAAGTACATACCTAAGCAAATATTTCATGTTTTGCTGAGATACATTTATATTTTATTTCTATCGATTTTACTTTAAATATAACTTTTATTTTAGGTCTGCAGCTCCTTTAAATAGACAATCCACATTAGTAAGACGAAATGATGAGTGTGCAGAAACTATAAGGTGGGAAGACAGTCGGGTATTTTCCTCTATTTGATGTGATTAGATTGTAAAATCTGCATATAGCATATGTCAGCCCCTGTCCAGGTTATAATTAGGGAGTCTTTTCTAATTTCTCAGGTGGTGTGGTTAATACTATCCATATGGCTTGTTTTGTGATTTCATTCTATTCCGTTTTTAGGTATAATTTCCCACTTAAAGTCCATCTGTCCTTCGTAATTATTAGGCAAGTTTCCCATATAAACGGTCCGTGCAACTGTATTATTCCTTTTCCGTTAAGTCCTATTAGAGGAAAACATCATCACAAGATGTCTCATATATCACTCGTGTCTGTTTTCTCAGCTGGAGCAATGTTCTGAGAATCTGCTATGTCATAAAAATTCATCTTCCAAAAAGTTGAACTTCGGCATCTGTTATTGGTGTTATCATATATAGTGATTTTCCTAATGTACTCATCTAGTAGCTATATTAGTGCACTTGTAGTGAAATCAATGGAGTACTACATACCGATCTGCACTATAGGGCTCATAATACACATGATCACATTTTCCGACAACAAATGTGTGATGCCAGGGTTTTTTCGAAAAATCCAACTTGTCCATCGGACAATTGTTGTCGGAATTTCTGAAAACACGTGTGGGATAGCATGCTTTAACATTTTCTGACAACAAATGTGTGATGTCGGATTATCCGATCGTGTGAACAGAAGTCCATCGGAAAAAAATCCAAAGTACAAACACGCATGCTCCGAACCAATGCTAACCATAAGACAACATTAGCAGAAATTGCCCAAAGGGTGGTGCTAAAGAGCTGAAAAAAACACGTAGTATGTCTATTATGTCACTACGTTCTTGTTTGTTGGCTGACAACGTTTTGCTGTCCGTATGCAGAACAAGTTCACGGCCAACGCCCTTCGCACAAAATTCCATGGATTTTTCCGATGGAAATCTGATCGTGTGTATGAGGCTTAAATATATAGTCACGCCACCCAAAACTGACTTTTCAGCTTTTTGGAAATGCTTGAGAACTTAAAGGAGTTGTAAAGGAAAAAAATGTTTTGGCTAAAATTAATGTCTGCAAGGTATTAAATTCCTTCATCTATATCACCTCCGGCATTCTAGTTTCTGTTCTCTCATTCACTTCCTAGTTTGCGGTGCTCTTTCATGTAAGAACTACATTTCCCAGTATGCATTGCGGCACGCCCAGTAATTCACACTTCCTTGAAGTCTCTAAGGCGGCGTACACACGGCAGAGAACCTCGACGGGCAGAACACATCGTTCCGCCCGTCAAGGTTCTCTGCCGGCCGTCGAAATCGGCGACCAGCCCGTCGGGAATGGCAACCAGCCATTCATCCAGGCGGGCCGTCGAGCAAATAGAGAGCGTGCTCTCTATTTCTGCTTGACGGGCTTCCCGACGGGATGCTCGCCGAGAGCGTACACACGGCCGAGGTTCTCGCTGGAATGCAGCTTCCAGCGAGGTTCTCGCTGGTTTCCAGCGAGAACCTCGGTCGTGTGTACGCCGCCTAACACGTAAAGAGCGTCCTGCCGCAAGGTTCCCAGGAGTGGGCGAGCGCGTCACTGACCACCGAAGAAAAGCCTCCCTTCACGGTGGTGAGTAACAATCAGACAAGCAGGAAGTGAACAGAACAGAGAAGAAATAGAGCAACTTCTGAGCAAAAACGAACAATGAGAAAGTGAAAAGAGGAATGTCTGCAGGTAAAGGATGCTTATTATGAAAAAAAATTTTTTTCCTTTACAACCCCCTTTAAAGCATACGTTCACCTTTTGGAGCATGTTAGACATTCCAACCACATTTCGGGTGTAATATGTACCATGCTTCAGACTTGCCCCCGATCCCCCTCCCTGTGACAGCGGGCAATGGTTCTTCTCCCCGCAACAGCTGTCACATTTAGAAAATAGCGTGGCCATGTGTGTCTTGGATGCATCATTCATTTACAGCAGTCTGTGAATGAGAGAACTACAAGTACTGCCATGCATTTCAGCTCATGGCTTGTAGTTCCCAATGGACTTTGAGGGTTTAAATTTTTAGCCCATATAGGAGGTATGGGCTGAAAGCTGCAGGGCTTGTTTGCAGGATCCTGTCATTGCACCCCTGATCCACTGATCACAGTTGCAATGCTTTGCAGGCTCCTGCGGGGAAATAAATAAATAAATGCGCATATTTTTTCCTGCAAAAATATGTACATTTATTATTTCTTTCCCAAAAGGGGAACATAGCCTAAAAGGTGAACCACACAATCTATAATTGGCCTTTGCAGCAAGGTGCACATGGCAGGGCATTGCACATAACAAACAAATAAAAAGATTACTTAGCACACTTACCGACTAGCGATGGACTCGGGTGCGTTTGGATTGAACCGGCCAGGAAACCGGCACTGCACACCACCATTCATAAGTAGCCTGTGTATGTGGCATTGGGAAATGCCTCAATGTTTGGCGGTGTGCAGTGACGGCTTCCTGGCGGGTTCGAGCCAAACCCGCCCGAGCCCATCATTACTACCGACCAGCCTGCAAAACAACCAAATTGGCACTGTCTAACTGTTTTTCTGTTAAATACAAAGGGTTTTCTTTGCACACATTTGCAAATATATGCGCAAGCTGCAGTGCCCACACTAAGAAACCTTTGTATATACTGTCCATTCTTATATGTGCTCCTACAATGGAGGCTCTAAAAATTTAGAGCTAGGACCACAAAATATACAGAGGTCCCTTGGCCTGGGCATTGCGGCTTACGCATATATTTGTAAATATGTGCAAACAAAACCCTCTGTTTTTAACATGAACTGTTATACAGGGAAAATTTGGTTGTGTTGCACCAGTCATGCAAAGAGTGAAAGCAGCCTCAGACTAGACTATGTCCAGGCCACACCCCCAACATGTTTCACCCCACCCACAGGGCTTAGTTATGGTCGCCCATGTGTCATGGTCGAAACATGTTAGGAGTGTGGCTTGGAGAGAGTCTAGGGCCCCAGTGATGCTAACCTTGGCACCCCAGGTTTTTACGGCTGCTAGCGTAGCGCTTTTAATCCCTGATTTTAACCCCCCGCTAGTGGCTGAAAAGGGTTAAAAGAGCTGCTCTAGCGGCGCTTTTCCGGTGGTACTCATTGATTTCAATGGGCAGGGGCTTTTAGGAGCCGTGAGTTTACCTCTACTAATGCGTTGCAAAGAAGCCCTGCCCATCATCATCAATCATCATTTTAACTCTTTCTCTGCCAAATGGTGCAGCAAAAAAATGACAGTAAAGAACCACTAAAAATAGCGGCACTTTACCGCCGACGCCCCCACCGCCCTTGTGTGAAAGGGGCCTAAAAGTAGAACCTGACAGGGTCTCTTTAACTATGCAAAAATGTCTAAATCTGACCATACACAATATAATCTGATTGTACATTCTCTTTTGTATGTAATGTGTCTGGTTACAAATAGAATTTACAGCATGGCCCCCCCTAAGTTGTGAACAGGGGCCTAGTCTCTTTACAATGCTCATTACGTTCCTAACATTTTTTTCCTCTAACCACTGGTAACTATGCTTCAACCTTGACTCATCCTTACTTTATAATACTCTCTGCTATCATTGCTATGCATGACACACCTTGGACATAGTTTTCCCTGCCTACAGTACATGCTTGCACTTAACGTGTTTGTTACCCCAGCATGTCATATTTCTAATGTGTGCCTGCTGTACTATGTACTTGTATGGAAAAGTATCCTTTTCTCTTTGTGTGGTTTCCTTTGTGTGAAACCGCTGGTGTTCCTGCCAGTCCTACTGCATTCCTAATAGAAACTGACCACACTAAGCAGGAGAACACAGCATGATCAGTTCTCTAACTATGTTGGGAACTCAGCCTGATCTCCTCCAAAGATCAGACTTGTCCTGACACCAAGACCTCCGCCCGCAGAGCAATTCACTGGGGAGTACAGTGTGCTGCTGAGAATAGAGATTATATGATTAGTTATAAAAAAAAAAAGAAGGAAAACAAGGTATTTATAATGTTTTTTTTTTATATATCTATACACAAATGTTTTGCCTTATCTTTCATTTTTAAACTGAATTGGTTGTTTTACAAGGTGATCATTTACAGTCACGTTAAGCCTCTTTATTTATTTATTATTTTTAATTTATTCATTTATTTTAGTTATGTATTTATCTATCTATTTTTATTTAAAGGGGTTGTCTCATGGATTTTCACCTTAAAGTGGATGTAAACCTGATTTTTGTTTTATTATTTTGATGTCACAATGTACAGTATACGATTTCCTATAATCTGTGCCCAGTCTTGCCACACAGAGTTTATCCAGCTCTAAACAATCCTCTTTTATTGTTCAGTGAGATAAAACGGACTTACAGAGAAAAACCTTGGTCCGTTCCGCCCCCTTGATGTGAGTGACAGGTTATTTACATATATCATGGACTAGCTTCAGGCAGGCATTATTTTTTAATTCCCACCCCACTCCTTTTCTGAAGTCATGTGGTTATTTTTCTGGATTTTGACTGGATGTTAGTGATCATAGCAGAATTTAGTGTAAGAAATACACAGGAAAAAATGCATGTTGACAAGGGGAGTGTAGAGGAGGGCCGAGAGTCTGACATCACAACTCCACCCACAGAGCTCCAGACAACAGACCCACCCACAGAATCTGCAGTTTTTCAGGTCTCATAACAGACAGAGGGGAGACATTTGACAGGTAAGGATACATGCAGGAGGCATGTATATCCTTATAGAACACCACTATGGCAGTAGTATAGAAAGGATGAGAGTGGGTTTACATCCACTTTGATGCAATCTATGCATTACGATGAAAAACCTTCTGTGCTGCAGCTGCCCCCAGAGCCCCCCTTTTTCTTACCTGAATCACATAGTTCTAGGGGTGTGCACGTGCCCAGCCACTGGATAGATTGATAGCAGCGGGAGCCTACCAATCAAATTAAGTGACACGAGATTGGGGGTGGGGCCAAGTCCTGCTGCCTGTGTTAATGGACGCAGCAGTGAGACTTTTGAGTGAGCAGCATGGGTGCCCCCAGGGTACCCAACGAAGAGGAGGAGCCAGGAGCATTTGGGGGCACCTCAGAGGAGTATGACTTTTTTGTTATTTAAAAAAAAAACTTTACAATCACTTATTTATTTATTTATTTGTTTCTATTGTTTGAATTAGATGAACTAACTATTTAACTATGTACCCTTAAGGTAAGGCCATTCCCTTTTAAGCTGCCCCTTAAAAATAGCATTAGAAAATGTATTTTCAGCAGTAAGTGTCTACAATCATCCAGCAACACAAAGCTCCTTTCCCCCAAGACTCCTTTTACGCATTTAGTCAGTCGTTGATTAGACAAATCAAAAATGGACTGCAATGTATCCCTATGTACGACTAGATGTAAGTGAACGTGCGTCCATTTACATTTGGGTTCATTCGCGTTAGATGGACCAAAGGCAATACGTTTGCGATGCATCCAGGTCCACTGTTACAGAGCTGACCGTATGTGGGCGGACGCGCGTCCGTTGACATGCAGTTGACTATAGGGATTACGTGGGTCTGTTTTTCCTCCATCACAAGATGTAGAAAAAAAATCGGGAGAGAAAAGGATATCACATAAATCTGAATCAGTCTTTGGATCCACTGCTGAAACAGAATGGGGGGTGTTCATGTGAAAGGGTCTAAGAACAATGCACATGCATTGTTCCACTTCCCCCATTGTCTCGTGACGCACAACCCCCACTAGGTGGCACCAGCGCCCAATGAATTCTCCATCCTCATAATAACTGCAATCATTAGATTACAAACAATTAAACTAATTGCATAGTGTAATTTAAAGCCAGTATTTTAAAGACTCTTCACTTTGAAGGGAATTATTACTGCTGTTGGTATTGTTACCTCCCTAATGAAGAAGCTTTATATATAGAAGTGCACATCTGTTGCTGTAATGTCCCAATGCACAGATGGGCTGGACTGCAACTCGGCTTCGCACACAAACATCCAGAGAGAAGTGTAGATATTGTTCCTGTTGTGCTCCCTTCATCCCAGTACTGTATTCCTTCACTCAACCCTTTCGCTGCCAGAAGCTCCTTCTCATTCTCTGGACCGCAATCTGTTTATGTAGCAGAAACCTGTTCAGTAAAAGAAAATGCCGCAATCAGCCTGATTCATTGTAAAGGGTTATTGCAGCGTTTCGCAACCTATTTTCAACTGCGGCACCTATTTAAAGTATGCAAAAGCTGGGGGGTCTAAAATGTAAAAAAAATCTAAATGTTACATATCAATGGGAAAGCTGAGCCTGGGAATACGCACACAACCGCATGATTACATTTTCTTCACATCAGAAGCCCCCCCCCCCATCACATCAGAGCCCCTCATCACATCAGAGCCCCCCCCATCACATCAGAGCCCCATCACGTCAGAGGCCCCCCCAATTACATTAGAGGCCATCCCATCAGAGCCCTCTCTTCACATCAGATCCCCCCCATCACATCAGAGGTCCCCCCCATCACATCAGAGGCCCGCTATCACATCAGAGCCCCCCCATCACATCAGAGGACATCTCTTTACATCAGAGCCCTCTTTTCACATCAGATCCACCCCCATCACACCAGAGCCCCCCCCCCCCATCACATCAGACGCCCCCTATCACATCAGAGCCCCCCCCATCACATCAGAGGCCATCTTTACATCAGAGCCCTCTCTTCACATCAGAGCCCTCTCTTCACATCAGACCCCCCCATCACATCAGAGGCCCCCCCCTCATCACATCGGAGGTCCCTCCATCACATCAGAGGCCCTGCTTTCTCATCATAGGCCTTCCCTTCACATCAGAGCCCCCTCTTCACATCCGAGCCCCCCTCCCATCAGAGGTCCCCATCACATCAGAACCCTCTCTTTACATCAGAGCCCCCTTTATATCAGAATTCCCCGCCCTCCAATAACACCAGAGGTCCCCCTTTCACATCAGAGATCCCCCTTCACATCAAAGTCCTCTCTTAATATCAGATCCCTCTTTACATCAGAAGTCCCCCCATCACATCAGAGTTTCCCCATCACATAAGAGGCCCTCCTTTCACATCAGAGGTCCCCCCTTCACATTAGGGCCCTCTCTTCACATCAGAGCCCCCCTTTACATCAGAAGTCCCATATCACATCGGATGCCCTTCTTTCACATCAGAGGACCCCCTTCCCATCAGATCCCTCTCTTCACAGCAGAGCCCCCCCCCTTTACATCAGAAGTCCACCCTATCACATCAGAGGTTACCCCATCACATAAGAGGCCCTCCTTTCACATCAGAGGTTCCACCTTCACATCAGAGCCCCCCCCCCCTTACATCAGTAGTCCCACCATCACATCAGAATCATCTCCTCAAACCAGAGCCCTCTGCTCTTATCAGAGGTAGCCCATCCCATCAGAGCCCTCTCCTCACATTAGAGCCCCCTTCCTATCAGAGGTCCCTCCATCACATCAGAGCCCTCTCCTCACATTAGAGCCCCCTTCCTATCAGAGGTCCCTCCATCACATCAGAGCCCTCTCTTCACATCAGAGCCTCCTCTTCACATCACAGGTCCCCCCATCACATCAGAGGCCCCTCATCACATCAGAGGACCTCCCTTCACATTAGAGGTCCCATTTCCCATCAGAGCCCCCCTTTCCCATCAGAGGTACCCATCACATCAGAGACCTCCTTCACTATCAGAGGCTTCCTCTTTATATCAGAGTCCCCCTTTCACATCGAGTCCCCACTTCACATCAGAGGTCGCCCCATCACATCAGAGCCCTTCTTCACATCTGAGTCCCCCTTCATCTCAGAGGCCCCCCATCAAATTAGAGGTCCACCATCATGTCAGGAGTCCCTCCATCAAATCAGTGTGCCCAGGGCCGCCATCAGGAATTATGGGGCCCCTTACACAGCTTCAGGCATGGGCCCCCTGGAGCAGAGAACCGAGGGGGGGGGGGGGGGCTGCCACCTGAAATTGAGAAGGCAGGAGGGCTGCCGCAAATTAAGAAGCGGGGGTGCCCCCGCTAATTGAGAAAAGTAATATGGAAAAATATATATGTGAAAAATAAAAATAAATTACAAAAAAAGGGGAGTTGCCATCCAGGACCCTGGGGACCTCTCGGCCCTTTAATAAAAATAAAAAATAAAAAAATAAACCTCTGGGCCATTTAATAAAAATGTATAAAAAAATATATAAAAAAAATAAAAAATAAATTAATTTACAAAAAATAAAGAAAAGGGTGGTTGCCATCCGGGGCCCTTTAATAAAAAAACTACATATATATATATAAAAAAAAAAAATGAAAAAAATATTTAATTTTTTTTTACTTTTTATTTTTTTATAAAAAAAAGGGGGGGTTGCCTTTTGGGGGCCCTGGGAACCTCTGGATCCTTTAATAAAAAAAAATAAATAAAAAATATATGAAAAAAATAAACATTTATAAAAAATAAATACAAAAAAGGGAGGTTGCCACATGGGGCCATGGGGACCTCCGGGCCCTTTAATAAAAAAAAATACATATAAAAAAGAAATTAAAAAAAAATATTAACTTTTTTTATATAAAAAAAAAGGGGGATTGCCTTCCGGGGCCCTGGGGACCTCTGGGTCCTTTAATAAAAAATATATAAAAAAATATATGAAAAAAATAAAAAAATAAACATTTATAAAAAATAAATAAAAAAAGGGGGTTGCCACATGGGGCCCTGGGGACCTCCGGGCCCCTGGGGACCTCTGGGACCTTTAATTAAAAAATATAATAATAATAAAAAAAGAAATAAAAAGAAAAAAGAAGTATTTATTTTTATTAAAAAAAGGAGGGTTGCCATCCGGGGCCCTGGGGACCTCCAGGCCCTTTAATAAAATAAATAAATAAATAAAATAAACAAAAAAATATATAAAACCTCCAGGCCCCTGGGGACCTCTGGGCCCTTTAATAAAATAAATAAATAAATAAATAAAATAAACAAAAAAATATATAAAACATTTTTTTATATAAAAAAGAGGGGGGTTGTCATCCGGGGTCCTGGGGACCTCCGGGCCCCTTACAAAAAAAGGGGGGGGGGTTGCCACCCCAGCCCCTGGGGACCTCTAGGCCCCTTACAGGTGTACTGCATGTACCCCCTGATGGCGGCCCTGAGTGTGCCCTTCACATCAGAGCCCCCCTATACATCAAAGGCCTCCTATAAATGAGTCCCACATCACATCACAGTCCTCCTGTTATAAAGCTCTGAAATCACAGAGCCTTCCAATTACCTAGTCCCCCCATCATAGAGGCCCAGATCACACAGTCTCCTCTTGACATAAGAGCCCTACCTTTTGGCTCCAGAAGCCTGGCGGAGGAGGTCGGGAGAAGACAGACTTTTGTTTTCTCCTGAATGCTAGTGGTGGTTCTGCATGCTGCCTGTAAGTCATGCTGTAATGCCATGGTGAGGGCGAGTCAGCCATCATCACCATAGCAAAGTGTAATGCCGTGTGTCCTGGCCTTAGAACGTCATTGGTTGTGATGGTGCTGGTGGATGGACCACCTGCACCATGGCACGTCATAATGCTGATGCAAAGCAAACCTGGGTCCATGTTTGTGGCACTATGGGGGAACCCAGAAAGCTATTAGGGTGCTGTGGCAACCTGGTTGAGAAATACTGGTTTATTGTGGCATGATCGGTAGAACATGATTTCTGATTGGTTTAGTACGGCACTCTGCATGGCATCACTTAATTTTATACTGCCTTACTTATTGAGGTGTTAGTTTAATATCATACCAACTAAAGTTCCTCTTTTGCTCAATCTGTCTCTTGGAGCCCTAAGAAATATCTGGTATTTTGGGGTATGGGGGAACATATGACCTTCTCCTGTATTTCCTTGGATAGAGTGCTTGGCCCTGCGCACCCAAACATTATGCGGGGAAGGGTTCCCCTATAGGTTCACTTACCTAACTCTGACACAACACGTACACAGGGATAAGGCTCTTGCCTCCTAAAGACAAAAAGAATGGCTAAGGTAAGTAAGTTAGGGGCGCTCTAAAATTACATCCGTCACCTTACCCATCGGGGATCAGTGACATGTTCTCTTTAAACACATCCATACTGTGATAATGCAAAATACATCTAGTTAAGAGTAGTACACACGAAAGGGACTTTTTTCCAGTTACAGGTGTAATCTGGTGGGCTAAATCATTCATTGGTTACTGACA
The DNA here is from genome assembly GCA_029574335.1 of Rana kukunoris. Classification (NCBI taxonomy): domain Eukaryota; kingdom Metazoa; phylum Chordata; class Amphibia; order Anura; family Ranidae; genus Rana; species Rana kukunoris. The sequence continues at coordinate 473,243,435 of CM056051.1, read as the reverse complement.
TCCCCTATGACCTCCCACAGCAAGACCAGCTTGCCACCAATCCTGGCTCAGTGCTCTGCTGCATGGAGTCTCACTCCTTTTGCTAAAACTCAGCTGTATATACTCCTCCTGTTGTATTTACCTTAAAGAGGAGTTCCACCGTAAATTTTTTTTTACTTTTTTTTTAATTCACTCCCCTCCCCCTTACATGCCACATTTGGCATGTAATTTTTTTTGGGGGGGGAGTGGGGGCTTCAGTAGGAGTGGGACTTCCTGTCCCACTTCCTGCTTCCGCCAAGGGGCTGGTTAGGCGATTAAGCCTTTATCGCCTACACCAGCCCCTCCCTGTAGGCGATCACATGGGACACTGACAGGTCCCATGCGATCGCCTCTCCAAACAGCGGCGAGCTGCGCCACGCGTGCATGCGCAGTGCGGCTCGCGCATGCGCAGTGGGTGCCCGGCCGTGAAGCCGAAGGCTGTCACGGATGGGTGCCCACAGTCGGGATGGAGACGCCGGCTGGGGAGGGGGGGAGAGGAGCGGAGCCCCGGTCGGCGCGTCGCTGGAACGCAGGAGCAGGTAAGTGAGTGTTTATTAAAAGCCAGCAGCTACACTTAAGCCAGCAGCTGCTGACTTTTAATAAACACAATTTTGGGCTGGAACACCACTTTAATATGAAAACAGGTGTGTGGGATGCAAGACTTGGATCTCTAGAAACTGTTAGTTGATTCATTCCTTTATTTATTCCTTTATAACAGGTATGTTGAACCCCAATAAGGCTGAGTAGGCAATTCAGTAGGGTTACTCCATAAAGTACAATGGGAGATCCACTGAACTTTAAGTGACACTAAACAATATCTTTATTCTCCAAAAATAGTCCATACATATCCACTACTTAAAGTCATAGTTCACCTTTACAGAAAAAAAGTAATGGTAACCAAACACTGTACACCCTCCCCACCAAGTCCCTGCAGTACTCACCTCTGGGGTTGCCGAAATGGCAGCACCCCACAGCCAGTTCAGCGCTCTTCTCCCTCTTCTCTGTGCAGCCCTTTTGGGACATGCCAGATCAATTTTGATTGGCCAGCGCCATCACAATTAATCATACTGGTCTATCCAAGAGCGCTGCAGGCAAAAGAGAGACAAGAGTGGGGATTTTAAATTCCAAGACCGCTGGAGTGGCTGCAGGGGTGCTGACAGCTCAGGATCACGTACATAAATACAGTGAAGAACAGGGAGGGTGGGGAGGGTGTCTGGTGTTGGTTCACATTTAATTTTTTTCTGGAGGGTGAACTAACCCTCTAATTGTCCTGTATTGGTCCGGGAAATGCTTCACTGACTATGATTGGTGGTGTGTAGTAAAGGCTTCCTGGGGGGGTTCGATCCCGAACACACCCGAGTCCCGAGCCCATCAGTATTGATGACGTCAGAGAGGAAGACGGTGGCGATGGACCCGGCATGCGGTGATGGATTACAGCCGGGGAACCCTGGATGCAATGTGTGTGCCTATAGGTTAATTGAGAACAACAAAGCATAAAAGCAAAGACTGGAATTAAAAACAAAATGAACACGGGGTGACTTTTTTTTAACCACAAATAGGTTAATATAAAATATTTTAATTATCATATTTTTTCTGAACTCCAGAAAGATATAAAAACACCAATTAATGCAGTTTTGTATTTATTAAAAGTATTTTCAAATGCAACTAGAGTAGGTATCTAAATTTGTCTTGGCATTAACCAATCGTATAGTTAAGAGGAGGGCCAGTACTAGGAGCCAATCAGGTGTGTTTCAGCACACATGTGCTGACAAAAAACATACAGCAGAAGAGAGCAGAGTGATGAGCTCATCAGCGTGTTTTTGTTATTTTACTGTTCCATAAAGAGGCCAGAATGTGACCTAGCTGAATTGTTTTACTGTAGTCAGGTCAAGTCCGGTCACTGACCAGCAGGGCTATTCAAATCTCAAAACTGGATGGGCAGGAATATAAAGTCTTTGGCAAATAAAGCAGCTCCCTTCTATATATTTCATCTGTGTATTTAGCTGTTTTCTTGGAGTTCAACCTTAAATAATCTAGCCATATATTGGGCTCAGATGACTCCTAAAGTAAACAGATATTCCCTAAGATGCTGGTTCTCATACAAGTGGTGTGTGTAATTTCACTAAGATCATCATCACCGTTTGGAGTTTGGGTAAATAATAAATGATATATGAATTGGATTTGTATTTTAATTATCTAGGCATAAGGCATAATATGATGTTTTAGTAGCTGTTAGTAATAAATTACCAGAGGTTAGGTGACCCACATCAAGGGGTGATATTTTGGCTTTCCTAAAAGTGCAAATACTTAAACATTTTAAGAAACAGTAGGACATTGAAAATCCAGGATTATTAAAACTCCTATAGTGATTATATCTGCTCACAAGGGTTATGTTACACACTGTTTTCTAATAAATTGGAATATGATATGGAAATTACACACCTATAGAGTATGTGCATTTTGGTCATATTTTTTTATTTACTCTAATGTAGTGTCATCAAATATCACAGTGGAGGGTGGGAGTACATAGACCAGACTTCCTCAACTGATTTAACCAAGAGGAACCCTTAAACGAATTTTCAGGTCCTGGAGAATCCTTACTAAAACCATTTTGTCGGGAGTCAATAGGAAATGCCCCTGAAGCCGCGTACACACGGCAGAGAACCTCGGCGGGCAGAACACATCGTTCCGCCCGTCGAGGATCTCTGCCGGCCGTCGAAATCGGCGACCCGCCCGTCGGGAATGGCAACCAGCCATTCATCCAGGCGGGTCGTCGAGCAAAAAGAGAGCGTGTTCTCTTTTCACTCGATGGGATTCCCGACGGGCGGGGTGAGCCAGGAGCGTACACACGGCCGAGGTCCTCGCTGGAATGCAGCTTAGGCCTTAGGCCTCGTACACACAACCGAGGAACTCGTTGGAAAAGACACATCATTTTCCTCGACGAGTTCCTTGTTAGGCTTGTCGAGAAACTTGACAAGCTGTCTTTGCGTACACACTGTCAAGACAAAATCTCCTCGTTCTCAAACTCGGTGACTTCAACACATACAACGGCAGGGGAAGTTCGATTCCACTGGCACAACCCTTGGGGCTGCTTTTGCTAATCTCATGTCACTGCGTGTTAGGTAAAAGTTTGGTAAGAGACATTTGCACTTTTTAGTCTGTTACAGCGTGACAAATGTGCTATTTCCATTACAAATGCTACTTTTACCGAAGGTGCGCGGGTTTTTAGGCATACACACCAACGTGTTTCTCATCGAAAACCAGCCCGACGAGGAACACGACGAGAAAATTGAGACTCCCGTCAAGGAAAAAGAGAACTTGCTCTCCTTTTTCCTCGTCGAGTTCCTCAACAGTTTTCTCGATGAAAAGCATACACAAAACTGTTTTCCTCGGCAAAAAGCTCTCCCACCAAGTTTCTTGATGGATTCTGTCGAGTCTCTTGGTCGTGTGTACGAGGCCTTACAGTGGTGGTCAGTAGGAAAAATACTCCTTACAGTGGGGATCCGTGGGAATATTACCCCCTACAGTGGTGGTCAGTATTAAGAATGGCCTCTAAAGTGGTGGTCAGTAGGAAGAATACCTCCTACAGTGGTGGTCAGTAGGGATGAGCTTCGAGTTTGAGTAGAACTTATGTTCGACTCGAACATTGCCTGTTCGCTAAACAGCGAACTATTTGGGGTGTTCGCGGCAAGTTCGTGTGAACTTTAGAACCCTGTTAAAGTCTATGGGACTCGAATGTTTGAAATCTAAAGTGCTAATTTTAAAGGCTAATATGCAAGTTATTGTAATAAAAAGTGTTTGGGGACCTGGATCCTGCCCCAGGGGACATGTATCAATGCAAAAAAAGTTTTAAAAACTGCAGTTATTTTGGCAGCAGTGATTTTAATAATTCCTTTAAGTGAAACAATAAAAGTGAAATATTCCTTTAAATTTCGTACCTGGGGGGGGTATATAGTATGCATGTAAAGTAGCGCTTGTTTCCCATGCTTAAAACTGTCCCTGCACAAAGTGTCATTTCTGAAGGAAAAAAAGTAATTTAAAATCACTTGCGGCTATAATGAATTGTCGGCTCCCGGCAATACAGAGAAAAGTCATTCATAAAAAAAAAATGAGTGGGGGTCCACGGCATTTTTTTTTTAAATTTGGGGTGGAGTTCCCCTTAAAATCCATACCAGACATGAAGGGTCTGGAATGGATATTTGGGGGGAACCCCACATCATTTTTTTTTATTTGATGCAGGGTTCCTCTTAATATCCATACCAGACCCTAAGGTGAGTGATTTTAAATGACTTTTTTCCTTCAGAAATTACATTTTGTGCAGGGACGATTCTAAGCACAGGAAACAAGCGCTACTTTACAGGCATACTATACACCCCCCTAGGTACGAAATTTAAAGGAATATTTCAATTTTATTGTTTCACTTTAAGCATTATTAAAATCACTGCTCCTGAAAAAATGGCAGTTTTTTAAAACTTTTTTTGCATTGATACATGTCCCCTGGGGCAGAACCCGGGTCCCCAAACACTTTTTAGGACAATAACTTGCATATTAGCCTTTAAAATTAGTTCTTTATATGTCATACGTTCGAGTCCCATAGACTTTAACAGGGTTCTAAAGTTCAAACAAACTTTTGGTCTGTTTGCAGGTTCTGGTGCGAACCGAACCCAGGGGTGTTCGGCTCATCCCTAGTGGTCAGTAGGAAGAATACCTCCTACAGTGGTGGTCAGTAGGAAGAGTACTCCTTACAGTGGGGATCAATGGGAAGAATACCCCCCACAGTGATGGTCAGTATTAAGAATGGCCCTTAAACTGGTGGTCAGTAGGAATAATGCCCTCTACAGTGATGGCCAGTAGGAAATTCCCCCTTACAGTGGTGGTCAGCAGGAAGAATACTCCTTACAGGGGTGGTCAGTAAAAAGAATACTCCTCAAGCCCCGTACACACGGCCGAGGTTCTCGGCAGAAACCAGCGAGAAGCCCGCTGGGATCCTCATTCTGCCGAGAACCTCGGCTGTGTGTACACTCTCGGCGAGCATCCCGTCGGGAAAGCCGCCAAGAGAAAATAGAGAGCAGGTTCTCTATTTTCTCGGCGGCCCGTCGGGATTAATAGCTGGTCGCCTTTCCCGACGGGATGGTCGCCGATTCTGATGGCCGGCCGAAAACCTTGACGGGTGGAACGATGTATTCCGCCCGTCGAGGTTCTCGTACGTGTGTACGAGGCTTTACAGTCACTAGTGTAGCGCACCTCCTAGGGAGCCTCAAGTAGAATGGGATCCCCCACCCTGCACAGCCAGGCACACCAAATTTCCATAGTCTCCCAGAGTCAGAAAACAGTCCAGTATTTTGTTTTTGTTTTGCTATTTATTGAGGGATTAGAGATTGGGAAAATTATGGGATGCCCACTTGACTTCAAACAACTTCAGGGACAACTTTCCTATATACACTCTTTCTCTTCCTCCAGCACTAACTTGCTTGCAGAACTCAAACTTGCACACTGATGGTTAATCCTACACAAAGCACTAAGTCCAATTTGAAGCAATAGCCCTTTACAGGCAGGAAACCAAGGCCACTTTAGGTGTGTAGCAAAAACTCAGTGTTCAGCTTACATCCCTGTGGCTACTAATTCCAACACAACCTCTTCAGGCACTGTCAGCATGCCTGACGGCAGATGCTCATTTCATTTGCCCTTCTGGCTTCTTCTCCACAGTTCTCCTAGGCTGACACTGTGTCCACAGTCCTCCCAAACTGCCCACTCACCAGCCCACTTATCTGGCTCCTAGGAAGATCTCTTGAACCTTCTGACTCTCCCTCGCTGTCCGCTCCTTGCTCCCATGCCTCCATAAAGGATTCCTTAGTGTGTTGTAGAGGGTCCCTCCAGCACCCAAGCCCCAGGCCCAAGGTCACCCCCCCACATACAAGGGGGCACCGACAGCCTCCTCAGCACTCCATCTCCATCAATACTCCAAGCAGATTCGCCCTCCCTCTATTTCGGGAAGCTTATCCAAAGTTCAAGAATGCAGGGGGAGTTACCAGAGGTGCTGCTTGCTGGGTCATCCAGCCTCCCTGAGTTACTAAGCCCTGACCCAGATTCAACCCTGGCTTGCCTCCCTAACAGTGGTATATCCCTTACTGTGGTAATATCCCTTACAGTGGTAGTCATTAGAAAGTATACCCCTTACATTGGTGGCCAGTTGGAGGAATACTCCTTACAGTGATAGTCAGTGGGATGAATACCCCTTACAGTGGGGGGTCAATAGGAAGAATATTCCTTACAGTGGTAGTCACTAGGAAGAACACCTCTTATGCCACGTACACACAACCGTTTTTCATGACGAGAAAATTGCAATTTTTTATATTGGTCATTAAAAACGATCGTGTTTTTTTTTTTTTCTTGACGTGAAAAATGGGCATTAAAAATTTCGAACATGCTCTATTTTTTCTCGTTCCTTTTCACGTCGTGAAAAACGGTTGTGTGTAGGCTTTAACGATGGGGAAAAAAACGCGCATGCTCAGAAGCAAGTTATCAGAAGGTAAATTTGCATAATCAGCCCAAAGGGTGGCACCAATCGAATGGAACTTTCCCTTTATAGTGCCCTAGTACGTGTTGTAAGTCACCGCGCTTTGCTCAAATATTTTTTTTTTCACGATCGTGTGTATGCAAGGCAGGCTCGACAAGAATCACATTCGTTTTACCCTGACATTAAAAAAGGTCGTGTGTATGCGGCAATACAGTGGAGGTCAGTAGGAAGAATAACCCCTACAGCGATGGTCAGATTGCCACCCATACAGACAGTTAAAAAAATTATTGGTGTCATGTGGCTGTCTCTGCCAAGTAGCCTTGTCCCTGGAACTATGCAGACACCAAATTGAGGAACCCCTAGCAACCTCTGGAGGAACTTTGGATGAGAATAGCTAAATAGATCATTCAGATCAGTCTCTAACACTATAGTATCTTACAATCAACTCATTCTACTAAAATCACACCTACTCACACACATGAACTAGGATCATTTTTTGTGGCAGCCATATCACCTACCAGTTTTTTTTGGGCTAATTTTGTGAGTTGTCAGTCGTGTTCATCAGTTTACATACCCTGGCAGAATTTATGATTTCTTGGTGATTTTTCAGAGAATATGAATAACACAAAAAGTTTTCTTTCACTTATGGTTAGTGTTTGGCTAAAGCCATTTATTATCAATCAACTGTGTTTACCATTTTTAAATCATAATGACAACAGGAACTACCCAAATGACCCTGATTAAAAGTTTACATACCCCAGTTTTTAATACCGTGTATTGCTCCCTTTAACATCAATGACAGCTTGAAGTCTTTTGTGGTATTTGTGGACGAGGCTCTTTATCTTCTCAGATGGTAAAGCTGCCCATTCCTCTTGGAAAAAAGCCTCCAGTTCCTGTAAATTCTTGGGCTGTCTTGCATGAGCTGCACATTTGAGATCTCCCCAGAGTGGCTCAATGATATTGAGGTCAGAAGACTGAGATGCCACTCCAGAACCTTCACTTGATTCTGCTGTAGCCAATGACAGGTCGACTTGGCCTTGTGTTTTGGATCATTGTCATGTTGGAATGTCCAAGTACGTCCCATGCGCAGCTTTCTGGCTGATGAAAGCAAATGTCCCTCCAGTATTTTATGATAACATACTCCATTCATTTTACTATCAATTTGCAAAATCAAAATTGTGAACAAAAGTGAAAATAGGGGCGCTGAATAATAATTAAATAATTAGTAATAAATATAAATAAATAAATGTGACTAAATGGTGAATACCAAAACCACATTGCATAAACAAGTTATTAAGTAATAATTTAGTGAACCAGTGATACAAATGGTGATAAACACCATTAATCTGAAAACAAACAAATAAAGTCCATTTGCATATGTCCGTGTTCGATGGTGCTCGTACTCAAGAAAAGGTACTTGAGGATTTGATAAAAGGGGTTCCACTTCCCACAAGTTTGAAATACACCCCAAATGTGCACGAAAACCTTGTGGTAAGGAGCCATCTTTTCATGCACATTTGGGGTGTATTTCTTTTTTTTTATTTTTTTTATTTTAAAGTGTATTTTTGTGCGTGAACTCGAGAGAGAGGAGCCGGACTGCAGGAGTTGGGAGTAGGCAGACCCTCCCCCCAGAGGCAATCGCCATCCTTCTCCATGCCCCTGGTGGCAATGGCGGGTGTGAAGGGGGGCCTCCCACTCACCCCGCCCTACCTGCTCCTCTTGGGAGCCCAACTGGGGCCCAACGGGACCCCAATGGGGCAGAGGGACTCCCCCTATGAGGGAGTGAGGGGGCCTAGCCCACCCAGCCAGCCCCGTAGGTCCTTCGCCTCTCTTTATTTTAAGAGACCGCATGGCCAAAGTGCATGTGTTTTAAACCAATTTTGTGTGCGTGCAAGTATGGTGGTTTTTGTGGGGGGGGGGGGTGGGCGTACTAAGCACAGGCGTACCTTGCATAGCACACCCACCGGGAGCCGGGCTGAGACCACCAAACTCAATTCACATGTAGCCGAGACCGGGATCCGAACCCTTGGCTGCAGAGGTGAATGGCTTGTCAGCGCAGTGCCAATCACGTTGAGCCACCACAGCTCCTCGCGTGTATTTCAAACTTGTGGGAAGTGGAACCCCTTTTATCAAATCCTCAAGTACCTTTTCTTGAGCACGACCACCATCGAACACGGACATATGCAAATTTATTTATATGTATTACTAATTATTTAATTATTATTCAGCGCCCCTATTTTCACTTTTGTTCACAATTTTGATTCAGTTACTGTTTCTTTGGGGAGCAGCTTATCAATTAATTATCAGTCATATGATTGCACTATATCTATTTATATTAATTTAATTTTGGCACAAGTTTTTTATTTTTTCATACCAAATTTCCTGTGCCTTTGTAACTCACACATCCCTACAACATCAGTGATCCACCTCCGTGTTTCACAGTAGGGGGTCCCAAAAAATTGAGCGCCATTCACCACTGTTACAGATATACAGTATGTGCTTTGCTCAGATTCCATGAGGTTTACAACCACTTTAAGGAGCTCTCATATGATCCAGACATACAGTAGACTGGGAATCCTGGTGCTAGGTTTATCTTTTTATAATCTAATAAAAACTAGCAACCCATCAATCATCTTCAGCAATAATGTTGCAAGACTTTGTGTTTTGATTTTTCATAATTCAGACTCTGCCTGGCTGTTGAACAGACATGTCAAAATTCATAGAATCAGCTAATATTGATGTTGATGATCAGGTCTAGATTTGTGGAAAGTCTACACACAGATCCGGGCTTAGAGTGCCAATAATTCAGAAGGTGATAGTCTGCCCTTCATTTTATTATCTTAACACATTTTTATTCCTATGTAAGCATGCAAAAATAAATCATTATTTCAATAATGTGTTCTGTACAAATGAGAACTGAGTTTTTACAAGATACACTATGTCAATGATCCAGCAAATATGGCCTTTCAATCAATATATTTGTGGATCAGTCCCTTTTTAATAAAATAAAATAATAATCCCACCCCAAACTAATTACCTTCTATGTTTTGCCCACGTGTGTTCAGAAGATTCCTTCAACCACAGCGCAGGGAATTTTTGGTTTCAAGTGACGAAACACACCTACTTCTTTGGTTGGTAAATTTGGAAGCAGTTTGGGGGAAAAAAATGTTTTCAGGCTGGGTTCACACTTGTTCCGACATCGTTCCTACATTGGGAGCTCATGTAGCATGACGTGTGAAAATCAATGTTTCCCTATGAGAGCTGTCTTAACTGGTCCTACACAAGTCGGTCCGACTTTGAAACTACTCTCTGTACTACTTTGGTCCTACATTGATCCTTCTTCAGCCCATTGAATATCATTGAAGTAGGACCAAAGTAGGAGCCTTGTCCTGACCATCCGACTTTTGACACCTGACATGTGATTACAGCACCAGTAAAAGGAATTTATCTCACTCTGGGATTGTTTTGATTGGTCAAAGAACAAGTCAGTCTATCACAAAGTAGGACCAAAGTAGTATCCTGTTCATGAAAGTAGGATGGATGTAGGACCAATTTAGGATCAATGTAGGATCAATGTAGGACAAATGTCGCAGAGCAAAGTAGGATGAAAGTCGTGTAGTATAGTGTGAACCCAGCCTAAAGCAGAACTACGGGAGAAAAAAAATTGTGTGCCTGCACTGGTTAAGGCTGGGTTCACACTACACTACACGACTTTCATTCTTCTTTGCTCTGCGACATTTGTCCTACATTGATCCTACATTGGTCCTACATCCATCCTACTTTCATGAACAGGATACTACTTTGGTCCTACTTTGTGATAGACTGACTTGTTCTTTGACCAATCAAAACAATCCCAGAGTGAGATAAATTCCTTTTACTGCTGCTGTAATCACATGTCAGATGGCAAAAGTTGGATGGTTAGGACAAGGCTCCTACTTTGGTCCTACTTCAATGATATTCAATGGGCTGAAGTAGGATCAATGTAGGACCGAAGTAGTACAGGGAGCATTTTCAAAGTCGGACCGACTTGTGTAGGACCAGTTAAGACAGCTCTCATAGGGAAACGTTGATTTTCACACGTCATGCTACATGAGCTCCCAATGTAGGAGCGTTGTCAGAACAAGTATGAATCCAGTCTCACTGCCACAGCCTGCTCTCCTCCAATTATCAGACTTGTCCTGACACTGCCTTTCACTGGAAAGCTCAGTGTGCTACTGCTTCTTCTCCTCCCACCAGCTCTTCTGCAGCTGAGAACAAAGGGGATTTGATCACTTATAAAAAAAATGGGAAAAAAAGTATTTATTATGTTTTTTTTATATCTATACACACATGTTTTATCTTGGATTTCTATTTTAACCACTTAAGACCCTGACCATTATGCAGATTAAGGACCTTGCCCCTTTTTGCGATTCGGCACTGCGTATTTTTTTATTTTTTTCTTATTTTTATTTTATTTTACTGCGTCGTTTTAACTGACAATTGCGCAGTTGTGCGACGTGGCTCCCAATCATAATTGGTGTCCTTTTTCCCCACAAATAGAGCTTTCTTTTGGTGGTATTTGATCACCTCTGTGGTTTTTATATTTTGCGCTATAAACATAAATAGACCGACAATTTTGAAAAAAAAAAATATTTTTTACTTTTTTCTATAATAAATATCCCCCAAAAATATATAATAAATATTTTTTTTCCTCAGTTTAGGCTGATACGTATTCTTCTACCTATTTTTGGTAAAAAAAATCGCAATAAGCGTTTATCGATTGGTTTGCGTAAACATTACCAAAATAGGGGATAGTTTTATTGCATTTTTATTAATATTTTTTTTTTTACTACTAATGGCGACGATCAGCGATTTTTTTTCATGACTGTGACTAATGTCAGACACATCGGACAATTTTGACACATTTTTGGGACTATTGTCATTTTCACAGCAAAAATGGCTATAAAAATGCACTGATTACTGTGAAAGTGACAATTGCAGTTTAGGAGTTAACCACTAGGGGACACTGTAGGGGTTAAGTGTGACCTCATATGTGTTTCTAACTGTAGGGGGGTGGGGCTGGACGTGTGACATCAGTGATCGTCTTTCCCTATATCAGTGAACGATCACTGACATGAAGAACGGGAAAGGTGTGTTTTACCTCTCCCCGTTCTTCAGCTTCGGTGACCAATCACGGGACACCGGTGGCGATCGGGTCCCGCAAAAGCGCGGTCACAGAGCTTCGAACCGGGTCACGAGGGCGGTGGCACGCTCGCGACCCCACGGCTGGGCACTTAGAGAGGATGTACAGGTACATGCTTGTGCCCAGCCGTGCCATTCTGATGGCGTATATCGGCGTGAAGGGGTCCTTAAGTGGTTAAAGGGGGTTGTAAGGGTTAATAATAAAAAATAAAAATAACAAATATACCATACTTACCTCCACTGTGCAGTTTTTGCACAGAGTGGTCTCCTGCGGTCCCTTGGCGGCTGTCTTGGCTCCTCCCTGCAAGAGCCAACCCGCTTCTGGGAAGCACTCTCCCAAGGGGGTTAGCTTGCGGGCATGCTCCCGTGTGATACAGTGGTGGCCATAGCCGCCAAGTGTATCACTCGGCCCACCCCTCGACGCGCCTTGTCATGGATTTGATTGACAGCAGCGGGAGCCAATGGCTGCGCTGCTATCAATCTCCAATGAAGAGCTGCTTCAAGCTGGGGGATCGCTCTCACAGAGTTTCGTGGCACAGGTAAGTAAAAGGGGGGCCCGAAAATGCAAGGTGTTTTTTCACCTTAATGCATTGGATGCATTAAGGTGAAGAAACATGAAGCTTTACAACCCCTTTAAACTAAATGGGTTGTTTTACAAGGTGATCATTTACATCACTTTAATGAGATTCTCTTGTCCCACATATGCCAATATTTGGACATAACGATTGCCCTTTTAGGTATTAACAGGAGGGGGAGTGGTGCTATTAAGAGAAGCTGTCACTTTACTAAGTAATGTTAATCGTCTATCAATAGATATGCAATGAGCTTGATTTACTAAAAATGGAGAATGCAAAATCTGGTGCAGCTGTGCATGGCAGCCAATCAGCTTCTAACTTCCGCTTGTTCAATTAAGCTTTGACAATAAAACCTGGGAGATGATTGGTTTCTATGCACAGGTGCACCCGATTTTGCATGCTCCAATATTAGTAAATTGATCCCAATGAATACTAACAAATACTCCCCCAAGGGTATTTTAAAACCTCGGTCCCTCTATGTGCCATGTTTAAAATAGCTCAACAGAAATTAAATAACACTTGTAGTTCCCATAACACTTCTTCCATTCCAAATAAATAAATTAATTATTTTACACCCTGCCACTTTGCTGCGTTAGCACTTGGCCTTTTTAGGCCACATAATACTATAACCTCCTGGCTCCAAATACAGTCAAAACATTGCATTTAAAGGCAGCCTAATGTACTGTTTTTTTGTGTTCACAAACCTTTGAAGTTACACAGTTGTATGCATCTTGTATAAAATAAGGCCCCTTTCACACATGTACGACCTGAAAGTCACGCGACTTCGACGTGACTTCAAGCCTACAGACTAAGACTGGGATGCCATTAAAGTTCATGTGCGTGTAAAGGCGGGGGGTCTCAAATAATTTTGGTAATATAGTGTATTTCTACCTGTGGCACCAAGACAAGGGTGACATCAGGGGCCTTCCAGTGAGATGGCTTGAGAGCGTAGGATCCTAAAAATCAAGTGAAGACATTTTTTTTGCTCTGTAGTGTCTGCTCATGAGATTTAGATGGTCCCAGAATTACAATGAAAGGTCCATGATGCTATGCTTTCCTGGGTGCCACATGTTTTTTTTTCTTCTTAAGGTAAAATGTGGTGAAGATGCAAAAAGAAAAACCTTGCATTTTGTTGCAAGGCCAGCTTTTAATAAATACAAACCATAGAGGTCATCACACACTTAAGAGGCTGACTGAAGAGGTTTACTAGCTTTTTTGATGGCGATTGGTGAGTAAGGTTTCCCCCCCCGTAGATGGTATCTATCTGGTGGTCACTTAGCAACTATATTATGATGCGTCTGAGAGTTTAGTGCAACTTAACCACTTAAGGACCGCCTACTGCACATTTACGTCGGCAGAATGGCACGGCTGGGCACATCAACGTATATATACGTTGATTTGAGTACCCAGCCGTGGGTCGCGGGAGCGCGCCCGCGACCCGGTCTGAAGCTCCAGGACCAGGACCGCGGGATTCGCGGACCCGATCGCCGCTGGAGTGCAGCGATCCGTCCCTGGAGCGGAAGAACGGGGAGAGCCGTGTGTACACACGGCTTCCCCGTGCTTCTCTGTGGCCGCAGCATCGATCGCGTCATCCCTGTAATAGGGGGACGCGATCGATGACGTCACACCTACAGCCACACCCCCCTACAGTTGTAAACACACACATTAGGTCACACATCCCCTACAGCGCCACCTGTGGTTAACTCCCAAACTGCAACTGTCATTTCCACAGTAAACAATGCAAATTAAATGCATTTTTTGCTGTGAATATGACAATTGTCCCAAAAATGTGTCAAAATTGTCCGAAGTGTCCGCCATATTGTCGCAGTCACGAAAAAAATCGCTGATCGCCGCTATTAGTAGTAAAAAAAAAAAAATTAATAAAAATGCAATAAAACTATCCCTTATTTTGTAAACGCTATCGGCCTAAACTGAGGAAAAAATATTTTTTTTATATATTTTTGGGGGATATTTATTATAGCAAAAAGTAAAAAATATTGATTTTTTTTTAAAATTGTCGCTCTATTTTTGTTAATAGCGCAAAAAATAAAAACCGCAGAGGTGATCTAATACCACCAAAAGAAAGCTCTATTTGTGGGGAAAAAAGGACGCCAATTTTGTTTGGGAGCCACGTCGCATGACCGCGCAATTGTCAGTTAAAACGAAGCAGTGCCGAATCTGTGCCGGGTCTTAAGTGGTTAAGCACTTTTTAACGGTGAGTTGTTTTCCTGTGGTTGTATAAATGTAATAAAACGTTATTACTCTATGGCAGGGGTGCCCAACCAGTGGCCTGGGGGCCACATGTGGCCCTCGGAGCCCTCTAATCTGTCTTGCGACCTCCTGCTCTGGATGGCTGGTTGGCAAGCCCAGATTGCAGGTTACCGATCTGCCATGTCAGAGCATCAGTGTTGTGAATGAAGCCGGTGGTAGAGGAAGCAAGCGGCTTTTCAGAAAGTGCACCACACCTGCAGGATATAATAGATGTCTATGGCAAAGTGCAGCTAACCACCAGGAAAACCTCAGGTACACTGCACTGCACCCACAGTGGGGGTAGCCTGCATAACATCAGTGTAAAATCAGCCTTAGGCCCGTTCCCCAGGATCGGTCCGACCCAATCGGACCCTTCATTAACCTCTATGGAGCAGCAGATATAAACAGACTTTTGTCCGTTTACACCCGCCTACCTCCAATCTGATCTGTAATAAAGAAAAACAGAAGTGGATCCCTCCCCTTCCATCTGATTGGATCAGAGGGCCAATAGAGTAGATTGGGCTGTGTCTGTTTTTCATATGCATACTGCCCACTCGGCTCAGTGTGGCCCACAACTGGTTACTTAAGTCGCTTAAGTGGCCCTCTGCCTTCAAAAGCTTGGGCAGCCCTGCTCTATGGGAAGCTATTTTTCACATTTGGGTACCAGTCCCAATCATATGATCTGAAATGGATTCATCTAAACGGCTATGACAAATATAGCCATTCCGACCAGTTGTAGAAGATATATGGGAATCACTGGGAGTTTACATTACACCATATGTGTTATTTAACCTTTCTAAAACTTTCAGGTCATAATATTTTGTTATCATTGGAATATATATTTTATACTACAGTGAGTCAAATGGATTATTTGGACTCTTATACTTTATAAGGACTATTTTGTTTATTTACAGCTATCACTATTGAACTCATTGCATATGGAGGACATTTGATATATGAAAGCACAGCTTGTTTTGTGGTTTATTTTTATGCTTTTATCTAAAACCTGGTAATTTTTTAAATCATGAAATCCAAAATTGTGTTAGATTTGGTTAACAATTCTCTACATCTAGGTTTGTGTGTGTCAGTAATCATAATATTGGCGTTATATATTTACTGGCATTCATTAAGAATAATAAAATAAACCTATAAATTAATCCTAGCTATTAAGGGGTCAACCTTCCAATAATGAATGGAAATATCTTAGCGGGTAATGGTGAGGATACACAGATCATGCAATACATATGTACTGGAAGACTGAGCCATAAATTTTCACAATTTATGTGCTGTACCTTATTGGCTAGAACAGATGCAGGATCAATTTTGCAGTAGAAAACTGTAAAACTGACAAACGAAGAGGCCTTTGTGTCTTGAAAGCTTGTAGGATCAATTGTGCTGGTTAACCATTAAAAGGTATCATTTATAGTCTGTTCAGTTGTTTTCTATTACAAAATGAATCCCATGTGTACCATTTATGGTTGAAGAAAGCTGTACTGAAATAAACACTGTTAATACAGACACACTGGTGTAGGAATAGATTAAACATCTGAGGATATTGCTGACCTAGTACATTTGACTGGGGTATTAACCTGGATATTGATATTGATGTAAGTAGTTTGAGCTTTGGATGACATGGGTAGGATACAATTTTTTTTAAGGGAAATGCAGAATTATTCCTATAAGTACAGTTTTTTGGGGTAATAAATGAAGCAGAAATACTCATTCCAGGCTCAGGATTTCCAGAGGGACTATCCTTGAAAAACTGGGCCACAAACAAGACATTACTGTAAGGGTGAACCAGTGATATAATCTGTGGAAAAACAGGAGAGGTGTAGAAAAAGGCCTTGGGGAAAGAAAAGGGATGACGGATACACAAAGAATGTAAAAATATACTACAGATTCTTGACTTACATAACCGCGTACATAACAGTCTAGTGAAATCCAGAATAGCTTTTTGGTAATGTTATAGACAAGTTTATAATGTATTGCCGCTCAAGGATTAATCTAACTAATGAATGTTTCTTAGCTTAGAAATTATTTCTATTTTTTGGATGAAAAACCATTTCACCCACCCTAGAACATGCTTGAGAAAGTCAAGAAATAAAAAAGTAAAACAAAGAAAGAAAACGTAAAAGCGAATTTGTGAAATTAAGTGAAGTTGTGGTGTAATAGAGCAGACCGAGATACTACAGGAATGTCTTTTTATTATTTCTATTAACACTGAAAATATTAATATTTTAAAATGCAAAAACTTAACAATTTTATTATTTCATTATAAAATATATTAACCTACTTAAGATCACTTTTATAAATATAATTGATAGAAATTAAATTAATGCAATTAAATATAGAACTGTTGTACACTCCATTTTGTAATTTGATATAATTAAAATGGACATTTCTTCTTCAAAATGCAACTGCTAAGATCTTCTGAACTGGAATTCTTAAGGGAGTATGAAAAATGCATAGAAGTCCCTAGAAACCTTGTTTTCTGTCTTTTCCTTTTTTATTTTCCCACTGCTCTTTTCCAGAAGTCTGTGCAGAGCTTGAATAAGAACACCAGGTATCTTCTGCATTAGGGGTTTCATTTTTGGTTAGATACTCCCAAGCAATCATCACTACTAAAGGATGCTAGGGCTCCTGCTTTTCACTGGTGATGTATTTAAAATGGAGGCAGACCCTTCAACTTAGCTGCCATTTTAGGAAAAGTCAAACCAATATAGGCCAAACCATTATATATATTGTTGTTTGTCCAAGCAATGTTCTGTTAGTTGCAAATTGCAGAAATTTAGAAATACTGTAGATAATTTTCACACTTTTCGGATCATGTTTGTAACCGCACCATCCCTTGGTAAATTTCAGCACCCAATTTTACCTATCTAGGCTGAAAGGATGGCACAGTTTCCTTTTTTTTTGTTTTATAAGAGCCCCAGGTTTTTAAAATCTGTCACCCATCTTAAGTTACAATAATGAAAAAAAAAAAAACAGCGCATTCACTGCAATACAGGCATACCCCACTTTTAGGTACACAATGGGGTTTATTTACTAAAGCTGGAAAGCCCAAAATAAGGCTCACTTCTGCATAGAAACCAATGAGCTTCTACCTCCAGCTTGTTCAATTAAGCCTGGTAATAAAACCTTGAAGATCATTGGTTTCTATGCAGAAGTGAGCCTGATTTTCCGCTTTCCAGCTTTAGTAAATAAACCCCATTGTGTATTTAAAAGTGGGATATGCCAGTACTCACCCTTTCCCTGGTGCTGACCCTGATAAAAAAAAAAAAAACGCGCATCCATTAGATATTTGGAAGGAATAATGGCCAGAGGCATTCAACCCTCATCCTATCAGCACAGGCTATCAAGAAAATACTTGCTGGGGATGCTTTAACATGTTGGCCTGGGGTCACACTACAATACTACGATGCTACATCATAATGTCAGCAATGTTCTCTGCAGCATTGAGAACCAACCACCACCATGCAAAAAAGGAGATGACAAATTTTTAGGGATATATGATGTACACGTCATAATGTCAGCAATGTTATTTGCAGCATTGAGGACCAACCATCACCACCGTGCAACAAAGGAGATGCCTAGATAGATAGAGGATATAAAATATACACCTCCAATAAAAATATGAATTATTATAATTATATTTATATAACATTTTAAATACTAGGTGCAAGGAAGTTTTTTTTTTCTTAATAAGTAAAGCTGGAAATGTGCTTTAATTATAATTTTTTAGTATTGCAAATTGGCTCTAATATCATTATAGTTTTTGTTTAAGTGTTAAGTGAGATAGAAGAAAACTGCACCTGGTATTTCTTTGAATGTGGGGCACATCATGTCATGGGGCAATATAAAAAAAATGCAATTTCTATTTATATGTTTGTATGTTTGCACACTGGTTCATTTTCACTTTTTGCACTTTAATAATTTTCCATTTTTTAACACAATCTTGATATTCATTTATAATGGCCTAAAACTAAAATACTGAGCACAAATATGTAATTATTAGAATAATAGTTTTGTTAAAAATTATTTATAATAAGGAATATTTTGCCTTAATGTAAATGTAATGTCAAAATAGTGTGGTATGAAGGCTAAGTAAACAATAAGAACAAAAAGAAAAAAATAGTAAGCTGTCTTATTTATCTATTGATTTGCAAGTTTTAACAACTTAGCTGTTTATTTTATTGTAAGCATATTAAAAAAATAAAAAAAATCATTGCAACGACAGTACAAGCTCAGTCCTGTGACATAAAAATCTGACTTTACTCGATGCCTGGGATTTCCTATAGTGATGGTGCACACAATGATGAGACACTGGCCTTCACGTATTGAATGGATTGTGAAACAGCAGATGTTGTAGGTACTGAGTTTTCCATCGTCAGTCCCAGCTGTATTCAGGCATCATTTCGGTAACGCTGTTAAGTATATCTGTGAAAGTATTCTCAGAGCAGCATAATCAATGTCATACGACTTTCTAATTTAATAGTCGCACTAAATTTACCTCATAACATTTCTTCAAAATATCTTTGAGGATGTCTATATATTATCTGCTTGAGAATAATACAAGATATGTTTCCCCTTACCTACTTTTGGGAATTAACAGCTGGAATATGATCTCATGGTGTCTCCAATATGTTCTACAAATGAATTCTTTTATACCGCAAACTGAAATATCTACTAAATAATTCTATTCAGGCTTCTTGCAAAGTATGCACACATATGCATATATAATAGCTATGCACTTATTAAAATGCATTTATAAAGTGAATTTCCAATTCATATGGAAGGTTCGTTCGACACTGAAATAAAATAGATGAATATCTCTAGGGGTCACATAAAAATCTGATGCTTTGTAGGAACAGCTGTTTAAACAAGTTAAAAAAAAATACATTTTATGATATATCTCATGATAAAATATATTATAGAATTATATTATTATATATATAATTAGAGCGTAGTAATTAGGGTTGAATCTGAGTAACCGTATATGCCAGTATTTTTCTCCTGGTTAGAAATGGAATTGATATTAGTATTGTAGTGAAAAAATAATTGCCAATATTTTTTTATAGCATAGTATTTTTTTTAATTGATAGATCAATTAAAATAAAACTAACACTAGGATTGAGGCTACCAGCTGGCTCAACATCAACAATTTAGGCAGTTAACTATCATTAACACATATAGGTGCTATAACACGTCGAAGAGGAGGTATATTGGTATTGCAGATTTTACATTTTTCTTATTTTAGTCAGGATTAAATTATATATATTTTTTTTTTATTCCTTTTTAGCGTAGTAATTGTTACCCCCAAATATTTGCTTATCTTTAGCTTTTCATCAAGCTAATACTGTAAATACTGATCAGTATGAATTTTCAGTTTGACAAAAGCAGTGAAAAAATTGTCAGATACATTCTTTTCTGGGCCCTGGAGCCTGGAGACTTTGCAGAGCTTTAAATGACATAAAGCCAGCCTGCATTCATGGTGCACATCTTACTTAGTAGCCAGACCTCATTTTTAGTCTTAACTGTCTACAGGCCTTTGTATATTTGAGCTAACATCTATATACTATGGGCCGGATTCAGAAAGCTTTACGCCGTCGTAAGTACAAATGTGCGCTGTCGCATCTTTGCACCGATTCGCAAAGCAAGATACGCTGAAAAACATGGCTTCAGTCGTCCGACATAACTTGCCTACGCCGGCGTATCGTGGGCGCATAGTTACGCTGGACGCATTCGACGTTCCCATTTAAAAATATGCAAATGAGTAAGATACGCCGATTCACGAACGTAGATGCGCCCGGCGCATTAATATACGCGATTTGTGTAAGGCTTACGTCCGGCGTAAAGTTCCCCCTGCTATATGAGGCGCAGCTAATGCAAAGGTATGGGCCAGGGATCGACGCCGTCAAATTTTACGTCGTTTACACCGTTTTATGTAGTAAGTGAATAGGGCTGGGTGTAGGTTACATTCACACGTCGTAGGCATTGCGCGCCGACGTCACTTAGGGAGTTTTTTCGACGTGATTCTTAGAATGCGCACGCATGCCCAGTTCGAGCGGCCATTCATTAGCATGGGGTCATGCTTAATTTAAATACATGCCGCCCACCTCCTTCCTACTTTGAATTACGCTGGCTTACGCCGGCCCATTTACGCTATGCTGCCGTAACTTAGGGAGCAAGTGCTTTGTGAATACAGTACCTGCCTCTCTAAGTTGCGGCGGCATAGCGTAAAGAAGATACGCTACGCCGCTCTAAAGATACGCAAATGTATCTGAATCTGGCCCTTTATATATATATATATATCTCTATATATAGATATAGATATACAGATACATATATCTATCTACGGTATATCTATCTATCCATCCATCCATCTTTCTCTCTCTCTCTCTCTCTCTCTCTACTATATATATATATATATATATATATATACACAGCTGCTAAAATAAGTATTGAACACATCACCTTTTTTTTCAGTAAATATATTTCGAAAGATGCAATTGACATGAAATTTACACCACATGTCAGTAACAACCCATGCAAGCCATACATACAAAGACACCAAAACAAATAAGTTCAGAAATGAAGTTATGTGTAATAAAATTGAACATTACAGGGAAAAAGTATTGAACACGCTAACTGAAATGTATTTAATACTTCGTACAAAATCCTTTGTTGGTAATGACAGCTTCAAGACGCTTCCTATATGGAGAAACTAGTGGCATGCATTGTTCAGGAGTAATTTTGGCCCATTCTTCCACACAAACATCAAATCTTGAATGTTCTGTGGACCTCTTCTATGAACTCTGATCTTTGGTTCTTTCCATAGATTTTCTATTTGATTTAAGTCAGGTGATGGCTGGGGCATTCTAGTAGCTTTATTTTCTTTCTTTTAAAACCAATTGAGAATTTCATTGGCTTTATGTTTGGGATCCTTGTCTTGCTGAAATTCCCACCCTCGTTTCATCTTCATCATCCTGGTAGATGGCAGCAGATTTTTATAAAGAATGTCTTGGTACATTTTTCCATTCATCCTTCTTTCATCAATATAAAGTTTGTCAGCACCGCATGCTGCAAAACAGCCCCACACCATGATGTTCCCTCCTCCAAACTTCACTGTTGGTATTGGGGTGTTTTTGGGGTGATGTACCGTTTGACTTCCAAACATGGAGTGTATTATGGCATCCAAAGCATTACATTTTGGTCTCATCTGACCAGACTATATTCTCCTAGTATTTCACAGGCTTGTCTAAATGTTGTGCAGCAAACTTTAAACAAGCTTCAACATGCTTTTCTTCAGCAATGGAGTCTTGTGTGGTGAGGGTACATACAGGCTTGTATACAGTTGATTGCATTACTTATTGTCTTCTCTGAAGCAATTGTACGTGCTAATTCCAGGTCTTTCTGAAGCTCTCCACAAGTGGTCCTTGGCTCTTGGACAACTCTTCTAATAATTCTTTTCACTTCTCTGTCAGAAATCTCACGAGGAGCACCTGGTCGTGGCTGTTTTTTGGTGAAATTACCTTTCCACTTCCAAATTATGACCCCAACAGTGCTCACTGGACCATTCAGAAGTTTAGAAATTCTTCTGTAACCAATTCCATCAGTATGTTTCGAAACAGTAAGGTTGCGAAGGTCTTGAGAGAGCTCTTTGCTTTTACCCATCATGAGATGTTTCTTGTCTGACACCTTGGTAATGAGACATCTTTTTATAGGCCATGAGTGGAGACTGAACCAGGTGATATTAATTTGAACCAACAAGGGGCAGGATTGCTTTATAATTACTGATTACTGAATCGGATGAAGGCGGACTCTACGGTTCATCTTCATCAGATATCCCATAAGTGAGAGCGGCACTCTGACAGGTCAGTCCCTGCACAGTGTGCAGAGACAGACCTGTCATCTGCCTGCTCAGCGGGGATTGACGGAGCGATCTTCATTGAGCAAAGCGGAGCCCGTACACGGACACGTCCGTGTGAAAGGGCCCTAACACTTATATTTAGTATTTATTACCGCTCACAAGGATCAGAATACTTTCCATCAAAATACTTTATCTGTTTTTTTCCAGAGAAGGACGGCACCACTATTTTACTGTTGTTTTCCAGGGCTATGATCTACTTCCTTAAATGAGGCGGTGGCTTAGAAATTACACCGTAATATCAATCCTGATGTTGGTGCACAACCTGGCTGTGTTCACAAATGTCTGTTACAGATCAGCCCCTGCTGCAGCCTCTCACTTTTTGATGTGCCAAAAAGTTCCAACGTTGCTGTCAAAAACACAAGAAAATTCACATGAATAAATGAAATCTCTGCCATTCTAGCCTGTGTCACTGTTCCCATCTGTGTATTTTCACCCAGAACATATGTAGACCAACATGTAGTGTTTTTGTTCTATTTTGATTAAAACACATCTGTCATAGCAATGAATAGACATGGAAATCCTAATACAAGAATTCTAGATTCACTTTAAAGGGACCCTGTCACCACATCCTAATGTATAATTTTAAAAGGTAAGAAAATACAGCTGGTTATATTTTAAATAGCAGTGTATCTTGTGCTTAGTGAAAAAAAAAGCAACAAAAACATCATATAAAACACCTATTGCAAATATCTTTGAGTATGGTGTGCATAATACTCAAAGTTGATTATATTTGTGAACTGTAGAGATATAGACAGCCTCACAATATGCATCGCTCCCAACTGTCCCTGATTTGGAGCAATGTCCCTCTTTCCCCCGCATTTGTCTCTCACTTTGGTCTGATCCATATAGTTGTATATAAAATGCACTTTTTATCTTTCACAAAGTGTTTCCCAGTTCTAAACCTTTATCCAGATTTTTAAATTGCTGCATTTGCAAATTTTAAAAGCCAATATAAAGGACTAGTAGTGGTAAAAAAAAAACCCTTGTAGATTTAATAAACACTTTTTGTAAATTCTCCTTTAAGGGGGTGTGGCAGGGGGCGTGTCCTATGCCTACATATGTTTGCTAGTAGGTGTCCGTCATTCCTATCTCAAAATGTCAGGAGGTATGCAATATGACATATGATATTGCTAAGAATGTTGGACGGGCAAGGGTAAGCCATATAGTCAGGGGAAACCTATGTAAATAGCTTAATGGCAATTACAGAAGTATCAGATACTTCTCATTTTTTCCAGCACCTAAAACTCTGCAATTAATAATTCAAATTATTGTCCAGAAAAGTAATAGTGACTACAAGTAATGCTGTATTACTTTAACTTTTAAGACAAAAATATAACTTTAGGCAAAACTTTTTTTTTTCATTTTGGATAGAGCGAGGGAGGGTTTAACCCTTGCCAGATTCTTTTTCACCATTTGTGTCCCATTGAGGAGATTTCCCTTCACTTCCTGTCCATAAGCCAAACAGAAAGTGACAGAAAATCCCTGAAAATGAAGGGGAATCCCTTGGGGACCCCCAGCTCATCCCATTGGAAGATTGCCCCTTTTCACTTTCTTGTTCAATGTTTTTTATTGAAATTTTTAGGAATATGGTAGTATAGATACAAACATTCAATACAGATTATAAACTGACACTGACCCACCAGCCAGGGCCGGGGGTCAGTGCGTTGTGCCTGAGCCCTGAGACCCAGGGGCTAAGGCAGACAAGGGGAAGCAGAGTTGTCCGCAGAACGGGGGGGAGAAAAATAATAAAAAAAAAAAAAAGTAAAAATAACGTGTAGAACAGAGCAGCGAGTAAGAGGCCCAGAAACAGAGAAGGAGTGGGAAAGAGAAAGGAGGGTCCCCCAGGCTGAGGATGGGGTCAAATTAAATTTAGAGACCTAGACTAGTCAAGTGTAGATTAGGGAGTTTATAGGACCACCACGGGGCCCATACCTTAACCTCCCTGGCGGTGTTCCTGAGTCTGACTCGGGGTTAGATTTCTGTGCTATGATCGGTAACCCCGAGTCAGACTCGGGCTCGCCTCGCAGCATCCACAGAGACAGTTTACTTACCTTCTCTGTGGATCCAGCGATGCATCCGCGCTGTGTGAGCGAGCGGGTGCTCGCTCGATTCACACAGCGTCCCCGCGCACCGACGATCTCCGCTTCCTGCGACGTTACGACGCACGGGGACGGAGAACGGCGCCAAATTCAAAAATTTAAACAAACACTATACATACAGTACACTGTAATCTTATAGATTACAGTACTGTATGTAAAAAATACACCCCCCCCATGTCCCTAGTGGTCTGCCCTGTACACTACATGTCCTTTTATATAATAAAAACTGTTCTTTCTCCCTGCAAACTGTAGATTGCCCATAGCAACCAAAAGTGTCCCTTTATGGCAAAAATTGTTTTAGAGCAGCTAAAAAACAGCGATAATAAATCAGAATCACTTGCAGAATTTAGCGATAGCGATTTATGGGGAAATTCGTCATAAAAAATAAAATAAAATAATGACAGCAAAAATTCTGCAACTGAGCAAATTTCAGTGATTTTGATTTGATTACATTATTGAATAATTTTTACTATAATTATATTATTATTTGTTATAATTTTTTATAATTATTTATTATATTATAATTTTTAATAAAAAAATATAAATAAATCATACCTGGGATGCCTATTAGGCTCTTGTTTGGATAGATTTAAGTGAGTTATTCCTAAGAATTACAAGCCTACAGTATAAAACGCCAAATTCCCTTGCAAATAATGGTACCGCTTTCAGCACCTAAAATCTGAAAGAATCATACCGCCAGGGAGGTTAAGGCCCCCCCAGGCCCTAAGAACTAGCGTCCTTACTCGAAAATTTCAGGGTGGGTCTTAAACAGAAAGGGGTGTTGTCTTGACAGGAAGGGGTGGTTAATATTTAAATTAGGGGTGTACGAGTTTAGTCAGGTCTAGGGCAGCACAAAACCTAAATACACTACTTATGAAAGGTACTCCATTCCTACTGTGAAACACGGAGGTGGATTGCTGATGTTTTGGGGATGTTTGAGCTACAAAGGCACAGGAAATTTGGTCAAAATTGATGGTAAGATGTTATCAAAAGATACTGGAAGAACATTTGCATTCATCAGCCAGGAAGCTGCGCATTGGAACGAACTTGGACATTCCAACACGACAATGATCCAAAACACAAGGCCAAGTCAAACTACAATTGGCTACAGCAGAATAAAGTGAAGGTTCTGGAGTGGCCATCTCAGTCTCCTGACCTCAATATCATTGAGCCACTCTGGGGAGATCTTAAACGTGCAGTTCATGCAAGACAACCCAAGAATTTACAGAAACTGGAGGCTTTTTGCCAAGAGGAATGGGCAGCTTTACCATCTGAGAAGATAAAGAGCCTCATCCACAAATACCACAAAAGACTTCAAGCTGTCATTGATGTTAAAGGGGGCAATACACGGTATTAAGAACTGGGGTATGTAAACTTTGGATCAGGGTCATTTGGGTAGTTTCTGTTGTGATTATGATTTAAAAAGAGTGGAAAGTACAGCGGTGGATGATCAGTGTGATTAAGGTGCATCTTATTCAGAATTTTGGTGAGTGTATCTCCTAAAGGGGAGACCCCCTCACTCGGTGAAGTTTTGGTGGAAGGTGCACAGATTATTATACTCAACACTACTGTACTCCTCTACATCACCACATTCCCTGTATGAACAATATATGGAAGTTATGTCAAATTTACATTTTGACTAAAGCCCTGCTACAATATTACTAAGAACTTGTCATGGTCTTACCTCTTTGCAGGCTTCTCATTACTGACATGTGCTAGCAGCCATCTTGCTTCATGGGGTCCTTGTAACCTGCCACACCCTGCGGCTCCTCCTTCCCACTGGGAGGAGCTGGCAGCTCAGCATATATATACATGGCAGCTGCAGCATTTCCTCGCTTGGGCCTTTCATCTGACACCCCTTCTGTGATCGTGCTGCTTGCTCTTGGTCACCGACCCGGCTCTTACGTACGTTCCTTCTGGTTCCTGATTCCCGGCTTCGTTTCACGACTTCTCTGGCTACAGACTCCAGCTTGGCTGACTCTCATCCCTGGCTATCGACCCTGGCACTGGTGGACGACTCTTCTGGCTGTTTTGATCGTCAGTTTGGACTTTGACCTTGCTGTTTGGTTTTCAATAAAACCTTCATATTCATTTATCTACTTGTGTACGTCTGATTCATGCTTCCATGACTGAACTCTATACATTTTGAGTGTTTTTTTATTGTTTTTTACATACAGTTAAATGGCTTCAGCCAAACACTAACCACGAGTGAAAGAAACGTTTTTGTGTTATCATTCATATTCTCTGAAAAATGGGCAAGAAATCATAAATTCTGCCAGGGTATGTAAACTTATGAATACAACTATTGTTTCATGCAAATACATAAAAAGTTATATATGCACAAAACAGTAGATTTATCAATCATATATACTGTTTATATATACAAAAGTACAGTGGGTTTATCAGTCTTTGTTCTTTGATGTGCACTGTACAAGGCCTAGCTCGAAAATATAGGTCTATTTATATTTTTTTTTCTTCAAGATTCACACAACTTTCACCCAGAATTTACACATTCTACAATGGAATCAAATTAGAAAATTGTGTGATTCATGGTTGAAATTCAAGTATAAATGTTAAACATACACTGCATATGTGTGATTTTTCACTTGTTTGTATGAAACCATGCCTGAAGAATGGACCAAGCCTTTGAAAACACTTAGAAATTTTATTCACACATCTTTCACCCACGATTTACACAAAACCTAAAAAAAAAAAACCTTAGATTTTTCTGAAAGCTTGAACCTTAAAATATATTCCATTAACCACATGAAAGGTACCTCATACAATTTTACTTTGCTACTACTACTACTCGTAGCTAACCCGGTACAACACTCTATCATTAGTTTCCATCTGTGAATCAAAGTCACCAAATGTTATATACGAGAGGCACAATAAATACCCATAAATGGTCCTCTTTATTAATAAGCCTTTATTTCAAATTTCATACAAATGCTTTATATCCAGACCTGGAACTCATTACATTATTAAAGCTAAGCAAGTCTTTCTAGGAAATATTTGACTGAATTCCCACGAAAATAAGCTCGCTGTTCTGTCTAGTTTAGGGAACAATTAGAGTCATGAAGAAAAATGTTAATTCCTCAGTGTCATCAACTGCTTTGGCTTCAAACACCTCTTTAAATAAATGCTTCCTGTCACTTATTCGGTGACAAATGCACCGTTTCTACTCCTCAGGGCTCCAGTAAATCCCAGCACCTGAATCCTGACAATTGATCATTTCATTTCATGTTTTACTTTACATTTCTAATTGTTTTCTTAAAAAAAACAACCATTTACCTCTAACTAATATTTTAGTTTTAAAATCAACATTTGATAATACTGTAAAAATATCCGTAATGGGCTTTTAAGTAACATAACAAAGCGATTACAATAATAATTAGGGATGAACAAAATTGGAAGTTTACCTTTAGTCTAAAATTTCAGCAAAAAGTTTAAGATTTTACAAAAATGTTGCCATTTTGGAGCATTTGGGCCAATAGGGAATGCAGAATTAAAGTAGAATTCCTGGCAAGTACTAACTAAGCTTAACAACTTCAGCTCCGGAAGGTTTCACCACCTTCATGACAAGGCCATTTTTTGCAAAAAGTCACTGCGTTGCTTTTACTTTGTACCCAAAACAAAATTTATGTCCTTTTTTTCCCACAAATAGAGCTTTCTTTCATGGGAATTCAGGGTTTTTATATTTTGCAATATAAACAAAAAAAGGTCGACAATTTTGAAAAAAAAAATTATTTTTTACTTTCTGCTATAAAGCATACCCAATAATAATATCTAAAACATCAAATGTATTCATCAGTTTAGGCCAATATTTATTCTGCTACATGTTTTTGGTAAAAATCCCAAAAAAGCGTATATTGATTGGTTTGAGCAAAGGTTATAGCGTCTGCAAACTATGGGATTTTTATGGCATTTTTATTATTACTAGTAATGGTGGCGATCAGCGATTTTTAGCAGGATTGTGACATTGTGGCAGACAAATCGGACACTAAGTGACACTTTTTGGGGACCAGTGACACCATTACAGCGATCAGTGCTAAAAAAAAACACTCTCACTATACTAATGACACTGGCAGGGAAGGGCTTAACATCAGGGGCGATTAAAGGGTTAAGTGTGCTCCTTGGGAGTGATTTCCAACTGTGTGGGGGATGGCTTAACTGAAGGAAGACAGAGATCTGTGTTTCTACTTAGCAGACCTCTATTTTCTGTGACAGAACGACGGTCTGCCTTGTTTACAAAGCGGACCGTCGTTCTGCCTCTCCTGTCAACAATTGGCGGATCCAGATGGATATCGCGTCCGCCGGACCTGCCGATTAGCTCTTGGAACCTAAGGGGTTTATTCTTTGCATTGTTAAAGACAGAATTGCTTTTAAAGCTCTCTGTCTAACGCATAGATGTATTCATGGGAACGCTCCCCATTATTTATGCAAAAAAATAAAAGCCCACAATCCCAATCGCGTTTTGCGATCCACCAATCAAAACCTGCTCCAGATTCCGAAAGCCAATTACAAGTCCAAAGGAGATAGAAGATTCGCGGTCCAAGGTCCCAGACTATGGAACGCTTTACCAACCAACATTCGGTTGGAGGAGAACCACTTAGCATTCAGGAGAAAGATCAAGACTCATCTCTTTTGATATCAAAGGAGACAGGAACAACAAGCGCCCAGAGGCGATTTAGTTCGCATGTGCCGCGCTATATAAGTTATCATTCATTAATTCATTCATTGTGTGAAAAGTCTGTTTGATCCTGTCTTTTCTGATTCTCCCCTTCTTCCACAGTCCCCAATCCATCTCCTGGAACAGAGCGTTAGGGGCACTCTGCACATGCTCAGTTTGGTGTGTATTACTAGAGAGTTTTTTTTCTTGAGAGAGTGCATGTGATCAGCACAGGGCCAATCAGCACTCTCCAGACAGAGGATCAAGGGTCTTGCAGCCTGATACGGTCATAGGAGACTGAAAACTCCCACAAGCTTATATTTACTTAAATTATTGCATTTCCATATTCTGTGTAATGTGTTATGCCTCGTACACACGATCGGTTAAACCAATGGCCCCCCCAGTCTCGGTGGTATCCACTCAGGAACTTGTCTGTGGACTAATTCTGGCTCTGTATACCAACTATACTGCACACTGCGAATGGGTAACTATACTTGGATGAAGATATATATATATTAATGTGAAAAATAGATTATTATTATGCCTTACTGCTATATATGTTGTTACAGTTGCACCTTATTCTCCGAAGAAGACCCATTGAAGGGTTGAAACGCGTCAGATATATACCTGACCCACCAGTTAACCATTCATGTTAATTGTTTGTCATGTTCATTTGGTGCATACCCCATGTGCAGTTGCTTTCCATGTACACAATACCAGAGCCAATTTGTATTTTATAAATTTTATTCATTAAATATTTTTTCTACTCATATATTACTTTGTTGAGCACTTCATTACCCCTTCCCATCCCTATGATATGACTACCTGATTGCTGCCTAAAAACCCCAACGGGGAACTCCCTTCTCTTTTTCTCTCATTCCAGGGGTGAGCAGCACTTTCCCCACCCCCATTGTGTCTTATCCAATTTTTTATTTTTTTTCCAAACCAATGAGAACGGTCTGATTGACCGTTTTCATCGGTCCAAACCGATCGTGTGTGGGCGCCATCGGTTAAAAAAAAGGGAACTTGTTTTAAATTTAATAATGGATATCTAACCGATAGAAAAAAAATAATCGTTAGTAGGCACGACCATCGGTTCAAAATCCACGCATGCTCAGAATCAAGTCCACGCATGCTTGGAAGCATTGAACTTAATTTTTTTCAGCACGTCGTTGTGTTTTACGTCACCGCGTTCTGACACGATAGTTTTTTTAACTAATGGTGTGAAGGCACGACGGACCATCAGTCAGCTTCATCGGTTGACCGCTGAAAACGGTCCATCAGACCGTTTTCATCTAATAGACCGATCATGTGTACAGGGCATAAGAGCAGATATAGTGAAATACAAAAAGCAACACAGAGAAATATAAATATCAATTAAATGACCTAACTACACTAAGAAAAAAAAAAATAATCCTTGCTGTGTTAGGCTAGGTTCACACTGCTGCGAATTCAAAAACCGCGATTTTGCGGCTGTGTTTTTGCCACAAATTTGCTGCGATTTTGCTACGACTCGCGGCCGCAATTTCAGGGAATGCCAGTGCTGAATTCGCATCGCACACGAATCAAACTCACACAGGACCGTTTTTCCGTAGCTTATATTCGCAACGCATTGATGTGAACGGCACTAATGTTAAACTATGTAATTCAAATGACTTGCGAATCTGAGAAATCTCAACGGCTCAAATTCGCAATAGAATTCGCAGCAGTGTGAACCTAGCCTAGAGATAAATGCAGGCAGCAGATTTCCCTCTTTGGTTAATGTATCTTGGAATCTTAATTTAGTGTCTATGGAGTTACAAGCACTTTGAAATAGTGCAAGCAGCCTACAAGAGCTGTACAATGGCGCACTACATCCCTAGTATAAACAGCCTACCACTCTTTCATTTTTGCTGTAACAATTTGCTGATTATTAGTTTGGTAATCTCTCTGGAGATTTGGAAAACATTGCATTGCTCCAAAGTCCCTCTGACAGACTGATTAAGATATATTTCATAAGAATCCTAAAAACATCCTGAACAGCTGCACTTCATACGGAAACGTTATCACTGCAAATCATTTGTTACAGGTCTCCTATTCACATGTGCCAGTGACATTAACCACAGCAGATAGCTACAGTATAGACAGAGGTATATATTATTATATTATTATTATACAGGATTTATATAGCGCCAACAGTTTACGCAGCGCTTTACATCAGGGAAGACAGTACATTCTCAATACAAATCAATACAGGAGGGATCAGAGGGCCCTGCTCGTAAGAGCTTACAATCTAGAAATATATATAGATAAAGGTACACTATAGTCATGTAGGAAAAGCTAACATTTAGACCACGGAGACTTTCCCTTTCTGCTGGAGACCTCTAGTCTTCATCCTGGGGACACCACTGGTTCAAGTGTATCTAAAGCTAAAAACAAAAATGTAATCCATTTGCAGGGATATGCAATTAGCGGACCTCCAGCTGTTGCAAAACTACAAGTCCCATCATGCCTCTGCCTCTGGGTGTCATGTTTGTGGCTGTCAGAGTCTTGCTATGCCTCATGGGACTTGTAGTTCTGCAACAGCTGGGGGTCCGCTAATTGTGTATCCCTGCATTACAGCATAGCAGTCCTCAGATGTGGTGACTGCCTTCGTTTTCTGTTTTCAGACTTTTCTTATGGTCCTTGGCGGCGAGGGGCTGCATATTTGAGAGCGTTGGTGGTGCGTGCCTTCAACACAGTTACCAACACCCAACTAAAACCTCTTTTTCGGATCACGTGACAGCCAATCACGTGACAGGGAGCGTGTCCTATGCCTACATACTTTTGCTAATAGGTGTCCCTCAGGTAGGCATAGAGTATTCATGGTACACATAAGCAGTTTCAGGAGGCACGAAGGTACGTTTTTAGTGAATAAAACTCCATGGGCCAGATTCAGAGAAGTTTGTGTAAATTATGCTCTTTACGCTACGCTTCCGCAACTGTTATGGGCAAGTGCCTTATTCAGAAAGCACTTGCTCCATAAGTTGCGGCGGCGTAGTGTAAAGTGTCCGGCGTAAGGGCGCCTAATTCAAATTAGTAATGTAGGGGCGTGATTCATGTAAATGAATCATGCCCCCACGTAATTTATGTTTTTTCTGGGCGGTGCATACGCCGTCCGTGGACGTATCCCAGTGCGCATGCGTGAAATCACGTCGCAAGTTGTCAATGTAAACTACGTGAACGTAAATTACGTCCAGCCCCATTCCCGAACGATTTACGCAAACGAGGTAAACGATGTACAATTCGACACTGTCCGGACGTCCATACTTAACATTGGCTGCGCCTCATATAGGGGTGTCTTTTTTTCAGCGCTACTTATTTTATTCACTACCTGTTCTACAATTTTGTCAAATTGTTTTTGTAGCCGCTCACCTTTATTTGTTGTTAGATAAGCGCAGTTTTTCCTTTTGCACATTTGCGCCTCATATAGCAGGGGTAACTTTACGCCAGACTAACGGTTACGCAAATGACGTAAACTACGACGCCCGGCCGTTCGTGAATCGCCGTATCTCCCTAATTTACATATTCGACGCGTAAATCGATGGAAGCGCCACCTAGCAGCCAGCGTAAATATGCAACTAAGATACGACGGTGTAACAGACTTACGCCGCTCGTATCTTAGCAGAATTCCGGCTTATCTTGTTTTCTGAATACAGAAAAAAGATACGCCGGCGCAGAATAGACTTTAAGTGGCGTATCTATAGATATGCCGACGTAAAGGCAATCTGAATCTGGCCCCATATATATAAAAAGGATTTTTATTTAACAGACCAATAAACCAGCTTTCTTGATCATACATCATGGACACAGAGCCTTAATTACTTAATGGGTTATGTAGTCACCACAGGTGATTGGACACTGGCAAACCCAATTAAAATTGAGTTCCTCCCCTATATAACCCCTCCCAAATGGAGAGTACCTCAGTTTTTTAGCCAGTGTTAAGGTGGTTGGTCACGTTCAACATGTGCTAAGAAGAAAAATGCTCTTTTAATGGTCTGGCTGCGGGACCTAGGAGCTATAACCGGATCCATTCCTCGGGCTGATATCAAAGGCCTAATATGGTTGGTACCCGGGCCTCGTGTTGAGAAGAAACGAGGTATGCCTGTAATGTTTCTCTGCGGAGGTCTATTTGGGGCATGCACAGCAAAAAATATGCATTTTAATTGGTAAACTTAGTACTACTTTAAGTACAAACTTTCTTGCTTTCATTAAATTACCAAAGATTCCCAACGCACTCTGGTTAGCTAAAGAGAAACCAAAACAAACAAATATTGCTTTGATTGTCTTGATGAATTTTGGAATAAGCTATCAGATAACAAGATGACCAACTACTGCTATAAATTGTTGGGGTTGACTTAGTAAAGGGGTGCCAAAACTTTTGAAGACCAAGGGCCACTTTAGCAACTTGGTAACCTGGTCGCCCCGGGCCACAATGAGCGGATCGGGTGGATGGCAGTCCACTCAACTCTAGTATCGGATTGGAGGTAGGTGTTTGTAAATGGACACAAGTCCATTTATATCTGCCACTCCTTAGAGGTGAATTGAGGGCTCGATTAGGTCGGACTGACCGTGTGAAAGGGGCCTAAGGCTGCTCTCACACTGATGCACTGTTGTTAAGCTGCAATTTGGGTGCACTTTGGGTGCAGCACAGTTCATCGGTGGCTTTCCTGCGGGTTAGCTGCACTTTGCCAAAGACTTCTATTATATCCTGTAGGTGGGTGCACTTTCAGAAAGCTCACCAAACTCGCAGGTAAATGGCTCAGTGCAGGTAACCCGCAGGGGCACTGCTCTGTACCTGCAGATCAGTTTGAAAGCAGCCCAGTAACCACTGCAGAACAGATATGCCCATATATACACTGTGATTTTAGTAATAAACATACCTTTACTAACAGTATTCTATTCTATTCCATCCCAGAGCGGGTTGCGGGCCACATCAGAGGGCTCCGACGGCCACATGTGGCCCCCGGCCACTGGTTGGGCACCCCTGACTTAGTATTTGCTCTTTCACATTGGGGGTGATGCTTACCACACTCTGAACAGTATAGCCGTGGCTAGCAGATATTCAGGAGGCACTACTGCCACCTCCTGATGCCTGTTTATTTTTTTTACATTTGTATTTTACATTGTGGCACCGTTGATCTCAATGGGTGAGTTTGGCAGGCGCCATTGCCTGACAAAGTCTAAGTTATTAATGCCACACCCCAGTCATCCATGTGAGAGAGCCCGAATAGAAGATAGGCTGTCCACTACATTCTGCATATAAATTTTCTCTTAACTAAAGCCTGGGGCACACGATCGGACAAAGCCTCGGACTTTTGTCCAAAGGGCGTTGGTCATGAACAAACGGCACACAATTGTCGGCCAACAAACACGAACGCAGTTACGTACTACGCAATTTTTCAGCTCTTTAGCACCACCCTTTGGGCACCTTCTGCTAATGTCATGTTTGGTGAGCATTGCTTCCGAGGATGCGTGTTTGTACTTTGGACATTTGACCGACGGACTTATGTACACACGCTCGGAAAATGCAACAACAGACCATTGTCCACGGAAAATTTTAAAGCCGGCCATCCAACATTTGTCCGCAGAAAATCTGACAAGAATTGTCCAATAGTCCAACAGCCTGTCATCACACAATTGATTGTGTGCACAAAGCTTTAGTGAATGAGGTGAATCTTTGATAACTTCATTATCCAATCATGTTGAATCATTAAACTCTTTTTTTTTTCTTGTTCTTGTACTTGGTTGGGTTTTCTTGGCAAAGTAAATTCGCACCACATTCAGCTAAAGCTGGCATATACTAGTAGAATTTTGTTGTAGGAATATACGTTTGATTTTAAATTAAAGTCTGCTGTCGGCTGACATTACAGGGCTGATCCAGGCTCTTAGAGGGATCCCTACAATAATGTCAGGATGCAGCCATATGCCTGACCGGCAGATGGCCAAGTCTCTCAGCATGCCATTTGTTCTCTATGATCTCACTGTATGTAGGAATGTAGCCACCTCTCTTACTCGCTGCCAAGATGGACCATGAACTATGGAATGTGTGGTGTGCACAGAGCGGCACACATGACTCAAAACTAACATGCACTGCTTGTGCCAAACAAAGGGAAGTGTGGGGACAAATAAGAGGTTCAGCTCTTGTAGGGTGTTACAAGGAGGTAGAAAAACATTGTAAGGCTTCACTTACAATAGCAGCGTTTGGCGTTTTTTTGCCAAAGCTCCCAAACTTAACTCCATTAAAGCCTAAGGGCTCTTTCACACGGACGTTCCGTATGTCCGTTTTTCATACATCCGTTGTCGGATGAAAAACGAACATACATGTATCCGGCATATTGGGCGTACGTTACGTTCACGACGTACGTGGTGATCCGGTGTAGCTTAGGCAGTTGTGCCGGCGTAGTTGTGAGCATGCGCATAAGGGTGCAGTTTCATGCGTCCACGTCACGGAGCATGCGCAGTTCGTGATACGCTGGGCGTAAAACACTGCACCATGCTCGGACTATCATTTGCATGGGGTCACACCCACTTCCACCTACGCCGGTCTGCGCCTTCGAAAAATATGCCACGTGGGAGCAATAGCTTGCTAAATACAGTGCATGCTTTTCCGCGCTGCACCGGCGTAGCGTACTGTGTGTGCACTACGCCGGCGTAAATGTACGCCCACTCTCTGTGAATCTGGGCCATAGGCTTTTAGCAGAGTTTAGGAGCTGCTGCGGTTCGGGGAGCTCCAACCTCCCTCAACCCCCCTCTCCTGAACGTGGAAGAATAGCGTTCATAATAGGAACATTTTGAACTCTGAGCGCGCTTTTATCGCGTTTTCCATTTTCCCATGGTCATAAATGTAGGCAGGGTGTACATGAAACCTTAGAAGAAATTTCATGAAAAACAATTATTATTTTCAGGGAATGGGTATAATTTATATACTTTATATTATAGTTTATTATATATTATATAATTATATTATATTTATAATATAATTTAGTGGAAGGAAAGCCTAATTATAACTATTCTTAAAAAATGTCCTGCCCCTCAAAAAACAAAACACAATAGAATAAAGATTTCATGAAAAATGAATGACGGGGTCATTAAGTAGTGGATGTGCACGGATTATTTTTGGAGAATATGGATATTGTTTTGTGTCACTTTAAATGCGTTAGCTTCATTTTCCTATTTTAGGCTTTTTTTTAGGGCTGTTACTGATTAAAAATGTTGTGTTTGATTAATCGTTTTTTTTTTTTTAAATCGATTAACCTACTAATTTCGATTAATTATAACGCAGATACAGATTCAACTACTTTTAGCTGATCTACTTGCAGGCTGATTCTCAGTGCAACTACCAACCACTGGAAAAATGGATAGCAGGATACAAAACACACACAAAGGCAGCGCTCGATGGGAATAGCATTAAAACTTTTATAGTCTTACCAAATAACAAAGTAATACCAAACGGTACCAAAAGCAGTCATAAAAACATGTAGCTAAGTATGATACTGGTATAAAAATGTGTACAACGATGCCACTGCTGAATCCAGATGAGGAGGGGTTAACATCAGTCCATTGGCATGTAAATGTCTCATGAAGGGAACTATCACAACTCCCAGTGGATGGTTGTAGAATCCCAGGTTAATAGGTTAATAGAGGGAAGTGATAGAGGGAAGTGTAACAGCCCTTGTGTGTGGCAGATAGTAAGGTCCCTCCGGCATGCAGATAAGAAGGCACAGTAAAGGAACCCTTCAGATGGACACGGCAAGCCCCGCCGATGTCAGTGAGGTCACCGGATCTCTGACAGAACTCGCTGAAGTCCCAGAACCCGGCGGAGAGGTGGGTACCAATCAAAAGGAATTTGATCAATCAAAACTTTTTTTGTCGATCAAAAAAA
The DNA here is from genome assembly GCA_029574335.1 of Rana kukunoris. Classification (NCBI taxonomy): domain Eukaryota; kingdom Metazoa; phylum Chordata; class Amphibia; order Anura; family Ranidae; genus Rana; species Rana kukunoris. The sequence continues at coordinate 473,206,290 of CM056051.1, read as the reverse complement.
TTAAAGATTAATCGATTAATTAATAGTTAATTTCCACAGCCCTACTTTTTTTGCTTTATTTTCACCTGGTGATTGAACAGTAAATCTGTTATCTATTTTTTAACAAATCAAGCTATCCAGCAAAGGTGGCAGTTGGTGTGTTGACACAAACCATTTAACACTAACAGCTTACTATGGTCAGCATTTTTCCATTTACAGTATGTAAAACCTTTATCCTAAAAGAAAAAAAAAACTGTTTGATGTAACTGCTTAACTGCTTAACGCCCGCCGCATGTATATGTACGTCCACAGAATGGCACACACAGGCAGATGGGCGTACATGTACGTCCCTGCCTTCTTGCGGGTCGGAGGTCCGATCGGGGACCCCTCCCGCTACATGCAGTGGGCGTCTTACCTGCGGGAGCGACTAGGGATGAGGGGGTGACTGTTCGTTTTTGTCCGCCCCCTCGTGATCGCTCCCAGCCAATCCCCTGAGCCTCCGCCGTGTGACTTCCTCTGCCTGTATAATGTAAACACAGGCAGAGGAAGTGATGTCAGCTCTCCTCTCGGCGGTATTTTCAATCCGACGAGAGGAGAGAAGACATCACAGTAAGTTGCACCAACACTACACTGACACCACACACATAGGCACATTAACCCCTTCCGATCACCCCCCCCCCCCCGCCCCCTGTCACAGTGTCACTGATTGCAGTGATCATATATTTACTGATCACTGCATTTAGTGTCAGTGTGACAGTTAGTGTGGCAGGCAGTTAGTGTTAGGTCCAGGGTAGCCCCGTACCCCCCCTAATAAAGTTTTAACCCCTTGATCACTGCCCTAGTTAACCCTTTCACCCCCTATTGCCAGCATCACTAAGCAATCGTTTTTCTGATTGCTGTATTAGTGTCGCTGTTGCCGCTAGGTAGCTAGATTTTTTTTTTTTACTAAAGACATGTGGCTAAATACATTTTGGCCTAAATGTTTGACTAAAATTTAGTTTATTCGATTTTTCTTATAACAAAAAGTAAAAAAATATTGTTTTTTTTTCCAAAAATTTCGCTCTATTTTTGTTTATAGCGCAAAAAAAAAAAAATCTCAGAGGCAATCAAATACCATCAAAAGAAAGCTCTATTTGTGGGAAGAAAAGGACACACATTTTGTTTGGGAGCCACGTCGCACGACCGCACAATTGTCTGTTAAAGCGACACAGTGCCGAATTGTAAAAACGCCTCTGGGCATTTAGCAGCATAGTGGTTAAAAAGTGTTAAGTCTTGATCTAAGACTGCTAGTACATCTAACACTACCTATTACCCAGACTGACAATACAGGCATACACCACTTTTAAGTACACAATGAGGTTTATTTACTAAAGCTGGAAAGCGCAAAATAAGGCTCACTTCTGCACAGGAACCAATGAGCTTCCTGGTTTTATTACCAAAGCTTAATTGGTTTCTATGCAGAAGTGAGCCTGATATTGCAATTTCTAGCATTAGTAAATAAACCCCATTGTGTACTGCTGTCCATGGGTGGCTCTGTTGCTTCTCTATTCAGAGTGGAGACACCCTGAATGGAAAGTGTGTTACTGGCAGGATCACCAGGTGAAAGTAAAGGGAAAAAAAGCTAAAAACAAATGCAGCCACCACATTTAACGATTGGTAAGCTGCCATATAGATTACATTTGTGCTTTTGGGTTTATTACTGCTGTAAACTCCAACTTGTAGTTTTGCTGTAATAAACAGTCATGTTTTATGTATTCCTAATATTCATTTCTGATGGGAAAATAATCTATACTCTTCAAGCTATGATTTGCACTATCAAGTGTTTGAATCTGAGTAAAAATTCTGCAGTGGAAAATGTTTGGCATTGTCTGGAGAACATTTGGTGAGGGACTGCTTCTCACGTCATTAAGAACAACCACACCTTACAGCTAACTTTCCATTTCATTGGGAGGGACCAGTGTGAAAAAAAATCTGCACTTTCCGCTTATTTAATTATTTTATGTCATTTCAAGGTTGTAAAATCAAATCTTCTGCATCAAATGGACCTCGATTTCTAAAGAATAAGTGCACTTGAAGACATGTGAGCTTATCTTTTATGGCCCTTTTCTAACCTAACCAAACCCTGCCCCTTCACAGATACATACTTACCCTGACCCAGCAGCTGTGGCATCCATTGATTGTTTCCATTATGTCCGTGTCTGTGCATGACAGCCCTGTAGACTTCTATTGGGTTCTCTCTTTGTCTCCAGCCTGGGGAAACAGCTCAATATAGAAGTTAAACTTGTGGCATTCGGGGAAAGGAATCACTGCAGGCCATAGTCACCAGATCGAGGTAAGTAGGCATCTGTGGAGATGAAGGGTGGGTTTGGTTAGGTCAGGACAAAGAAGCTAAAGTTATAATGCACTTGTTCAAAAGTATTTGGCTCTCCTCTCATATAGTCCTCATGATGCAGATCATGGACAATCTGATGTTCACCCCCAGTGAGACGTCTCTGATATTTTTCAGACTGTCCCAAGAACAGATGCCACCCATCTCTTCTAACCTGAGCCATAATTAATTCAAAGCCTTGACTACACCATTAGCGGACATGCTCTGCACCTCTGGGTGGGCGGTGGTGACAGTACCTACAGCTTTGAGACTTCATGTTGTCTCATTCTAGAACCACTACTCTAGACAGGACTTTAACTCCATTTGAGCACTTACAGAAAAGGAGAAACAAAAAAAAAAGGACTGATGCTACCCATGACATACCTCCATCCCGAAATAATGCGACAGAAAAAGAGAATAGCCCCTGGGACTTTAAAATTAAGCAAGCATGGGAGACAACAACGTAGAGTAAAATATAGTAACATGGTATATACATCGACATAAAAGCCAAGCTGTTTGTCATGATGGCATAATGCTTAAAAACATGCACATGTAATTGTATACAATATTAGAGTTGTACTGGCATCTATAACTCAACACGTTTCACGAGCCACTGCTTGCTTCTTCAGGAGTAGATCGATAGGTGCAGTCTCTCTAAAAAAAACAAAGTATGCATTGAAACTACATGTCACAAAAAATATATCTTTTTGCAAATAGGGGCCCAAAAGGAGCCCCATACTTACAAAACGGCGAAGGTGATCCCCCAGGAGGTGGCCACAGGATGCATCCGGCCCGGAAACTGAAGGGACGGAGTCAACAACGGACCACCACAGGAACATGCGAGGGACAGACATGGCTCAATAGTGACATTTGTGTCGACTGGTGTGTCTTAGCATTCAGGATAAACCACTGCACTGTAAATATGAATATGTATATCTGAATAGTCTCATAATTCTATTATGACAAGCTATAAAACAGTAATGGATGATCTCAATATAATGTAAATCATAAATAACTGTAGTATGAGGGTAGATGGGTCTATCTACTGCTGTCACAGGTCCTGCCATGTTACTGTATTTTACTCTACTTTGTTGGCTCCCATGCTTGCCTCATCTTAAAGTCCTAGGGGCTATTCTCTTTTTCTGTCCATTGAGCACTTGTCCATGCAGACCAACCCACCCCCACACAAATTTTGAATCACTCCCATTCAGGTCCCCCTTACTATATAAAGAAACGGGAGAGAGATCTAGACACGAGCTTCGCGTACCCGGATCTCAATAAAATGTACACTCTCACCAATAAATTATGTATGTCAGCAGTCATCCAAGAGAAGAGCTATAAAATACTTACGGGAATGTTTGTTGTCTGGCGACACTTCATAAGATGTATAAGTTGATCCCACAGAACTGTTGGAGGTGCGACCCTCATCAGGGCTTCATGTTATTCATTTGATGGGAGTGCCAAATCTTCCATAACTTCTGGTCCTGTATTTTCCTCATCAACGATACCATAGTATTTTCATTCAATAGCTCTTCCCTCACTACTACCAGGTTCTATCTCAACTGCTAAAAAGGGACTATTACATTTTTTCCTAATAGCAGCTCAAAATGTCATAGCCAGTCATTGGAAATTGATGGATGCCCCCACAATCACACAATGGGTTGCTGAACTCACCTGGTTACAGCGCCTTGATTAGCTGATAGCAAAGCACCATGACTAACTTTTGATGTATATGGCCACCTGGTGTGTCTGGAAATTCTTTTTGGACTCCAGTTGGTTTCAAACCATTTTCTTCCTAGTGGTGGCATCATCGTGTCCTAGGTTGGAGCTATGCCTCTCTATCATCTGTGCACCCCTTATTTCCTCTCTCCTCTATTTCCTTTCATTCCCCTCTGCTTTAGTCTCTTTTGCCCTCTACTCGTCTTTTTTTATTTATTTTTATTTTTTCTTAATTTGTTTTCGTCATACAGGAATCAAGGGTCCAGTGCGTCCCTGTTCTCTGTTTCAGGGACGAATCAAGCCTGAATTTTTGGCTGGATTCGGACCTGAAATGGACCAGAAGACGCACAGGACTCTTCTGAAAAAACGCTCCGCAGCTGTCCCAGAGCTGTGTGAACTGGCTCCATTGAGAGTCAATCACAGTCTCCTGACATGCGAATTGGATGCAGTGATAACAGCATCCAATTCCCATTAGTGTGAACCCAGTCTTAAGCTTTTATGACCTTGATATTTTATTGGAGTCCATATTTGGAGAAGAGAAGATATACTGAACTGGGTGGCTGGAGACACAGCACAAATTTCTGGGAAGTTTAAAAAAATCTTCATATATGTAACACAATGGTGATGGAAAATGTATCTTTGTACTTTTTCAATATTTTTTAATTTATTTTGTTTGTGCTACATAATTTTTTTATTCTGAGTATGTACAGTGTGGCAGAAAGCACTGTGATGTTTAGCGGCATTCAATGATTGCATTTTCTAATACATTGAATGTTATATTCACACTAATGCAACACACGGTTGGAATTTGAGATGGAAAAAGTCATATGGTAGCTTTTTAGTCTTACAAGCGCACTTTTTTTGGAAAAAATTCACTTTTTGGAATTAAAAAATAAGACAACAATATATTTGGCCCAATTTTTTTACATATTGTGAAAGATTATGTTACGCTGAGTAAAATGATACCCAACATGTCACACTTAAAAATTGCGCCCGCTCGTGGCATGGCGTCAAACCTTTGCCCTTAAAAATCTTGACAGGCGACGTTTAAAAAATTCTATAGGTTGCATTTTTTGAGTTACAGAGGAGGTCTAGGGCTAGAATTATTGCTCTCGCTCTAACGATCGCGGCGATACCTCACGTGTGTGGTTTGAACACCGTTTTCATATGCTGGCGCTACTCGCGTATGCTTTAAAAAAATTATATAAATATTTATTTTATAATTTTTAACACTGAAATAAAATAAAACATTATCACTTTTATTCCTATTACAAGGAATGTAAACATCCCTTGTAATAGAAAAAAGCATGACAGGTCCTCTTAAATATGAGATCTGGGGTCAAAAAGACCTCAGATCTCATATTTAGGCTTACATAAAAAAATAAAAAATAAAATGTTTTTGTCTTTTGAAAAAAGGTAAACAATTTTTTATTTATAAATATTTATTTTATAATTTTTAACACTGAAATAAAATAAAAAATTATCACTTTTATTCCTATTACAAGGAATGTAAACATCCCTTGTAATAGAAAAAGGCATGACAGGTCCTCTTAAATATGAGATCTGGGGTCAAAAAGACCTCAGATCTCATATTTAGGCTTACATAAAAAAAATAAAAAATAAAATGTTTTTGTCTTTTGAAAAAAGGTAAACAAAAAAATTGTCTCTTTAAGACGCTGGACGGGACTGACGTTTTGACGTCACTTCCGCCCAGCAGAGCTATGGGGATAGGTGGGGGCCATGCTGGCCTCACTCGCATCCCCACACAGCAGCCAAGCGGACCCGATCGCCTCCGCCACTACCGACGGCTACGGTAAGAGGCGAAGGGTGCGGGAGAGCCGCGGGAGGGGGGCCCCTCTCCCGCCACCCATAACAGCGATCTCTCTGCGAATCCGCTGCGGAGACCGCCGTTATTGTAGACAGGCCCGCCCACTGAAGAGATGGATATCTCGGTTGTAGAAGCAGCTGCTGCCGTTACCGAGATATCCATCTTTAAAAATAGGACGTATATATACAGTGGACAGGCGTTAAGCGGTTAAACTAGGGTTAGGTTATAAAAAAATATCCCAAGCTTTGAACATCTCACGGAGCACTGTTCAATCCATCATCTGAAAATGGGAAAGAGTATGGCACATCTGCAAACCTACCAAGACATGGCTGTCCACCTAAACCGACAGGCCAGGCAAGGAGAGCATTAATCAAAGAAGCAGACAAGAGGCACATGGTAACTCTGGAGGAGCTGCAGAGATCCACAGCTCAGGTGGGAGAATCTTTCCACAGGACAACTATTAGTCGTGCACTCCACAAATCTGGCCTTTATGGAAGAGTGGCAAGAAGGAAGCTATTATTGAAAGAAAGCCATAAGACGTCTTGTTTGCAGTTTGTGACAAGCCATGTGGGGGACACAGCAAACGTGGAAGAAGGTGCAAAAGACTTGAGACTGGGGCGGAGGTTCACCTTCCAGCAGGACAAATACCCTAAACATACAGCCAGAGCTACAATGGAATGGTTTAGAATTAGATCAAAGCATATTTATGTGTTAGAATGGCCCAGTCAAAGTCCAGACCTACAGTATCTCATAAAAGTCAGTACACCCCTCACAATTTTGTAAATATTTTATTATATCTTTTAATGTGACAACACTGAAGAAATTATACTTTGCTACCATGTAAAGTAGTGAGTGTACAGCATGTATAACAGTGTACATTTGCTGTTCCAGCAAATTAACTCAGTACACCCCTAAGTAAAAATGTCCAAATTGGGCCCAATCAGCCATTTTCCCTCCCTGGTGTCATGTGACTTATTATTGTTACAAGGTCTCAGTTGTGAATAGGGAGCAGGTATGTTAAATATGCTGTTATTGCTCTCACTCATACTGGTCACTGGATATTTCGCGATATTTCGCGAATATATAGAAGAATATTCGCGAATATTCGTTAATATCGAATATTCGTGATATTTTATAAAAAAAAATAAAAAATTGCGAAATTTCGCTAATGCGAAATTTCGCTAATGCGAAATTTCGCTAGTGCGAATGCGAAATTGATTGCGAAATTCTCGTCAACACGCGAAAACGGAGATCATTTCCTGGATTACTAAACTAATAGGCAGTGGCACTAAACACTAACTCTACTTACACAAACTTATATGACTAAACTAAAGCAAATTTTTTTTTTTATACACAAAACACAGAAGGGCAGAGAACGTATTCGCGAATATTCGTTAATATCGAATATTCGTGATATTTTATCAAAAAAAAAAATTTAGCGGAATTTCGCTAGTGTGAAAACGCGAAACACGCGAAAACGGAGATCATTTCCTGGATTACTAAACTAATAGGCACAAAACACTAACTCTACTTACACAAACTTATATGACTAAACTAAAGCTAATTTATTTTTTATTTTTTATACACAAAACACAGAAGGGCAGAGAACACATTCGCGAATATTCGTAATACGAATATTCGCATTGCGAATATTCGGCAACATAAAAGGGTCTCTAATCATACCAGCAATGCTTTTAGACGTCGATGGAGATCACTAGGATGTGATCTGTTTTAAAAATAAATTTGGAAAAATACGAATATTCACTGCGATATTCGAGTTATTCGCGAATACTCGAATATGCAATATTCGTAACGAGAATTCGCAATGCGAATATTCGTGAGCAACACTACATGGCACCTCATGGCAAAGAACTCTCTGAGGATCTGAAATAAAAATAAATGTTGCAAAAGTGAGGGGGTGTACTCACTTTTGTGAGATATTGTAAATCCAATTGAGAATCTGTGGCAAGACTTGAAAATTGCTGTTCACAGACACTCCCCATCCAATCTGACAGAGACAGAGCTATTTTGCAAAGAAGAATGGGCAACAATGTCCCTCTCTAGATGTACAAGACTGGTAGAGACATCCCCCAAAAAGACTTGCAGCTGTAATTGCAGTGAAAGGGGGTTCTACAAAGTATTGACTCGGGGGGGCTGAATACAAATGCATGCCACACTTTTCACATATTTATTTGTAAAAAAAAATGAAAACCATTCATCATTTCGTACCACTTCACAATTATGTGGCACTTTGTGTTGGTCTATCACATAAAATCCAAATAAAATACATTTATGTTTTTGGTTGTAACATTACAAAATGGAGAAATTTTTTATGGGGTATGAATACTTTTTCAAGCCACTGTAAGTGCTGGGCTATACATTTACAGATATATGTATTAACAAACGGATGCAGAAAAATGCGTGCTGGAATTGTGATAAAACAATCTACCATAAGCAAGACGGTCTGTTTTATTTTATATTATTTTATGTCTCACACTTATTATGTAAGTGTGGTGTAATATATTTGTTTATAAAAAGACATTTGTAATTCATTATCACCCATTTTGATTTTATGCCACTTGTTTTTTCTCAGTCTTTGTTAGCACATCTTGCATATGCCAAATATTATGAACTGTTAAATGTGGAGAACACACATATCTCTCAGTAATCTCCCTGTGATTGTGATGCTTTATGTTCTAGCATCTTGGAACACTGGGAATACAGTTCCTGGAATATCAAACGTGCAATGATTATTAAGCATACATGGGAAATAATGTCTCGCTCAGTGGATGTATGCAGAGAGTAACTGAACACGTTGCTGCAGAAGGCAGATCAGCCTGGCTTAATGAGGACAAGAGTAAAGGTAAGAGACTGGAGATAAACAAACCATTTCTTGAGGATCAGAACACAAATAAACAGAACATATCTTTCTTACTTCAATCCAAAACACCTAGTGTGATTTCTGTGTGACCTCTGCTCCCTCTGCCATCTGCATTAGTCACTTTTGCTAGTCTATGCAGTCACCACAGAATCCTGGGAGAAATAGCACCCCACCCCACCGCCCCCCCTCCTCCCCGTCCAGCACACAGCAGGAGATTGACAGCCTCACCTATGAATTTTTCTATCAGACTGTGTCCATTCCATTCACTCAGGTCTCAGATTACACTCAGCTCTCTTTTTTATGATGTGCAGTGTGTGATGTCAAAATACTGCCCCCTGCCTGCTAGAGCTGAGAAAAAATGCTGTCGCCGAAGCAAAGTGTCTGAGTACAGGGTCGGTTAGAGCCCCTAATTGTATGCAACCAGAAAGAAGGTTACATGTGAACTACAGCATGCCGCCCATTGGTTTGTGCAGGATACAAATCTGGTTACGTTGCCGCTGGCCTTGCGTGTTCGCACACATGGCTGTGTCCATGCTGCCAGCAAGAATAGCAGATTCTCACAAGTGGCTATCTTACAAATTCATAAATATTTTAAAATTTCACTCATCCCCCCGCCCCAACCCCCCCAGAACATTAAACTAGGACAATAGCAGCAGCCTTCCAAGCTGTCTCCATCTCATGCAGTGAAAATGTTGTGCCGGCTTTTTGTATAAGAAGTACCAGCACTGCAGATACAACATCCTTTCACGTGTATAGGGAAAGGGTTTGCTGACATGGAAATCCCTGCTCTAGATTTTTACCAACAGGGCTGTGAACAATGTAGGAGGCCCCAGCTGTCAAATGGGGTAAGAATCTGCAAGAAGAAGGGGATGGCACAGTTTAGTGCAGTGTTTAGCAACCTTTTTTAAGTTAAGAGCTGCCCACAATCCTGGGGCACACCAGTCTGAGGGCTTGTGCACACAAGGAGGTGTGTCCAAGCGCAAGTGCTTTATGGCGTGTTCCAGTACCTTGTGTTCTTTTTTAGGCTGCTCTATGCTTGTGAAACACGCAAAAAGGTGCTGCCATGATTTTTTAATTGAGCCCCAAAAAAATGCATCGTGCTGCGGAACCATGGGTTTTAGTGGGCGCCAACATACATGCAATTGGTGGCTGTGTGGGGGTGCCATTAAGAATTAATGGCACCTGTACACAACTGCAAAAGGCAAGACATTTTTGTGTGGTGCTGGAAAATGCACAATTTCCCCCAATCCCCCCTGCTAGCACAATTCAACCCCTCAAATCCCCTCTCCAAAATCCCCTTTCTAGTACAAATCCCCCCTTCTAACACAAACTCCCCTTCAATCCTAAATCCCCCCAGCACAAATCCCCTACTAGCACAAATCCCCCCCAGCACAAATCCCCCTTCACTTCTAAATCCCCTCCAGCACAAATCTCCTCTCCTAGCATAAATCTCCCTACAAAATTTCCCATCCTAGCACAAATCCTCTCCTAGCACAAATCCCCCTCCTAGCACAAATCTCCCTACAAAATTGACCCTCCTAGCACAAATCCTCTCCTAGCACAAATCCCCCTCTTAACACAAATCCCCCTACACAATTTCCCCTCCTAGCACAAATCCTTTTCTAGCACAAATCCTCTCCTAGCACAAATCCCCCTCCTGGCACAAATCCCCCTACAAAATTTCCCCTCCTAGCACAAATCGTTTCCTAGCACAAATCCTCTCCTAGCACAAATCCCCATACACAATTTCCCCTCCTAGCACAAATCTCCCTACAAAATGTCCCCTCCTAGCACAAATCCTCTCCTAGCACAAATCCCAATACAAAATTTCCCCTCCTAGGACAAATCCTCTCCTAGCACAAATCCCCATTCAAAATTTCCCCTCCTAGCACAAATCCTCTCGTAGCAAAAATCCCCCTACAAAATTTTCCCCTCCTAGCAAAAATCCCCCACTCCTAAAACTTCCTTCTTTGCTCTTGTAACAGCTAAATTACACACAGCCCAGTACTAACCGATCATTATAGATTTCCACTGTTAACTTCTGTGCAAGCCACCCGATTGCCCAACCTGCCCTTAGCAACCAATGACGTCATCGGTTGGTAGGACGCATGCAGGCGGCTTGCACAGCTTTCAGTTTTATCGGAAAATGTACCGAGAACAACAAAGAGAAGGAAAGAGCCAGGAGGATGTGATCTCTCTCGCTCCTTTGTACACAGAAGTTGACACTGGAAATTTATAATGATCGGTCAAAACTGGACTGTGTGTAATTTTGCCACGGCATCCCAGTTGAATATCCCTGGTTTAGTGTATTGAGAATGCTACTGAGGGGGGACGCTTTCTCCTTACCTCTGCATTCTAATTGACCAGTGAAAACGCAACAGTAAACTGATGCACACTCTGCTCTTTCCTCCTGTAGCACTACCCCCGAAGGAGCTGCTGGTTTGTTTTGGGTGGCATGTTACCTCATGGCTCCTCCGCCGTCTAAGGGTGTATGGTGAATGTAGAAGTAACGGAATGTCCATGAGAGGTGTCTTTTTCTGTGCTCTTTATTACCCAGCCGGGTAAAAACAATAAAACTGTGTGGTGATAGAAGAGTTGAAGTAGAAATAGCAGATTCAGGCGTAGCAATAGGGAAACAGTCCGGCTTCCAACAACACTTAGTCTTCTTTGCCACTCCAGCCAGAGTGGATATAGTGTACCTTGACAGGCCTCTCCCACTGACCTGGCAGCCAGAGTATCACTCGGAACTTAGAGGAAAAGTCTCTGCCACAGACCCTCCTTAGGATTGAGGTAGCGGAGGTGATCCTCCTTAATAGACTTTGGCCTGGATCTCCTTCAGGTAGTTTGCAGGTTACCGACTGATAGGTGACCAATGTCCAGCCTTTCAGTAACCGGTTACCTTGATCCCTGGTGGATGGTCAAAACCCTATTGGATTGACAGCCTTTCTTAGCTCTCCTCAGATGGACTCCCCACCGAACAGCTTCCTCTCACTGGGAACACGCTTGGGATCTTCTTAGGATTGGGGACCCAGTCGATTACTGAGGCCCAGCCACAGCTCAAATGTTCCAGACCAACTTGGTCCCGGAACCAGGAACACTGCGTGGCACGTGCATCCCGGCCTGGAAGGCCATTTGGCCGGGGCGCCGTTATGCACTCACCCTAACGATGGGCGCTGCACTCCAAAAATAACCCAAACCAATGGCGTCTGTCTCATAAATACCCTCCCCCAGCATGCACAGCAAGGAAAAACCCTCCTGATAGGCTGTTGGGGAAAAGCACCCAAACCTTGACTCCACTGCTGCCACCTATCGTCCTGGGGTGGGAACAGCACCCCAGAAACAACAGAATGAGCTCACAGAACAGCCAAGCTGAGACAGAGACCCAATTTGAACAGATTAACTGGATCAGAGCCAATTAACTCTTTGATCCCCCTCTAAATTTAACAAAGCACCGGTACTTGGAAGTAACCAGGCACTACACTCCTATCATCATACTCTTTCCAACACATTTGCATGCAGCACACTGTCTGCCTCTCCCTGTCCCAGTATGCTGCATAGGAGATTGCAAGAGGCTGATACCAAGTCAACTGCAGGTACCTACACTAGTTGAATAAAAAATGTATACCGTATTTATCGGGGTATTGCGCGCACCCGCGTATAGCGCGCACCCCCAACCTAGAAGAGAAAATCCTAAAAAAAAAAAGGTTATACTTACAGTTTAGATGCCCCTCGTCGGTGTCTTGCCCAGCGTCCATCGGCAGCCTTGTCTGGTCCGGCGTCCGTCTGCGACCTCGGTGGTGTCCCCCTCGCTTCTCCCGGCGCTGTCTCCGAGTCTAATCCCCGCTTCCTGCTCTTAGTTTAAATGCCGCCGCCGACATATATACCGAGCGCAGTACACTCGGGCAAGCTCAGCCACTCTCGGCTTCTCACGCATAGAGGCTAGGAGCGTGACCGCGAGTGAAGTTGAGCCTGGCCGAATGTACCCGAGTGTACTGCGTTCGGTATATGTCGGTGGAGGCATTCAAACTAAGCGCGGAAGCGGGTTTTGGCGTATATCGCGCACCCACGATTTTCCCCTTATTTTAGGGGAAAAAAAGTGCGCAGTATACGCCGATAAATACGGTATATTTATTAACGTACAGTATTAACAAATGAAGGGCTGCAACATTATGTTTCTTTTATATCTGCCTGGAGTTTGGTGATATCTATCTATCTATCTATCTATCTATCTATCTATCTATCTATCTATCTATCTATCTATCTATCTATCTATCTATCTATCTATCTATCTATCTATCTATCTATCTATCTATCATTAAAAGGTTAGGCTTTCCTCTTCATTATTGCCTTCCCTTATCTTTGTAATTCCCATCCTATGTGCTAATAGCAGTTTAATCCCAGCCCTGTTTAATTTTCTCCCATAAAGTATTTATTTTGAATGGATTATAACTGCTCTGCAGTAAGTTATTTGGCTTTAACAGTAGGATATACACTCACGGGCCAGTTTATTAGGTACACCCGTTCAATTGCTTGGTAACACAAATTGCTAATCAGCCAATTACATGGCAGCAGCTCAATGCATTTACACATCTAGACGTGGTGAAGATGACTTCAAAGCGAGCATCAGAATGGGGGAGAAAGGGGATTTAAGTGACCGAAAGTGGCATGGTTGTTGGTGCCAGACGGGCAGGTCTAAGTATTTAAAAAACTGCTGTTCTACTGGGATTTTCAGAAAATATCCAGTGATCGGCATTTGTGTGGAGGAAAATGCCTTGTTGATGTCTTAGGTCAGAGGAGAATGGGCAGACTGGTTGGAGATGATAGAAAGGCAACAATAATGCAAACAAAAACTTGTCACAACCATCTCTGAAGGCACAACACATGGGCTACAACAGCAGAATATCACACCAGGTGCCACTCCTGTCAGCTAAGAACAGGAAACCGAGGCTACAATTCACACAGGCTAACTAAAATTGAAGAATAGAAGATTAGAAAAATGTTGCCTGGTCTGATGAGTCTCGATTTCAGCTCCGACATTCAGTTGGCGTCAGAATTTGGTGTAAACAACATGAAAGCATGGATCCATCCAGCCTTGTATCAATGGTTCAGGCTGGTGGTGGTGTAATGGTGTGGGGGATATTTTCTTGGCCCATTTTGGGCCCCTTAGGCTCCATTCACACTAATGCTTTTTTTGATGCATTTTGCAGAAATGCAGGGACATATTTTAACATGGTTTCCTATGGAACATGTTCACATCAATGCTTTTTTGTGCCTCTGCGTTTTTGGAAAGGGTCGGGGACTTATTTTTCCTGCAAAAAGCAGCGTTTAGCATGTAATAGAATCCAATGGACCTGCATCAAAAACGCAAGTACTGTTTATAGCTGGTTGTTAAAAGAAATGTAAAAAAATAAAAATTGATGGCTAACAAAAAAAAAACGCAAATCGCGGTAAAATTGCGGTAAAATGCACGTCAAAAAAATGCAGCAAGCACCTCAAAAAACACTGAAAAAATGTTCAAAAGCAACATGCATAGGTGTGAATCGAGCCTTAGTACCAATTGAGCATCATTAAGGCCTGCTTCACAATTAGGCAAGTTGCAGTTTGCATATTGCAGGTGCATTTTGCTTTTTTTTAATACACATTTTTGATCCGTTTTAAGTTTATGGAACCAAAAACCAGAAAAAAGCCCCCCGCCCTTTCCATAAAATGCACAGATGTGAATACATGCATAGGAAACCATAATAAATCAATTGTAGTGTGTTTCTGCACCAAAAAATTGATAGGTGTGAACCAGGCCTTAAACGCCAGTATTGTTGCTGACCTTGTCCATCCCTTTATGACTACAGTGTCCCCATCTTCTGATGGCTCCTTCCAGCAGAATAATGCACCATGTCACAAAGCTCCAATCATCGCACCACTGGTTTCTTGAACATGATAATGAGGTCACTGTCCTCCAATGGCCTCCACAGCAGGGGCAGACTGACCATTGGGGTTCTCGGGCACCACCCGAGGGCCCCATGCCACTAAGTGGCCCCATCAGGGTTGCCAGGCTCAATAAAACCAGGGACAGTATGTAAAAATCTGTGTTTTTTTTTATATCTGTCCCTGATATGTCTGAAATGACATGCTTTTAAAGTGAAAATCCTGAGATTTTAGCTGCCCTGCCTTTGCACTGCCTCGTGGCGTGGTGGCCATCTGTAAGCCTGGGGGCCCCATAATCTTCTATTGCCCGGGGGCCCCATGAGTTGTCAGTCCACCCCTGCTCCACAGTCACCAGATCTCAATCCAATAGAGCACCTGTGTGATGTGGTGGAATGGGAGATTCACATCATGGATGTGCAGCCAACAAATCTGCAGCAACTGTGTGATGCCATCTTGTCACTATGGACCAAAACCTCTGAGTAATGTTCCCAACTCCTTGTAGAATCTATGCCACAAAGAACTAAAGCAGTTCTGAAGGCAAAAGGGGATCCAACCCGGTACTAGCAAGGTGTACCCAATAAAGTGGCTGGCGAGTTTATATGGCTTATTGTATTACATAGTATATAGGGGCAGTAACTTTGTGTTTTCTATAGTTTTATTGCTGTCTGTGTCCCCCTGGGGGGAAATTTATTTTCACTTCCTGTCTACATGCTGGGTTTCAGACAGAGAAAGATCAGAAATCATTTTAGTAGACACAAGGACAGAGACAAAGACAACATCATTTTTTTTTTTTTTTTAATAAATGAATGATGACAGAGGGTCAGCCAACCAATATTTTCAGAAGGAGAACAGACCGTTTATTTCTTTCATGGTAGAGAATAACGGTGATACGTGGAATTTTCTAACCCGTTGATACAACTCTCTAAGTAGAACATTTTTAATCATGAATATTGTTAAAAAAATGTATGTAAATATGTGTTATTTTAGTTTGGTGGCCCTTTATGGAGTGGTGCTTAATGTTTTATTTTTCCTAACTTACCACACAACAAAGATTCTCCTCCTAATGATGCACAGGTGAATTTCGTCTAATTGACTGGGCCATTAATTATCTCACACATCTCAGTGGGTCAGTAATTATCTTGCTTCTCTCAGTGGACGAGTCATTTTGGAAAATGCTCCCACCCGAGGGAATCCTTACATAGTGATATTTTGGGGGTAAGTGAGGAGAGTGTGGAGAACACATATACTACAAAACATGACCAGTACGGACATTTACTAATAAAAGGGCCACACGTTTTCCCCCAAGAAAAGGTAACGTTACAAAATTGGGTTTGTAAACCAAACTGGAAAAAAACGTCATTTTTTATGGAACGCACCAACATTAGATTAATGGTGCCGAGCAAAAGGCTCACTAGTGAACTCTTCCATTTATCATGTTGGAAGTAATGGGGATGATTAGTCAATATTGGGGAAGAGCGGATCTGCCCGGTCTGGTTATTGTAAATATCAATTAAACCGTGGAGGTTTAGGAGATATTTGGAGCACCTACAGGTAAGCCTTAATCTAGCCTTACCTGTAGGTAAAAGTGGTTGTAAAGGGTTTACAACCACTTAAAAAAATAAAAAAAAAGTGATCTTTTCTCTTTTCTAGCATTAAATTGCCTGTTTCTTAAAATAGAACTGAATGAATGAATGAATGACTTGTATAGCGCAACGCATGCGAACTGAATCGCCTCTGGGCGCTTTTTCCAGCCAGTGTCTGCTTGGCTGGTGCGGTCATTTTTACCCCGTAGGATCTTGACACGCTAGGGACACACAGTCATACACACATATATACATGTATACTGGGCCAATTTGGACGAGATCCAATTTACCTACCCGCATGTCTTGGAGTGTGGGAGGAAACCGGAGTACCCGGAGGAAACCCACGCAGACACAGGGAGAACATGCAAACTCCAGGCAGATGGTGTCGTGGTCGGGATTCGAACCAGCGACCCTCTTGCTGCCAGGCGAAAGTGCTACTCAGTGCACCACTGTGAACTGAACTGAAGTAATAAAAAAAAATTGGGATAGCTTAACCACTTCAGCCCCGGAAGGATTTGCCCCCTTCCTGACTAGGCCATTTTTGCGATATGGCACTGCGTCAATTTAACTGACAATTGAGTGGTCGTGCAAAAATCAAAATCTGCTCCAGATACCCAAAGCCAGATACAAGTCCAAAGGAGAAAGAAGATTTGCGCTTCAAGGTCCCAGACTATGGAACGCTTTACCAACCAGCATTCGGTTGGAGGAGAATCACCTGGCCTTCAGAAAAAAGCTTAAAACCCATCTCTTTAAGGGTCCTTTCACACGGAGCGGACCGTTTTTCGGTCCACTCCGTGTATGTCCGTCGGCTCAGCGGGGGGTCCCGCTCAGCTGTCAGTGGACAGGGCGGTCCCCGCACACTGTGCAGGGACCGCCCTGTCTCTTCTCCGCTATCCCCTATGGGGAGTCGGATGGAAACGGACCGTCCGTCCGTTTGCATCCGATCCGTTTGGCCGGACGGAAGAAAAATAGGACATTCTTCCGTCCGAAAAAACGGATGCGGATCTGGCGGACGTTAGCGGATGCATCATCCGCTAACGGATCCGCTCCCATAGGGGTTAATTACAAGTCCGTTAACGGACTTGTAATTAGCGGACCATTTGTCCGCTAGTGTGAAAGGACCCTTAATGTCAAAGGAGAAAGGAACAACGAGCGCCCAGAGGCGATTTGGTTCGCATGTGCTGCGCTATATACGTTTTTCACTCACTCACTCACTCACTGTACCCCAAAAAAATTGTCCCCTTTCCCCTATAAATAGAGCTTTCTTTTGGTGGTATTTAATCACCTCTGCGTTTTTTTAATTTTTTGAGCTATAAACAAAAAAAGAACAACAATTTTGAAAAAAACACAATATTTTGTACTTTTTGCTATAATAAATATCCCCAAAAAAATATAAGACGTATAAGACGACCTTTTGCATGTAAAATAAGGCCCCAAAAGTCGGGGGTCGTCTTATACACCGGGTACCTGTCTGTCAGACTGCGGCCATCCATGATTCAAAAGCCGCGCCTCCAGGCTGTTCCATGATAGACGGAACACTGATTTTTCCTCTGTTCAGTGTTCCGCCTATCACGGATGCCTTCTCATCCTCGGCCTCGGACGAGAGGACCTCCGTGATAGGCGGAACACTAAACAGAGGCTCTGCTGGGAAAATTAGTGTTCCGCCTATCACAGAACAGTCTGAGGAGGAGGCGCGGCTTTTGAATCATGGATGCCCGCCGTCTGACATACTGTGCAAACAGGACAAGGTAGGGAGATGGTCGAGGCAGGGAATGGAATGGCACAGTGAGGCATGTTACTAATGGCACAGTGAGGCATGTTACTAATGGCACAGTGAGGCATGTTACTAATGGCACAGTGAGGCATGTTACTAATGGCACAGTGAGGCATGTTACTAATGGCACAGTGAGGCATGTATAACGGCACAGTGAGGCACGTATAACGGCACAGTGAGGCACGTATAACGGCACAGTGAGGCATGTTACTAATGGCACAGTGAGGCATGTTACTAATGGCACAGTGAGGCATGTTACTAATGGCACAGTGAGGCACGTATAACGGCACAGTGAGGCACGTATAACGGCACAGTGAGGCATGTTACTAATGGCACAGTGAGGCATGTTACTAATGGCACAGTGAGGCACGTATAACGGCACAGTGAGGCATGTTACTAATGGCACAGTGAGGCATGTTACTAATGGCACAGTGAGGCATGTTACTAATGGCACAGTGAGGCACGTATAACGGCACAGTGAGGCACGTATAACGGCACAGTGAGGCATGTTACTAATGGCACAGTGAGGCACGTATAACGGCACAGTGAGGCATGTTACTAATGGCACAGTGAGGCATGTTACTAATGGCACAGTGAGGCATGTTACTAATGGCACAGTGAGGCACGTATAACGGCACAGTGAGGCACGTATAACGGCACAGTGAGGCATGTTACTAATGGCACAGTGAGGCATGTTACTAATGGCACAGTGAGGCACGTATAACGGCACAGTGAGGCACGTATAACGGCACAGTGAGGCATGTTACTAATGGCACAGTGAGGTAGGCAATGGCACCGTAAGGCATGTGTTGGCACAGTGAGGCATGTAATGTAATGTAATGGCACAGTGAGATCTGAAAAAAGCCTGTTTCTGTCAGCGGTTGTTATGGCTACCCCTCAGCTTCCAGACAGACTAGTATGAAGGGGGTCGTCTTATATGGCCAGTATCCCAAAACCAAAATTTTAGCTGGAAAATTAGGGAGTCATCTTATACGCCCAGTCGCCTTATATGCCGGCAAATACGGTAACTCATTTCTTCATCAAGAAGATATGCTAGATCAGTGATGGTAATCTCCTTCCTCTTTCCTATTTGACAATTTGGACTTTTCATTGATGATTTTACAAAATAAATACAATAATCTTTTTTGTGTTTTTTTTTCCTTTCACACTGGGGCGTTTTTTGAGCATTTTGCAGGCGCTTTTGCATTAAAAAGCCTGTAAAGCGCCTGAAAGAAGCCTCATCTGCAATCCCAATGTGAAAGCCCAAGTGCTTTCAGAGCCCTTTCACACTACCAGTGCCCCGAAAAACGCTGGTAAAGCGCACACTGGGGCGTATTTCAGGCGCTTTGGCATCAAAAAAGCTCCCTTAAAAGAAGGGGGCTTTAAAAGTGGTGTATTCAACGCTCCTAAAGCGCTGCAAAGAAGCTGCTTGCAGGCTTTTTTTTGATGCCCTGCCAGCTCAGCGCCTCAGTGTGAAAGCACTTGGGCTTTTACATTGGGATTGCAGATAAGGCTTCTTTCAGGTGCTTTTTTTAACGCTAAAGCACCCTGTCTGGGATCGCAGATGCAGCTTCTTCCAGGCACCTTACAGGTGCTTTTTTAACGCTAAAGTGCCTGAAAAACGCCCCAGTGTAAAAGGGGTCTTATAGAAAAAACTTCCAAATAAACTTTTCATCCTGTACTGCAAACTGTGGGATGATCAATGCAAGGGAGCGAGGTGTCTTGCGCACATATGATACTTGTATTTTAATCATAAGTGATACATATATATTGAGCGGCCCTGGTAAGGTTCATTCACTTCTGATGGCCATATACCTATAATAAATGTTTCTATGCCCCATTTTTGATGTTTATATATTGTTGCTTGTTCAGTGTACCTGAATAACTTATCCATTGATGCCAATCTGTATATTTTTATATGTATACTGTATCTAAACATATTTCATCTTCTGTTGTTTATAGCCTAATAGACGCCACGCCAAAAATCTCCTGAGGAAGCTCTGTTGAGCGAAACATGTTGAGAGTGATATTGTCTGTTCAATGTGTTTTAATGGAACAACTGATTTTGTGATAAAAAATGCAAAGCGGTCTCATGTTTTAAAAACCTTTTTCGTTATAAAATGTATACTTTTTATATTCTGTATCTGTGATTTTTATATTATCACATATAACACTTTTAAAGTGACCTCTAGTCCCTAATTATTTTCCTAAACTTCATCAGTTTAGGCTGTATTCTATGTATTCTTCTACATATTTTTGGTAAAAAAATACCAATAAGCCTATATTGATTGGTTTGTGCAAAGTTTATAGTGTCTACAAAATAGGGGATAGATTTCATAATTTGTATACATTTTTTTTACTAGTAATGGTGGTGATCTACAATTTTTATCGGGACAGCAACATTGCGACGGACACATTGTACACTTTTGACACTTTTTTGGGACCAGAGCTAAAAATAGCCACTAATGCTGTATAAATGTCACCGGCAGGGAATGTATAACACTAGGGGGCGATCAAGGGGCTAAGTGTGTTCCATAGGTGTGTGTTCTAATGGTGGGGGGAATGTGGCTGACTAGAGGAGGAGAGAGATCATTGTTCCTAATTAGTGTTCTAATGGTTAATTGTGATGGTATACATGCGTTATGGTCATGTGTTGAATTTTACCACTGGTAACCAAATAATACATTATAAAATAGTGTGAACTATGATGCTGCTGCTGTAGTATTAGGCTATTATAACCTTATTGGATCGATATAGAAAAAAAACAAGCGCTTCTCCTATACAAAATACATATACAGTATTTCTGTGCTCTCTCCACGCTATCAATAAATACATAAATTCAAACATATGAAATATATTACTGTGTTTTCTGTGTCATAAACTGTCTGTATGTACAGTACATATAAAATAATCAATGTGACTAAGGTGCCAGTGCAACAATCTTAATTCCAAAAGTCCATAAGTGCAAATCAAAGTGCCGGAGAAGATGAATCTTTTAAGGTGCAGAGTTCACAATGCCATGCTCCCCGCCTCTGCTTCCCACTCAATAACAGTAATTGACCCCTAGCGTCAGACTGGCATGTTAGTATCCTGGTATGGTTTATATTGCTTCTCACTCTACTCCACTCCTCCGCTATTATTATCTGTGGCAGTGCAGTGTGTTCATAAGGATCAACAGAGAAATCTCCATTACCTTAATACCGCTTTATTTAAAACATTATGACAATTGCATATACAATAGTAATTTAAACAAAAAGCGTGTAGTCGGATTGCCACCTCGACGTGCGTTACAGATGAAGGAAATTACGTCACTGCTTGTCTCCTCTTGACGCGTTTCGCCACTTCCACTGGACATCTTCAGAAGTGTTCTAATCCCTCTCCAATCTATACAAAACTAAAACAAATTGCCTTTATTTATACCTATATTGTCATTAATTATTGTGTCCTGGACAGTTACTAAATCTATGTTCTGTAGAACTTCATGTTAAAGCTGAACATTTATTAGAGAAATTACATGGCGGTGGCCCATAGTAGGTGGATCCTTGAAATGACTCTATTTCTATAATAAAGTATGGAACATAAAATGGTTAGATTATGGAAAATAAATGTAAAAACATTTTCCTTTAAGAAAAGAGATACTTCTCTCCATGGACCATTAAACTTGAGCACTACATGATTTCTGTGTTTTATAGAACCATATGTTACTCATACAGTGTAAAAAGAGCCTAAGTTGGAAGGTCTGTGACCAATTGGAAGTGGCCTTTGCACTTAAAGGGTTAATTTACTAAAACCGGAAAGTGCATCATCTGGTGCAGCTCTGCAAAGAAACCAATCGGCTTCCAGGTTTTTTTATTTTATTGTCAAAGCTTAACCACTTGATAACCGTGCCTATTTTGGCACTTATTTTAGCACTATCAATAAGACCCCACATCTCTCCTCCAGGCTTACAAGCATGAAATCGGTGAAAAAAAGTTCACCTATCACATGCCGACAGCCGCAATTGCGGCTTTGTTTACTTGCGGGTACCGGGCGTGACGTCATAACGTTGCGCACGGGCCTCCGATGGTCATAGAGAGGTCATCTCTATGCTTCCCAGACAGTGCCGGCCGATTCGCTCTCTGAGCCCCCGATGGCACGGGAGAGCCCGGGGAAGCACTGGATGGCGGCGGGAGGGGGGGACGTCCCCTTCCGTTAAAAGACGGCCTCTGGTGGTAAAGTGGTTAAAGGATTTATAAAGGCACAAGTTTTTTTATCTTAATGCAATCTATGCATTAAGATAAAAAGCCTTTTGTTTGCAGCAGCCTCCCTAATACTTGCCTGAGCCCCTTCTCTATCCAGGGATGTCCACGAGTCTCTTGGCCGTTCGGGACTCTCCATCCTAATTGGCTGAAACACAGTAGTGGTGCCATTAGCTTCTGCTGCTGTCAATCAAAGTCAGTTTGCCAATCAGAAGAAAGAGGGGCAGGGCCGAACTGCAGCTTCTTGCCTGAATGGATATACAGATCTGCAGCTCGTCTTGGTAGACCCCATAGCAAGCTGCTTGCTGTGGGGGCACTCGACAGGAGGGAGGGGCCAGGAGCAGCAAAGAGGGACCTGAGGAGGATCTGGGCTGCTCTGTGCAAAATCCACTGCACAGAGCAGGTAAGGAGAACATGTTTGTTCTTTAAAAAAAAGTAGAAGCTGGTTGGTTAGTATGCACAGCTGCACCAGATTTTGCACTCAGCAGTTTTAAGGACCGTACACGATCAGAAAAATATATGACAAATACCGCTTTCGAAGCTAAATCATTAGCACACAACTTTCAAGAGCCAATCACAACAGTTTATCTGATATTATTCGAAAAGACAAAAAATGTTCTCATACAATTCATTTAGTCAGTACAGTTTTCTTCTGAAAATACAATACAATACATTACATCACTTTCACATTTTTATTCTGTTGTAAGAGAATTTTTGTAGCTTTAATAACCTCTTCATTTTCGATATGAGGCTAGCATGCAAAAAAAAAAAATCGTCCGATAATCTCATTGTGTGTACCAGGCTTTAGTAGATCAACCTCAAAGTGTGTCTAAAGCCAAAACTTGTTTGATTTTGCATAAAGTAGGAAAAGGTAAGGCCCAGTAGCAACTGGTGCTCAATATTTTTTTGGGGGGTGGAGCAAAACAATGCCAGACGGACAGGAAGGCAGTGATCATAGGCATCCTTACCTTTATGAGGTAGATGACGAGGATCCGGTGGAGGGCTGCTGCTCTCCGGGAGGAACAGTACACGGTGGAGCTCTGGGATGGAGTGCTGGATGTGGCTGCGGGTGAGCCGTCCCTAGAAGAGGGAGCCTAGTCTGGATAAGTTGGTTGAGCTTCTTTTCCATAGGAGGATCTGATGCTGATCTGCTGGATTATGACTCCCAGCTGGAAAGGATCGTGTCGCTGGCTGAGCTGCTCCCTGACTCTCACCGTGATGATTTCAGTCTTCCAAGGTGTGGAGACCATGCTTTGGGGCCATTGCTTCACCTCCCTAAGACTCCTTGGCCAATTGGGTCTCAGGACCCACTTCCTGATTGGCCAGGAGTAGAATCAGGAAGACAATAGTGAATATTAATTTGCTATTGTTACACGACTGGGTGGGCTTAGGGCCCAGAGCACACCCTTTTTTGAAGCCAAATAGAGTCTCGGGCTCTAATCATGTGCTTAAAAAAACAAACTCATTGAACCACCACTGGTAAGGCCCCTTTTACATGGGCAGACTGATTGGGTCCACCTGTCAGTTTTTCAGGTGGACCCTATTGGTCCCTCCAGTCTCCTGTATAGGGTGACACATGTCCATTGACACCCGCCAACATTGGTTCCTGTCCGCTAAAAACAGACGGATTGGAAAACGTTCCCCATCTGTTTGGCGGGTTGGATGGCAGTTGGGTGAAAATGGCCAGGCGGTTCTTTTGCATCCAACTGCCCATAGAGTAGAGCAGGCTATGTCTGTGCCCACTCTGCATAAGCAGAGCGCACACGGAGCAGCCATCCACCTGCTTAGCGGAGATAAACGGACAGATTCCCCACTGAGCAAGTGGAGTCCAACGGAGCCCACCCTGTGTGTAAGGGGCTAAACTGTGTGAGGTTTATTTACTAGTTGTGTCTATTGTGGGGAGATTTGCCCTCACTTCTTGTTCTGGTGACTGATATAGACATCCAAAAGGCTCAAGACTGCTGCTGGATGTCACCATCTTGGCTGTGATGTCAGTAGATTTAGAGCTTTCATCCAAGTGACAGTCTATAGTATTTCCCTTCACTGCCAGCTACATAAAAGCTGGGCCATCCCTGACAGTAATTAAAGCGGAGCTCCAGCCGCGAAAATTTTTTTTTTTAAAGTCAGCAGCTACTAACAGTGTAGCTGCTGACTTTAAATAAGGACACTTACCTGTCCTAGTCGCCCGCGCTGACGGCCCCCCCCGATGCCGGTCCCGCGATCGCTCCGAGTCCCGCGCCGCCATTCACACTATGGGAAACAGGCAGTGAAGCCGTACGGCTTCACTGCCCGTTTCCTACTGTGCCTGCGCGAGTCTCACGCTGGCTTGTGAATGGGCGCGCTGCTCTCTGAGAACACACACAGTTCCCAGAAAGCAGCGCGCCCATTCACAAGGAGAAGGAGAAGAAGAAATCAAACCGCGGAGTGGAAGAGGCAGATTACGGACTTCCGCATAGCAACAGCTATCTCGGGTGAGTATTTTTTTTTTTTTTTCAGGTTTTTTTATTTTTATTTTTTTAAACAACATGGCAAAATGTTGTTTATATGGGTGGAGCTCCGCTTTAAATACAGAAGTGATAAGGGCTAAAATATTTTTATAATTTATGAAAAGGAAAGATGATACAAGAAAGCATTAAAAATACTTTTTCTTTTATCTGAAATTATTATACTTGTGACAGGGTCTCTTTGTGTGTGTTCATTAGTGTTGCTCACGAATATTCGCATTGCGAATATTCGTAACGAATATTGCATATTCGAGTATTCGCGAATAAATTGAATATCGCGGTGAATATTCGATATTGCGAATATTCTTATTTTTTCAAATTTATTTTTAAAACAGATCACATCCTAGTGATCTCCATCGACGTCTAAAAGCATTGCTGGTATGATTAGAGACCCTGGGCCGAGTAGCTGAGGCGATCCTTTTATGTTGCCGAATATAGTGCATATTAGTTTAGTAATCCAGGAAATGATCTCCGTTTTTGCGTGTTGACGAGAATTTCGCAATCAATTTTCGCATTCGCATTAGCGAAATTTTTTTTTATAAAATATCACGAATATTCGATATTAACGAATATTTCACGAATATTCTTCTATATATTCGTGAAATATTGCGAAATCGAATATGGCGTATTCCGCTCAACACTGGTGTTTATGCGCAGTGCTGGATAGATAGACTCCTGCAACCAGGAAGCAACAATACTAGACTACCATTAGTATTCTTATTTTTTATTTTTTATTTTTATTTATTTATTTTTTATTTTTTCCAATATTCTTTTTACAGATTAAGGATTCAGACTCATGGAAGCTTACCACCTTTTCTATGTTAAGCCAGTGTTTCTCAACCTTTTTTCAGTCAAGGCACCCTTCAAAAGAGTTGAGGCACCCTTCAAAAATGAGGGTCAGAGTTGAGGCACCCTTCAAAAATCATGGTCAGTCTCGAGGCACCCTTGAAAAATGATGGTCAGTCTCGTGGCACCCTTCAAAAATGATGGTCAGAGTTGAGGCACCCTTCAAAAATGATGGTCAGTCTCGAAGCACCCTTCAAAAATGATGGTCAGAGTTGAGGCACCCTTCAAAAATTATGGTCAGTCTCGAGGCACCTTTCAAAAATGATGGTCAGACTTGAGGCAGCCTTAAAGAATTATGGTCAGTCTTGAGGCACCCCATTCTAAAATGTAAAAGCTATTCTTTTTTTTTTTTTTAAGTGTATTTTGTGCGTGTACTCGAGAGAGGAGCCGGACTTTGGGAGTAGGCAGACCTCCCCCAGAGGCAATCTGCCATCTTTCTAAATGCCTCGGGTGGCAATGGCAGGTGTGAGGGGGTCCTCCCACACAGCCCGCCCTACCTGCTCCGCTTTGAAGCCCAACGGGGCAGAGGGACTCCCCTAAGAGGGAGTGAGAGGATCTATCCCGCTCAGCCAGCCCCGTTAGTCCTTCGCCTCTCTTTTTTTAGAGACTGCGTGGCCAAAGTGCGTGCGTGTTAACCCAATTTTCGAGTGCGTGTAAGTGGGGTGGTTTTGTGGGAGGGGGGTGGGCGTACTAAGCGCAGGCTTACCTCGCATAGCACACCCACCGGGAGCCGGGCTGAGACCACCAAACTCAATTCACATGCAGTCGAGACCGGGATCCAAACCCTTGGCTGCAGAGGTGAACGGCTTGTCAGCGCAGTGCCAATCGCGTTGAGCCACCGCTATTCTAAGGGCTCATTTCCACTGGCGTTTTTACAGCCACTTTTCTGGGCGTTTTTTGCAGCTTAAAAACACCTGTCCGTGTTAGTCTATGGCCTCATGCCCACCATGACGTTTTTGATCTGTAGATGGCTGAGACGTTTTTAAGCTGCAAAAAAAAAATGCGGGACCAGTGCGTTCTGAAGCTCCAGCAATAGAGCTGTAAAAACGCCAGACATTAAAAAACGCTCAAAAACGAGCAAAAATGCTTTTTTTTTTTCTAAAATAAACATGGACAGGCGTTTTTAAGATGTAAAAAACGCTCAGAAAAGTGGCTGTAAAAACGCCAGTGGAAATAAAGCCTAATAAGTGTGGATGTTGCTGCATTATGTACAAGTAGGACACCCAACGCTAGAGGTCATTTATTCTTCCAAAGCAAATTCACTTTTGCAAACTGGTACTGACTAGTATTCCCATGTTTTCTCTTCTCCCTCAGTTTTTCTCCATCACTCAGCTTATGTGTTCTCAATGCTGATGGAGAGAGTCGGGGGAGGGTGCTATGCAATAGAAAAGAAATGCGGCTCCAAGCCCAAGACCTCTAAAGCACACGCCCTATTGAAAACCTTCAGGTGCAAGCTCTGCAACAAATTAGGAGAGAAAAAAGAAAAGTCCTGGACGGCCGCACACCGTCGAAGGCATTTTTATTAGTATCTTGAATGGCAAATAAAATCCAAAAAGCCGAAACATGAAGTGACTGTGTTGGATTTTATTTGGCAGTCAAGATACTAATAAAGATGCCTTCAAGGGTGTGCGGCCATCGAGGACTTTTCTTTTTTCTCTCCTAAGGATGTTATGCAGGCGACTGACATCCTCTTTATCAACTGATGAAGCCATTGGTTGTTAGGATTCTGGCAGCTAGAAGGTTGTAATGGTGCACAACGAAAACCCGTGAGGCGGCGTACACACGACCGAGGTTCTCGCTGGAAACCAGCGAGAACCTCGCTGAAAGCTGCATTCCAGCGAGGACCTCGGCCGTGTGTACGCTCTCGGCGAGCATCCCGTCGGGAAGCCCGTCGAGCAGAAATAGGCCGCGTACACACGGCAGAGAACCTCGACGGGCAGAACACATCGTTCCGCCCGTCGAGGTTCCCTGCCGGCCGTCGAAATCGGTGACCCGCCCGTCGGGAATGGCAACCAGCCATTCTTCCAGGCGGGCCGTCGAGCAAATAGAGAGCGTGCTCTCTATTTCTGCTCGACGGGCTTCCCGACGGGATGCTCGCCGAGAGCGTACACACGGCCGAGGTCCTCGCTGGAATGCAGCTTCCAGCGAGGTTCTCGCTGGTTTCCAGCGAGAACCTCAGTCGTGTGTACGCCGCCTGACTTAGTGAAACTAAAAGGCAGCCTTCATCCACACGTTGGCTTGTATACACATTTTTTGGCAATTTTTTAGGCATTTTGCTAAGGCACCCCTGAAGAAATCTCAAGGAACCCCAGTGTGGCTGGGCACCCTGATTGAAAAAAGCTGCGCTAAGCCATAAAATCACTGGTGCTTTCTGGAGCCTGAGGAGCCACATGTGCCACGTAAAGCCGCCAGTACAAGTGAATGACTGTATGTGGCTGTGCTCGGGTAAAAACTGAAATTGGTTCTTCTCCCTATACATGTCACTTTGTGTTTGAGGAGAAATGTCGTAAGCACGTGCTGCATAAATGTTGATGGAGAAGCCATTGGCATTTACCTGAGCGCGGCGGCCACTTACAGCCATTCACATGCATTGCTGGTTATAGGAGCTGCTAAGCCTCCATGTGCATAGAGATATAGTGGTGTATCTGTCTCTATCTATCTATGATATTTTGTAACTTTTATAGAATATAAGCATTTGATAATCACAAATATCCAATTTTAACACCCGCCGTGGTAAGATCAGCAGATTTACATATTGAATGGTGAATGTGTCAGGATGCTGTATATTTTTACAACTTATACTGGAAATTCTATGTTTTTGTCAAATAATTAAGTTTCCTGGATAAATGCTCAGGTTTCCTTAGAAACCACATATCCAGCTGGTTATGACATCTGATCTGTGACTGCTGGTAACCCTAATCCTAATTCCTCCTACAGGTCCGGGATCTTGTTTTCCTGATAATACAGCGGGGGTGGGGGGCTTATTCCCTTCTTTTTTTTACAAAACACATGCTGGAATGTATAAAGAGAATTTTTGTGTAAATCAATATTTGAAGTATTATAGCGTCTATAGAATGATAATGGAGAAACAAAGAAGGACAGATGCCGTAGACCATAACTATACCATTTGTAGTTGAGATTCAGTGAATGTTGCAAACACTGCTCTGTTCAGCTGCAGAGCTGCAATTTCACAGTGTGCCCCCACTGTGTCCTCTTTTGTATTATTAGTGTAGCGCTCACCCCGGAAGGAGCCGCTGATTAGTTTGGGACCGGCATGTTGTGTTACCAATGGTTCTTGTCTAGGGATAATATTGGTGAGGGTGGATACAGAGCGAGTGTCCAGACATCAACTTGAGTTTTCAATGCTTTATTCCAGGGCCCAACACGGCCAACATCAACACAGCACACAATAGAGAAAGGTTGATGAGCAGAGAGAGAACTACAGTATCTGGGCCTTGGATATTAAAGAGAGAGCAAGCCTGCTCTCAGCATCGTCAAGTTCAAACGTTGCCACTCTCGCCAGAGTGGGTAAAGTGCCCCCGGACAGGCGATTAACCTGAGCCCGGCAGCCGAAGGGACACTTTCAAACAAAGTCACTGGGAGGAACAGGGCCTCTGCCACAGGGCTGGTAAATTTTGAAGTTGTCAGAATTAGAACTAGTGAGTCCTCCCAGTAAGTCCAATTTTAAGGTCACCAATTGACAGCTGAAGTGTCGCGTAGTGACCGGATCCCCAGTAGTTCGTCCAGGCCTCACGGATAACCTCTGCCTCTGGGTTCTCCCGATCCAATCCCCCACCGTACAGCTCCCAGTTTAGGATCTGGGACCCAGCAAGCCGCTGGGCCCCCTCTGCATCCAAATGAAGCTCCGCTTGATGCGCAACCTCGGCCAGACGGGCCTCGATGGCGGGGCCCATGGACGCGCGTACCCTGAAGGTGGATGCCGCACCTGGAACTCGATCCCCGCGTAGTACACCACACTAATGGCGGCTGCCCCAGATATACCCCCCGCCAGCATGCCCAGAGAGGGAACCGCTCCTCCGATTGGCTGCTGGGGGAAGGTGGGTCTGTCAGAACCCCTCTAGCGCCAACTGTCGCCCAGGGGTGATAACACACCCCTGGCACGCAGACTGACCTACAAGGCAGTTCCAAACCGGCAGTAGCAGCAATCTAAACAATTTGCGAATGGGAGCAAACTTAACTCTCCCATTCCCCACTAACTTTAGTGTAATGCCCCACTAAAAGAGGGAGGGGCGCTATATTAGAGAAAATAAAGAAGAAAGAAATGACATTTGAAAGTAGTAGTAAACTGGTAGTAAATTTTGCTTTTTGATTTTTACCTACATGTATGCTTGTAATAAGGTTTACCTGTAGGTAGAATGAATAGCTTCTTAACATGCACCGTTTAGGACAGAGGTCCCCAACCTTTTTGGCACCGGGGGCATGTAATCATAAAAAAATATGGCACTAGGTGTCACCTATCTGATCTGTATCTGATCACCTGTTCACTTTCCAAGTCACCACCATTTTTTTGTGCACATCTTTGCACTGAACTTTGTGACTTCACCAATTCATTTATATTGCTGATCCTATCATGGGACTGTGCAATAACATTTATATATTTTTCACTATATGGTATTTTATTGTTGATTTTCATTCAAGATTGGATTTATATATATTTTTTTCACTTTTAATATTTTTTCAATTTTAGCACTTTTTTGGACTTTATTTCTATTTGCTGTCCATTTATAACACAGTACAGGCATACCTCACTTTTAAGTACACAATGGGGTTTATTTACTATCGCTGGAGATTGCAAAATCAGGCTCACTTCTGCATTGAATCCAGGTTTTAGTACCAGGCTTAATTGAACAAGCTGGGATTAGAAGCTGATTGGTTTCTATGCAAAAGTGA
Source organism: Rana kukunoris (assembly GCA_029574335.1). Lineage (NCBI taxonomy): Eukaryota > Metazoa > Chordata > Amphibia > Anura > Ranidae > Rana > Rana kukunoris. The sequence continues at coordinate 473,175,737 of CM056051.1, read as the reverse complement.
GCCTGATTTTGCACTCTCCAGCGATAGTAAATATACCCCATTGTTTAACCACTAGCCACCCGACGGCCAACTTTTTACTGCCGCAAGATGGCTCTAATCTGGCGGGAGGCCGTGTTTTTACGGCCTCCGGCCGTGCGCGCCGCATTACGCAGGTGCCGTTGCGCATGCCTGGCGGCCACGATGTCCGCCACACCCCGCACAATCGGCAGTCACAGAGCCAGGGATGTGGATCTCTGTGTGTAAACACAGAGATCCACGTCCTGTTAGGGAGAGGAGACAGATGGTGTGTCCCTTGTACATAGGGACACAGACCGGTCACCTCCTCCAGTCAGTATCCTCCCCCCACAGTAAGAATCACTCCCAGGGTACACATTTAACCCCTTCCTCACCCCCTAGTGTTGACCCCTTCCCTGCCAGTCACATTTATACAGTAATCAGTGCTTATTTACAGCACATTCGCTGTATAAATGTAAATGGTCCCAAAAATGTGTCAAAAGTGTCCGATGTGTCCGCCGTAACATCGCAGTTGTGGCAAAAATTGCAGATCGCCGCCATTACTAGTAAAAAAAAAAAAAGCAATAATTCTATCCCCTATTTTGTAGGTGTTATAACGTTTCCACAAACCAATTACTATACGCTTATTGCGATTTTGTTACCAAAAATATGTAGAAGAATACATATCGGACTAAACTGAAAAAAATAAAAAATAATTTTTTTTTTTTAAATGGGATATTTATTATAGCAAAAAGGAAAAAAATCATTTTTTTTCAAAATTGTCGCTCTATTTTAGTTTATAGCGCAATTTTGTTTGGGAGCGTCAATTTTGTTTGGAAGCCACGTCACACGACTGCGCAACTGTCATTCAAAGCGTGACAGTGCCGAAAGCTGACATTTTGCCTGGGTAGGAAGGGGGTATATGTGCCCAGTAAGCAAGTGGTTAAAAGTGCCGTTCATTTGCTTTTTGGTGCTACACACTTTTTCTTAAGATTATTTATAAGTTTATACGTTTGGTATATATATCTGTGTCAGCTGATGCTCCACCACAGCACAGAGATGCACCTTTTTTTTATTTTTGTTAATATTAAACTCTTTACAAAATCATTTCAAATCCAAATTACTTATAGAGACTTTTTTCCCCCCAAAATTGGAACGAGTTTTGCCTTTTTATTAAAATTGTACTTTATGAATAAATAACTATCCTGCACGTTCATTATGGTGGCGCTGAGAGCTTCCGACTGCAACCAAAGCCATCCTTAGCTGAGGTTCCAAATAAATTAAAGTCAGATGTTTTTAGATGTGGCTGTATTTGTTCTTCATACCTGAGATTCCCCCTGCTGCTCTCTCTGCTGATAGAAGATCCTTCTTATCTCCCAAGTGTCATGTTATCCCAGGATATCTGCCCTGTGTTAGGATGCTAAGCTCCTGAGCTGACATGTCATCACCAATTTCCCTTCTGTTTTTCTGAGGCCTTCCAGATAAGTGGTGGACTACATTGTTCTACTATTTAGTCTCAGGCACTAGTCACGTGATTTGAAGTGACGCTGCTCATTATTAGAACTTTAAATTGTTTGGGTGGGTTTAAACCCTAACTGAATGACATTTAATTTGTTAAAGGGGTGTTCCAGCCAAAATGTATGTTTATTAAAAGTCAGCAGCTAAAAAAGTGTAGCTGCTGGCTTTTAATAAACAGACACTTACCTGCTCCAGCGTTCCAGCGACGCGCCGGCCGGCTCGTCTCCCCCCCTCCCTGGCCGGCATCCTCATTGATACAGCTTTCGGCTTCACGGCCGGGCACCCACTGCGCATGCGCGAGCGGCACTGCGCATGTGCGCGTGGCTGTGCCCGGCGCTGAGCCGTCCCATTGGACAGGCGATAGCCTAGGACCTGTCAGTGTCCTAGGCGAACGCCTACAGGGAGGGGCTGCTGTAGGCGATTAAGCTTAATCGTCTAACCAGCCCCTCGGCGGAAGGAGGAAGTGGGAAAGGAAGTCCCACTCCTCCTGAAGCCACCACTCCCCCCCCAAAAAAAAAATTACATGCCAAATGTGGCATGTAAGGGGGCGAGGAGTGGGATAAGTGGAAGTTCCAATTTTGGGTGGAACTCCGCTTTAAAGTCCCTTGTAGCAAAACAACAATTAGTATTTTTCAATAAAATACTGCTTTTGTGTTGTTTTTTTTAATCCTTTGTTGCATCTCATCACTGATAATTTCCTGCAGCCTTTTTGCAGCCACTTCTTGCCTATATGCACTCCAACACCAGCTGCATGGTATTTCTTGGGGCAGCCTTCCTAGTGTAACATCACTAGGAAGGCTGCCCCAAGAAATGCCATGCAGCTGGTGCTGAAGTGCATTACCAAAAAGGGCAATACCTCTGCAATGTGTGTTGAAATAGACCCTTGTAAGTAGTGACCTCTGGTGGTCTTATGCTTGGGGGGGCAGCAAACAACCAAACCCCCCCGCAGCAACTCAAACCCCTCTGCTGTCTGACGGTTGGTCCACCAGGACTTACCCTATCTAGGCGGCGGGCATCCAAGGAGCAGCAGTGGGGATCGGCAACCAAGGAGCAGCGGCGAGGGGCATCCAAGGAGCAGCGGCAGGGGGCATCCGAGGAGCAGTGGCAGTGGCATCCGAGAAGCAGCGGCGGGGAGCATCCGAGGAGCAGCGGCAGGGATCGGGCATCAGAGGAGCAGCGGTGGGGATCGGGCATCTGAGGAGCATCGGTGGGGATCGGCATCCAAGGAGCAGCAGTGGGGGGGCATCCGAGAAGCAGCGGCGGGGAGCATCTGAGGAGCAGCAGCGGGGATCATGCATCCGAGGAGCAGTGGTGGGGATCGGGCTTCCGAGGAGCAGCAGTGGCGGGCATCCCAGGAGCAGCGGCGTGGATCGGGCATCCAAGGAGCTGTGGCGGGGGGCATCCCAGGAGCAGTGGCAGGGATCGGGCACCGAGGAGCAGCGGCGGGGATCGGGAATCCAAGGAGCAGAGGTGGGGGTCGGGCATCCCAGGAGCAGTGGCAGGAAACAGGCATTCCCCAAGAAATTCTTCAAATATATTAATAGTAAAAATGTCAGGTCTGATCATGTAGGCCCTTTACAAAATAATCTAGAGTGGGTGACCAGGGACAAAGAGATGGATAATTTATTAAATACTTTCTTCAGCTCTGTGTATACAAAGGAGCATGGGGGAGCTCATGTCCATAATGGGGGTGGTAGTGACACCCCCATTATGATGTTATTAACCCAGTTCTTAAGAAGGATATCGGGGAACTGGAGAAAGTGCAGAGAAGGGCAACCAAACTGATAAGAGGCATGGAGGAGCTCAGCTATGAGGAAAGAGTAGAGCAGGCATGTCCAAAGTCCGGCCCGGGAGCCAATTGTGGCCCTCGTTCCAGTTTAATGTGGCCCCCCCTGTCTATCATAGGAGGCAGGACATTGTATTAAAGAGGCTGCTGTGTAAACAACTTGAGAAGAGGAGATATGATCCACATGTACAAATATATAAGGGGTCCATATAGTGAACTTGGTGTTGAGTTATTCACTTTACGGTCAACACAGAAGACAAGGGGGCACTCTTTACGTCTAGAGGAAAAAATATTCAATCACCAAATACAGAAAGGTTTCTTCACAGTAAGAGCTGTGAAAATGTGCAATAGACTCACTGAAGAGGTGGTTCTGGCCATCTCAGTAAAGTGCTTTAAGAAAGGTCTGGATACTTTCCTAGATGTACATAATATAACTGAGTACTAAGATTTGTAGGTAAAGTTGATCTGGGGTACATCCGATTGCCTCTCGGGGGATCAGAAAGGAATTTTTTCCCTTGCTGTAGCAAATTGGATCATGCTCTGCTGTTTTTTTTTCCTTCCTCCGGGTTAAATGAGGGTATAGAATTGGGTATATGTGATTGTACTATACTATTATTATTTTATTTCTTATGGTTGAACTTGATGGACTTGTGTCTTTTTTTAACCTGACTAACTATGTAACTATGTATCCAGGTATCTCCATATTTTTTCTACCTTCGCTGTTCCAAAGCCCCACTGGGACAATTTCTTTTTCATGTATCCAGGTATTGGCCACTAGCTCTTCTCCTCCTCGCTTCCGCTCCTCCTAGGCATTCCAATAGGGTCGTCTGTCCGTTCAGCCAATCGGGTGACGGGTATCAGACCCACTTCCCGATTGGCCGGGAGGAGGATCAGTGTTGAACAGCGAATATTAATTTGCTGTTGCAACACACCTGGGTGGGCTCCGGACGCAGCCTCTGCGACCTGAGCCCAGTCTATTTTGAAGCCTATTAGAGCCTTGAGTGCTTTAAAGAAAAACCCGACCACTATAATTCATGCAACTGGTGCCTTGAAGGGGGTCGGGTGCAGAAATAGGGGTTGGCCGCGGCGGGCATGGATAGATTCATGCTATGCTATGCATGACACTATCTATTGCATATAGGGGCGTGCCCTGGAGAAAGGGGGCGGTGTCCGGGCCCCCAATGGATGGGCCGCCCCTGCGGTGAGAATGCAGTAGCTTAGTTGGCTGAAAATTATAACCTTATAATAGGGAGTGCCTAAACAAAGAGCGTCAGGGCAGTATCACCAGGTATTATATCAAATAACAACTGCTGCAGATTTAACCACTTAACACCAGCACCTCCCGGCCCTTTAGGTGTGTGTCTATGGGAATGTTTGACTATTCTTCCAGAAGAGCACTTGAGGTCAGGCACTGATGTTGGATGAGAAGGCCTGGCCTGCAGTCTCCACTCTAATTCATCTCAAAGATGTTCTTTTGTATTAAGGTCAGGACCAGTCAAGTTCCTCCACCCCAAACGTGTTCATCCATGTCTTTATGGACCTTACTATAAAAGAAGCGCAAGTTCTTCTTTTATAGGCAAAATAATGGAATTCAAATGTGCTGTTCAATAGACCTGTGCAAACTGGAATATTTTGTTTCGTTTTTTCGTTTTCGTCCAGAAAATACATTTATTTAGTTACTCCCGAAAATAGTTTTGATTTATTTTGTTTTCGTCGGGAAAGTTTTCAGTCGAAAACTACGATTTTCGATGTCTTTGTCGAATTAAACGACGGAAATTCGACAAAGCATCGAAAATAGTCGTTCTGAATACAGTGAATATACCTATTCACTGTATTCAGAACGACGATTTTCGATGACTTTGTGAAATTGACAACAGAAATTCGACAAAGCATCGAAAATCGTCGGATCTGAACGAAAATGAAATAAAGCATTTTTTATGTCGGATCTTTCGGTTTTCGTTTCTTGCGCTTTCGTTCGTTAAAACGATAACGAAAATACCCGATTTTCGGACGAAAATGCATTCTAACGAAAACGAATGCACATGTCTACTGTTCAAGCAGATTTTATTGAAAGTACTTTCTCTCAACATTAATGTTCCTTTTTACACATTGTGAATGAATGAGTACACATACTCAGACTGGACAATTCATCCTAAAGTGGTAATAAACCCTAAAGTATTAATGTAATATACTGTAGCTTTCCAGTTCTTAAATGTGGTGGCTGCATAAGATGGCCATACATTGTTAGTTGGTTTTTATTCAGACAGTGAGATTCCCCCATCCACATAGGAGGATGAATGGAAGAATTCCCCCCACAGCCGGGATATTGCATTCTAATGGCATTCATCGCTGTCAAAATACACTGATCAGGAGCTGCAGTTGATTGGCTGCAGCTGGTGATCAAGGAAAGTTTTCCAAGATAACCCTTTAACAGAAGTCGATCAAACGATGTGTGGGATGCCACATACTGATTGAAACTTGGCCGATACCTACTGATTTTCAATTAGTGCATTCGTTTTTTCTCCCCTTTATAATTACCTGGTGATCTGCCCACTCTATTATATTTCAACTTCCCTTTAACAAACCAACATGTGCAGACAAAGTAGCAGTTAGAGGGTTATTACAGAGCATTTAGCACTCTGGATTCCCCTTAATACGCATACCAGACCCAAAGGGCCTGGTAATGGATGGGTGGGGGGGTTCCCATGCCTTTTTTTTTTTCAATATATGTAAACTTTAATATATTTAGGTTTACATATATTCTAAGCCAGTGGTCTCTAAACTGCAGGCCGTGGGCCAGATGTGGCCCTTTACTTGCCGTTTGGCCCCAGGTGCCTATTCCTTCTACTGACACCAATGATGGGGCACTATTCCTCCCACTGACACCAATGATGGGGAACTATTCCTCCCACTGACACCAATGATGGGGCACTATTCCTCCCACTGACGCCCGTGATGGGGCACTATTCTTCCCACTGACACCAATGGTAGGGCACTATTCCTCCCACTGACACCAATGATGGGACACTATTGCTCCTACTGACACCAATGATGGGGCACTATTCCACCCACTGACACCAATGATGGGGCACTATTCCTCCCACTGATGCCCCATGGCAAGGCACTATTCCTCCCACTGATGCCCGTGATGGGGCACTATTCTTTCCACTGACACCAATGGTAGGGCACTATTCCTCCCACTGACACCAATGATGGGACACTATTCCTCCTACTGACACCAATGATGGGACACTATTCCTCCCACTGACACCAATGACAGGGACTTTATTCCTTTCACTGACACTAATGACGAGACACTATTCCTCCTACTGACACCAATGATAGGGCACTATTCCGTGTCCTACTGATAGGGTTGCCACCTGTCCAGGATTCATCCAGACAGTTCAGGTTTTAAATCATGTGTCTGGGTTTCAGTCCGCCAGAAACCCGGACACAATATTCAGACAGGAATGTGGTTTAGAACAGGGCCTTTTAGGAGGGTGAGGGGGCACTATGCATGCCACATTACCATTCTCTTTGGAGTACCCAAAGGTGTCCCAGGTCTGCTACAATCCTACTGTGCGCTTTTAAAGTGTTCGGTTTTGGCTTGAAGAAAAAGTGGCAACCCTACCTACTGACCACAGGCGCCATTTAATGTTCTTACTCCCTCTGACCACCAAGGCTGAAGCATTGTTTAATCCCACTGACATTCAGACATTTTGAACTCCTGATGGCCACGCTCCGTCCCCCCTAAAGTCTGAAGGACAGTAATCTGGCCCTTTACTAAGAACGTTTGGAGACCCCTGCTCTGAGCTTTGCTTCTGATATAGCCTTTTCATAAAGAGTTATTTTCTTACTATAGTGTGAAGCCCCATACACACTATCAGTTTTCCTGATGGTTTTCTCTTCAGGTTTACCAAAACCATCTAATATGAGGTCAAACTTCAAGAGTTTCAATTTGTATGCAATCAGGCAGGCCCTTGTACTACATGGTTTTGGTAAACCTGAAGAGAAAACCATCAGGAAAACTGATAGTGTGTATGGGGCTTAACTCTTGTCCTTATATACCAGAAGCCATATACTCCAGTAGTTATGTGCTTTAGTATTTAAAGGGGTTGTAAAGGTTTGTCTTTTATTTTCTAAATAGGTTCCTTTAATCTAGTGCATTGTTGGTTCACTTAACTTTTCCTTCAATTTCCCTTCTAAATGTTTTTTTTTCTTTGTTTGAATTTCTCACTTCCTGCTTCTCCTCAGTAATGCCGCGTACACATGATCACCTTTTGTGATGAAAAAAAAACGACATTTTCAAAAACTTCATTTTAAATGATCGTGTGTGGTCAAAACGTTGTTTTATGTCTTCAAAAAAATGACCCAAAAAAAATTCGAACATGCTTGAATTTTTTGTGTCATAAAAAGTGACCGTGTGTGGGCAAAACGATGTTGAAAACGACGTTATTAAACCCGCGCATGCTCAGAAGCAAGTTATGAGACGGAGCTTCAATGGAACAGAGTGCCGTCGAACGTGGTGTACGTAATCGCGCTTTGCAAGAGCATTTTGGAAAAACGATGGTGTGTATGCAACGTCGTTTTGGAAAATAAAGTTTGAAAAACGTTGTTTTGTTTCGTCACATAAAACGTTGTTTTTTTTCATCACAAAAAGTGATTGTGTGTATGCGGAATAAGCTTTTCACTATTATCCGAGTGGTGGAAAGTCATTTAGCTTACTGAGGAGGAACATGAAGTGAGAAATTCAGACAAAGAAAAAACATTTAGAAGGGAAATGGAAGTAAAAGGTGGAAATGGAAAGGTCCCCCAGTGGGGTTTTTAAGCGGCATGATGTACAAAGTGTAGGAAATTGTAATTTTGAGATAAAATCTTTACTGGATGTATATAGTAAAGCAAAAATACAACATGGTAGGAGCATTAAAAATGAGTAAACATAGTACACTCTGGTTATACATGATTGACAAGATTTTAGCAGTGGCACAAGATAAAAGAAATATATACTCAACAATACAATACATGATTGATCATGATTCAATTGGTTTCCATATGAGTACCTCGACGCATTTCGACCAATTACTGTCACGGTCTTCTTCAGGGGAATTGTACTCTGATGAAACATGTTAGAAAAGGTATATTGATTAGAGTTATATCCCTCTAAGAAAATACATTAAGGGGATGGTGTTGAAATAGTATTTGCCACTCAAAAGGTTTTTGGAATAGCATCTGACCAGAGATGGTTGTTGGAAAATATAAAGAATGATCCATGTACCCTCACGAACAAACCTCCCATTCCATCGAACGTGAAACAGTCAAGGAAGGCTAGGCAAGGAGTCACAGAGGTGGACCTTCGGGGGGGAGAGACCACTGAACGACACCTGTATTGGTTAGATATTTGAATGGGTATAAATACCTGGTGTAATTACCTAATTACCTAATTAGTTTAACCATCGTCATTGACGTGCATGGAATAACAACCTCACCCACGTGTTGAAGATCTGGTGGGATCATTAGCGAGTAAGTATTTAAGTAGATAGGAATAGATATAACCTATGTACACCAATGGAGGTGTACATTGGTAATGTGAGTAGGGATATACCTCACCAAGAGTGGTATTGGTGGGTCGGACCTCATAATGTCAAAGGGGTGAGTGGGGAAGAGGATATGGAAGTAAAAGGTAAGTGAACCAACAATGCACTAGCTTAAAAGAACCAATTTAGAAAATAAAAACCAAACCTTTACAACCCCTTTAAGAAGGACCCCATAGCTAGGATTTGCCTATGGCACATGCAATGATACCATGTTCATTTGAACTATCATTGGCAGGTTTTGCCTATAAAGGGCCATTACTAAAATGACTGCATTCCATCATTGTGGAAAGTTTAGGACTATTATGCCTCGTTTCCACTGAGCGGATCGGTTCGGTACGGTTCGGTACGGTACGCTATTTTGGGTGTTTCCATTATGAAAGCGTACCGAAAAACCGAACCGTACCGCACCAGCAAGGGTCCTGCTTCAGATGAGGGACCAGAGAGAGTGGAACGGTTCGGTTAAGGCGGACCTACAAATGCATCTCACTGATTGGTGGATGCGCTAGGATTTTTTACTAAACCCTGAATGGTCCCTCACGGTCCGATTTGCAGTGGAAACGCTCACGGGATTAGACCGGCCCCATCCGAACCGCTCCAAAATAACTGACCCGACCCGATCCGTGCAGTGGAAACGAGGCAATATACTGATATGTGTAAAAACTTTGACGTGCCTGTGATTTTTTTTTTCTTCAGTTGTCTGTAAAAAAAAACAATGTGTATTAGGTTGGCAGTCTTCTTCCCAGACTGTATAAGAGCTCCTGCCTTACTCCCTAATGATGTCCTCCTGAGGGTGTCATGAACAGCAGGGGTTAAGAGATATCCACAGATTAAGCTGCCTCCCCATGGGGCTTCTGTAGATGCTTCCAGTACATTCACTACAGCACATCCTGCTTGCTCTGTCCATGTCAAGATAAGAGCTGAATTCCTTCAAGTAGCAATGAAATTTCCAAGTACGTCTGGGACCAGCTATGCACAAAGATGTACGCGAGACGATCTGCCTCACATGACCTTTATCATCAAAGATCCAATATAACAAAAAAATTGTAATCTGCTAAATGTATGAGGTTCTACCTTAATAATAGCATTCTTCATATAAAGTCTTTTCACATTTATAAATATTATCTTCACATTTACATGCAGACTAGGGGCTCATGCACAGGGGCATACAATGTGCAGATCTATAAGTTATACAGGACTTATTGCAGCAGTATTTATTCTATCCATTCATGCAACGCATTTCTGGTCTGCAGCGTTGCGCTATGAAAACCAAAACAAGAAAAAATTACACCTACAGTTTGATTTTACTCTGCCGCCACATAGATGATCATTAAAGTGATTGTAAACCAATTACAACCACTTTTACCTACCGGTAGGCCTACATTAAGGCTTAGGCCTCATACACACGAGCGGTTTCCTTGGCAGAATCCAGCAAGAAACTTGTTGAGAGACGTGTTTTGCAGAGGAAACCAGTCGTGTGTACATTTTTCGACGAGGAAACTGTCGAGAAACTCGACGAGCCAAAAAGAGAGCATGTTCTCTATTTCCTCTACGGGAATGGAGAAAATTGGCTCGGCAGCCGAACAAGGAACTCGACGATGAAAACGATGTGTTTCGCCCGACGAGTTCCTCGGTCGTGTGTACGAGGCCTTACATGTAGGTGCTCGAAATATCCCCTAAACCTCCACGGTTTAGGAGATGTTTAAAGAAATGATGGCGCCGATGTCTTTGGCGCATGAGCCGTAGACAAAGGCGCAGGCAAACTTTTGCAACAACGATCGTGCTGTTCCTAAAGGAGCCCATGCCGTGACTGGTGTCTCCCACGCGCTCCCGTGATGTTAGCGCAGCTCCGGCCAATCACAGTGCCAGAGCCGCGATATCCGGAAGTAACCCCTGGGAGAGATGTCGGACCCCCGAGCGGTGTACGAGGACGACTGCGGAGGCTCCGATCGGATGTAAGTATTACATAATGAGCTAGTATCCTATGCAAGCTTACTAAGGAGGAACAGGAAGTGAGAAATTCAGACAAAGAAAAAAAACATTTAGAAGGGAAATCGAAGAAAAAGGTAAGTGAATCAACAATGCACTAAGAACCTACTAAGAAAATAAAAAACAAACCTTTACAACCCCTTTAAAGCGGAGGTTCACCCTAAAACATTTTTCTAACATTACATTGTGCTCATGAGTTGCCGAAACAAAGCCGAACGTCAGTGCGCAGGCGCCGTATAGCGCCGTATAGTGCCGACTCGCAGTTCGGCTTCTTTCGGCAACTCGTGACAATCCTTATGCGACGGGGGGGTAGTTTTTGTCATCACATCAATCCCTTACCTGCTGCATAGAAACGCCCAGTCCCGCGGGAGCCCAGTCCCGCGGGGTGAAATAGCGATACAACGGTATGTACAGCAAAAAAAAAAAAAAAAAAAACGCATACTGTCAATGTTGCAAGTGAGCACAATGTAATGTTAGAAAAATGTTTTAGGGTGAACCTCCACTTTAAGGACGAGATGTAAATATAAGCAGTATGTATACTTATAGAAATGGGTGTCCGCTGAATTTTTTTCAGAGGGGGGCACGGTGATACACAGTCACATTTAACCCTTTCTTAAAATACTAACGGGGGTTAAAAGCGCCCTGCTAGCGGCCGAATAGCGCTTTTGGTAAAGCGCCACTTTTTAGTTGTACTCTACCAATAACGCGGCCAGCTGGCAGTGTGAAATAGCTCTTGAGATAATTCAGCTTCATCCATGCCCATATGAATATAGCCTAGAGAATGTACAGACCCCCCCTTCAGCACAGACCCCTCCATTCAGCACAGATGGACCCCCCCTTCAGCACAGACCCCCCATTCTGCACAGACCCCTCCATTCAGCACAGATGGACCCCCCCTTCAGCACAGATCCCCCCATTCCGCACAGACCTCCCCATTCAACACAGACCCCCCTCAGCACAGATGGACCCCACATTCTGCACAAACCCCCCTTTAGCACAGACGGACCCCCCCCTCCCCCATCCCATTTAGTACCTCAGATCAGCCATCAGCGCAGCACAGGCACAGCAGGTTCCCTTTCCCTGTGTACACATAAACACTGGAGGGGGAGGTGGCTTCACTCTGTTCGCTGTGCCTGTGTGACATCCGGGCCAAGACCGCTCAGACAGCCCGCAGCCGCTAGACTTTTCAACACCTTCTGGATTTTCCAGGGGGGGTCAATTGCCCCCCCCCGCCCTATGGAGCGGGCACCCATGCTTATAGCATTAATGCAATCTTAACTCTAAATTCCCAGAGTCTCCATAGTAGGATCACACATAAGAATTGATAGATTAAGGGCAGATGTGGCAGGAGGCAATGTGGATGAAAACGCAATGGCTTTCCAGAATTGTGGAAATCCAACAAATGGAAAATCTTACTGAAGCAAAGAAAGAACAGGAGGAAAAATACTGGCAGATACAAGAGGTGACATATTGATGCAAAGGGGGAGAGGCTGCCCCTCTTTCCCTCTCCAATACCACTAGTCCATATTCCCCAAACTTTTTTTCTATTCTTTGCACTCATGAAAAAAGAGACCCAGTCTGAGCCAACCCATGAGCTGGCTGCCATCACCCCTTCTCTCACTGATATGAGAAAAAAAAATCTAATATATATATAAGCATATGCATTTAATGCAGTTTGCATTGCATTGCATTGCTAACATATATGTTTATAAATACATGTGTCCATTTGAGCTGAAATACAATATGGACCATCATTTTGTGTCTGTCTTACTAATCATTGTCATAGAAAATAACAAAACTATTCGAATTCCCCTTTTATTTGCCAAAATCCATGGACATTCCAGCCCCAAATCTTTCACTAAAGTAAAAAAAAGAGCAAGTACCCGCATCCCAGCATTGTGGAAACAACCCTCGCCCCCCTATGAAAATGCAATGGCTTGCCAGAATCTTGGACATCCAACAAATGGAAACTCTTACTAAAGTACAGAAAAAGTGGCAACCACCCCAAAGTAAATTTCCCAGCACACTTACCAGCCAGCCTGCAAAACAACCAAATTGGCCCTGTCAAACTGTTATGCCGCGTACACACGGTCGTTTTTTGCGATGAAAAAAAACGACGTTTTTTGTGAAGTAAAAAACGACGTTTTTGAAACGTCACTTTCAAAGACGATGTTGCATACACACCATCGTTTTTTTCACAAAAAACGAGGTTACGTTCACCACACTTTTCCACTGAAGCTCGCTTCATAACTAGCTTCTGGGCATGCGCGGGTTGAAAAACGTCGTTTTAAAAGACGTTTTTGCTACACACGGTGACTTTTTGTGAAACAAAAAACGACGTTTTGAAAAACGACACAAAAAATTCAAGCATGTTGGAATTTTTTTTTGGTCGTTTTTTTGAAGACAAAAAACGACGTTTTGCCCACACACGATCAATTTAAATGACGTTTTAAAAAACGTCGTTTTTTTTTCATCGCAAAAAACGACCGTGTGTACGCGGCATTACATTGAAAACAGAGGGTTTTGTTTGCCTCTGTATATACTGTGGTCCTAACTCTACATTTCCAGAGTCTCTTTAGTAGTAGCACATTGAAGAATGAATCGATTAAGGGCAGGTGTGCAAGAGGCAATGTGGATGAAAATGCAATGGCTTTCCAGAATCTTGGAAATCCACAAATGTGAAAATAAAGCCACGAATAAAACAGGAGGAAAAATACTGGCAGATCTTGACGCCATGTTTTTTCTATGAAGATCAGACACCCTTGGATTCCCAATAGAAGGGTTGGTTGAGTCTTTGTTACTTTTTAGGATTCAAGAGGTTAAATGTTGACTCAAAGGGGGATAGGCTGCCCCCCTTTTCCTCTCCAATGCCACTATTCCATATTCCCTTACCTTTTATTTTTCTATTCCTGGCACTCATGAGGACGGAGACTGATTTCCATCAGACAAATCCGTGGAATTTTGTGCAAAGGGCGTTGGCCATGAATTTGGTATGCATACAGACGGCAGAACTTTTTCAGCCAACATACACAAAACGACGTGGTTTTTCAGCTCTTTAGCGCCACCCTTTGGGCAACTTCTGCTAATGTCTTATGGTAAGCATTGGTTCGGAGCATGCGTGTTTGTACTTTTTTTTCTCAACGGACTTGTGTACAAACGATCGGATAATCCGACAAGACACATTTGTTGTTGACAAATTTGAAAGCATGCTATAAAACATTTGTTGTCGGAAAATCCGACAACAATTGTCTGATGGAGCGTCGGATTATCTGACAAAACCCTGCTCAAAAAACACATTTGTTGTTGGAAAATCCGATCGTGTGTACGAGGCTTTACTCTGCCATCCCATGAGTTGGCTGTCATAACCCCTTCTCTCCTAGATAAGACATAATTCATACCAATGGAAAAAAAGTTATACAAGGTATATATAAAAAAAGCAGCAGTTGCTAAATTCAAATGTATGATTGAGGTTTCTAAAGGCCCATACACATGACGTGTTGTGTTGGATAATGTGACTGTCTGTATGCTCCATCAGGCAATTTTTGGCTGAATTAACGACAACAAATGTTGGCTGTTCATGCTCACCAACTGTCTGGCAATAAATCTGTTACGTCTGTTTATTCGATAGTGTGTAGTCCGTCCAACTAAAATCCAAAGTACAAACACGCATTCTCGGAACCAATGCTAAACATCAGACAACAATAGCACAGTTTGCCCAAAGGGTGGCAGCAAAGAGCTGAAAACCCACGTGGTTTGGTGAATGTTGGCTTAAAATGTAGTGCCCTGTGTATGCAGAACAAGTTCACGGCCAACGCCCTTCGGACCAAAATCCACGGAAAAGTCCGATCTTGTGTACAAGGCTTGTGACAATGTCAAGAAGTTCACAATCCTATAATAAGTATATTGTTCATTGACAGCTGCAGTGACTCTACATTTAAAATATTATTATTTTGTATATTTGTTTGCTGCACTTAGTACTTCATAATGCTTTGTATGCCTACTATTTTTTTACTGTTCTTTTTCCAAAAGAAAGAATTTATATATAAAAAAAAAAGTAGACAATGCAACTTGCCACTATTTTTATTTTTTTTATAACATGATTTCAAATGTCAGATATTTTTTTCTTCCTTCTCCTTTGTTGCAGCTATATGGAGGGTTTTCTTGTTGCTGTATATGTAGGGATGTTGGCAACCAATAAGCTTACAATTTGAATAGCTTATTAAGCTTAGCATACAGCAAATGGGAATAGACATCAGAAATCAGACCCTTGGGTCCCTGAGACCGCAATATGCTCATCAGTGGCTATTTAGAAAAACAAGTAGTAGAAGAACCAATCCCAGTATGCAGAGCGTGTTTAAACTGCAAGTACCTATAAATAGCAGTGTGTGGAAGCTCGTACTTTCTTTGTAACTCCTCAAAAGAGGAAGCTTTAATGTATTTTCAGTATAGAATGGTCACTTTGAAGGGAAACATTCACTTAGCTTAGTGAATGAGATGAAGCAGTGCTGACTCCAATCAACCAATCACGTACAAGCAAAAAATCCACTTCTTTCATTTTCCTTGAACCTGATTACATTTTTGTTTTTCACCAAATTAAGTTAGACATTTTGTGGCTATTTTCTAAATAAGTAATACCTTATCAAGTTCAAGGAAATATTTAAAATAAAAATGGTTTTCTTACATATGATTGGAAGGATTAACTAAGCTAAGTGAAAATTCCCTTGCAAAGTGAAAAATCCACCTTGCCAAGTGAACAATCAATCCCTTTGAGCTAAAAGTAGTGTGGCCATAGACTGTATAATATAATTTGAAGACTTATTTCTTTATGGAGAGAGGTACTGTATTCCCTGTACCTAATAGAAAATGATTACATTTCTGATTTCTACATCCTGGGTTCTGTAGATGCATGGTTTTTATATATTAAAAAAAAAAAAGTCTGAATTAAAAACTGTCCATATTGATTGAAATTGAACATTTATATTTCCCTAAAATTTCAGACCTTTTTTTTTATTTTTTTTATGAAATGCATTAGCATTAAAGATCAAAAAAAGTTTTTTAACCCCCCTGCCGGGGGGTTTTATGTAAAAATCGATATCCCCGAGTCGCGCTCGGGGTGAATATGCAGAGCCTGCAGAACGCGCTGGCTTACCTTGTATCCAGGCAGGGTTACTGTACTTACCTTGTCCCTGGATCCAGCGATGCATCCCCGCTGTGTGAGCGAGTGGCGTCCTCCATTCGACTCACACAGTGCCCGCGCGCCGCCGATCTCCGTTCCCTGCGACGTAACGGCGCACGGGGGCGGAGACCGGCGGCAAATTCAAAAAAGTAAACAAACACATTACATACAGAATACTGTAATCTTATAGATTACAGTACTGTATGTAAAAAGTACACACCCCCCTTGTCCCTAGTGGTCTGCCCAGTGTCCTGCATGTACTTTTACATAATAAAAACATTTTTTTTGTGCCTGCAAACTGTAGATTGTCCATAGCAACCAAAAGTGTCCCTTTATGTCAAAAGTGATTTTAGAGCAGCTAGAAAACAGCGATAATAAATGATAACCACATGCAGAATTGAGCGATAGCGATTTGTGGGGAAATTCGTAAAAAAATAAATAAAAGTAATGACAGCGACAATTCTGCAACTGAGCAAATTTCAGTGATTTTGATTTGATTACATTAGTGAATAATTTTTATTATAATTACATTATTATTATTTGTTATAATTATTTATAGTTATTTATTATATTATAATTTTATGATTTTGTGTTTCAAACTTTATCATAACCGGGATGTCTACTAGACTCTGGTTTGGACAAATTTAAGTGAGTTATTCCTAAAAATTGCAGGCCTACAGTATAAAACACAGAATTTCCATGCAAAATAATTGTACCGCTTTTGGTACGTAATTCCAGACAGAATCATACCGCCAGGGAGGTTAAGGGCGCACAATAGTCTTTAAATGGCTTCGGGGAAATATGCTTCTTTCAATGATCCTGGACCTGTTCTTATTAGCCTCAAAGTAAGAGAGGAGAGAATTTACCCCCTTCCTGACCAGGTAATTTTTTGCGATACAGCACTGCGTTGCTTTAACTGACAATTGCGTGGTCGTGCTATGTTGTACCCAAACAAAATGTGTGCCCTTTTTTTCCCCGAACATAACACTTTTGGTGGTATTTGATCACCTCTGCGCTATAAACAAAAGAAGAGCAACATTTTAGAAAATATATAAATATTTTTAACTTTTTGCTATAATAAATATCCCAAATAAAATAAATAAATCAATAAATTTCTTCATCAGTTTAGGCTAATATGTATTCTTTTACATATTTTTGGTTAAAAAAAATCACAATAAGCGAATATTTATTGGTTTGCGCAAGCGTCTACAAAATAGGGAATAGATTTTTGTCATTATTATTATTATTATTATTATTATTATTTTTTATTAGTAATGGTGGTTATCAGCGATTTCTGTCGGGATTGCGACGGACAGTTCGGAGTTTTCTGACACCTTTTTGACATTGACATTTATACAGCGATCAAAGCTAAAAAATGCCACTTATTACTGTATAAATGTCACTCGCAGAGAAGTGGCTAACACTAGGGGCAAGCAAGGGGTCAAATTTGTGTTTTATAGGTATGTTCTAACTGTGAGGGGTTTAGACTGACTGGGTGAGGAGACATATCGTTGTTCCTACTTAGTAGGAACACACGATCTGTTTCTCCTCCCCTGACAGGACAGGGATTTGTGTGTTTACACACACAAATCCCCGTTCTTGCTCTCGTGCCCAGGATCGTGGGTGGCCATAAGGGATCACAGACCACGGCTCTGGCATCGCACGTGCCTGCTATGGTTTTTTATTTGCGCAGCACAGACATTCTGTCGCCGTATCTATACAAGACCAGTCAGGAAGCGGTAAAAAAAAAGATGCAGTCAACAGCACAGAGTAATAGGAAAACACAAATGCACTACAGGCAGTCCCCGGGTTACAAATAAGATAGTGAAATAATTGTAATAATATATATGAATTATGCCGCCATCTGAAATGTATTATGCCTGGCTTAACTGTATATTCCCTATTGTATTTTATCTCTATGTATCTGTATGGTATGTAAGAATGTTTGTATAACAACACATCCCCATTAGGTTGTTGTTGGTCAAACCTGGAATCTCAGACAACGCTTTATGACCAGGTATCCATCTTCTGTTAAGTGATGAACAAAACCTGTTTCGTTTCGTGGTCATGTAAACATAAAACAGCCCCTTGCTTTCTTTTGTTCTGTAAGCCATATATATATTGTATGACTTTTTCAGTACAATCAGATACCACACAAATGCATAACTTGTCTCTCGTGTATCATGGTGTCTCCAGATCTGTAACAAGCAGTGTTGGGAGACCTTAAAGAAGGTTGGTTCGTCCTGAATAACTAATATTTTTCTTTCAGATAGGTAGGTTGGTTCTTAAGTTTAATTTGTTTGTTAATCAAAACAGGTACATTTTTAAGTGTGACTCCAGCCCAAAAAATAATTCTTAAGTTCTTTAGATAGCATAGAGAAGAGTTAACACCCCCGTAAGGTTTGTTTTGTAGTCTGTGTCCCTGTTCAGAAGATTTCACCTAATTTTCTGTCTCTGTGACAATTGGATTTTAAAAATTGTGGGTTGTTGTGGAAACAAGGATTGGTGATAAAACTCCAATGGAGACACCTTTTTCCCATGATAACTCTTAGGTCTCATACACACGACTGAGGAACTCGTCGGAAAACACACATCGTTTTCCTCGACGAGTTCCTTGTTAGGCTTGACGAGAAACTTGACAAGCTGTCTTTGCGTACACACACTCAGTGACTTCAACACATACAACGGCAGGGAAAGTTCCATTCCACTGGCACAACCCTTGGGGTTGCTTTTGCTAATCTCATGTTACTGCTTGTTAGGAAAAAGTTTGGTAAGAGACATTTGCACTTTTCAGTCTGTTACAGCGTGACAAATGTGCTATCTCCATTACAAATACTACTTTTACCGAAGGTGCACGGGTTTCTAAGCATACAGACCAAACTGTTTCTCATGAAAAACCAGCCCGACGAGGAACACGACGACTCCCGTCGAGGAAAAAGAGAACTTGGTCTCTTTTTTCCTCGTCGAGTTCCTCGACAGTTTACTCGATGAAAAGCGTACACACGACCGTTTTTCTCAGCAAAAAAGCTCTCCCACCAAGTTTTTTGATGGATTCTGTCTAGGAAACCGGTCGTGTGTACGCGGCCTTACAGGAGTGAATTTCCCTTCCTACAGGTAGATTTCCTCTCACTTCCTGTTGTCCTCTTGCGTTTGTAAATAGAAGTCGTTTGTAAGTTGGGTACCACCTGTAATGCTCAATGACAAAAACTAAACTAATACACAAAAAATACACTCTAAAAAAAGTGAATCTTTACTTTGTTCATGCTTTATCAGCTTAATGGGCATACATTAAAGGTTTTGATTTCTAAGAAAATGTTGCAAAACTTGAAAATGGTAATTCACAGCAAATTTTTTTTTTCCGCAACAATTTCACTGATCCTTAAATACTTCCTAACAACCAAAAGGATCTACTTTTTTTTTCACCAATTCTAACTTTTTAATTCAGATTCTAAAATGTTGTTTACTGGGCTGATTTTTTAAAGGAGTTGAAAGGAGTTGAAAATCTTTATTCAATAAAGTGTGTGAATATTTCCTACAATTATCCATACAGATGAAATACACAAGAATTTGTTTTTTCCACGATTGTATAATTGAAGTAAATATTCACACACTTTTCATTTTAAGATTCTAAACACCTTTAGTAACTTAGCCTTAATATGAGTTGTTCTTATTTCAGATTTTTTTTAGATTTGAGGCCAGAGGAATATTCTAAAACATTTTATTATCATCTGTGGACAGTTATATCTAATACTGAGCTAGATGTTTAAATACATGGATACTTCAAAAGCCTGTGATGACGTAACAGAGAGGAATAGGTAACGAATACTATTTATACATTTAATTATTCTGCTACTCTGCCTTATAATATCAAATTTGTCAAAAAAGTGGACCTATGCTTTAAATCATGAAAATGGCCTCTTCCACTGTGTATAAGCAATAGGTATAGTTTTAGCTCGTTAGTGGTGGCAAATATTTTGCATACTGTCAAATAAAATAAATTATCTTCATACTTCCTCTGCAGATCTGTGGCCAGTGTAAAGGTTGCTGCTCGTCTCTTGGGGCTAAAAATCGTGCTGAAATAATCAGTATTTAATTTAATATTACCCTAAAACATGCTCATTTCTGGCATTCCACGCAGCACACAGCTGGGGAGAAGGCTCCGTGTTACCTAAGAAGGGGCTGCATGCATTAGGATGACGAAGATCTTAGTACATGTGACTTCCATATAGGATAGAGAAACAATGAACAAAAAAGTCCCTGGAGGACCGCATACTGACATTAAAGCTGTTATGTGTAAATATATATATATATATATATATATATATATATATATATGTGTGTGTGTGTGTGTACACACACAGTCATTTCCATCCAAGGAAGCGGCAGATATTCTTTTACAATTTGCTTTTATGATTTTTTTTGCCCTTAATTTACAAACTATTTATTTTTTCCATTATTTGTCTAACATCTTTACTTTACTAAAATACATGATAAAACACCATAAGGGCTCATTTACACTTGCTTCAGATGCAACACACATTAACAGCTAGTTTTCACTTGCTTCAAAACAAGGCTTCAGACAGGCTTTGTTAAAGCTCTCTGAACGCCAGTCAAAGCTCCTGTCACTAAATAAAATGGTTAGCTTACAGTCCTGTTTACATCTGCTATTGCTTTGCTTTGCTTTGCTTTGCTTCGGCCTCGCTTCGAAAATTATACACCATGTAGCTTTGGTGGTGCTTCGCTTCAAAAAATAATACCCCATGTAGCTTTGGTGGTGCTTCAAAGCTTCTTCAAAGCCTCCATAGAAGTCTATGGCAAAGCTTGCCTGAAGCCCAGCTAAAGCCCCATCGAAGCCCCATGAAGCCCCATCGAAGCCTCACCGAAGTCCCATCAAAGCCCCGTCCAAACCCTGTCAAAGCCCCATCCAAACCCCATGCAAACCCCATCAAAGCCCCATCGAAGCCCCATTCAAACCCCATCAAAGCCCTATTAAGCCCCACAAAGCCCCATCGAAACTCCACCAAAGCCTCATCAAAGCCCCTCCGAATCCTCATCAAAGCCCCACCGAAGCACCAAGCCAAAGCATTGCATAAACAGGACTGTAGTGACAGGGGCTTTGACTGGCTATCAGAGAGCTTTAACAAAGTGTGTCCAAAGCCATGGTTTAAAAGCAAGTGTAAACTAGTCCTAACTGTAAAGCTATATGAATTGAAGAATGCACAGAATCCCTTGTTTAAAGCATATCTATAGTCAAAACGTAAAATGATTGTACTAATTTCTATATTGTATTTCAATTATTTCCAGCCTTCTCCTATTAATTTTGTGACATGTAGTCACTAAGTCCTGTGAGTAGGCACTGATGGGTCACACATTTCACAGAGGCTTTGTTCTGTCAAAAATAGACAATTCATTGAGATCTCCAATCACGTCACTTCCGGTTACTGTAAATTTTTTAAAGTTTTGACACACTACCGGAAAACGTGTACACTCCGGTACGCAAAGATTTATCATTTTTGACAGAACAGCGGGTAAGAAGAAAAAAGTTGTCACCGCCTCAGAGGCAGACAATTTTTTTGTTTGTATCGGAGCAGACTAACAATGTCCGCTCATGACAAAACAGCAATTCATCTAAATCTCCAATTACTGATGGTTTACAGTAACTGCAAGTGATGTAATTGGAGATCTCGATGAATTGGCTATTTTGACAGAACACCTGCTTTCTGATCTATAGAGATGAGGGGAGGAGTTTCAGGAGGTGGGGTCAGTACAGGAATCACTGATTGCAGGCAGCAAGGTACCATGGGATATATAGTCCATAGAAATAGGAAGTAAACAGCAGAGGAGAAGCTGCAAAGCATGCTTGAAATTCAGGAACAAAACAACAACAAAAGAGTAAAGGCTTCAAAAAGTATTTACAGTGGTTTTTTTTTTTGTGTGTTTTTTTGATAGATATGCACAAATGCATGCACCATATATGTTTTGTTGTGTGTTCTATGAGGCTGGTGGCTCATATACCCTGCTTTTAAAGCGGAGGTTCACCCTCAAAATCAACTTTACAGCATCCTTAACCTCAAGCCCATCTAAAAAAATATAGCGTTGAAGTTTTTTTTTTAAAAGCTCCCTTACCTGTAATATCCTGTGCTTCCGGGTTTCCATCCCTGCGGGGAGTGGGCGTGTAGCTATTTTGCCCGACGGCGCTGTGCATTGTGGGCGCCGATTGTCAGGCCTCCATGCAGTGACGTGCGGGCCAATCACAGCACATCCACAGAACTAGCTAGTCTCGTGCTAGCTGTGCTGTCACTTGACGCAGGAAGCGGGTCACATGACCCGCAAAGCACGTCACATGACCCGCAAAGCGCGTCATGTGATGGGGGCGTATACATATTCCCCATCGCCGCATCCCGGAAGACATACAGGAGGGATTCAAAGTGCCCACAAAGAAGATGGCAATGTACATCACAACGTTTTATAAAATATTCTTTCTTGGCAAATCACGATCGTGGCGGCTGCAAGATCGGCACTAGTAAGTAACTAAATTTGTATTTGAACAGCAGCAGAGTCTGAATGAATGTTTTATATATTGATGCACATTTTAAATAAAATTATTCCATGATATCCCAACCACAGTATTTTTTGTCATCAGAATAGCTACTGTATTGGCCCTCTTGTTACAAGGGTTTGTTTTTCTTTTTGTGGTGGGAATCCAGGAAGCTGTGAAAGAGATGGCCAACAGACAGGCAGCACTCACAACATGAAAGGGGATTATTGAAGTAAGCTTATATTGGATTCTCAAATATAACTATTGTTTTGTATTGTTATTACAATGCTGTTGTTATAAAATGAAAGTGTGTGCTATGACTATAAATCTTCTTTAACCACTTTAGCCCCGGACCATATTGCTGTCCAAAGACCAGAGCACTTTTTGCGATTCGGCACTGCGTCGCTTTAACTGACAATTGCGCGGTCATGCGACGTGGCTTCCAAACAAAATTGGCGTCCTTTTTTTCCCACAAATAGAGCTTTCTTTTGGTGGTATTTGATCATCTCTGCGGTTTTTATTTTTTGCGCTATAAACAAAAACAGAGCGACTATTTTTAAAAAAATGCAATATTTTTTACTTTTTTCTGTAATAAATATCCCCCAAAAATATATAAAAAAAAATGTTTTTTCCTCAGTTTAGGCCGATACGTATTCTTCTACATATTTTTCGGAAAAAAAATCGCAATTAGCGTTTATTGATTGGTTTGCGCAAAAGTTATAGCGTTTACAAAATAGGGGGTAGTTTTATGGCATTTTTATTATTATTATTTTTTTTACTAGTAATGGCGGCGATCAGCGTTTTTTTTCAGTACTGCGACCTTATGGCGGACACTTCGGACACTTTTGACACATTTTTGGGACCATTGCCATTTTTTTAGCGATCAATGCTATAAAAATGCATTGGATTACTATAAAAATGCCATTGGCAGTGAAGGGGTTAACACTAGGGGCGGGGAAGGGGTTAAGTGTGTTCCTATTTGTGTTCTAACTGTATGGGGGGGTGGACTTACTAGGGGGAATCACTGATCTTCTGTCCATACATTGTATGAACAGAAAATCAGCGTTTCCCCCGCTGACATGAACGAGCTCTGTGTGTTTACACATACAGCTCCCGTTCCCCGCTCTGTAACGAGCGATCGCGTGTGCCCGGCGGCGATCGTGCCCGCCGAGAACACGCACGGGACTCGGGGGCGAGCAGGGGGCGCGCGCGTGGGCCGCCGGCGGCGCGCACGCGCCCCCTAGTGGCCGTCGAAAGTGGCGACGTAGAGCTAAGGGCTCTCGCGCAGCAGTGCCGACCTGCCGCCGTATTACTGCGGCGGCTGGTCGGCATGCGGTTAAAGTAGATGAACTCTAGTGGAATTGTACTTAGTGTTACTAAACGCACAACACTAAAATCAGATGGGAATGAGGGACACCTACCATCTACAGTATGTAGACATAGGGCACTTCCCCCTCCATGCCCCCTTAAAGGGGTATTATACAAAAAAAAATGATTAGTTAAACCCACAAGTGTATATATTTTTGTTACCACTACTATTCCTCTGTACTGGCTTTTGAAGGAATTTAGAACTTTTTAGATCTGGGAAACCATTTTATGAAAGATAAAGATAAAGTGTAAAGGCTGTTTGAATTGGTCTCCTCTGTTCCTCCCCTTCTTCCACATTCCCCAAACCATATCTGGATAGTTCAGAGGCTAGGGGACAAGCTGCACATGCTCAGTTTGGTGTGTGTTGTTAGAGAGTCGTTTTTTTTCATGGGGGAGAATGCATAGGATCAGCACAGGGCCTATCAGCACTGTTCCAACAGAGGATCAGGGCCCTGACTCCTCATAGGACAATCAGGGGAGAATGGAAATTCCTCTTACAAGTTTTAACCAGACAATGATGGAACTCACAAGACTACTCTAACTGCTGATGAGAAATTGTAAATTAGCAGTTTATATTTACTAAAACTATTTTATTTCCGTGTTCTGTGTACTGTGGGTGACCAGATATAGTGAATGTGGGGTCCTGGGTTTAGTAACATTTTAATTTGGGGAAGCATTGCCTATCATAAAAAATTGCTTTTTTTTGTAAACCTATATATATATATATCTATATACAGTTGTGCTCATAAGTTTACGTTTTATGATTTCTTGGTCATTTTTCAGAGAATATGAATAACACAAAAAGTTTGCTTTCACTCATGGTTAGTGTTTGTTTGACCAAAGCCATTTATTATGAATCAACTGTGTTTACTCTTTTAAAACATAATCACAACAGAAACTACACAAATGACGCTGACCAAAAGTTTACACACCCCGGTTCTTAATACCGTGTATTGCCCTATTTAACATCAATGACAGCTTGAAGTCTTTTGTGGTATTTGTGGATGAGGCTCCAAAAAGCCTCCAGTTCCTGTAAATTCTTGGGCTGTCTTGCATGAACTGAACATTTGAGATCTCCCCAGAGTGGCTCAATAATATTGAGGTCAGGAGACTGAGATGGCCACTCTAGATCTTTCACTTTATTCTGCTGTAGGCAATGGCAGGTCGACTTGGCCTTGTGTTTTGGATCATTGTCATGTTGGAATGTCCAAGTACATCCCATGCACATCTTTCTGGCTGATGAATGCAAATGTTCCTCCAGTGTTTTTTGATTTTCCTGTGCCTTTATACCTCACACATCCCCAAAACATCCTCAAAACATCAGTGTACCCAAATGACTTTGTGCCAGAAGGTTTGAGGCTTGTCTCTGCGCTTTTTGGCATATTGTAAGCGGTATAATTTGTGGCATTTGTGTAGTAATGGCTTTCTTCTGGCGACTTGACCATGCAGCCCATCTTTCTTCAAGTGCCTCCTTATTGTGCATCTTGAAACAGCCACACCACCTGTTTTTAGAGAGTCCTGTATTTCACCTGAAGTTATTTGTGGGGTTTTCTTTGCATCCCGAACAATTTTCCTGGCAATTGTGGCTGAAATTTTAGTTGGTCTACCTGACCGTGGTTTGGTTTCAATAGAACCCCTAATTTTCCATTTCTTGATTAGAGTTTAAAAACTGCTGATTGGTATTCTCAATTCCTTGAATATCTATTTATATCTCTTTCCTGTTTTATACAGTTAAACTACCGCAGAGCCTTTGACAATTCTTTCGCTTTCCCCATGACTCAGAATTCAAAAACTTCAGTGCAGCACTGGATGAAAGATGCAAAGGTCTGTTAGGAGTCTAGAAACTCATTTAATTTTTATACACACACACACACACACACTATACACACTAACATACGTTTTACATGTATATCTGCTGTCTTCAGCTTGCTATATTCTTTAGAAAGTAACACATTGTGTTATATTTTTTTTCATCCTGTTGAGCACTGGGAGTGAAGTCTTGGCATACAGTGTGTGACAGCTGATTGGAGGAAAGGCACACACCCGCTCTCCAAATAAACAGAGGAAGTAAGGAATGTGCAGAGCTGTTCTGTGAGTAGACCAGCTCTCTGCTAATCTATTTATAGCTCCCACCCTGACACAACTTTCAGGCTGGTTTAATCTCCTTTGTCAGAGAACTTATCATGCTGATAACAGAAGAACGGAGCAGCAGAAAGACACGGGACTCAGGGCTTTAGAGAGAGATACAAAAAAAAAAAAAACACTGCAGATATATGTGCTTAGGTAAAATTTAATGAATTAGGTTTACATCCACTTTAAGGAACATTATTCTGAAATTGTTCTTCTTTGCAAAATAGCTCAAGCTCTGTCAGATTGGATGAAGAGCATGTATGAACAGCAATTTTCAAGTCTTGCCACAGCTTCTCGATTGGATTTAGGTCTGGACTTTGACTGGGCAATTATAACACATGAATATGCTTTGATCTAAACCATTCCATTGTAGATTTAGCTGTTTGTTTAGTGTCGCTGTCCTGCTGGAAGGTGAACCTCCACCCCAGTCTCAAGTCTTTTGCAGACTCTTAACAGGTTTTCTTCTAAGATTGCCCTGTATTTGACTTCATCTATCTTCCCATCAACTTCCCTGTCCCTGCTGAAAAAAATATGGTGTTTTCAGGGTGATGTGCAGTGTATGGTTTTTCGCCACACATAGCATTTTGCTTTTAGGCCAAAAAGGTACATTTTGGTCTTATCTGAACAGAGCACCTTCTTCCACATGTTTGCTGTGTCTCCCACATTGCTTTTCGCAAACTGCAAATGGGACTTCTTATGGCTTTCTTTCAACAATGGCTTTCTTCTTGCCACTCTTCCATAAATGGCCGATTTGTGGAGTGCACAACTAATAGTTGTCCTGTGAACAGATTCTCCCACCTGAGCTGTTGATCTCTGCAGCTCCTCCAGAGTTACTATGGGCCTCTTGGCTGCTTTTCTGATTAATGCTCTCCTTGCCCGGCCTGTCAGTTTAGGTGGACGGCCATGTCTTGGTAGGTTTTCAGTTGTGCCATTCTCTTTCCATTTTTAGATGATGGACTGAACAATGCTCTGTGAGATGTTCAAAGCTTGGGATATTTTTTTATAACCTAACCCTACTTTTCCACAACTTTATCCCCGACCAGTATGATGTGTTCCTTGGCCTTCATGATGCTGTTTGTTCACTAAGGTTCTCCAACAAACCTCTGAGCGCTTCACAGAACATCTATATTTACACTGAAATTAAATTACACACAGGTGGACTCTATTTACTAATTAGGTGACTTCTGAAGGCAATTGTTTCCACTAGATTTTAGTTATACCCCTTTCATACTGAGGTGCTTTTCAGACGCTTTCACGCTAAAAAAAGCACCATAAAAGCTCACAATTTTTTCCCCATTTCCATTTAAATCAAGGAATGCTTTCACACTGGGCAGTGCGGCAGGGTGGTAAAAAAATACCCTTCTCCCCTCTTAATTGAAATGAATGGAAAGCTCTTCAAAAGAGCCTGAAAAGCTCTACAAAAGCGGCTGAAAAGCTCTTCAAAAGCACCCAGTGTATTACTGACAGTTTAGAAGCACCTCAGTGTAAAAGGGGCCTTAGACCTCTTTCACACTGGAGCATTTTTCAGGTGCTTTAGCTTAAAAAAAGCACCTGTAAAGCGCCTGAAAGATGCTGCATCTGCAAACCCAATGTGAAAGCCCAAGTGCTTTCACACTAAAGCACCTGAAAAACTCCCCAGTGTGAAAGAAGTTTTAGCGTTAAAAAAGCACCTGAAAGAAGCTGCATCTGCAATCCCAATGTGAAAGCCAGAGTGCTTTCACACTGAGGCGTCAAAAAAGTCCTGCAAGCAGCTTCTTTGCAGCGCTTTAGAAGCATTAATACACACCGCTCCTAAAGGCCCCTTCCCATTGAGGGAGCTTTTTTAACGCCAAAGCGCCTAAAAAACTCGCCAGTGTGAAAGGGGTCTTAGCAGGGCTTTACCAGCATTTTCAGGCGCTGGCAGTGTGAAAGGGCTTTAAAAGCACTCAGGCTTTCACATTGGGATTGCAGATGAGGCATCTTTCAGGTGCCTTACAGGCTTTTTTTTTTTTACAGTTTTTCTGCATTGTTTTGGCTAATTTCTTGAAACAGAAATGACATTCTCAAAACAACATGGACAAATCTCCAAACCACTTGGCAATTGTTCACAACTGAATTGCATTTCTCATTCATTTAATCAAATTGCAAATGTCTTAGTACATGTCTGAATGTCTTAGTACATTTTTCAAATTATTTAGTACAAGTAGCCTACATTTAGCACAATTTTCAATTGAATAGATCTTGTTGATCTAAACTGATTTGTCAATTCTCAGTCTAATGGTCGTTCTCTCCAAAACGTGTCAGCGTCATTTCATTGTTTAAGTCATCACATGCACAATAGTCTGTTCAATTGTCAAAATTATTCAGGAACATAATACCATAATTACCATATATGAATCTATTGGAAAATTTGATAAAATGATTACAGCAATTGACAGTCAGGTACAACTAGAACTTGACTAACGAAGGAGGAGTTGGAGTTGGTCTCAGGTGACCAATCAAACAGTAAGTTTAGTTTAGTTACCTGAGAGGTGCTGTACATGATTGTGAATGCTGTTAAACATGTATATATATATATATATATATATATATATATATATATATATTAGGGCTGTGGAAATTAACTTTTAATTAATCGATTAATCTTAAATTTTTTTGATCGATCAAAATCTTTTTGATCGATTAAAATTCTTTTGATTGGTACTCACCTCTCCGCCGGCTTCTGGGCCTTCAGGGAGTTCTGTCGGCGATCCGGTGATGTCACGGACAGTGGCGGGGCTTGCCGTATCCATCTGAAGGGCTCCTTTGCTGCATGCCGGCGGGACCTTACTATCTGCCACATGCAAGAGCTGTTACACTTCCCTCTATCAACCTGGAATTCTATAACCATCCACTGATCGTTCCCTTCATGGCACATCTACATACCGACGGACTGATGTTAACCTCTCTTCATCTGGATTCAGCAGTGGTATCATTGTACACATTTTTATACCAGTATCATACTTAGCTACATGTTTTTATGACTGCTTTTGGTACCGTTTGGTATTACTCGCACCATTTTTACAGTTTATGTAGCTACATAGATTTTATCTCCAGTGCAATATTTATTTGGTTACCTACTTGAAGACTATAACATTTTTAATGCTATTCCCATCGAGCGCTGCCTTTGTGTGTTTTTTTTATCCTGCTATCCATTTTTCCAGTGGTTGGTAGCTGCACTGGAAATTGGCCTGCAAGGAGATCAGCTAAAAGCAGTTGGATCTGTATGTATGTCATAATTAATCAAAATTAGTTGATTAATCGATTAAAAAAAATCGATTAATCGAACACAAAAATTTTGATCAGTAATAGCCCTAATATATATATATATATATATATATATATATATATATATATATATATATATATATATATATAGAGCTTGACCATGCAGGACCAGTAGAATTTCTGAACATGGAGGCACCTGGCCAAGTAAATGAACAAGGGCAACTGCCTGCTTGAGGAAGAGGAAGAGGAAGAGGAGGACGAGTAAGGGTGCATTGTGGTGGAATAGGGGGAAGAGGCTGAGGAGCACGAAGACACCATGCTGCCCCTGATGAAATTCGGGCCACAATTATAGACCATGTCATCAACCATGGCCTCACAGTGAATGATGGAATTATATAATGTATAGGACAGGACACTATGCATAGAGCAACAAATATGTTTATTTACTCATTTACGTATTCATTTAGTGTGTGTGTGTGTGATAGGCCTACAGTATTACAGTATCTTACTTCAGTGGGATGTTACGTATGATACTAACAATGACAAGAAAAATATTGTAGAAAATAAACTATGAAATAGTATGGAACAGTTTATTTTCTACAATATTGATGATACAGTTTACAGTAGTATTCCAGCGGTACAGTAAAAACTGCAGCTTACTGTATGATGCAATTATCATTATAATCCCTATTTTGGAGAATATAACATACAATACAGTAAGTAAAAGGACTGCAATTACAGTAGTGCCTCCCATGTAAATATATCTAATAATGTTACTGTAACATTTCGGTAAGTCTAGTCGTTGATAATTTTTCCCCTCCCCTTTCTGTCAAATACCCCCTGTAGTACCCCCTGTAGTACCTCTGCATTGGGGACATGTACCCCAGGTGTGGATCCACTGGAATACTGGCCAGTAGTATATTGAACTTGTGCAGAACATAGAACATTCCTATGTAGCTGTCTGTAACTGTAGTGTATGACTCTTCTGTATGACTGATTTGATGTTTTCTTTATTTACTCTATTGTAGAGAATAATGGCATTGGAAGGAAACGAGACCTCTCACATACTTGTGTATGTGGATGAGGCTGGCTTCAACCTGGCCAAGGGCCAAATATGTGGCCGTAATTTTATTGGCCACTGGGCCGCGGTGGATGTCCCAGGCCAGCGAGGGGGCAATATAACTATGTGTGCTGCTATTTCTGAGAATGGTGTGGCCACTCACATGCCCAGTCTTGGCCCATACAATACACAGAAGCTCCTCATCTTCTTGGACTACTTTCATTTGGATTTGATCCCTGAAAATGGGAGAGGTCTCATAGGGCCTCACCTACCACAATATATAATTGAATGGGACAATGTGCATTTCCACCGTGGCCCACTTATCAGGGCCTGGTTCACTGCTCATCCAAGGATGGATATTGTGTTCCTACCACCTTACTCTTCTTTCCTCAATCCTATTGAGGAGTTTTTCTGCGATTGGAGGTG
The DNA here is from genome assembly GCA_029574335.1 of Rana kukunoris. Lineage (NCBI taxonomy): Eukaryota > Metazoa > Chordata > Amphibia > Anura > Ranidae > Rana > Rana kukunoris. Next base: position 473,144,915 of record CM056051.1, on the reverse strand, counting down.
GAAAGCGTATGATCATCGGGCTCAAGATCAGAGGTCCCTGCTCCCTGTAATGGACGCTGCCTGTGAGAATATTATAGGAGATCAGTGTAGGCGATGGTCGCGACATCTCCCTCGTTTCTTCCCTCGTTGCATCGCAAGGGAGGATATACACTGCAATGTTGATGGAAATCTGTGGCCAGACAGACAGAAGCCTGTGGATGGGCAGGAGGGTGAGGGCAGTACCCAGGAGAGGGAGGGTGAGGACAGCGACCAGTGAAGAGATTTTAGGGCTCTTTCACACTGGTGGCCTGTTCAGGTCCGCCTGCCAGTTTTTTAGGCGGACCTGAATGGGCACTCTGTGGTCCTCTATGGAGCCACGGATGTCAGCGGTGACATGCCCACTGACATCCAACCCGCTCCGATCCGCCAAAGAGTGACGGAGGAAAAACCTACTTTTCCATCCGTCTGGCGGATCGGATCGGGTGAACACGTACAGATGGTCCGTGTTCATCCGCCCCCCCATAGGGGAGTGCGGAGAGCTGACAGGGCGGTCCCTGCACAGTGTCCGGGGTTCGCCCTGTCATCCAACGGCTCAGCGGGGATCAACGGAGCGATCCCCGCTGAGCAAGTGGAGGTTCACGGGGCAGATCATTACTGATCTGCCCCGTGTGAAAGGGGCCTTACAGTAGTTGTGAAACTCAAGCTTTATTTACAGCATTGTGGGCTAAATTTAATTGTCCTTGTTTTTTGTTTGTGTGTTTATATTTCCGTATATTATGCTGTATACGTTTTCTTTTTAGTCTCATGTATGGAAGTTACTTTGTGTGTGAATGATAATGGTACAATACTGTAAAGTAATTTTTCCTTAGCAGTATGAGTGCAATGTGTAATGTCAAACTTTGTATGCTACTCTTACCCTAAAATCTTTTCTTTTTTTTTTTTCAGTTTTATACACAATTGTATTCAGTTAGCTAGACAAAACTGTACAGTAGCCATTGTCAATGAAGGACGGGGCTAAGACTGAAAGGTGGACATGAGGGATATTTCAATGGTCCTCTGCCATAGAGATAAAACATCTAAACATTTTGACTTGCAGTGCTTACACAATGCCAAAGGGATGATGCATTTTGGGGGCACTGACTATTTGAATGAGAAAGAAATTTCGTTTTGACACATGAGTGAACTGTTTTGGGAAAGATATGAACTGTTGAAGGTGAACCATGGTGTTGTGCCGAACCATCCAGGTTATTTTGGCCAAAGCACCAAGAGAGCTGAGAATGTCTGTCTGGTCTGTTTCAAGAAATGAGCCAAAGCAATTGAGAAGAATCTTTCCCATTTTTGAGGCACTGACTCTTTATATGGGAAAGGAATATGGTTTTGAAGCATTAGTGAACAGTTTTGGGAAAGATATGAGCTTTTGCACGTGAGTTATAGTGTTGTGCTGAACTGCAAGACTGTTTTGCCAAATGATCTTAGAGTTTTGAGAATGTCATTTCGGTTTCAAGAAATGAGCCAAAACAAGAAAAACTGTAACGCCAAAGCGCCAGAAAAATGGATATTTATTTGTAAAAAAACATTTCCCTCCACTTAACAGTTATGTACCACTTTGTGTTGGTCTATAAAAGCCCAATAAAATACATTTACGTTTTTGGCTGTAACATGACAAGATTTGGTCAATTTCAAGGGGTATGCATACCTTTTCAAGGCACTGTAGATGTGAAAGAAATGAAAGAAGGTGTAGATGGATAGATAGATATAGATAGATAGATAGATAGATAGATAGATAGATAGATAGATAGATAGATAGATAGATAGATAGATAGATAGATAGATAGATAGATAGATAGACAAATACAGTAGATAGATATATGTGAAATAAATGAAAGAAAGTGTAGATTAATTTTATTAATTTTTACAATTTTTTTTTTTTTTGGAAGCCCCGCTAGGAGGCTTTGGTGAACTATCAGGGGTTTAAACAGGGGGAAACAGGGCAAATAGAGTGTGCCCAGGCACACCCTGTGCACACGCCTATGGATAGATATAAAAGAAATGAAAGTGTAGATAGAGAGATAGATAGAGAGATGGATAGATAGATAGATAGATAGATAGATAGATAGATAGATAGATAGATATACAGAGATAGATAGATAGATAGATAGATAGATAGATAGATAGATAGATAGATAGATAGATATGACAGAAAGTGTAGATAGAGAGATAGATAGATACATAGATAGATAGATAGATAGATAGATAGATAGATAGATAGATAGATAGATAGATAGATAGATAGATAGATAGATATGAAAGAAAGTGTAGATGGATAGATAGATGCAGTAGATAGATCGATCGAATCAGTGTAAATATTAATTGAAAAATAACAGTTATCTGCCGTTGAGTTAGTTAGATAAGAAAAAAAGGAGCTATTGATATATTATAGATATAGATAAGAAGGAGGTGGAAGGGGTAGCTCTCTGATGTGATAGTATAGGATAGACGCGGGCACATTACGTTGGCTATAAATGAGGTCTAAGTGTGTTGTAGTGATGATTGGGTCTAAGCTGTGGAATAAATGTGTGCTTGGAGAGTGGCATAAATCAGTGCAATGTGATGAGAAGAGCGGCTGGACCCTGGGGATGGATCTGTGTGCTGTACAGTTTACTGTGGCCTCCGGAGAGAAGACTACTGTTACAAAGAGCGTTAACCCCTTCCAGCCCGGCGCGGGGGACTTAAGAGGTTACAGGCAAGGTTCCTGCTGGCGATGCCTCCAGCAAGATGAGCAGAGCTGTCTGTCTCTGCATTCCCAGATGTCCCCAGCGTATGAGGGGGCTGCCCATGTATTGTCCTACTTAGCATGAGAATGACAGCTGAGTGACCAAACCAACACATCACCAAGTTTCTATACTAATTCAATGGCTTTACACCAACAGCCCCACACATACACTCTTGGACTGCCTAACATGGTCACCAGGAGGCGTCACTGCCGATCAATAGAGGGGAATGAAGGAGAGCGAGTGGTGGGTGCTGGTTGCTATCAATAAAACATGGTGCTGTCCCATCACACGACGCCTCCTTCAGGATAATTGAGATGTGTTGAACTGTACGCTTTTACAACCACTTAGATCAGGGCAGGAAAAAAAACATTGATTGTCTATGACAACACGCTTCTGGTAACGTTCCTATAGACAAAACATGGTGAAAATGTAAACATGGATATTTATTATGTAAATCTGTTAGCTTCATGAATCGGTTTAATGGTGGCCTTACACGGAGCGGTTTTATATACAACCATATTGTTACAGCTAACAATCTTATCAAGCTATCTACTTTCCTATGATCAGATTTTCTGCCCAGATCTATCAGTCTAATTTGGATGAAATTGATCGGTTTTGCTCAAAATGATCGATGACACATTGGGTGAGATTTACTAAAACTGGTACACTCAGAATATGGTGCAGCTGTGTATTTTATTCCCTTCATAAACAGGCCATTTTGTTGCTATTTAGCACTGCGCTACTTTAATTGGTAATTTTTCTCACCAATGGAGCTTTCTTTTGGTGGTATTTGATTACCACTGTTTTTTAATTTTTTTTTTATTATTATATAAATTAAAAAAAGACCGAAAACTTAAAACATATTCAATAAAAAAATTAAACAAAAAATGAAATCAAACAAAATTGCTGTCCTTTTTTTTCCCCCACTTATAGAGCTTTCTTTTGGTGGTATTTTATCACCTCTGCAGTTTTTATTTTTTGCGCTATAAATAAAAATAGAGCCACAATTTTGAGAAAAATTCAATATTTTTGACTTTTTGCTATAACAAATATCCCCGATATTTTTCTTGGTCTTCCAGATCTTGCTTTAACTTCCACTGTTCCTGATGACTGCTATTTCTTAATTACAGATTTCAGCTGGTGTCTTGGCCTTACATGCCTTTTTGCACCTCCCTTTCTTCATGTTTTCAATACCTTTTCTCTGTGTCATTCCACTTATTTGTTTTGGTTTACTTGTACAGTGGGACACCCCAGGTAAAAATTTGTATTAATGTGCATAACAAAGCCAAGGAAAGATGGAAAAATCTCTAAAAGGCATCAAATTACAGATTAAGCATTCTTATAATATGTCAAAAAAAGTTAGATTTTATTTCCATCATTTACAATTTTTTTAAATTACAGAAAACAAAAAAATGGCATCTGCAAACATTTGGGCACCCTGCAGAGTTAATATCCTGTACTGCCCTCTTTGGCAAGTATCACAGCTTGTAAACGCTTTTTGTAGCCAGCCAAGAGTCTTTTTAATTCTTGTTTGAGGTATCTATGCCCATTCTTCCTTACAAAAGTCTTCCAGTTCTTTGAGATTTCTGGGCTGTCTGTCACACACTGCTCTTTTAAGGTCTATCCATAGATTTTCAATTATGTTGAGGTCAGGAGATTGTGAAGGCCATGGCAAAACTTTGAGTTTACGCCTCTTGATGTAATCCCCCATGGATTTTGAGGTGTGTTTAGGATCATTATCCATTTGTAGAAGCCACCCTCTCTTTAACTTTAGCTTTTTCACAGATAGCATCAAGTTACCATCCAAAATTTGCTGAAATTTTATTGAATCAATTTTTTCTTCTATTCGTGAAATGTTCCCTGTGCCACTGGCTGCAATACAACCCCAAAGCATGATTGATCAACCCAATGCTTAACAGTTGGACAGAGGTTCTTTTCATTCAATTCTGTGCCCTTTCTTCTCCAAACGTACCTTTGCTCATTCCGGCCAAAAAGTTCTATTTTAACCTCATCGGTCCACAGAACTTGTTTCCAAAATGCATAAGGCCTGTCTATATGTTTATTTGTAAAGTTCAAACGCTGATTTTTGTGGTGAGGACGTAGAAGAGGTTTTCTTCTGATGACTCTTCCATGAAGACCATATTTGTACAAGTATCTCTTTATATTAGAATAGTGTACCACAACTCCAGTGTCTGCCAGATCTTTTTGGAGGGATCGTGCAGTCAAACGTGGCTTTTGAATTGCTTTTCTTAAAATCCTGCGAGCTGTTCTGTCTGATATTTTTCTTGGTCTTCCAGATCTTGCTTTAACTTCCACTGTTCCTGATGACTGCCATTTCTTAATTACATTCGGAACAGAGGATATTGACATCTGAAAATGCTTTGCTATCTTCTTATAGCCTTCTCCAGCTTTGTGAGCGTCAACTATTTTCAGTTTCAGTTTTCTAGACAACTGCTTAGAAGAACCCATGGTGCTGATTGTTGGGGCAAGGTCAGATTAGTCTGGGCATTTAAAACCTTTGAGATTGACATCACTTGGTCTTCCCAGATGATGATTGAGAACAATCCATGACACTGGCAGGTTTCAGCTTTGCAAAGGGGGCAGTGCATGCTATAAATTCTGCAGGGTGCCCAAAATTTTTTTGTTTTCTGTAATTTCGAAAGTGTAAATGATGGAAATAAACTCTAACTTTTTTTGACATATTATAAGAATGTCTAATCTGTAATTTGATGCCTTTTGGAGATTTTTCCATCTTTCCTTGGCTTCGTTATGCACATTAATACAAATTTTTACCTGGGGTGCCCAAACTTTCGATCCCCACTGTATATACACTGTCACTGTAGTAATGACAGTGGCTGGAAAGGGGTTAACATCAAGGGGAGAATTGTTTGCCTAAAATGTGTAATATGTAACATGTGTAATATGTGCTGTTTTTTTTACTACAGATTGATTTGTTTCTTTTTCCTGCTTTGCAGGAAACAAGGCGATCATTCTCTCTGTACAGAGCCCTGTGTTGATTGTTAACACAGGGCTTTGGGCTGTGATTCGACACAGCTGATCAGCATGTCCTGGCCATGAATCATTGTAAGCGATCTAATGACAAACTCCTGCTGTGTCAAATCTCAGGTCAGTATATAGGTGGAGGCGTGCGCATGCACCCGACACAGGCAGAGATGTACCTGTACATCGCTGTGCCCGTAGGAGCTGCCCCATCATGTATATGTACTGCAGCGGGTTGGCAAGCAGATAACGTACATATCTGAGTAATAATTTGTAAGAGGGTTTCACCAAAAAGGACCAGGTTGTTGCCAACATCACGCTAACAAGTAGATAGAAGCAAAGAGCCCCTCAGAGTGTTGGGACTTTTAAGGCAACTTAAAGTGGAAGCTCCAGCCTAAAGTGGAACTTGCACTCTTCGGATTCTTTGACAGGTATTCTTTCCCACTTCCGGGAGTCCGGCCGTGGCCGCGACGCGGCAGTGACGTCATCACGGGGCTCCCTCCTCCCCTGGCCGCTGGGCTAATAGGAGAGAGGAGCGGGGATTCGCACATGCGCAGTAGGCTTCCCAGCGTGAAGCCGAAAGGCTACACTGCAGGGTTCCCTTACCCACAATGGCGGCGGCAGTGAAGCCTTTTGGCTTCATGCCGGGAACCCTACTGCCAACATCAAGGGACAGGAGGACAGGTAAGTGTCAATTTATTACAAGCCAGCAGCTGCAGAATGTGTAGCTGCTAGCTTTTAATTTTTTTTTTCCCAGACCTCCTCTTTAATATAAGATTCAAATTGTATATAGAAAGGTTAACAAATTTTATTAAATTGATATTAAAAAGTCAGTATGTGAATACATCACCATAATTGACTGATTAAGAATAAAAAAAACAATGCAGTTGATATGATATAAAAACGTAAATCTCCTTTAGGTAGTTTAAGTTTTTATATCATATAAACTGCATTGTTTTTTTTATTCCTAATCAGTCAATTATGGTGATGTATTCACATACTGACTTTTTAATATCAATTTAATATAAAATGTTAACCTTTCTATATACAATTTGAATCTTATATTAAGTTGCCTTAAAAGATCCAACCCTCCGGGGGGCTCTTTGCTTGTAGCTGAGTAATACAACTTATTTTTTTTTTTGTAAAAAAATGTATTATAGTACAAGAAAGCAACACAAATTTAAAGGATCGCTAAAGGAAACAAATGTTTTTGCTAAAATGACTGTTTACAGGGTATAGAGACATTATATTTAACTGATTCCTTTTAAAAGTATTTAAAAATAGATAAAGATCAGAGAAGTATTACAGCTACTTCAAAGCAAAAAAAACGAACAATGAGGACATGAAACCAGGACTGCAGTGAGGTAAAGGAAGCTATTTAGCTTAAAAAATGTTTTCCTTTAGTGACCCTTTAATAAGAATAAAAAAAACTTTGAGCCAAAGAAAAAAAAGACTGGTAAAATAAAACAAGCAATTGCCAGCAGCAGAGTGAATGTGAGCTGACTAGTGTCACTGGGAAATAAAGTGGTGAGTTACCGTGCTTAGCGGATACAAAAATCAAACATGATAAACATAAATAAGTGAATCAAACATTTTAATTGTTATAAACGTCCCACTTTTGTGAAATAAAGTGCTTGTGTGTAAACAAATAATCGGGGGTCCAATACTGAGTGTTGAGACAGAGGTGCCCCACATGGATGTACACGCACCCCTAGACGTTGACCACCACTAGAATGGTCACTTGCGCTTTATGGGGAATAAAGACCCCTAGGTCAGTGGTCCCCAACCTTTTTGGCACCGGGGACCGGCTGCCTGCAAGAAAATTGTGTCATCTCTCTGCTCCTTGCAGCACCTCCGACATTCCGCATGCTGTGAGGGCAGAAGAGCGGTGATGCTAGGCGGACGGAGAGACACAATGTCATCTCTCTGCTCCCCGCCGCACCTCCGACATTCTGCACGCTGTGAGGGCTGAAGAGCAGTGATGTTAGGTGGGGGCAGAGAGAGATGTCATCTCTGCTCGCCAGCACGCTTCTCTCATCCGCCCGCCCGCCTGTCTGATCCACCGGGCTCTCACCTTACAATGTCATGCTGCCCGCTGCGGCCCGGCTGCAGAGACGCTACGGCCCGGTAGTGGGCCACGGCCTGGGGGTTGACGACACCTGCCATAGATGGTTTATTCCAAGGTCAGCTGTACTTACGATGATCCTCGTAAAAAATGATGTAAAACTGTAATTTATTAAAAGAATTAAAAGAAAAACATATGGGATGCACTCACATGGTTTGGTGCCTGTGCTTGGCACCCGGTGTGATCAGCATGTGTTTCAATTGAAGGGTAATCCGGGCCAGTTCCTGTTGGATGACGCTCTGCTTTGAGGTGAGGCTCGATCCCCTGTACTCAATTATCGGGTGGATCTGGTGCCGCGATAACGGGATCAAGCCTCGTCCACCCTTTTTGAAGCCTCCGTCTCTAATCATGTGCTTCAAAAAAGTAATAAAAAAAAACCACATAGAAATCTTTGGGTCCGGCACCCATCATGGAGATTAGGGGCTGGGCAAATGGAGAGTGGGGTGGCGGCACCCCTGTGCTCCTTATGATTTTACATAAGAAATGACGATCAGCGGGTGCTGGCCAATAGATTACCACCGGCACCCGCTGATTGTCCAGAACGTACACAGGACAGGACTCTACCTATGTAAACAAGGCAGATCTCTGTCCTGTCAGCAGGGAAGTAACGGATTTACTTTTCCAGCAAACCAGGGAATAAAATTGATTACTTAATTTAGTAAAAGCACCACACTGTGTACACATAAACACTGGCTAGGCACACATTTAACCCATTGATCACTCTGGGTGTTTAACCCCTTCCCTGCGAGTGCCATTAGTACAGTGACAGTGCATATTTTTTGTATTGATCACTGTATTAGTGTCACTGGTTCCCAAAAAAGTCTCAGTAATGCCTTGTTTCCACTGAGCAGAACGGTTCGGGTCAGTAAATTTGGAATGGTTAGAATGGTCCGGTCTATTCTGTAGAGCGTTTCCACTGCAAATCGGACCATCCAGGACCATTCAAGGTTTAGAAAAAATGCCTAGCGCATCCACCAATCAGTGGAATGTATTGTAGCTCCGCCCTAACCGAATCGTTCCCTTTCCTATGGCCCCACATCTGAAGCAGGACCCAGAATGGTCCGGTACGGTTCGGTTTTATGGCACACTTTCATAATGGAAACACCCAAAATAGCGTACGGAACCGAACCGATCCTCTCAGTGGAAACGAGGAACTAGTGTCTGACTGTCCGCTGCAATATCACAGTCCCACTATAAGTCGCTGATCTCCGTCATTACTAGTACAAAAATAAATAAATAAATACAAATTCCAGTATATATACCATAGTTTGTACTCACTATAACTGCTGCCTAAACCAACAAATCAGCAGCATACAGTACACTTATTGTTTTTTTTTTTTTACCAAAAATATGTAGCAGAATACATTTTTTTTTAGATATGTTGTATAGCAGACAGTAAAAAATATGTTTTTTTTTGTTTGTTTTTTAGAATTATCTATCTATTTTTTTTTATAGCTCAAAAATAAAAAAAATGCAGTGATGGTGAAATGCCATCAAAAGAAAGCTCTATTTGCTGGACATACATTTTATTTGTTTACAACGTGGCATGACTGCGCAATTGTCAGTTAAAATAACACAATTTTGGCCTGGTCATAAAAAGGGGTAAATCTTCTCGAGGTCAAGTGGTTAATACTGCTGTTCTAAGCTCTTTGTCCCCCCATTGTCATTTCTATTGTCTATATTCTATATAAAAGAATCTAGTGTATAGAAAACAGGAGCTCTGAATTATCGGCTTTGATGCAGCAGGACCAAGGCGCTCTAAAACACGGCCCTCTACCTATATGAAATACTATACATGTGTTTTATAATTGCCTACATCATGTTACTCATATGAATGACATTTCATGACCTAGGCTCTTTGCAACATGTATTTGTTGTGCCGGTGGAGACCCCATAATGTGGCTACAAATCATCAAAGGGAAAACCCCTTTAAAGCAATTATTTTCTAATAAAATATACATTTTCCACCTTATGAGCTTATTTAAATCAGCAGCCATCCAATGCATATGTTCCCTCATTGCAGACTGTTTGGTGGAACAATGGGAAACAACAGCTCTCTGTTTTTCTTTCTCGTACATCACGGGACACAGAGCGGCATATTCATTACTATGTGGGTTATATGGAGTACCTTCAGGTGTGGACACTGGCAATCTTCAAACAGGAAGTCCCCTCCCTATATAACCCCCTCCCCTAGAGGGAGTCCCTCAGTTTTTTCGCCAGTGTCTTAGGTGTTGGTCACGGAATAGCTTTGCTCCACATCCTTTGGGATTAAGGGCGGGCTAACCGGATCTGTCCAAGGAGCCTCAGTGCCAAAGTGGACAGTACCCGGGCCCCAAACCGTGGGGTTTTGCCTATAATGCTCCTCTTTGGAGGGCTGGACCCTGGGCCCAGGACTTGGAGTTTGCAAAAACCATAAGGTTCCTGTTTTGCCAGGGTGCTATATAGGTCCAGGACAGTGGGTACCTTCATAGGACCCCAGGGCCTGAAGGTCTACTACGCTACCCACGGAGATGGGAGAAGACTGGATCAGTTTGCTGGTCAAACATCCTGCAGCATGGAGCAGGTAAGGGGGAGCCTGCGGGACTTGGTTCGACAGCAGGCTCCCCGGGGTAACCTAAAAGGGGGGATAGCCTGAGTATGCTCTGCATGGGCAACTGTGATCACTATGTCTTAGAGACAGGATGACACCCTTTCTCCCCCCATCACTAGGCCCCCCTGTCTAAAGTGTGTTGCTAGCTAACCTGCTGTTGCTTCCTAGAGGCTAGTAAAGGATCCTTAGGGGCCTTAAAAGAGTCCTACCTGGCCGGGAGTTTTGAATCTGCCGCCGTTTCTGCGCCATGGATCTCCAGCAGCGCGGCTCCTCCATGTTCTTCCTGTTTCCGGGTACGCGCGCGCGCGCGCGTGCACGCGCGCGTCTTATTGACGAATTTTCGCGCCATCCAGACAGGAGGGCGGGGGGGGGCGGGCCTGCGGCGTCATACAGGGGCGCGCCCTTCTGCTGTTATAGACAGCAGGCCTTGTCAGGGCTCAGTCTGTGGCTGATTGTTTCAAGAGAGGACGCAGGGCGGCAGAACAGTGACTCCCGGTGGCGGAAAAGGGGTAGTACATGTGGACTTTGTCCCAATGTCTATTGTTAAGCCAAAGAATCCCCCTTATTTGACAGCAGGTTGGAGGCTGGCAAACTTAAGTTAGGGGCATTGTGTATGGTCATAGAAAATATATAAGGTATAATATATAATTATTTAAAAAAAAAAAAAAAAAAAAGAGAAAAAGACCAACATACGGGCCCATCAGTTTTTGGGGACACTAGTGATCTACTCTCCCCTAAACTCTGGAATTGTACTCCTGGCCACTACAGTCTGTTGTGTGGGCGGAGTCCCTCGATTTTGTATTATGGCTTCCAAGGGTTCGGGGTCAAAGGGTACAAAAAAGACCAAAAAACAAAAGGGTTCCCTTTCTGATTCTGATATGCCGATTCTTTCCCCGCAGCTTATTAATTTAAGAAGCGCCTTGGATGAGCCATTAGGGGGATCTGGTGCGGAGGCTGGCCCAGATCAGCCCAGCCCTGTGTTTATCACAGAGGAGATGCTAGCCGTATCCCTAGGGGGGCTAGAAGAGAGAATAGCAGCATTGATCGCTAGAGCTATTCCTGGTAAGAAACGGGTTAGATCCCCATCACCAGGGGGTGTATCCTCAGATGCTGAGATTCTCTCTCCGGAGGAATTAGAATCACAGGAGGATCAACTGGACCTGAACCAAGAGGGTTCAGGGATGGAGGGGTCTACCTCTGAGGGGTCCGCTCGGCATTTAGTTTGCCATTGCCAGAACCTTAGGTTCCTCCGGTATCCTCTCTGGGCTCTTTGAGAGCCCCGTTAAGCAACGCAGTTTTTCCGGTCCATCCTCTCTTGGAGGAATTGATCTTTCGGGATTGGGCGGCCGGACAGGGTTTTTCTGCCACCGAAAAGATTTGCGGTCATTTATCCCATGGAGAAGGTATCCTCCGTGGAGGCTCCCAGTAGTGGATGCAGCCATCTCATGTGTGAATAAATCACTAACTTGCCCGGTGGAAAACATACATATGTTTAAAGATCCGGTTGATAAAAGATTAGAAACACTTTTAAAAGCATCCTTTGCTACGGCAGGAGCAGTGGTACAGCCAGCGGTAGCTGCAATTGGAGTTTGTCAGGCATTAAAAGACCAGACAAAAGAGATGTTAAAAGACATGCCTACCCAACAAGCAGAAGAGTTTGCTGACATTCCCAGAGCTCTGTGTTTTGCGGTAGATGCTATAAAAGATTCCATCCAGCAGGCTTCTCGTTTATCACTATGTTTGGTACATATGAGAAGGCTCTTATGGTTAAAGAACTGGGCGGCAGAACCCCCATGCAAAAAGCTTCTGGCAGGATTTCCCTTCCATGGAGGACGACTCTTCGGAGAGGATCTGGATAAATATATTCAGACTATTTCAAAGGGCAAGAGTACCCTTTTACCGGTCAAAAAGACATTCCGGGCTCCTACATTTAGAAGGCAGCTTTTTCCTGTCTCGGGGCCCTCTAATTCCAGGCAGTATCGACGGCGCCTGCACGATCCAACGGTAACAGTAGATCGCAGGGACAAACCCCTGGGGGTAAGAAGCCGTGGTATCGCAAGCCGTCAAAGACAGCCCCTAAGTCTGCCTTATGAAGGGGCGCCCCCACTCTCACGGGTGGGGGGAAGGCTTCGTCTCTTCTCAGAAGTTTGGGAAGCCAAGATCCCCGACAATTGGGTCCGGGTATCTGTAACCACAGGTTACAGACTGGAGTTTCTAAGGTATCCTCCGCCTCATTTTCAAATCTCTTTGTCATACCAAAGCCCAACGGCGATGTCAGGCCAATCTTAGACCTAAAGAGGTTGAACGGTTATCTAAGGGTGCGTTCCTTCCGGATGGAATCCATCCGGTCAGCAGCCGCCGCGCTTCAGAAAGACGATTTTCTGGCCTCCATAGACATAAAAGATGCTTACCTTCATGTACCAATCCTTCAGTCGCATCAAAGGTTTTTACGCTTCGCGGTCGGGCAGCGACACTTCCAATTCAGGGCGCTCCCTTTCGGGCTGGCCACGGCCCCCCGGGTATTCACGAAGATCCTAGCCCCAGTTCTGGCCAATTTAAGAATCCAAGGAGTCACAGTCCTAGCATACTTGGACGACCTTTTAATCATAGATCACTCACGGACGGGTCTGCAAAAGGCAGTAAACCTCACGGTTCGGTACCTCGAAGAATTCGGCTGGGTTCTAAACCAGGGAAAGTCAGCATTCCAGCCTACAAAGCAGTTGGAATACCTCGGCATGAGGTTAGACACAGAACATCAAAAGGTGTTCCTGCCCCTTGTAAAGATCAGGGCGATCAAGGGGTTGGTTCAGTTGGTTATAAACAAGAAAAGACCAACTATTCGCCTGTGTATGCGATTACTAGGCAAGCTAGTGGCCACATTCGAGGCAGTACCATCCGCTCAGATCCACACTCGCGTCCTACAAGCAGCCATTCTAGCAGCCTGGGGCAAGAGGGCACATGCCTTAGAGTCCCCTTTAACGCTATCATCAAGGGTCCGACAAAGCCTGGCCTGGTGGTTGAACCCTCAGAACCTTCTAAAGGGAAGATCCTTCAGCCCTGTTGTCTGGAAGGTAGTTACCACAGACGCCAGCCTGGCAGGCTGGGGGGCGGTCTTCGAGGGGTTCTCCCGCCAGGGAACTTGGGTGAAAGCAGAGAGGCAGCTCCCCATCAATATCTTGGAAATCAGAGCTGCTCGCCTAGCCCTTCTGGCATGGACCTCCAGATTAAAGGGGTTCCCGGTGAGAATCCAGTCAGACAATGCCACGGCGGTGGCATACATAAACCACCAAGGGGGAACCAGGAGCCAGGCCGCTCAAAGGGAAGTGAACTTGATTTTTCAATGGGCAGAGGTTCATGTACCCTGCATTTCAGCGATATTCATTCCCGGAGTGGACAACCTGCAGGCAGACTTCTTAAATCGCCAGAGTCTGTTGCCAGGGGAGTGGTCTCTGCATCCCCAGGTCTTTCAGACAATCTGACCAAAGGTGGGGAACGCCAGACGTAGATATAATGGCATCCAGGTTCAACAAGAAACTAGACAGGTTCGTGTCGCGAGCGAGGGATCCTATGGCCTGCGGAACCGATGCGTTGGTTTGCCCTTGGCATCAATTCAAACTTCTATATGCATTCCCTCCACTACAGTTACTCCCCCGCCTGTTGCGCAAGATCAGAGTGGAGCACAAGCCAGTCATCCTAAATAGCTCCAGCCTGGCCCCGGAGGGCTTGGTACTCACTAGTCCTAAATATGGCAGTGGGAGACCCTTGGACTCCTCCTCTACAACCAGACCTACTCTCACAAGGTCCGATCCTCCACCCTACATTACAGCGTCTAAATTTGACGGCCTGGAGGCTGAATCCCTGATTCTCAGGGGTAGGGGTCTGTCTAGGCAGGTAATCCCTACCCTGATTAAGGCTAGAAAGCCGGTCTCCAGGGTAATTTATTACAGGGTGTGGAGGAACTATATAGGCTGGTGTGAATCCAAAGGATGGTATTGCCGCAAATATACTATTGATAGGGTGTTAAGTTTTCTCCAGCTAGGAGTGGATAAAGGCCTGGCACTAAGCACAATCAAGGGACAGATCTCAGCTCTGTCAGTGTGGTTTCAGAGGCCGCTGGCCGCCCACTCGCTGGTAAAGACCTTCTTACAGGGGGTCTTGCGTATTAATCCTCCTGTCAAGTCACCAGTTTGTCCTTGGGACTTAAATCTTGTCCTGTCCACTCTACAGAAACAGCCTTTTGAGCCTTTGGCTGAGATTCCTTTACTCTTACTGACAAGAAAATTGGTTTTCTTGGTCGCCATAGTTTCGGCCAGGAGAGTGTCAGAATTAGCAGCCTTATCGTGTAAGGAACCATATCTCGTTCTGCATAAGGACAGGGCAGTTCTCCGGCCCCATCCTTCCTTTCTACCAAAGGTTATATCTAAATTTCACTTAAACCAGGATTTGGTACTTCCATCCTTCTTTCCAAAACCTACATCTAGAAAGGAAGGGTTGCTGCATACCTTGGATATTGTCCGGGCCATGAAGGCCTATCTTAAAGCTACAGAAAAGATCCGGAAAACAGATGTGTTATTCGTTCTACCAGATGGCCCCAAGAAGGGGCAGGCAGCTGCAAAATCCACCATCTCGAGATGGATTAGACAATTAATCATTCAAGCCTACGGGTTGAAGAGGTTGCCTCCTCCGTTGTCGGTAAAGGCCCATTCTACCAGGGCCATGGGCGCCTCTTGGGCAGCACACCATCAGATCTCTATGACTCAGATATGCAAGGCGGCAACGTGGTCATCAGTCCACACGTTTACAAGGTTTTAGCAACTAGACGTGAGAAGGAATGCGGATTCTGCCTTTGGACAGGCAGTACTACAGGCTGCAGTTTGAAATCCTCGGGATCAGAAACACCCTTGGTTATAAAAAAAAAAAAAAAAAAAAAAAAAAAAAAGAGAAAGTTTTTTCTTGACTAAGTTGGAATTATTATTATGATTTGAGTTTATCTCTAAATTGAATCCTTCTTTGGAAGATGTCTCCCTCCCCTCATTAAAGCATTGCTTTCGGACATCCCACATAGTAATGAATATGCCGCTCTGTGTCCCGTGATGTACGAGAAAGAAAAAGGGATTTTTAAATACAGCTTACCTGTAAAATCCTTTTCTTGGAGTACATCACGGGACACAGAGCTCCCACCCCTCTTTTGGGTGACCATTTTGGGAGGCATACTGCTTGCTACAAAACTGAGGGACTCCCTCTAGGGGAGGGGGTTATATAGGGAGGGGACTTCCTGTTTGAAGATTGCCAGTGTCCACACCTGAAGGTACTCCATATAACCCACATAGTAATGAATATGCCGCTCTGTGTCCCGTGATGTACTCCAAGAAAAGGATTTTACAGGTAAGCTGTATTTAAAAATCCCTTTTTTTACAATATTGACAGATGTGGTGGGTGTGGCTTCCAATAGAAAAGGTGAAATTAGTAACTTCAGCTGCTGAAAAGCCATTTAATAAACACATATCGGCGGGCAGAAGAATTAAATCTAGCTTTGTCTTATTTTTGTAGAGCTGTCCAGATTGCAGCTTCTACTTACTCATAATTCAGACACTTGGATGACCAAGATGGGCTGGATAGAAAATATATACGCTAGATCTGACTTAATGATACCCAGAAAGATCTCATTGAGACTTTCGGTTTGGGAAAAGGGGTGGTAAAACCACCATTTTTGTGCCCCCCCCCCAACCTCAATGAGTTAGTTAACCACTTAAGACCCGGACCATTATGCAGGTAAAGGACCTGGCCAGTTTTTGCGATTGGGCACTGCGTCGCTTTAACTGACAATTGCGCGTTCGTGCGACATGGCTCCCAAACAAAATTGGCGTCCTTTTTTTTCCCACAAATAGAGCTTTCTTTTGGTGGTATTTGATCACCTCTGCGGTTTTTATTTTTTGCGCTATAAACAAAAATAGAGCGACAATTTAAAAAAAAATCAATATTTTTTACTTTTTGCTGTAATAAATATCCCCCAAAAATATATATATAAAAAAAAAATGTCCTCAGTTTAGGCCGATACGTATTTTTCTACATATTTTTGGTAAAAGAAATCGCAAAAAGCGTTTATTGATTTGTTTGCCCAAAAGTTATAGCGTTTACAAAATAGAGGATAGTTTTATGGCATTTTTATTAATATTTTTTTTTTACTAGTAATGGCGGCAATCAGCAATTTTTTTTGTGACTGCGACAATGTGTCAAAAGTGTCCGATGTGTCCATCATAATGATGGACACATCGGACACTTTTGACACATTTTTGGGACCATTGGCATTTTCACAGCAAAAAGTGCTATAAAAATGCACTGATTACTGTGAGGCGGCGTACACACGGCAGGGAATCTCGACGGGCAGAACACATCGTTCCGCCCGTCGAGGTTCCCTGCCGGCCGTCGAAATCGGTGACCCGCCCGTCGGGAATGGCAACCAGCCATTCTTCCAGGCGGGCCGTCGAGGAAATAGAGAGCGTGCTCTCTATTTCTGCTCGACGGGCTTCCCGACGGGAAGCTCGCTGAGACCGTACACACGGCCGAGGTCCTCGCTGGAATGTGCATTCCAGCGAGGTTCTTGCTGGTTTTCAGCGAGAACCTCGGCCGTGTGTGCGCCGCCTGAGAATGCCAATGGCAGTGCAGTGGTTAACCACTGGGTGGCGTTAAGGGGTTATGTGTGCCCTAAGGGAGTGATTATTACTGTAGGGGGGCGTGGCTGTAGGCGTGATATCACTGATCGTCATTCCTTATATCAGGGAACAGACGATCAGTGTCAATGCCACAGTGAAGAACGGTTCCCGTTCTTCAGCTCCTGTGACTTATTGTCGGACACAGGCGGCGATCGGGTCCGCGGGTCCCGCAGGCGCGGTCACAGAGCTTCGAACCCAGTCACATGCACGTGCCCATGACCCACGGCTGGGCTCTTAAAGGAGACGTACCTGTACGTGCCTGTGCCCAGCTGTGCCATTCTGCCAACATATATAGTCGGTTGGGGGTCCTTAAGTGGTAAACGGGTTGTAAAGGTACAATTTTTTCCCCCTAGATAGCTTCCTTTACCTTAGTGCAGTCCTCCTTCACTTACCTCATCCTTCCATTTTGCTATAAAATGTCCTTATTTCCTCTGAGAAATCCTCACTTCCTGTTCTTTTGTCTGTAACTCCACACAGTAATGCAAGGCTTTCTCCCTGGTGTGGAGTGTCGTGCTCGCCCCTGCAACGTAGAGAGCATCCTGACTCTCCTGTAGTCCAAGGGAGGGGGCGAGCACGACACTCCACACCAGGGAGAAAGCCTTGCATTACTGTGTGGTGTTACAGACAGAAGAACAGGAAGTGAGGATTTCTCAGAAGAAATAAGGACATTTAAAAGCAAAATGGAAGGATGAGGTAAGTGAAGGAAGGAGGACTGCACTAAAGGCAAAGGAAGCTATTTAGGGGGAAAAAAATGTAAATTTACATTACAACTCCTTTAAGCTTTAAGCTGGTCAAACACAGAATGAACTTCATGTGGTTGGCAGAAATTCCAGCTGAGGATGGCCTAGTGGGCACCTTCTTGCCTGACATTCTTCTCTCTGAAAATTGAAGGACCCGGGCAGAAAATTGTCCTACGAACAATGGCTGCATTTACTCGGGTCACGGATATTCTGGAAGATGCTGGCTGTCCAATTACAATCACCGGGAGGCAAGATGCCGCCACCCCACACTGTTTAGCATGGATATCGGAATCAATAGATCAATAGATTTCTCTCATTCAGCCCTTGTTTGCGTCGTATGAGCAGCTTTACATGATTATCAAACTGTACCAAATTAGCAAAAATTAACAAATAAGAAGACAAGAAAAAAAACATAAGATTAAACAATATGATGCCTTTATGAACCATGTAGTGGTTCTGTTCTAGGTATACAGACCTACAGCAAGCCCATTGGGAGTGTGCTGTGCAATGCCATCAGTAATAATACCCGAGTAGTGCAGAGGAACAGCGCTGATAGACATGGCGGCAGGCTGGAAATAATTCATAGACCGTCAGTCAGTAGGGTGATGTGGGGCCTGTACCCCTGGCGTCTTTGCCACCTTAGGCCACGACCTATGTGACCTAGGCAGAAATCAGTCCCGGCTGTCTGTGTACTCTTCTAATGCCCAAGGGGGATCTCAATATCAAAATCCCCTGAACCTGACATTGTGTGTTTGTATATGCATATATACATACATGTGTGTTATATATATATATAAATATATACCGTATTTATCAGGGTATAGCCCTACAGTGGCCCCCATTCCTGTGGAAAAAAAGATTTTTATACTTACAGTTTTGGCGGTTTCGGGTGTCCTTTTCGACGGGTTCGGCGTCCTTCTGCTGTGTCCTCCCCGCTCGTTCCTCGATTTCCCGTGCCGAGTTTGAATACTGCGCCTGTATATACCGAGCGCAGTACACTCGTGTATAGTCGGGCAGGCTCGGCTACTCTCGCACTCACGTCCTGTACGTTCAGGATGTGAGCGCGAGAGGAGCCGAGCCTGCCCGACTATACGTGAGTGTACTGCGCTCGGTATATGCAGGCGCAGTACACTCGTGTATAGTCGGGCAGGCTCGGCTACTCTCTCGCTCACGTCCTGTACGTCCAGGATGTGAGCGCGAGAGTAGCTGAGCCTGCCCGACTATACACGAGTGTACTGCGCTCGGTATATACCGGCGCAGTATTCAAAATCGTCGCGGGAAAGCGGATATCGGCGTATATCGCGCACCCAAGATTTTGCCCTGATTTTCAGGGCAAAAAAGTGCATGGTATACGCCGCTAAATACAGTATATAGATAGATAGATACAGTATCTCACAAAAGTGAGTACACCCTTTACATTTTTGAAAATATTTTATTATATGACAACACTGAAGAAATGACACTTTGCTACAATGTAAAGTAGTAAGTGTACAGTAGAGCTGCACGATTCTGCCCAAAAGGAGAATCACAATTTTTTTGCTTAGAATAAAGATCACGATTCTCACGGCGTAAAATCTTTCACATTATACAAACAAAATTTGGGCTAACTTTTACTGTTTTTTTTTGTTTATTATTCATTAAAGTAACTTTTGAAAGGCTATAATATATATATATATATATATATATATATATATATATATATATATATATATATATATATATATCATGTTTGGGGGTTCCAAGTAATTTTCTAGCAAAATAAAATGATTTTAACTTTAAACCAACAAATGTCAAAAAAGGTTTAGTGTTTAAAGAGGAGTTCCACCCTAAAATTTTACTTGTTTTAATCCCCTCCCCTCCCCCTTACATGCCACATTTGGCATGTAATTTTTTTGGGGGGGGGAGTGGGGACTTCAGTAGGAGTGGGACTTCCTGTCCCAATTCCTGCTTCCGCCGAGGGGCTGGTTAGGCGATTAAGCCTTAATCGCCTACACCAGCCCCTCCATGTAGGCGATCACATGGGACACTGACAGGTCCCATGCGATCGCCTCTCCAATCAGCGGCGAGCCGCGCCGCGTGCGCATGCGCAGTGGGTGCCCGGCCGTGAAGCCGAAGGCTGTCACGGCTGGGTGCCCACAGTCGGGATGGAGACGCCGGCTGGGGAGGGGGGGGAGAGGAGCGGAGCCCCGGTCGGCGCGTCGCTGGAACGCAGGAGCAGGTAAGTGAGTGTTTATTAAAAGCCAGCAGCTACACTTTTTGTAGCTGCTGACTTTTAATAAACACAATTTTGGGCTGGAACACCCCTTTAAGTGGTTAAACTTTCCTCAATTACACACAGAATTATTTTCCTTTGATCTAAAGGACAAATTGTTACAATGTTTAGACTTAAAGGTTCCACTGCTAAAGAATGTTCTGATACTTGGCAGACTGCCCGGAATTGTTTTTCCCAATCTTTTGACATCTGACAGCTTCAGCAGAGAAGAGAGAATTCTCTGCATAGAAAGTTCGGGAAATACTTTGTCAAGATCATGTGACTCATTATTGTTACAAGGTCTTAGGTGTGAATGGGGAGCAGGTGTGTTAAATATGGTGTCATCGCTCTCATTCTCTCATACTGGTCACTGGAAGCGCAACATGGTACCTAGCGGCAAAGAACTCTCTCTGAGGATCTGAAAAAAAGAATTGCGCTACATGAAGATGGCCTAGGCTATAAGAAGATTGCCAAGACCCTGAAACTGAACTGCAGCATGTTGGCCAAGACCATACAGCAGTTTAACAGGACAGGTTCCACTCAGAAAAGGCCTCGCCATGGTCGACCAAAGAAGTTGAATGCACGTGCTGAGCGTCATATACAGAGCCTGTTGTCGGGAAATAGACATATGAGTGCTGCCGGCATTGCTGCAATGGTTGAAGTGTTTTGGGTCAGCCAGTCAATGCTTAGACCATATGCCGCACACTGCATCAAATTGGTCTGCATGTCTGTCGTCCCAGAAGGAAGCCTCTTCTGAAGATGATGCATAAGAAAGCCGGCAAAGAGTTTGCTGAAGACTAAAGTCATGGATTACTGGAACCATGTCCTGTGGTCTTATGAGACCAAGATAAACTTATTTGGTTCACAAGGTGTCAGGTGTGTGTGGCAGCAAACAGGTGAGGAGTAAAAAGACAAGTGTGTCTTGCCTACAGTCAATCATGGTGATGGGAGTGTCATGGTCTGGGGCTGCATGAGTGCTGCCGACACTTGGGAGCTACAGTACATTGTAAAACAAGAAGAAAAAAAGTGCGCTACCAAAAAACATATAACGCCTCCTTTCCCTGTTGATGCCCATTCGGGGGAAACGCAGTGTCGGGTGGAGCCAGAGCCGCTGACATCACCACGTCTTACAGCTGATCGGTGTGAGCCGAGGCTGTGTTTGTTTTAGAACACGCTTTTAAGTTTTAACCTTGATTCTTTGTATCAGTGCAGTCATTCAGATGTTAGATTTATCTTTTAATGGAATAAAGAGCCATTTTTTATGACACACTGCACGATGAGAATGTTTTTCTACTTTTTCCACCTTCAATTCCTAATGCTCCTATAATATAGGATGAGGCTGCTTGCACTGTGGAACTATTGCTTGGACACTACGGCAGTTTGGATCCCGGTATTCGAATCAGAGGAGAAGACGGTGGATCCATCGCTGTGATCGAGCTGAGGATATCCCAGTTCATGAGCCCTTATGATCCCTGTGGGGGTCCGATTGATCTGGTAAGTGGCCATCTCTCTATTTATTGATGCTTGGAGTTTGCTTGCTAATTATTAACCTGCATTACAACAGTCAACTTATGGAGGATTGAGACTGTACTGCAGTCATTGTATCAAAATCATTTTTTTGGACTCATTCTTCCATTTCCTATCACATGTGTTGTTGTTTTTTGACACAGTAATAAAGACACTAGCTTAATTCCTTTTAATTTTTATGTTCACAATTTAATGTTAATTATGTGTTTTTTTTATATGTTTTTGGTAGCACACTTTTTTTCTTCTTGTTTTACATATGCTCATGCCTAGTATAAGGTTTTTCTGTATTTAGGTGCAGCACCATTATATATCGTTTAGATATATTCCTTTATTTTTTTCACATCATCCCTTTTTGGCTTGTAATTAATTGCATCTGTGCACGTTGTTGAGGGGTTAGCGCGGATTGTCTCTGCTACATATAGCTACAGTACATTGAGGGAACCATGAATGCCAACATGTACTGTGATATACTGAAGCAGAGCATGCTCAGAGACTGGGCTGCAGGGCAGTATTTCAACATAATAACATTGCCAAACAGACCTCCAAGATTACCACTGCCTTGCTAAAGAAGCTGAGCGTAAGGCCTCATTCACACTTCAGTCCGTTCAGGTTTGTCTGTCAGTTTTGACGGTGGACCTGAACGTGCGCTCCATGCATCTCTATGGAGCGTCAGATGTCAGCGGAGACCTGTCTGCTGACATCCGACCTGATCCGATCCGCTAAAAACAAACGTATGGGGGATACGTCCCCATCCGTCCATGTGGATCGGATCAGGTAAGAACTGATGAAAAGGGACATGCTGTCCGTTTTCATCAGATCGCTCCATAGGAGACAGCGGCGCTGCACAAGCTCCTCCCCGCTTAGTGAGCAGAGAGGAGATTGTTATCCGTCGGCTCAGCGGAGATCTGCGGACTGATCTCCCGCTGAGCTGGCGGATGCCAGCGGACTCCATCGGGACGGACTGCGACGGAGTCCACCAAGTGTGAATGAGGCCTTAAGGTAATGGACTGGCCAAGCATGCCTCCAGACCTAAACCCATCTGTGGGGCATCCTCAAATGGAAGGTGGAGGAGCGCAAGGTTTCTAACATCCACCAACTCTGTGATGTCATCATGAAGGAGTGGAAGAGGACTCCAGTGGCAACCTGTAAAGCTCTGGTGAACTCCATGCCCAAGAGGGTTAAGGCAGTGCTGGAAAATAATGGTGACCACACAAAATATTGACACTTTAGGCCCAATTTGGACATTTTCACTTAGGGGCTGTACTCACTTTTGTTACCAGCAGTTTAAACATTAATGGCTGTTTGTTGAGTTAGTCATTTCTTCAGAGTTGTCACATGAAAACATAGAATAAAATGCTGTTTTTATTGTTTTATTTCCTTGCACGTGATTGTGTATTCTTTGATTTGGGGTTGATTTACTAAAGGCAAATAGACTGTGCACTTTGCAAAGTGCAGTTGCCATCTGCATGACCAGTTGCTCCAGAGCTTAGTGAATGCAGAAGCTCTGCTGACCACTTCCAATCATGTGCAAGCAAAAATTATGTTTTTTTAATTTCCATTGCACTTAACCTCCCTGGCGGTATGATTCTTTCAGATTTTAGGTGCTAAAAGCGGTACCATTATTTGCAAGGGAATTTGGCGTTTTATACTGTAGGCTTGTAATTCTTAGGAATAACTCACTGAAATCTATCCAAACAAGAGTCTAATAGGCATCCCGTGTATGATTTTTTTTATTTTTTTTATTAAAAATTATAATATAATAAATAATTATAAAAAATTATAACAAATAATAATATAATTATAGTAAAAATTATTCAATAATGTAATCAAATCAAAATCACTGAAATTTGCTCAGTTGCAGAATTTTTGCTGTCATTATTATTTTTTTTTTATGATGAATTTCCCCATAAATCGCTATCGCTAAATTCTGCAAGTGATTCTGATTTATTATCGCTGTTTTTTAGCTGCTCTAAAACAATTTTTGCCATAAAGGGACACTTTTGGTTGCTATGGGCAATCTACAGTTTGCAGGGAGAAAGAACAGTTTTTATTATATAAAAGGACATGTAGTGTACAGGGCAGACCACTAGGGACATGGGGGGTGTGTATTTTTTACATACAGTACTGTAATCTATAAGATTATATAGTGTTTGTTTACATTTTTGAATTTGGCGCCGTTCCCCCCCCCTACGTCGCGACGCTCGCAGGGAAGGGAATCGGAGGTACACACAGCATCAGGCGGACATCCGGCCGCCGTGTACTGCGGGGATTCATCGCTGGATCGCAGAGAAAAGGTAAGTAAACTCTTTTCTGCATCCAGCGAGGCAAGCATGTGTGTGGCACGGGGTTACCGATCGTAGCTTAAAAATCTCACCCCGTGCCACACACGGGAAGACCGCCAGGGAGGTTAATTGGGTATTCTTTGCAAAGTGAAGCAAAGTCTACTTGCCTTTAGTAAATTAACCCCAATACTACATTTACTAAGCTCTGGAGCAACTGCTCCTGCAGAGTGCAATTTTATTGTCCTTACGAAATCAACCCCATGATGTCTCCTCGCCACCTATCAAATGTTCTCTGAAAAGCGATCCATCACAGAAAATTGTTTAGTAAAGTGTATCTAAAGCCCAAACCTTTTCCTTAGTTTTGGATGGAGGAGGTAATGGTTAAAGTAGAACTATAAGCAAAACTTTTCATTTTGGACAGATTAAGGGAGAGTTATAACCCCTGTCAGATGTTTTCCATCTGTGTCCCATTGTGGTGATTTGCCTTCACTTCCTGCTCCATAGCCAAAACAGGAAGTGAGAGGAAATCCCTGCAAATTAAAGCGGAGGTTCACCCTAAATATAAGATCTCCCATGCGATCCAGCATACTGGCGTCAGCGCCAGTATGCTGGGTTTTTTTTTTTTTAATAGCACACTTACTGTATTATTGTAGAATTCCTTTTCTGTCCCCCGCGGTGGACGGCTGTAGTATAGCGCGTCACATCTTCCTAAAATACCCGATATGGACTCGGGTAATCTCGGCGAAAATGCGGCGCCTGCGCACAGACCTAGGAGCTGACTGCGCAGGCGCCGTATTTCTCCGAGTCCTATTTCGGAGGGCGTGACGCGCCATAGCCGTAGGACTCGGAGAAATACGGCGCCTGCGCAGTCAGCTCCTAGGTCTGTGCGCAGGCGCCGCATTTTTGCCGAGATTACCCGAGTCCATATCGGGTATTTTAGGAAGATGTGACGCGCTATACTGGCGCCGTCCACCACGGGGGACAGAAAAGAAATTCTACAATAATACAGTAAGTGTGCTATTAAAAAAAAAAAACCCAGCATACTGGCGCTGACGCCAGTATGCTGGATCGCATGGGAGATCTTATGTTTAGGGTGAAATACCGCTTTAAGGAAATCAATTGGAGCCCCCCAGTTCACCAGAACTAGTGTCCCCATTAGAAGATTTCCCCTCTATTACTTTTCTGGGGACAACCCAAATATGGAATTTTTATTTATTTTCACTTTCAATGATAATGGTAAACAGGACAAATAGAGAGGGGGAATCTCCCTATTTGGGGCACAGACAGCAATAAAAACTGATAGGGTTTTCAGTCTTTCTTCACTTTGTCCTTTAGTTATACTTTAAAACCCATCAATTTGTTTGCTGTCTGTATACCATTGGGTTGATGGTGACCCTTAACCACCTGTCCTGAAGACACAGCAGTAAGTGAGGGAAAGTGAGGGAAACCCGTTCTTAGACAATTGTCACTGAAACTGGTGTCTCCATTGGAAGATATTCCATCTATTCCTGTTCTTGTGTTCTAGTGACGACTGTCAAATGCTGAACTTCCTATCACTTTGTGTTCCAGGTGGCAACCTGCTCGATGGTTGAATCCATGCCCTGAGGGTAGCGGTGGATTTTGTAATATGGGTTTAAATTTATCACATAAAGCAAATTCCTAGAGTACATGTCTCACCGGGTCCCTTTTAATCACCATAGCCTTCATGGTTATACTATCTTGTTGGGTCCCGAAAACTACTCCATAGAATCTATGGTTTGCGTAAACTACGCTAATGATGGCCAAATAGTCTGAAACAGTTGTATGCAAATCACTTCTTGGCCTATTGTATAAGACCAAGTGCAGTATTTGTTCTTATCAGGTTTTGGGACTGAAAGTAAGTATACAGACCTTTTTTACATGGGGTAGGCAGGAAAACCGAGCTGTTAATATTCCCCCCTGCCTGTGCCCTCCTCCTTGACTTCTCTATCAAAATTAATACTACAACTATCAATCCCTCTCCAAATGTCCAGGTACTTGGTGTAATACTAGACTCTGACCTGTCCTTCCAGCCAAATCCAATCGCTATCCAAACCTTGGTAGGTTTTACCCCCGTAACATCTCTAAAATTCACCCCTTTTTACCTAATGAGACCAAAAAGTTACTTATTCACTCCCTTGTTATCTCTCACCCTTGTTATCTCTCCCTCCTCATTGGCTTAACTCTCCATAGGCTTTCCTCTCTTCAGTCTATCATGAATGCTGCTACCAGACTCCTCTAATTTATCAACCACTCGGTGTCTGCCACCCTTCCCCGCCACTCCTTCCACTGGCTTCTCATTTCCCAATTACATTTTATTCAAAATACTAACTACAACATACAAAGCCAATCACAACTCTGCCCCAAACTACATTACCAATTTTTTCTCCAAATGTCACCCAAAACCATCTTCTCCACTCTTTCCAAAACCTCCTGTTCTCTAGTACCCTTGTCTCCTTCTCTATGCTTGTGCCCAGGACTTCCCCGGAGCCTCTCCTATCCTTTGGAACTCTCTACCTCAATCTGTCTGGCTATCCGCCTTTTGGCGATCCCTGAAGTTTATCATGCCTCCAACTAACTGAACTTTTTTCTCTTCCATCAGCTCATCCCTCACAGTTGTAAGCTCTTGTGGGCAGGTTCCTCTGTACTGTTTCCTTTTATATTGTAAAGAGTTTTGCAAACCCCCGGAAAGGCTGAGAAACACTTGGAAACTGAGTATTTCTAAGCCTTTCCGGGTGTTTCCAAGTGCATGCGAGCGGTATTTCCGAGTCTCTCCAGGGCCCCCCACCTCTGGCCACATGCGGTAATGCATGCAATAGAAGTCGATGTGGAACGAATTATCTTTGTTTCCATTGACTTCTATGGGAAAACTCGCTTTGGTATGCAAGTGCTTTGGATTATGCTCGTAATCCGAGGTTCCACTTTACCTAAAAACGAGACCAGGACTTAATTTTCTGACTAAAGTTCAACTTTAAGCTAGAATTCCTTGTGACAGCGGAGTATTGTATCTATAAAATAACTACAAGTGATTATGACTCTTGGAAAGCGACCAGAATTGATAGTATTGGCCAAAAAATGTTTCCAGTATGCTGAAAATTCTCTGTAGGAAGTAGTCAGGGAAATAGAAGGATAATGATTTGGGCTGGGAACTGAACGTAGCCTTGGCAGCTGATTTTATGACGGACTTTGCTGTACTGTAATACTATTTGAATGATGTTGTTAAATAAAGCCCTGCGCAGTATGAATACGATTATGGAGGACTTGCTGACAGAATCTCTTTAAACAAAAGGCTCACAGCTGTGTTATCACTAATGTGTGCCGTGGTGAAGTCACCAGTTCCTTAATGAGTTGATACAAGCAATTCTCAGGAGCATTGGCTCCGTCCAAAAATTTCTGCCTCCACCTCCAGAGCCTCAGTGACATCATTGATTGATAGTGACTGTGTTCTCCTGATTACTGGTCCAGCCCGTAAAATCCACATCTTCTTGGAGTGTAAGGTGCACCTCATATTTATTTCAAGGCTCACATTCTATAGACTGGGTAATGTATGGCTTGTGGCATAGGTGAGTCTTCAAGGTTTCTTCCAATACTATCCTTCCAGTCAGGGGCAGATCCAGAGTCTAGTCTCAGGGGATTGGCTGGTGGTGATGTCTCAATCATCACGGCACCATGGTTGTTATGGTGTCAGGATGAATGAAGCGCATTATTTCTATTATTACATTGTTATATAACAGTAAATAGTTCAACTCATCATAATGCCGAATCAGTGGGAGCCCCGAGTGTGCACACTTGCCACGTCAACTGTTTTCAGATGCAAATTGCCACGTCGCTGGCCACAAGTTGCGGATTGTCACTTGCCTGCCACCAGATGCGGATTGTCACTTATCACGTCGTCTGCCACACGTTGAGGGTTGTCACTTGCCGCATCATCTGCCACACGTTGCGGATTGTCACTTTCCATGTCACCTGCCACAGGTTGCAGATTGTCACTTGCCACACGTTGCAGATTGTCACTTGCCACACGTTGCGGATTGTCACTTGCCATATTGCCTGCCACAAGGTGCGGATTGTCACTTGCCTGCTACAAGTTGCCGATTGTCACTTGCCTGCGACAAGGTGTGGATTGTCACTTGCCTGCGACAAGGTGTGGATTGTCACTTGCCTGCTACAAAGTTGGATTGTCACTTGCCATATCGCCTGCCACAAGTTTCAGATTGTCACTTGCTGTATCCCATCCCAGAGTGAAGGCAGGAAGCAGACAGATGATGTAATCTCTCTGCTTCCCGCGGCTGCACAAGGAGGGCGGAACTGTGGTGATACAGGGCAGGCTGTGAGAGATGATGTCATCTCTCTGCTCCCCTGCCTGCCTGCTCACCTTCCGACTGTCCTTATTGCATGCTCACCCGCCGACCTGTCTTCGCTCACTCACCTGCCGCCAGGGCGTCTTTAATATGGTTTGGGCCCTGGGCAAACATTTTTTTTGGGCCCCCCTCCAGCCTATTTTGGGCTGCTGTGCCGCTGTGCCCGCGCAAATGTGGGCCGCCAAAACACATACATGTGAACCAGCCAGGCCCAAAATAAGCCCATCAAGCAGTTAAATACAGACAGTAATGCCATGTGCTCTGAGGCCTTACTCAGCCTGAACTGCAGGTCTGGTCTGTGATTTAAAGAGTTCCTGTATTTTACACATGGCATGGCATGGGGTCCCATGGTGCTAAAGCAGAATGGACAGACAGTGCTGTGACCCCATGCCATGCCATGTGTAAAATAGAGGAACTTTTTATAACACTGACCAGGCCTGCAGTGAATTATCAAATATTATAAAGACTTTGGGCACACTCTACAGAAAACTTCTATTTACAATATAGTAAACAGTGACATACCTTGAGGAGCAGAACATGAAGAAGAAGTCAGCCTCGGGAGGAGCAAACTGGGGATGCTATAAAATCACATTTTAATTCACTTTCATATACAAGCAGCACCCAGTGGCAGGAAGGGAGAAGTGCACGTCTAAAGGGAAGCCAGGGGTGCTGTACATTTTAAAACACTGGGAAGGGAAGCAGTACTGCGTGCCACTGATGATTTTCAGAACTGATTTGTAGGCAGCACAGGGGCTTAATGGGCGGCTCTGCTTTGGGCCCCCAACAGTGACAGGGCCCTGGGCAGCTGCCCCTGTTTGCCCTATGGTAAAGACGGCCCTGTCTGCCACATCCCTGACTGGGCTGCCCGCTCACCCGCTGGCCCGTCACAAAGTTCTCAAGGGGGTAATTTCCCTGTTGCCCCCCCCGGATCCATTCTTGCTTCCAATAAAGCCACAGAAATGTCCCAAAGTAACGTCTACAGATTTTGGGATTTAAAGTGTATGTAAACCCTAAAAATCCAATTCCCTTATTTGCTTGCTTTTAGTTGGTAAATATACTACTGAAAGCATTTTGTTGTATCTGTATGATAAGTGTTTAAAAAAAATAAAAAATCTGCCAAAAATCCAGTGAGTTTGCATGTTCCTGTGTACTCTTCAGTAGACATGTGCACAACAAATAAAAACTTTTTTTTTTTTGTTTTGTTTCGTCTCGTTCCGTAGATTCGTAAAGATTCTTATTTTCGTAAGACGCAAGTTTTCCTATTCGGACTCGTTCGTATTTCGTAAGACGCAAGTTTTCCTATTCAAACCCGTTCGTATTTCGTAAGACGCAAGTTTTCCTATTCGGACCCGTTAGTATTTTCATAACAGTTTTGTTTTCGTTTATACTGAATGATTCGTAATTCTGTCCAATTTATTTTCGTTGATTCGAAATTCGTAATTTTGTTAGATAATAATTTTCGTTTAATGGATTTGTAATTTTGGACTTTCGTAAATACATTGCAGCGCGGTCATTCGTAATCTCGTATTTTAGGTTCATTTTCATTTTTTCTCTTTTTGGACTTTTTGCCAACAAACTTAAAAATGAGCGTTTTCCAAAAAATCCGACTGACTTTGTACGCTCCATCGGACAAACTTTTTCGGTTTCAAAAGTCCGGCCAACCCCCTTTGGACAAAAATCCACAGAAAAGTTTGTTTGAAGTCCGATCGTGTGTACGAGGCTTTACACGGTCCAATGTGACTCAAAAGAGATAAGCTGATTGGCTAAGATATTAAGTAAGATACATCACTCACTAACTACACTGCCCAGTGCCCATTCGAAAGAACGATACGAGTACACAAATTTACAAACAGACGGAAAGATCAAGACTCATCTCTTTTGATACCAAAGGAGACAGGAACAACAAGCGCCCAGAGGCGATTCAGTACGCATGTGCTGCGCTATATAAGTTTTCATTCATTCATTCACAAAGAAACGGATTTACAAAGCACACAAATGAAAATACGAACATACGAATGAAAATACTAACAGACAAAGGATTTAAAATACGGAATGCAAGTCGTTCGTTATAGATGTAATTTTCGCTCTTTTGCTGTTTCGTATTTTAGTAAGATTGTCCAATCGTATGTTTGTATTTTCGCTTGTTTGTTATTTTGCTTATTCATAATTTTCGTATTTTGGTTCTTTCAGCTTTTCGGATGTTCAAATTAATCGGAATGTACGAATACTAACAAATTCGTACAAAATTCCATTTGTTACAAGCGGGAATGCACATGTCTACTTTTCAGTCTTATCTAAAAGAGGTTGTAAACCTCTCTGTGTATGTTGTACCTTTAGGTAAGCCAAACTATGGGGGTTATTTACTAAGAATGAAGAGTGCAAATTCTGCATAGAAACCAATCAGCATCCTGGTTTTATTGTCAAAGCTTAATTGGCTACCAGTGGTGGCCTGTCCATCAGGGGTGCATGGGCGCTGTTCCCCCTATCCAATGCGTCCGGCCCCCTGATCTACATGCAGGAGCATCGGACCATGGATTCCAATGGTGGGGGTGTATTTTTTTTTGAAGCACATGATTAGAGTCAAAGGCTATAATAGGTTTCAAAAAAGGGTGGGCTCGGGGCGCAGAGCATTGTGCTCTGAGCCCATCCAGTTGTGTGACATAGCAAACGGATATTCGCTATCGCCACACGGATCCTCCTCCTGGACAATTTGGAAGGTCTGAGGTCCGTGACCCGATTGGCTAAAAGAACAGGCGATCCTATTGGACTTCTAGGAGGAGAGAGGAAGATCACGCTAG
The DNA here is from genome assembly GCA_029574335.1 of Rana kukunoris. Classification (NCBI taxonomy): domain Eukaryota; kingdom Metazoa; phylum Chordata; class Amphibia; order Anura; family Ranidae; genus Rana; species Rana kukunoris. The sequence goes on along the minus strand of CM056051.1, from coordinate 473,113,757 downwards.
GAGTAGGACAGGCCACCCCGTAGAACACTCTGTCTGCTCGCCCGCCAGCTACCTACATGGGGCAAGTACCGGGCTTACCCCGTCTGTCAGACCGTCCACCTGTGGGGCGGGGGGAGATTTGTGGGTGCCGCCTACTGACCACTCATCAGTCGCCACTGATGGCTGCCATACACAGATGCACCAGATTCTGAGTGCTCTAGTTTTAGTAAATCTCCCCCTATGCTCCTTCTTAACCAGCAACACCACCTAGCTACTAATTCACTCCCTGGTTATCTCTCGCCTCAACTATTGCAACTCCCCCCTCCTTATTAGCCAACCTTTTCATAGGCTATTCTCCTTCAGTCCATGACTAGTGTAGTTCAAATAGACCAACCCTCTCACGATCCTTTAAATTAGCCCCCCCAGCCCCCCTTTTAGCTTAACCTCCCAACCTTTCCCATTAACGAGAGCGACACAGATATTGGAGTAAAATTGGCCACAACAGCCATTTATTTTATAACCAAATTAAATATATATATATTAACCAAATTTAAATAATTTCCAATAAAATCCAACTTTTATTCTTTAACAGTAATTATAACACTTTTATTATTAACACTGGTCTCTTGGTCTTTTGACAGTAACCCCATTAACCTTTTTCCACCACCACACTGCTGTACCATTACCATATCCGGCCTCCAGCCGACTCCAGCTCAGAGACACCCACTTTTTAACCCGCAGTGTACCACAACCGTATTACAGCGGACACCGTTCCACTGCAACTAACCCCATAATGGGCCCATCCCAAGATGAGCCCCCAACCATTTTTCCATTCCATCTGTCAACTGTCACCATCCAGAGACCAAGGACACCGCCACAGCTGTCATGACAACCCGTACTTCCACCTGAAAGAAAAGAAAACAAACGCACAACACCAAACACATAACCAACGGGGAGGGTGGGTGGGAAAAACCTGCCTCCCTGTAAAATTCCTCCCAACTTGTGCCTCGTGGGTTCCCCCGCCCCCATATATATAGGGCTCCTCCCCCTGACTCTTTCAGCCTACGGACACTCCCCTGAAGGCACCTCCTTCCAGAGTTAACCCTCTGTTGGCCATCTTCCACCCCAGTCATGGCCGGCCCTCCATTATCCTTTTGTCCTGTCACTCCGGGCCTTTCTTGACTAGTGTAGTTCAAATAGACCAACCCTCTCACGATCCTTTAAATTAGCCCCCCCAGCCCCCCTTTTAGCTTAACCTCCCAACCTTTCCCATTAACGAGAGCGACACAGATATTGGAGTAAAATTGGCCACAACAGCCATTTATTTTATAACCAAATTAAATATATATATATTAACCAAATTTAAATAATTTCCAATAAAATCCAACTTTTATTCTTTAACAGTAATTATAACACTTTTATTATTAACACTGGTCTCTTGGTCTTTTGACAGTAACCCCATTAACCTTTTTCCACCACCACACTGCTGTACCATTACCATATCCGGCCTCCAGCCGACTCCAGCTCAGAGACACCCACTTTTTAACCCGCAGTGTACCACAACCGTATTACAGCGGACACCGTTCCACTGCAACTAACCCCATAATGGGCCCATCCCAAGATGAGCCCCCAACCATTTTTCCATTCCATCTGTCAACTGTCACCATCCAGAGACCAAGGACACCGCCACAGCCCGAAAGGGAAAAACCTTTTCCTTAAGGGCCCCTCCACACCCGCAGGGCCCTCTGGATACCCTCCTGTATCCCCATTAACCACAAATCTATACCCACATCAGTTAGGTGAACACCATCCCTGAGCAGGTATAGCCCCACGTTTAACTCCAACTCTCTGTGCCTCACTACCAACCCCCCATGCTGTGCCACAAACCATCCCAAAACCTTGTTAACTTTAATCCTCCCCTTGTTGAGCCGATCCACTGACCTTGCCATACGCCAATTAGTACGTGCCACAATGTCAGACCACACCAGCAGCATCCCTGGGAAAGACGCCCGGAATGTCAAGACATCCGCCTTAACAGCCGAGATCAAGTCCCCTATAGGCCGTATCCCCAAGTCGTTCCCCCCGACGTGTAACACCAACACATCCGGGGGACGATCGAGCAGAGCATAGCGCTGCATCTCCGGCAGCACCCTGCACCACCCCATCCCAGGGACACCCAACCACCTCAACGTTGCCTCCCGCCTGGAAATCCCCAACTGCCTACCGTTTGGCCTAGCATCTGCTCTCCTGGCCCCCCTACACACATATGAATGCCCCATAATCCACACGAGGCGTGAATGACCTCCATCTGAAAGACAGAAACAGCAGTGATAATAAAACAGGAATCACCCCCAACATCATAACCTGGAAAACCCACCCCCACTCAACCTTAATCCAACGCCATATGTGGGCGCACATAAGAGCGGAATCTCCTTGATTCCCATCTCCCAATTCGTTTGACCGCGGCCTCATCCAACCCGCAGCGGGCCGCCTCAGTCGCCGCCCCAATACGGAAGGAGTGCGAGGCAAACAGTCGCTCATCAAACCCCGCCGTTTTCAAGCACTTCCTAAATATTGCTACGAATTGAAACCTTGATACAAATGAACCATCATCGTGAATCAAAAACGGCCCCCCTGTCCCTGGTCGCACCAACAAAAACTCCCGTACCACCCGCACCGGACACACCTCCGAACCCGGCAACGGATATAAAAACACATCCACCCCTTTTCCCCTCTGATCCGTCTTAGACCGCCGTAGCCTAAAAACCACCCTGTCCTCAGATGACCGTACATCCTCAAACAGGAGGCCCCCAGGCACCCGTTTCGAGGGACTGACCAGCTCCCCCACCCGAAATGCACCAAAAAACGCCACGGAAAAAAATTGCGCGGAATAAACTCACCTCGTATCCGGATGAACACACCTCCCCCAAAACTCCAAAAATCTTCTGCAACACGGAAAAAGACACTGGCCTCCGCGCATCCTTGCACGGATGACCCTTTTTGTACCCCTTAACCGCCTGTTTTACCCAAAAATTCTTTGTGAGATCAGCCCCACCCTCCAACTTAAACAGAAAGGCGAGACCTGCCAGTTTCTTCTCCAAGGCTGAAACCGACCCCCCACACTCCATATGTCTGGCTACAAAATATATAACCAACCATACCTTCTCCACCTCCCCCAGTTCAGCGTCCGCCAACCGCTTGAAACAGGCCCATTCCTCCCATACCTTTTTGTACGCAGACCATGTTGGCCCACTCACCGACTTCCTGATCCAGCCCGCTGCTATTTCAACGCAAGTCCCCACATCCAACCCGGGCATGGGACCCCTTCCTTGTCCGCCTGTGGAGCCAGCTCTCTGAACTTGTCCCACTGAAACCGAGACAAAGCGTCAGCGAGTCTGTTGTCCACGCCCGGAATGTGCACCGCATACAGAAAAATATTCCATTGTAAACAGCGCAACACGAGGTGGCGCAACAACCGAACCACCGGCAAAGATGACCCGGAAATCCGGTTAATGACTTGCACCACCCCCATGCTATCGCAGTTTAACCTGATTTTTAAATTCCTGCACTCCGCCCCCCAAAGCTCAATTGCCACCACCACCTGGAAAAGTTCTAACAATACTAGGTTCTTTTCAAAACCCGCTGTTACCCAGGACTCGTGCCACGCCTCCGCACTCCACCGTCCCTTGAAGAAAGCCCCATAACCGGTGGACCCGGCCGCGTCCGTGGCCAGGTCCAGGTCAAAATTGCTGACAGGCCCTGACATCCAAATCGCCCGCCCATTGAAGGCTTCCAGAAACGTGTGCCATACCTGCAAATCCGCTTTAAGTTCCCCCGTCAAGCGAATAAAATGGGTCGGAGACCTCACCCCCGCCGTTGCTGCCGACAGCCGTCGGCAGAAAAACCCTGCCCATAGGTATGATCCGACATGCAAAGTTCAACTTGCCCAACAGGGACTGCATTGCCCGCAACTGAACCTTGTTCCGCCCTATCATACCCCGAATCTCCAGCCGAAGATTCTCGACCTTGTCCACCGGGAGCCTGCACTCCATCTGCTCGGAATCAATCAATATTCCCAGAAAACTCAACACCGTGGTCGGGCCCTCCGTCTTGTCAGCTGCCAATGGCACCCCGAACCTGTCCGCAATGTGCTGCAACGTTGCCAACAAAATCGCACACACATTGGAGGACGGAGGGCCAACGCACAGAAAGTCATCCAGATAGTGAATGATTGAATCCGAACCCGACACCTCCCTGACCACCCACTCCAAGAATGAACTGAACGTTTCAAACAACGCGCAGGAAATGGAGCAACCCATTGGCAAACATCGATCCACGTAAAACTCCTCCTGCCACCGGCAACCCAATAGCCTAAAGCTGTCCGGGTGAACCGGCAACAATCGAAACGCAGCCTCAATGTCCGACTTTGCCATGAGAGCTCCCTTCCCGTAGCGCCGAACCCACCGCACCGCCACGTCAAAAGACGTGTACGACACCGTGCATTCTTCGGGATCAATCCCATCATTCACTGACCCCCCCTTTGGAAAGGAAAGGTGGTGAATGAGGCGAAACTTGTTCGGTTCCTTCTTAGGAACCACCCCCAGTGGCGAAACCACCAAATCCGGCAAAGGCAATTCAGTGAATGGCCCCGCCATCCTACCCAACTCTACCTCCTTCGCCAACTTCGCTGACACCACCCCAGGGTTCTCCAAAGCAGACCGCAAATTCTTCGCCAAGGGAGGCACCTTCGACAAGGCACAGGGAATGACAAAACCCCTGGAGAACCCTGACGCGAGCAGCCGCGCCGCAGCCCTGCCTGTCTGGATACCTATTTAGAAAAGGCTCCATCCTTTCCCCCTCACTGGCGTCGTCCCTTTTTCCAGCAGCCTCCCCGCCCGCTTTCCTTTTTTAAAACACCGGGACAAGGGGTGGGCACCCCCGCAACCGGAGCACTCATGCTTAAAACGACAGGTTCCCCAAACTTGCAAGAACCCTCGTTGTATTGCCAACACACCCCCCACTTCTTCCCGGCCGGAGATCCAGAGGTGGGTGTACCCCCGACCCCCCCATGAAAAAACGGGTTATTAGTCCGGGGCGCAGACATCATCCGCATCCACAGAGTAATCTCCTTGTGATCCCACCTCAGCGTAGGGCGGACAGCCCGCCGTTGGCGGAACTGCTCGTCATATCGCAGCCAGCCTGTCCCCCCATAAGCCCGATATGCCTCCCCGATTGCGTCCATATAGCAGAACAGCGCTGCACAATGTTCCGGGTTCTTCTCCCCTATGACACTGGCCATAATTGCGAACGCCTGCCACCAATTGCTAAAAGTACGAGTGATCAACCTATACCTCCTCTTTTCCTCATCCTCCTTCTTTGAACTGTCCGGCTTCACCCTATCTAGGTTGAACTTTTCCAGAGGCAGAAGGGAAAAAATCTCAACGTACTCACCTTTGACGATTTTGTCCCTGACCTCCTGTTTCAGGTGCGCCCCCAACGGGCCATCGAAACAAACATATACTTCACCTCTTGCGGCATCATCCAAACGCACAACGTCAGCCCTACCCGCCGCTGGCTACTCTCCCCCTTTTCCCCCCCCTGAACCATTATCTGTCACCACCCCTGTATCCTCCACAGCCGTGGTCTGCCCCCCCAAGGGCGCCACCCCCACCCCCCCAGCAGGGACAACCCATGGTGCTGCCTGGTGAGGAGTGACAGACCCCCCCGCAAAACGTTGCAACAATTCCCTCAAACCCCCAACAATTCCTGCATCCCCCCTGGGGAGCCCTGGGCGGCAGGCACCCCGCCCGTCGCCCCGGGACCCCCCGTTGGTGGCCCCACATTCTGACCATCACCCCCATTACACGGAGGACCCCCTCCCCCCACCCCCAACAATGCACATAAAGCAGCAGCTACATCCCCAGAAGCATCAAGATTGGACTTACCAAGCTGGCCGGGAACATCCCTCACAGCCGACACAGGCACTTCCCTCGCAGGCGACTCTTCCGGGCGATTTTCCTCCTCCGAACCAGATGCCTCACCCTCCGATCGATCTTCCAAGGCCGGCGTCATCGGCGATGTCAGCCCCCCAGGCGAGGAAGGCCTGGAGGCCGAAGATCCCAGCCTCCCGGCGGATCGTCCTCTCACGCTTGACCCGGCCGTGGACGTCTCAGCACCCCCGCTCCTCCCGGCAGGGCCCCGATTGGACCCACCGCTGCAACCTGGGGACTCCGGCCTCCCCCCTGCCCTGGAACCGGTGGCCGCGATCCGGGACGGCCCCCCGGTCGTGTCACCGCACCTCCCACGCTGAGTTCCCCCCCTTGCTGGCCCTGTGGTGGAGGGGGGAACCGATCGGTCACTACTGACACGCCGATCGGGCACAGAACGAGCGCCATTCCTGCCCGTAGCCCCGCCCCCCGAGGTCATCCGTCGCCCTGTGTCCCGCCCGCCGGACCCCCCGACCGAAGCAGACACCCGCTTGGCCGGAGGGGGTGATTGTGCATCAAGGGGGCTCCTGCCCCGTCGCTGGGATACCGCCACCGGCCCGGGTGAGTAGCGATCTGGCGCCGCGATAGCCGACCGCGTGGGGACACTACCCCGCTATCCTGGGACCCCCCGGCTTCCTCCACTAACAGGCCCCCCACCTGCTCCTCCAACCAACCTGGTTCCCGAGATGCCGCAGCGGAGCGCAGCCGCGCTAAAATCCAGTCCACGCTGTCCATGCTGCTAGGCCTAAAGTACAGGGAGCAGAGAAAAACCTGCCTCCCTGTAAAATTCCTCCCAACTTGTGCCTCGTGGGTTCCCCCGCCCCCATATATATAGGGCTCCTCCCCCTGACTCTTTCAGCCTACGGACACTCCCCTGAAGGCACCTCCTTCCAGAGTTAACCCTCTGTTGGCCATCTTCCACCCCAGTCATGGCCGGCCCTCCATTATCCTTTTGTCCTGTCACTCCGGGCCTTTCTTCATAAATGCTGCTGCCAGACTCATCCACCTCACCAACCGTTCAGTCTCTGCTGGCAAGGTTAATTACATTCTGGTTGCTTATATCTCTTGGGGGCTCCCTCTCTGTCAATCCCTCTACTGCCTTCTACATAACCAGCAATTAAACATCATAATATTAACAACTTAAAATCCATCCACAAATCTGCCCTGAGTTACATCACCAACTTCATCTCAAAAGATTAAGCTGAACTTTCATCTCTGCTCCCCCAATAGTTCCTACTCTCTAGCTTCCTTATTATCTTCTCCAATGCTTGCCTCAAAGACTTTTCCAGAGTGTCCCCATTCTCTGGAACTCTTTACCTCAATCTGTCCGACTATCTCATTGTCTGTCTTTAGGCGATCCCTGAAAACTCACCTCTTTAGGCCTGCTTCTAACAACTGGATATAACTTTCTCAAACAACTTATCCCCCCAAAGTGCTCTTCCCTTTAGATGTAAGCTCTCCCAAGTAGGGCCCTTCTAACCCTCTTTGATTTGTATTGTAACAGTACTATCTGCCTTTATTTTGTAAAGTGCTGTGTAAACCAATGGCGCTAAAGAAATCCTAAAGACAATAATAATAATTGTTATGAAGTGAGGGGAGAAGGCACAAAACATTTTCAGTACACCTTGCATTGGTTGTTATCTCCTTGGAAGAATGGACATTAATCTATCTAGTGGCTTCAACATCTCTTTGTTTTAAAACAATATCCAGTTTTTTGGTTAGTACTCAGTTGTTGAGAGTATCGTGGTTACTTTGGGTAGACCAGTTTTCTGTCTGCACTCTTCTTTCTTACAGGAAAAGAATGTGAACAAGGTGCCAGCAATGAGAAGCTGTTTCTGAGCACATGCCAAAAAGCGAGAGTGTTTTGTAATATCACTAATTATGTAACAGAGTTAACAATGCCTTTGTGTTCAGGGTCAATTTATCAAACTCTGAAGTCAGCTGTGTAGTGATTCTGCTGAGCCATATTCTCTAAAGTACCTTCTACCCTATTCTTATTCACCAATTAAAAGGTAGAAATTTGCAAACAATAATGCAAACATTATTTAAAAAAAGTAACTACACTATATTGTCAAAAGTCTTGGGACACCTGCCTTTACATGCACTTTAGTGATATCTCTGTCCTAGTCTGTAGGGTTCAATATTGAGTTGGCCCACCCTTCGCAGCTATAACAGCTTCAACTCTTCTGGGAAGGCTGTCCAGAAGGCTTAGGAGTGTGTCTATGGGAATGTTTGACCATTCTTCTAGAAGTGCATTTGTGAGGTTAGGTTCTGATGTTGTACGAGAAGACCTGGCTCACAGTCTCCACTCAAATTCATTCCAAAGGTGTTCTATTAGGGCAGACTGTGAGCCAGGCCTTCTCGTCCAACATTAGTGCCTCACCTTACAAATGTGCTTCTGGAAGAATGGTCAAACATTCCAACAGACACATTTCTAAACCTTGTGGACAGCCCTTCCAGAAGGGTGGGCCAACTCAATATTGAACCCTACGGACTAAGACTAGGATTTCTTGTGTGTGTAAAGGCAGGTGTGCCAATACTTTTGACAATATAGGGCCAGATTCAGGTAGGAGAGCGGATCTTTATTCTGGAGTAACGTTCCTCATTTACGTTACTACGCCGAAACTTTAGGAGCAAGTACTGTATTCACAAAGCACTTGCTTCTAAAGTTGTGGCGGCGTAGCGAAAATGAGACGGCGGACTTCAAATTGGGCGGGTAGGGGGCGTGTATTATTTAAACTAGGCGCGATCCCATGGCGAACGTACTGCGCATGCGTCGACTGTCAGTGCGCATGCTCCAAATTCTGTCAGTGAACGTCAATGACGTCAATCCCCATTCACTGACGTTTTACGCAAACGGCGTTAAACTTTTTCAATTCGACACAACATAGGATACTCCACCTAGGGGGCATGTTTTTGTTTACGCCGCGTATCGCTTACGGAAACGTCGGAAAGTCACTGCGTCGGGCCCGCGTACGATTGTGAATTGCCGTATCTCGCTGATTTACAAATTTTGTAAATATGTAAATCAGCCCCGAGCGCCCATTTTAAAATTGCAGTTCCGATACGACGGCGAAAAACAATTACGCCGCTCGTATATGAACTCAATCCCAGCGTATCTTGTTTTCTGCATACAGAAAACAGATAAGCCGGCTCAAAGTGTGAGTTATGCTGGCGAATCACTGATACTCCAGCGTAACTCTACCTGAATCTGGCCCAAAGTGTATATTTTATAAAATATATACAGTATGGGCCAAAAGAATACTTCTACGGATTTTAGTACATTATACACAACAACAGAGTCTTTCCTCATTTTGCTTTATCAGTACAGAGTTACCTTGACAACACCTTCCCACAGCAATGGCTCGGGCAATGGGGCAGCATTGACTTTCCCCAACCTGACATCTAAGGTCTTTTAATTTTCGGAGCAAATTAAGGGATAATGTTTTTGGCACAACACGATGGACCAATTGAAAGAGTTTTTCGTACAATCATTTATGGATATTGATGCTAACCAAAATTTGTGCGTCACAGTGTCATGGACAGGATCCATGATTATTGCAATGTTGACAGAGGACAATTTTAAGCACCCAAGAGACTAAACAGTGTCACAGTGTCAGGGACAGGTTCAAGGGTTAATGCACCTCAGAGACTAAACATAACCTGATCAGTACTATATACCTACTTTTGGCCATATTATACTTTTGGCCATATTATTCTCAATACCTGTACATTTAAAAGAAAAATACATAAATAAAATAAATAAATACATTTAAGAAAAAAAAAATCATGATTCAATCAGTATTGTATACCTACTATAAAATGCCCTGATCCAATCATTAAGGTATACCTATTATAAAATGCCATAATCTAATCATTAATGCATATCTATTATAATATGTTATGTTTCAATCAGTATTGTATCCCAACTATAGAAGACCATGTTTCAATCAGTGATGTTAATGTATACCTACTTTTGGCCCACCCTTTATAAATTGCTGATAGACATTAATTCCCTGAAAAGACAGAAAGGTCCGAAGCAGAAGTGCAACTAGGAGGAGGGCCGGCATGACTAAGGTGGGCAGTGAGGCGTAGTAGTAGGAATTGGGAGTGTAGGGGGAGTTTTTTGGATTCTGGGACATGTTGTTTTGGGTTAGGGCAGGCAGGTGTATTGGGGGAGGTTGCTAAGGGGTGTAGCAAGGGGGTGTTTCTTAGGTTTCCAGGGTTTGTGCTATTGGTATGGGTGGATTTTTAGTTTCTTGCGTCGTAGTCGTAGCAGTTGTAGCAGCGGCGGGAGGTATATGGGGTCTTTGAAGGCGGTGCCAAGAAAATAATGAAGGTTTAGGGGGGTTGGGCCCACCTGGAGGTATGGGTGTCCCTTCCCTTACTAACAAGACAATGGGAAAAATGGTTTTTCGGTAGTTGGTTGTATCTGAAGGAGGTAAATAGTAATTGTCCCTGAGCTGGTGTAATATGTGGCGGGGAGCCTTGGTTAATGGGGTGTGCAGATACAACTATTTAATGTAAATAATTGCCCTTCAAAGATCTCTAGTTTTAAAAACTGAGTTTATTTGTTGTAACGGTTTATGTAAGATGTATGATATGCATTCAATTGTATGTAGAGAATTTTTTGTATTGTATTATTGTTTTTGTAATAAACAAATGGCTGCTATGGCCACTCGACTCCAAAAAGAGTATGTGTCGACTGGTCAATTTAAGAGTTTAAGGATGGGGGGTTGCTTCTAGCCTTTTAGGGTAAAAATTCGGAGCCTCGGTAATCTGCACATCCATTAGTCAAGTAGTAGAAACACTTACAGTATTTAACAGAATAAAAAAATCACATTCCCTTTTCCTATTGAAAATTTAATATTTGAAAAGATATTATGTTAAGAGGCCTATTTATAAGAGCGCTCATTACACTAGACTTGGGAGGCATTTACCATAATTTTACGGGAAATTTGTCACCTAAACTTTCATTGGTCAAGTTACAATTGCTCTAGAGATAAGGAGCTGGGTGTCAGGCTATCCGTGGGTTTATCAGATTGAGACAGGGCTAGAGATGGGAAAGCCTGGAAAAAAGACGCACAAATCGGGGAAAACATTTTTTTCCCTGTTTTTTTTTCCAAATTCGTTTTTTGCAGTTTATTTTTGGAAAAATTGAGAAAATGTGGAATATATTCTTTTCCAATGATAAATAATATATTTATGGCATGGAATTCAAACTATATAACATGAAGACCTTAATAAAAGATTTCTGAGACTTTGGCCCGGATTCACAGACATCGGCGCATATTTATGCCGCCGTAGCGTATCTCTTTTACGCTACGCTGGCGCAGCGCGGAGAGGCGAGCATGGAATTCACAAAGCAAATCCTCCTAACTCTGCGGCGGCGTAGCGTATATTTGTAGACGTAAGCCAGCGTAAGTGGAAGTAGGTGGAAGTGGGCTGGAAGTGGTCGTGATCCATGCTAATGAAGCGTGACCCCATGCAAAGTACTTAAAATGAACTGCGCATGCGTCGGGACATGAACGTATCCCCGTGCGCATGCGTACAACCACGTCGGAACAACTGCCTAAGATACGCCGTATCACTGTGTAGGCCATGAATGTAACCTACGCCCAGCCAGACCCACGTCGGCCCATATTCACAGACGTCCAACGTAAAATACGTAGGCTTGTGTTCCCTGGTCCATACCTTTGCATGGGTTGCGCCTCATCTATGGGGAATAACTTTATGCCGACCGTAAAACTTACGCAAACCGCTTAAATCATGCGCCGGCGCAAGTACGTTTGTGAATCAGCGTATCTCCCTAATTTGCAAATATGAATAGAAAATCAATGGGAACGCCACATGCGTCCAGCGTAAATATGCGCCCACTCTACACCGGCGTAGGCAAGTTACGTTGGTGGGATGAAGTCAGTTTTTAGGCGTATCTAAGTTTGTGGGTACGGCACACAGATATGACGGCGCATATTTGTACTTACGTGGCGTATCTGGAGATACGTCGGCGTAAGTGCTTTGTGAATCCGGGCCATAATGTATAGTTTTAAATGTTTGCAAATTCTTTCAGCTGAAGACAAGCAATTTCTGCAATACAATTCAAGTAACACTGTACTTCTCAATGCAGTTTTCAAGAAAGAGAATATGCATTTCTGCCACTAGGGGGTACTGCAGGGGGAATTCTCCAGTTTAATTTGCTTGTTGACTCTATCTTGTACCTTCTACAGTTCAGTGATGTTGGGTTACAGTAGGTGATAGCTTCTGTCCTCTCAGGGTCACGGTCAGGGGTACTGCTCTCTTATAGGACAGTTAGGGCAGAACAAAAACTCCTCCTACAAGCTTTAAATAGACACTAATAGAAGTCACAAGACTGCTCTATACTGCTGATGAGAAAAGGTATTTAGCAGTTTATTATTACTAATTACTAATTGCATTTCCTTGTTCTGTGTACTGTGGACGACCAGATATAGTGAATGCAGGGTTCTGGGTTTTGTAACACTTTAACATCCTACCAGCAGATTCTCTGCTGATCTCTGCACAGCTCAAGCTGCTTGCCTGTTAAGCTCTGCATATTACACCAGCTTTTTGCCACAAGCCAGAGAAAGTCAGAAAACAGCCATGTAGCTTGTGTTCAACTCGACAGTTTACCTAGCAGTTCTTTACATCCTGCCAGCAGCTTTGCTGCCAACCTCTGCACAGCCTGAGCGGCTTGCCTGCCAAGCTCTGCATGTTAAACCAGCCTCTTGCCATAAGTAAATGGAAGTCAGAAAGCAGCCATGTAGCTTGTGTTCACCTCTGCAATCCTAGAGGTTTTTCACATCACACCAGCAGCTTCTTTGCAAAACTCTGCACAGCTTCAGCCACCTGCCTGGCAAGCTCTGCACGCTACACCAGCCGCTTTCCTGATGACCTCTACATACTCTGGTTTGTTCCAGAGATGACCAGAGGTGTATTTAGGTTTTGTGGTGCCCTAGGCCTGACTAAACTTAAGCACCCCCTAATTTAAATATGACCCACCCCTTCCTGTCAAAGCCACACCCCTGTCATATTCATGAGAAGAGGACAGAGGGATGCCCTGGGAGAAGGACAGATGGTTGCCATGAGTGACGGACAGAGGGACGCCGTGGGAAGAGGACAGAGGGACGCCATGGGAAGAGGACCGGCCGGCCGCCCCCCCGCAAAGTGCCGCCCTAGGCCTGGGCCTTGTTGGCCTAGGCCAGAATACATCCCTGGAGATGACCACGTTCCCTAATTGTGATATTACTTAAATGGTGGCACCCTTTTGCTTTGTTTTTATAAGGGAGACACCTGATTCATAGCTTCAACATCTGTAAACACCTTCCTGAGATGTGAAACGGCAAGAGCAGGGGTGGGCAACCTCGGCCCTCCAGCTGTGATGAAACTACAAATCCCATCATGCCTCTGCTTTTAGAAGTCATGTCTGTGATTGTCAGGGTCCTGCAATGTCTCATGGGACTTGTAGTTTCACCACAGCTGGAGGGCCGAGGTTGCCCACCCCTGGGCAAGAGGAATGCAGAGGGAGGGGGCGTGTCAGCCTTTGCATTCCTCTTGCTGTTGCTTGTTTCAGAAAAGTGTTCATAGCCGAGATAAGCTGAAGCTATGAATCAACTGACTTCTTCTTAATAGCTGTTGTCAGATTGGCTGCAGCAAATAGGAAGGGGGTCAGGTCAGTACTCAAAATGATGGTTGGAAAGCAGTTAGAAACATGAGACAAAATACTACATGTATGTTATCCTGTAGGGGACAGAAATGTAAAATACAAATTCTAATGACCGATCTTCTTTATGCATATTGGTAATTAGGTAGACTCAGGATGGCACAATAATCAATCATTAATTGTTAGCTGCATTTACTGTAGGTTGGTCATAGCAAGGATTATTGGATCAACATGATACTTTTTTTGTCCAACCTTAACCACTTAAGCCCTGGAAGGTATTACCCCTTCATGACCAGGCCATTTTTGCGATATGGCACTGTGTTACTTTAACTGACAATTGCGTGGTTGTGCGACGCTGTAGCCAAACACAATTTATGTTCTCTTTTTCCCACAAATAGAGCGTTTTCTTGGTGGTATTTGATCACCTCTGTGGTTTTTATTTTTTTGTTCTATAAAAAAAGACTGACAATTTTGAAAAAAAAAACAATGGCCCAGATTCACAGAGCAATTACGCCTGTCTAACTGGTGTTAGACAGGAGTAATTTCAAATTTTGCGCGCCGTATCACTAGTTTTGAATCCTCAAACCATGATACGGCGGCTTCGGGCTTCGATCCGAGAGGCTTACGTCTTCGTAAGCCTTCGGATCTACGCTGCGATATTTTTGCGGCCGCTGGGAGGAGTCCGCGTCGTTTTCAGCATCGGGATATGCAAATGACTTTTTACGGCGATCCACGAAGATACGAGCGGTCTTCGCAATCGCTTACGTCATTTTTTTGCTACGTACTGTTAGACCAGCTATTTGCTGGTCTAACGGTGCGTAGCCCATGTTAAGTATGGCCGTCGTTCCCGCGTCGAATTACATTTTTTTTTTTTTTACGTAACTCGTTCGGGAATAGGAATGTCCGTAAACGACGCTACTCAACCAACGAATGACGTAACGACGTGATTTCGCGCAATGCACGGCGGGAAATTTGTGAACGGAGCATGCGCAGTTCGATCGCCGCGGGAACGCGCCTATTTTAAATGCTTCACGCCCCCTACTCGCGTAGATGGCTTGCGCCGGGAGAAATACACTACGCCGCCGTAGTTTACTGGACAAAATCTACCGGGATTCCACGTAGAGCCAGGTAAAATACGGCGGCGTAGAGTATTTCTGATACTCTACGCGAATCTAATTGTATGTGAATCTGGGCCAATATTTTTTACTTTCTGCTATAAAACACATCCAATAAAAAATAAATAAAAATCTTCATTAATTTAGGCCAATGTGAATTCTGCTACATATTTTTGATAAAAAATATCGCACTAAATGTATAATAATTGGTTATAGTGACTAAAAACTGGGATATTTTTATGGATTTTTTATTTACAGGAAAGATTGTTTTTTTAGCATATGTTCTAGAAACATGCTTGTAATCCAAGTACTCTTATATCAAAGCAAATAATCCCATAATAAATAATGGAAACTCAAATGATTCGTTCCACAAACATTTATTCATAAGTCGTTCAGTTTATAGTCCATATAAAAAAGATTATAGCGATGTGATAACCATAAAATGTCCATCTACAAATCAAAGTCTCCCCAAGGGGGTTAGAAGAAAATTCCAGCAGGAGCTGCAGAGTATAAAAGAGAAGAGAGGCGCCTCTAAGTGTAGCAATAAGGTTACATATAATGAAGGTAAAACATGTAGCAACTCACTTGGTTGATGATTAAAAGAGGCACATCTAAGTATGCAGGCATCCGGGGTAAAGCTGTTCACATAGACTGTCCTCCGCACAACCGGCTCTCACCACTGTCAGTCTTCAATCGTGACCGGGAAGACTACCCTGCAGTACAGCGATCTGAAAGTGAGGCTTAAAGTGGATCTAAACCCAAAGTTTTTTTTTTTTTTTTTTTCCTGTCACAATGTACAGTATAGGATGTCCTATCATCTGTGCCCAGTCTTGCCACATATAATTAATCCAGTTCTGAGCAATCACCGTTTATTGTTCAGTGCAATAAAATGGACTTACAGAGAAAAATCTTAGTCCGTTCTGCCCCCTTGCTGTGAATGACAGGTTATTTACATATCTCATGCACTAGCCTGGAGACAGGCATTATTTTTTAATTCCCACCATCACTCCTTTTCTGAAGTCATGTGGTTACTTTTCTGGATTTTGACTGGATGTTAGTGATCATAGCAGAATTTAGTGTAAGGAGTACCCAGGAAAAAATACATGTTGACAAGGGGAGGGTAGAGGAGGACGGGAAGTCTACTGACATCAGAACTCCACCCACAGAGCTCCAGACAACAGATCCACCCACAGAATCTGCAGTTTTTCAGTTCTCATAACAGCGAGGGGAGAGGGGAGAAATTTGACAGGTAAGGATACATTTTTTTTTTTTTTAAAAGCCTATGGCGTGTGAACACACTCCAAAAAACTCCACCCGGTGCAGAAAAAAATGTGCACACACATAAAGAGTGTTCACAAAAACGTGCAGACGGGTGCAACGTCAAGTGGTCCTCCTGTGCAGAAGGGACCCAAACCCTGATCCCCCGGGGCGTTAGGCTCCAGATGGGGACTGAGGTACTGTGGTCCGAGCAACCGAAGCCGACACGGACCCAACTTCCTTGGAGGGACTGCCAAAACAGAACCCTCCAAGTACTAGGTGGGACTCCCCCTAAGGGAGACCCCATGAGAGCGGGCAAACTAAGCCAGAAGGCCATGTCCACCCACTCCCAAGACGTTCAGGGCTGGCCCGAGGACCGGCACCCTACTAATCACACAGTGAACAAAACGTGCACAAACAAAAAAAGACAAAAACGTGACAAACATAGGCAATAAATTAAATAAAGTGGGGGAAAGAGATAGTGGAGAGGAGAGTGAAAGAAGTGGTCATTGTGATTAACAATGACCAGGCCCTCCGGCCAGGAATAAAAAATTCCTCCGGTCCTGGCCAAAAGGCCCGGCCCAGGAGGCAGGTGCTAAAAAAGCGTGTAGCTGGTGCAGTGACCGTGGTGTCTTTAAATCAAAGTGACCCTCACTCACAGTGATTCTCAGACACCCCTGGACTGCCACTCCAGGGGCACATGCACCATAGGCTTTTCCGTTCCAAATCCAACCCCCCGACCGGCCAGTGCAGCCCTCCACCCCTGCCAGATAGAGAGCCCTTCAAGGTTTTCTTGGGGAGAGCTGCCCCCCTCTAGCAGCCTCCGCCAATACCAACCCTTCCAAACTCCCTGTCAACCCAGCAGGATTTGCATGGCCCTACCCCGTCTTACCATCAGGGCAGTTCCAGCTCCTCCCACCAAATCTCTGACAGAGATAGCACTTACACCAGCCAGCTAGAAGGCCAGACTAGAACCCGGCAAAAAGACCAGACCAGGCACAGCCACCCATCCTCACCAGAAGCACCCTTCCAGGTGGCTCAGACGCAACCATTGGCCGGCCCCCAGTATCTGTCGGGCAGCACGGCGTAGTCCCTGCTGAAACCACCCTTCCAGGTGCAATGATGTTATTGGATTGCATCCACCCTCCACATATAGGAGGTGCTTCAGCGCTCCTCTAACAACTGATGAGAACGGATACCACACCTGATCTTAGCCAAAAGGCCGAGCAGTGGCAGGGAAGACACCACGATCAGCCCAGCCAGAGTGCAATGGCTGAGCCTCGCCCTGGGAGAACCACCTTCATGATCATGGTGTCTCCCCTGCCAGGTAAACATTTGACATGTAAGGATACATGTAGGAGGCTCGTATATCCTAATAGATCAGCACTATGGCAGTAGTTTGGAAAGGGTAAGAGTGGGTTTACATCCACTTTAAGCCGCTCGTGGAGCGCAGTGTGGAATAGGCGATGTAGATGGCGATGAGGAGGACGATTTTATGTGGACAGCTTTACCACGGATCCCTGCATACATAGATAGATGTGCTTCTTTTAATCATCAACCATGTGAGTTGCTAAATGTTGTACCTTCAATAAATGCAACCTTATTGCTACACTTAGAGGAGCCCCTCTGCTCTTTTATACTCAGTCAGTTGTGACATGACGCTACTTGTATATCAAGAAATTGCTTGTATATCAAGTCAAAATTTATTTAAGAAGGTTGCTTGTCTTACAAAACGCTCTTAAACCAAGTTACTCTCAAACCAAGGTTTTACTGTGTTTATTTTTTTTACTAGTAATGGTGCCGATCAGTGATTTTTAACGTAACATTGCGGCAGACAAATCGGACACCTCTCTCTGGTCTACATAATTGGAGGAGGTGTTTTTGTAGTCCCTGGAGATAGCAGAGAACAATGCTAACTGCTAACACTCATGCCGCGTACACACGGTCGTTTTTTGTGATGAAATAAAACAACGTTTTAAAAAACGTCATTTGAATTGATCGTGTGTGGGCAAAACGTTGTTTTTTGTCTTCAAAAAAACGACAAAAAAAAAATTCCAACATGCTTGAATTTTTTGTGTCGTTTTTCAAAACGTCGTTTTTTGCTTCACAAAAAGTCACCGTGTGTAGCAAAAACGTCGTTTAAAACGACGTTTTTCAACCCGCGCATGCCCAGAAGTTAGTTATGAAGCGAGCTTCATTGGAAAAGAGTGGTGAACGTAACCTCGCTTTTTGTGAAAAAAACAATGGTGTGTAGGCAACATCGTCTTTGAAAAGTGACGTTTTAAAAACGTTGTTTTTTACTTCACAGAAAACGTCGTTTTTTTTCATCACAAAAAATGATCGTGTGTACGCGGCATCAGAGTTCCACTCACAAGATTTTTGGATGAACAATTTTTTTTTTGTTTTGCACTTGTCGAACAGATATAATAAAACATTTATAACTGTATATTTAACAGAACAAAAGGGAGCAAGAGAAATGTATTGTTAGGGTTTACATACACTTTAATTTCCCAGATGCTTAAACCCTGAGGAAGGAGAAAAAAATATATAAGCTCTCAAAATGTGATGGCTGCTCTGTGTTATTTTTATGAACCATATCATTATAAAAAGTTCTTGGACTCTCAAAAACTTTTGTTTGGTGCTTTCATTAGACTCTATACTATACAAATTATATTTGCTCAAATCTGCCAACATCTGTTTTTCAGTTGGTGTTTACTGTATTGTTCATCTTAATTCGAATACAGCAAGCATCACATTTAATGCACATTCATTGCACAATTGAATTGACAGATTAAAGTGTTACTAAACCCACAACAGTAACATCTGTGTGTATATGCATTAAAGCATGTTTGTTATACTCACTGAACCTAAGGGGTTAAACCTCTGCAACGTGTAAAAAGGCTGTTTGATCCTGTCTTTTATGTTCCTCCCCTTCTTCCACTGTCCCCAATCCATCTTCTGATAGTACAGAAGCTAGGGGACAAGCTGCACATGCTCAGTTTTGTGCGTATTTCTAGAGAGTTTTTTTTTTTCTTGGGACAGTGCATGTGATCAGCACAGGGCCAATCAGCACTGTCCAGACAAATGGTCAGGGGTCCTGCGGCCTGATAGAACAGTCAGCGCAGAAAGAAAACTCCTCCTACAAGCTTTAACCAGACAGTGATAGAAGTCACAAGACTGCTATATTCTGCTGATGAGAAAGGGTATTTAATAAAATAATTGCATTTCCATGTTCTGTGTACTGTGGGAGACCAGATGTAGTGAATGCAGGCTCCTGGGTTTAGTAACACCTTAAAGTGGTTGTAAACCCACTTTGACAACTTGCACCTACAGGTAAGCCTAGATTAAGGCTTGAATACCATAAAAAAAGCTCTGTGTGTGTGGAAAAAAAAAGATAACAATTTTAATTGTGTACAGAGCATTACCAAACTGGAAGGAGTTGCCAATTAAAGTAGCACAGTGCTGAATAGCAAAAAATGCTCTGGTCATGAACGGGGTAAAACCTTCCAGTGGTCAAGTCCAGTTGAATGGGACTAACTACTACTAGATTCACCATCAGGCCCGTCGCTACAGGACAGGCAAAACAAACAATTGCTTGGGGCCCTGAGCTGGCCTGGGGCCCCCAACTTCCCCTTCCTAGGCTGTAGCGTGGCCGAGCTCCTCTTCCTTCCTCCTGGAGTCCTGTCAGTCCAGCCGGGTACTGCGCATGGTACAGGAGATTCAGTTTCCTGTTCCCGGCCGGACTGACAGGAAGTGCACACTGAGTGGCACTCACTTTCTTTCAGTCCAGCCGGGAACACAGGAAACTGAATCTCCTGTACCGCACAGTACCAGGCCCAGCCCGGGCACTATCTGATAGGTGACTGGGGACCCATAATGATAGAACACCGGACTGACAGGAGGAAGAGGAGATTGGCCACGCTACAGCGGCAGCCTACAGGAAAGAAGGGGAAGTGAGAATAGAAAAACATAGGGACTGGGGGGAGTAAGAACATGTGTGTAATAAATTAGTGTAGTGCTAACCTAGGCTTTTGCGTGCCTGGGGGGGGGTGCTTGGGGGCCCCCATTTTGCTTGGGACCCCCAAATTCCTTCAAACGGCCCTGTTCACCATGACTTGAATAAATGACAACCTTCTCAGACACATGTACAATGTACAGTTCTGTTTGAGTAATACATGTTGGTGCATGAAGATGTGAATTAAAGGTACACTAAAGTCAGGGATTAAAAAAAATAAAAAATAACAAACATGTGATACTTGCCTCCACTGTGCAGTTCGTTTTGCACAGAGTGGCCCTGAAACCTGTCTTCTGGGGTCCCTCGGCGGCTGTCTGGGCTCCTCCTCGCAAAAGCTTTCCTTCTTCAAGCGAGGGCGCTCGCATGGAGGAAAGCTTTTGCGAGCGCGCTCCCGTGATACAGCGGTGGCCATAGCCGCCGACTGTATCACTTGGCTCCGCCCCCCAGCACGCCGCGTCATCCGCCCTGATTGACAGCAGCGCTAGCCAATGGCTGCGCTGCTATCAATCCGCCCAGCCTAGCCGATCAACGGCCAGGCTGGGAACCGAAGAGGACAACGTGGACGCGCCCGGGAGATTTGAACGGTCAGGTAAGTACAACGGGGGCTCGGGGGGGGGGGGCGGTGCTGCTAGATGTTTTTTTACCTTCATGCAAAGGATGCATGAAGGTAAAAAAACTTGTACCTTTACAACCCCTTTAAGCATGCATTTCCCCATGCAATCACACAAACTTATAGGTAATAACAGAGCCTCAATGTTTATACTCTGAGTCCTCACAGAGAGAAGTTAGTATTAAAACTAGCATTCCTCTGTAGTTAATTAAGTCAATACTAGAGAAGTTCACATTGTACATGACCTTTGTCAGCCCGTGTTATAAGGGGGCATTCTTGTAAGCAGAGATGTTGTCATTTGTTTGCATTCCTCTTCCACCCAAGTCCCTTGTCACTTTTAATAAGTGGGTCACTTTCTAAAGGATTACGTTTTATTATATCTAAGTAAGACTTTTTCACTGCTACAATTTTTTTTTTTTTATTGTTATTATTTTAGCATCTTTATTGCTTTTTCTATACCAATATCATTATTATATGTTAGTATAATATCATTTAAATGGTCACATTTTTAAAAATCAATAACATTAATTTATTTGATTCCAACAACAAATTTAATAATAATTTGTTTGATTCCGACAACAAATTTAATAAAAATGTATTTGATTCTGACAACATATTTAATGATTATTTATTTAACCGCTTGCCGACCAGCCACCGGCAGGTGGGCTCGGCTGCGCGAGATCACGTAATATTACGTCATCTCGCGAATCAGCCAATAGGGTCCCGACCTGCGTGCCCGGCGGGCGCGATCTCCACCGGGCACCCGCGATTGCTCGTTACAGAGCGAGAACCGGGAGCTGTGTGTTTAGGGGGAGAAATGATGGATCGTATGTTCATACAATGTTTGAGCAGCGATCTGTCATTTCCCCAAGTCAGTCCCACCCCCCTTCAGTTAGAACACACCCAGGGAACATAGTTAACCCCTTCCTCACCCCCTAGTGTTAACCCCTTCCCTGCCAGTGGCATTTTTATAGTAATCAATGCATTTTTATAGCACTGATCGCTATAATAATGCCAATGGTCCCAAAAATGTGTCAAAAGTGTCCGAAGTGTCTGCCATAAGGTCGCAGTACTGATAAAAATCGCTGATCGCTGCCATTACTAGTAAAAAAAAAAATATTAATAATATTGCCATAAAACTATGCCCTATTTTGTAGACGCTATGGCCCAGATTCACAGAGCAATTACGCCTGTCTAACTGGTGTTAGACAGGAGTAATTTCAAATTTTGCGCGCCGTATCACTAGTTTGAATCCTCAAACCATGATACGGCGGCTTCGGGCTTCGATCCGAGAGGCTTATGTCCTCGTAAGCCTTCGGATCTACACTGCAATATTTTTGCGGCCGCTGGGAGGAGTTCGCGTCGTTTTCATGCGTCGGGATATGCAAATGAGTTTTTACGGCGATCCACGAAGGTACGAGTGTCCCTCGCAATCGCCTACGTCATTTTTTGGCTACGTAATGTTAGAGGAGCTTTTTGCTGGTCTAACAGTGCGTAACCCATGTAAAGTATGGCCGTCGTTCCCGCGTCGATTTGAAAATATATATATTTTTTTAACGTAACTCGTTCGGGAATAGGAATGTACGTAAACGACGCTACTACGACGTGACGACGTGTTTTCGCGCAATGCACGGCGGGAAATTTGCGAACGGAGCATGCGCAGTTCGATCGCCGCGGGAACACGCCTATTTTAAATGCTTCACGCCCCCTACTCGCGCAGATGGATTGCGACGGGAGAAATACACTACGCCGCCGTCGTTTACTGGACAAAATCTACCTGGAATCCACGTAGAGCCAGGTAAAAAACGGCGGCGTAGTGTATTTCTGATACTCTACGAGAATCTAATTCTCTGTGAATCTGCCCCTATAACTTTTGCGCAAACCAATCAATAAACGCTTATTGCTTTTTTTTTTTTTTTTTTTACGAAAAATATGTTGAAGAATACGTATCGGCCTAAACTGAGGAAAAAATCTTTTTTTTATATATATTTTTGAGGATATTTATTATAGTAAAAAGTACGGCGGCCGCTTTAAGTGGTAAAGGGGGCACACGCCGCGTCACTGAGGAGCCAATGCGCGTGCCTTGATGTCTGCCGAGCATCCGTAATCATTTCTGACATAGCAGGAATGTGGATCTGTGTGTAAGCACACAAATCCACAACCTGTCAGGGGAGAGGAGACAGATCGTGTGTTCCTAGTATATAGGAACACCGGTCGGTCTCCTCCCCAGTCAGTCCCATCCCCCCACAGTTAGAACACATAGGGAGGGAGCACATTGAAGCCCTTGATCACCCCCTAGTGTTAACCCCTTCCCTGCCAGGGACATTTATACAGTAATCAATGGCTATTTATAGCACTGATCACTGTATAAATGTCAATGGTTTTAAAAAGTGTCAAAAGTGTCCGATCTGTCCATCGCAATGTCGCAAATCACCACCATTACTAGTAAAAAAAATAATAATAAAAATGCCTTAAATCAATAACCTATTTTGTAGGCGCTATAACTTTTGCACAAACCAATCAATATACGCTTATTACGATTACATATCAGCCTAAACTAAGGATTTTTTTTTAACCACTTCAGCCCCGAAAGAATTTACCCCCCTCCTGACCAGAGCACATTTTGAGATTCTGCGCTACGTTGCTTTAACTGACAATTGTGTGATCATGCGATGTTGCACCCAAACAAAATTGATGTCCTTTTTTTCCCACAAATAGAGCTTTCTTTTGCTGGTATTTGATCACCTATAAACAAAAAAAGAGAGACAATTTTGAAAAAAAAATGCAAATTTTTTTACTTCTTGCTATAAATATCTCCAAAAATATATATAAAAACTAATTTATTTCTCAGATTAGGCCGATGTATATATTTATACACATTTTTGGTAAAAAAATTGCAATAAGTGTACAGTAAAACCTTGCATTGCGAGCATAATTTGTTCCAGAAACATGCTTGTAATCCAAAGCACTTGTATATCAAAGCATTTTTTTACAGGGTATAAAAGAGAACAGAGGCACCTCTAAGTGCAGAAATAAGTTGCTAAATGTTGTACCTTCATTAATTAGTAATGGCGATTTTATCGTGGCTACGACATTATGGCGGACACATCAGACACTTTTGACACTATTTTGGGACCATTGTCCTTTGATACAGCGATCAGTGCTATAAAAATGCATTGATTACTGTGTAAATGACTCTGGCAGGGAAGGGGTTAAACACTAGGGGGAGATCAAGTGGTTAAGTGTGTCCTAGGGAGTGATTCTAACTGTGGGGGTGGTCTCACTAGAACATGACAAAGATCCGATGGGAGCAGTAGATCTCTGTCATGTCTTCTGGCAGAACAGGGAAATGCCTTGTTTACACAAGCGAACATATTCGCCAGCACACAGTGGATCGTCAATTTCGTCCAAAAATGTTATGCAAAACAAACATCACAATATTCGCACTATTGTGATGTTTGTTTTGCATTACATTTTTGGACGTAATTGACGATCCACGGTGTGCTGGCGAATGTGTTCGTTTGTTTGATGGTTCCAGTGCCCAGCTGGTGATTGTTTCAGTACCCACCTTTTCTCTATGAGCCGCTTTCCAGGAACGTGTGCGTTTGGAATATTGACCAGATTGTTTACACAGGCATCTCCCCATTCTGCTGTTTTCTGACACGATCGAGGGCACCCGGGGGACATCGAGTCCGCGGGACCCACAGGCGTGCTCATGAAGCACGGGACAGGCGCGCACGCTCACTATGCTGTGATTAAATGGTGACGTACAGGTACATTGATTTGCGCAGCCATCCCATTCTTCCGGCGTATATCGGCATGAGCCGGTCAGCAAGTGGTTAAATTGGGGATATTTATTATAGCAAAAAGAAAAAAAAATTGGGCCAGATCCACAAAGAATTACGGCGGCGTATCTCCAGATACACCGCCGTAATTTCAAATTCCCGCCGGCATATCTTTGTTTTGTATCCACAAAACAAGATATGCCGGAATTACGCTAAGATACGACTGGCGTAACGTTATTACACCGTCGTATCTTAGTTGCATACTTACGCTGGACGCTAGGGCCGCTTCCGTTTTTTTACCATGTTGAATATGCAAATGAGCGATTTACGGCAATTCACGAACGTACGAGCGGCCGGCGCATTCCTTTTACTCCGTTTGTGTATGCGTAGGTCCGGCGTAAAGTTACCCCTGCTGTATAGAGGCGTACGTAATGTTAACCTCCCTGGCGGTATGATTCTGTCTGGAATTACATACCAAAAGCGGTATGGCCTGCAATTCTTAGGAATAACTTGCTTAAATCTGACAAACAAGACATCCCACGTATGATAAAGTTTGAAAAACAAAATCATACATTTTTATATAATAAATAACTATAAATAATTATAACAAATAATAATGTAATTATAATAAAAAATATTCAATAATGTAATCAACTCAAAAACACAGAAATGTGCTCAGTTGCAGAATTGTCACTGTCACAAATCACTATCGCTCAATTCTGCAAGTGATTATAATTTATTATCGCTGTTTTCTAGCTGCTCAAAAACCATTTTTGACATAAAGGGACACTTTTGGTTGCTATGGGCAATCTACAGTTTGCAGGGAGAAAGAACACTTTTTATTATGTAAAATAACATGCAGGACACTAGACAGACCACTAGGGACAAGGGGGGTGTGTATTTTTTACATACAGTTCTGTAATCTATAAGATTACAGTATACTGTATGTAGTGTGTTTGTTTACGTTTTTGAATTTGGCGCCGTTCTCCGCTCCCGTGCGTCGTAACGTCGCAGGGAACGGAGATCGACGGCACACGGGGACACTGTGTGAATCGAGCGAGGACCCGCTCGCTCATACAGCGTGGATGCATCGCTGGATCCAGGAACAAGGTAAGCCAGCGCGCGCTGCAGGCTCTGCATGGCTACCCCGAGCGTGACTCGGGTATACCGATTTCAGCAAAAAAAAAACAGGCTAGGAGGGTTAAGTATGGACGTCGGGCCAGCGTCGAATTTTCCGTCGTTCACGTAAACCGTTCGCGAATAGGGATTTGCGTAAGTTACGTTCACGTCGTTTTCATTGACTATTTTCGACGTGATTTTGCGCATGCACATTGGGATACCTCCACGGACGGCGCATGTGCCGTACAAAAAACACGTCATTTACGTGGAGTCACGCTGATTTAACATAAATAACGCCCCCATCTTCTAAATTTGAATTGCGCCGCCTTACGCCGCCAATATTACACTACGCCGCCGTAAGTTACAGCGGCAATTCTTTGTGAATAAGGATACGCCGCTGTAACTTACAGTGGCGTAGTGTAAATTAGATAAACTACGCCAGCGGCCATTCTTTGAGGATCTGGCCATTTGTGTTTTTTTAAAAATGTTCGCTCTTTTTTTTGTTTATAGCGCAAAAGAATTAAAATCTCAGATGTGATCAAATACCTCTAAAAGAAAGCTCTATTTGTGGGGAAAAATCTATTTTGTTTGAGTACAACGTCCCACGACCGCGCAATTCTCACATCTGCAAATGCGAACGATATCTCCTCAGAGATGGCGAACTTTTGGGACTTTCATAATACCCATTTTTGAACACGCGCACCCAGGAGGAAGCCACACGTAACGTATGCAGACATATGGGGGGGGGGGGGCGGGACTGCAGATGTATGTGGGAAACTGGCGAAATAAATCTTTAAAATTAAAAAAAAAAAATCTATATCCAATTGGAAGAAAGGGAGGAGGCAGGGGAAGATGAGATTAGGTTTAGGGTGAAGGTCCGCTTTAAGGAATCGCATTATTCTATAGAAATTAGACTAATCTGCTTTCACATACTCAGAAAATTGTACATTTGCCAAATTCACAAATGGCTTTATTTATCTGTAATCATAGCATGGAGTATGTGTGACTGTATACACCGCCTGGGCAGTGACCTGTGTCCTAGCTATAAAGTCATTGTCACTTGGCATATGGCATGTTTTATTATATAAGCGTATCATGATTGATATAGTAATAAAACAACCAGAAGTTTCCGATCATCCAAGCAAGATCCATCTTATATCATAGCATTTAATATAAAATAATCCCGCTTTCTTACTGGCTCTGCCACAATTGTGAAGTATTGAAATCCGCAAGAGAACAAGTGTCATATGTTGCATGAATTTCTTGTTCAGCTAGAACGTATGTAATCATTTTTCTATAGTGTGATAACCAGATGCTTATTATTAATCCATTCCACTTATGCCCTTGATAAATGCTGCACAGTTTTTATTAGCAGGACAAGTTGAGCTGCAGACAATGGGCTCTATTTATCAATGTTGTTGGTTGCTAAATGGCCCAAATCACAACAGCAGATTTACACAGGATATCTCCGGAGTTAATACATTCAGCCGTATTGTATGTTCCCCACTCATTTCGCAAATCAGGAAACTCTAATAACCATCCCTCTTGCCCTCTAAATTTAAGATTTGCCCCTTAGTGCTTAAGCCCCGAGGCGCTGCAGGGTTGGGTTACGGACAGATTAACCCCTTTAAGGGGAGGGGGTATCGGGGGAAAGGTCTGCTCAAAGCAGGAATCCCTGTGTCACAAAGAGAAAGGATGTCACAAGGAGAGAATGGGTTAAAGGGGCCAGCTGATTCCACTAATGGCAGATGGTGTTTCAGAACAGATTTACATTAATTGTCTTCAAATCTGCTCTGAGGCTGAGGTTATAGATCTATACAAAGGGCTGCGAAACAGAGAAGGCTTCTGAAGAGGCAGAGATCGAGATAGATGGATAGAGAGATGGATAGAGAGATAGATAGATAGATAGATAGATAGATAGATAGATAGATAGATAGATAGATAGATAGATAGATAGATAGATAGATAACTAGATAGATAGATAGATAGATAGATAGATAGATAGATAGATAGAGAGAGAGAGAGAGAGAGAGAGAGAGAGAGAGAGAGATAGATAGATAGATAGATAGATAGATAGATAGATAGATAGATAGAGAGAGAGAGAGAGAGAGAGAGAGAGATAGATAGATAGATAGATAGATAGATAGATAGATAGATAGATAGATAGAGATAGATAGATAGATAGATAGATAGATAGAGTAGAGAACGGTAGATAGATAGATATGACAAATTGACAGGTAGAGATAGATATATAGATAAATAGATAGATACCATCTATTAATAATAAAATAATAGCATTATAGTTTATGTAATATATAATACCTATGAAAACCTAATACACATATGTGCTCATATATTGTAGATAAATACAGATAACAATATACTTTACAATTTTCTTTTCTAATATTCCTTTACATGTATGCAGTAATTAACTGTGAAAGTCAAATGTCCCTATATGCACATATTGTAAACGAATAGATCAATTGACAGATAGATAGATAGATAGATAGATAGATAGATAGATAGATAGATAGATAGATAGATAGATAGATAGATAGATAGAGACCATCTTTTAATAATAAAATAATAACATTATAGTTTATGTTATATATCATACATATGGAAACCTAATACACATATGTGAACACATATTGTAGATAAATGCAGTTTACAATATACTTTACAATTTTATGTTCTAATATTCCCTTACACTTATGCAGTAATTAACTGTATGTCCCTATATACACATATTGTAAATGATTAGATCAATTGACAGATAGATAGATAGATAGATAGATAGATAGATAGATAGATAGATAGATAGATAGATAGACAGACAGACAGACAGACAGACAGACAGACAGACAGACAGACAGACAGACAGATAGATAGATAGATAGATAGATAGACAGACAGACAGACAGACAGACAGACAGACAGACAGACAGATAGATAGATAGATAGATAGATAGATAGATAGATAGATAGATAGATAGATAGATAAGACAAGTAGATACGGTAAGTAGATAGATAGATAGATACCATCTATTAATAATAAAATAATAACATTATATTAGTTTATGCAATATATAAT